>CM053787.1:807553006-808197600 GCA_028749045.1 Cupressus sempervirens | reverse complement strand
CGAGTAGGTTAGCTATATTTTTTATTGATGTCACTTGAAACTGGTGGATAAGATGCTATTTCACAAGGGTAGGGATCTTTGTAAAGAAAGATTTGCCTCAAAATAAATTTGAGGTCTCCCTTGTTAAGTTTAACTATGCCCTTGAAATTACATTGAAATGTGTTAAATTTATAATATTACAACCTAACTTTTCAGCTGCAACTCATTTTTAATTTTTAATTGTTAAATGAAACTAGATGGAAGATCCATGTCATGTTATAATCTACTGGGAGCAAAGGATTATTTGATTATTATAGCTCTAGCAACTTTTGGGATGGTAGGCTATGAGATGCATTAAGTGTAGCAAAGGTAACATCTTATTAAGGGATAAGAGGCTTCATTGCTTGATTTGGGTTGATTTACATTTAATTTAAAAATTGAGCTTGTTAGATTTTAGTTCTTAAATGTTTACTCCCTTGATATTTGAGCTCTTTAGTTCAGAGCATATCTAAAGAGTTTGATTAGTATAGCTAAAGAGTCTAATTACTGTAGGGACTAAACATAAAATCAACCCCCCCCCCCCCCCCCCCCCCCCAACTAGCCAGGAGAAGTATTGTTGACACATGTTATGGAAGAATGCAAGATAGATCACCCAATATGAAAAGTTGTGATAGCAATAGTTTCATCTCTCGCACAATCCAGAAAGAGATTTTTCTTATTGATAAATTACTTCAAAATTTGTTTATCAAAATAAAATTAACAGGCTTAGGACATCTCCTGCAATCTACAAGAAGAGGTGGCTTTACGCTAAGAGTTAACAATGAAAAAAATGCAAGTAGAGAAAATTAAGAGAAGAAAAGTGGCGAACATTTCTTCTGAAAACGGCTAGTGTTCAAAAGGGTGCCAAGAACAAATGATGAAAAAACTGCTCACATAGAGGATCTCAAAGCTGAGGAAATAACAGAGTGATAGTGATTTAATATGCAAAGGGCCAAGGTTTTCAAAAATCCCACATATGTGCAGATGCTTAGACATAAAAAAAATTTACATTTGAAAGAAACCCAGAAGAGACTGGTAGAACCTACGATTGCTCGTTAAAATTTTATATATATAGTATATATATATATATATAGAGAGAGAGAGAGAGAGAGAGAGAGAGAGGAGAGAGAGGAGAGAGAGAGAGAGAGAGAGAGAGGAGAGAGGAGAGAGAGAGGAGAGAGAGAGAGAGAGAGAGAGAGAGAGAGAGAGAGAGAGAGAGAGAGAGAGAGAGAGAGAGAGAGAGAGAGAGAGAGAGAGAGAGAGGAGAGAGGAGAGAGATAATTATAGAGCCAAATTAAAAACTGCCGCTATAATAGAGAGAAGTAGGGTTTTAAAAAAAAACTAGAAGACATCTGCTTTGCTACCTGTCAATTCTGCAAACTCTTTTCTTTTGTTAACAATGAGAAGAGCATTCTCCCTAGCCTTCTCCGTGCAGTTTGGCTAATAAATGATTGAATACAAATGGAGAGATTTCTGAATAACAGACAGAATGCTCCAGGTAAAGATAAGTATTAAAGTCCAATCTAATTGATGACTATTCAATTCACAACAATCAATATGCATTCAATATGTTGGTGCAAATTTATATCTCACAACTAGATCTTTCAATTTCCCCACAATTTTTGTTTTGAAAAATTAATTTTCCTACTTGCTTAAATTATGCAGTAGCAATGAAATGCCAAATAAATAATATTTTGTCTAATTTAAAAATATGTTTATAAAAGTAAACATTTTAATAGACCTAGAAAGTGGAAAAATACTTTAATTTTATTGGTCAAATTTATTATCATATTAGCATCTGTGAATGCGAAGTATTCTTGCCTATGGCAAGAACTAAAAATATGAAATTATTTTTAATACTCTATTATACTTATTTTATTACCCAATTTTTATTTGCTAAAGATTAAAAACATATATACATAGATAAACAAAATTTAAAATCAATTGAAAACATAAATTATATATATATATATATATATATATATATATATAACTTCAATTTGTTTAAAAAAGACATTAGCATTTAGTTGAATGATTTTGTAGAAAGATTATTTAAAATTAAGAGTTAAGTGAAAATAATTATAAATATTTTTTATATTTTTTATTTTTAAAATTTTAACTATTATAATCAAAGATATTATTGTTTAATTAAATAAATTTATTAATTTTATATATATTATATTTTAAATATTGCTTTGTTTTCTTTTATTCTTATTTTATATCATATTTTTGTTACTTTCTTAAAAACATGTTTATAAAATTTGTCCATTTTTTTATATTAATATGTTGTCTATATTTGCATATATTTTTGGAGTAAAAATGAAAGAACATGAGAAGAAATAAACCAAAAAAAATAGTTTAACATGCTTTTATAAAAGAATCTTGTAATATTTGCATTATAAAATATTTAAAATAACTATTATATTAGCCAAAAAAAATTAACAATTAAATTAATTTCAAGTTAAATAAGCAAATTTTAAAAACAATTTTTTTTAGTTCAATCTAATATAAAATCTTGAATTTACAAAAACTTAATAATACTTACTAGATTTACTTTTAAAATGATATTTAAGTTTCAAATGTTAAAAACAAAAAATTATAATAATTTTTAATTAAAATAAAACTTTTATTCAATGTCAATTTAAATATTGAAAAAATATGTTGCAAACAAAATATTATTAGTAGTTCGGTGAATTATGAACAATGCATTTAAAATTAAAATTGAAGCAAAAACGAATAATTACGTTCCAAAAAGAACAAAGTACTATCTGCAACACACACATCTACACATCTGTACAGGGTAGAAAGGGGCACGACTTTTCACGGTGCAAATAAGTTGCACCGTAGCCAATGTCATCTATGCCATGACATGCCCCCAATGTTTATGTCCCATGCACAAACCCCATGGCATAGTACAGTTTAACGAAAATCATGCTTTGTTGAGGCCATCAGTGCGAATTTTAAAATTTGAAGTTTGATTGAATTTTTTTAATAGTAAGTAATTAACTCGATCTTAGCGTGCCTTTGTTAAAATTTATTTATATTTAATTAGAATAGTTTTGTTTTTTTTTTATCGTTAAGAGGCCGAAGCCAAGATTAATTATTATGTGTTGTAATTAATTCTTGCTATTATTATTAAGCACAATCGTGAGTAGATTCGAACTCAAGACCTCTTCATTAAGAAGTTTACAATTTACCATTGTGTTGTAGGCTCTTGCCTAATTAGAATAGTTTTTTATACTATAAATAGATATACAATTAAATTATAATTATATTTGATGCAATTAAATTTATATTTCATTCTAATCTTTCATTATAATTTATTTAATATTAATATTTAATAGTATAGTATATATTCATATACTATTAATTACATATAATCAATTTGATAGCATACAATAGGTTAAACATATAATAAAATTATAGTCATATAGATAAAAAGTATATTTTACATTATTATAAATTTGTAATATTATATTTTGTAAAAATAATAATTTATTTAATATTAATATTTAATAATATAATATATATTCATATAGTATTAATTTTATATATAATCAATTTGATAGAATACAATAGGTTAAACATATAATAAAATTATAGTCATATAGATTAAAAGTATATTTAACATTATTATAAATTTGTAATTTTATATTTTGTAGAACCAGTTTTTATTTTACATACATACATACATACATATAGTGGCTTGTCCACTTTTGCCAATAAAAATAAAGACTAAAAATATTTATTAGTATCTTATTTAATAATTTTTTTTTAGTAATAAAATAAAGTGTGAAATTTTTAATGTAATTTTGATCTATATAGTTGCCATCGTGTTATTTTCTTGTACTTATTAACTGAATTACAACTAATGATCATCACGATGAAGCAATAACTAGAGATAAAGAAAAGATCAACATGTTGATGGATCATGTAGTATGATCCAAATTTACTTTTAGCATCAATATTTTTTATTATTTTTTGTTACAATTTAACATGATAAATTAATTTTCCATATCAATCAATTTCATCTTTTATCTTTCAACTTTTCTTAGAGTAAAATATAATGTTCTAGAAGTGTCAAATGCATAACATATGTGAAAAAGTGTACATAAGAAAATGAATTTTTAAAATATGATATAACAATGTTGATATGTGTAAACAACATAGAGGAAAAATGATTGGCAATAATTTAATTTTTTTAATATTTTATTTAATTAGTAAAAGCATTCGTAATATTAAGCACTTAAGAATTAAAATAATTCTTCTCTTTATAATAATTTTAATCAATCAACTTTACATTATTTCATTCTAATGTGCTAAACATAAATATTGATGCTAAAAATAAATCTATAGTAAAAATCAAAAGCTAAGATTTTTTTAATCATTCATCCAATATTGTTTCAATCAATCAACTTGAAATTGACTGAAATGGAAAATTAATTTATCACCTAAAATTGTAACAAAAAATAATAAAAATATTGATGCTAAAAGTAAATCTATAATAAGAATCAAAAGCTAATAATTTTTTACCTTTCAACCAATTGTATCAATGCTTTGGATCATACTACATGATCCATCAACATGTTGATCTTTTCTTTATCTCTAACTATTGCTTCATCATGATGATCATTAGTTGTAATTAAGTTCATAAATACAAGAAAATAACATGATTGACTTTGGCAACTATGTAAATCAAAATTACATTAAAATTTTCACATTTTATTTTATTATTGAAAAAAATATTATTAAATAAGATGCTAATAAATAATTATTATTTTTACAAAATATAATATTACAAATTTATAATAATGTTAAATATACTCTTAATCTATATGACTATAATTTTATTATATGTTTAACCTATTGTATGTTATCAAATTGATTATATTTATAATTAATAGTATATAAATATATTTTATATTATTAAATATTAATATTAAATAAATTATAATGAAATATAAATTTAATTGTATCAAATATAATATATTATATTAAAATATAATTATAAGGCAATAGTCTACAACACAATGGTAAATTGTGAGCCTCTTATTAAAGAGGTCTTGGGTTCAAATCTACTCACAATTGCATTAATAAATTATAAAAATAATAATTATCTTGGCTTCAACCTCTTATCAATAAACTAAATAAATTTAAAATATAATTATTAAAAATAATAATTATCTTGGCTTCAGCCTCTTATCAATAAAAATAAATAAATTTAAAATATAATTATAATTTAATTGTATATTTATTTTACGGTAAAAAAAATCTATTCTAAGTAAATCTATTAAATATAAATAAATTTTAACGAAGGCACGCTAAGATAGAGTTAATTATTTACCATAAAAAAAAATTCAATCAAACTTCAAATTTTAAAATTTGCACTGATGATCTCAGTGCAGAACATAAAATACGATTTTCATCAAACTGTACTCTACCATAGGGTTTGTGCATGGGACATAAACATTGGGGGTATGTCATGGCATTGAGGCACAAATTTCTACGGGTGCACCATAGTCGGTGCCTTATCAATTGAATGTTGGTGTGTAATAGGTAGTGTGGAAGGTCAATTAGAAAAATGTATTAGATCTATTAAAGAAGAATGTTGTCTTAATATAATTATATGGTAATGTTTAGTATATACTTTTGAATTCATTCTAGAAGATTTGTATCTTTTGTATGGTATTTTTTGATTTATTATATATATTTTTAATTGGGAATATGAAAAAGAAAATTGTAACATGGTGTCACATTAAAACTCTAGCATTTACTTTTTGATGTATAATATGATTAGAAAATATAGCTAACCGTCTACTTTTCTTAATGATCCTCCGAATGGTTTGTCTTAATGAAGCAAAAATAATCGTCTTATCCAACCCAAAACTTAAGTCAGTTTCTTTCCACCTCGAAACATGATTAAAAAGTAATAGGAAGATGAGTGAAAATTGCAATCCATTTTTTCTTAGCCTAAAAATAGCTCCAAAAATTAAGTTTCATGCTTTTAAAATTATGACAAAAAGGCCATCTCACTCATGCAACATTAGGTTCATCTTCACTATCCTCAAAGTTAATATTAGGTTCATCTTCTGTGGTATAAAAAAGATTCCTTAGGAATCATTGATTTGTAAGGGTTAGGTTTGAACTTTGGTACTTTAGAAGGACATCTAGATGCAAAGTGGTCAACTTTTCCACATGAATAACGTATTATAAGTAATTTTCCTTCAAACTTTCCCTTACCTACGTGTTCTCTCTTTATGGTCAAGGCCTTAAGCTCATCCAAATTTATTTCTTCTCCCTCAATCTCTACCCAATCTTTAGCATAGTCTCCATGTTATCCACTAGCTTTACCAATGTTCACATTCTTTGTTAGCATTCTTTAATCCTTATGAATAACATCTTTGAAAGTCGATTCAACTTTAGGTAAGGCATCTCTTAATTTAGAAGTTTCAAAGGCTTGTAACTAATTAATTAGTGTCTCCATGTTGAATCTTGGAATGAGAAGAATCACTTCCTTAATAGCATTGATCTTGTTCTCATAGATGGTGTTATGGATCTAAGAATCTTCCGCATAATTTCATCCTCTGACATGGTTCCACTAGTATTTTTTATCCCTGTACCAATCTCTGTAACTCTATAAACATAGGCTCCAACTAATTCATCCTCTCACATTCTTGCATTTTATAGTTTTGCTTTTCAATTTTGCAACTTCATTTCTTGGAATAATGGTCTCCTTAATATAGTTTCTCCAATTTTTCCCAAATCTCATGTGTTGAGCCCAATTCTTTTACTTTTGTGAATTATGCTTCTAATAATGTATTAATCAGTGCCTCTCTTGTTATCATGTTACATTGGAATTCTTTTTTTCATCATTTATACATGAATATAATTCACTTTCTAATTTTATAGAAGTCTTTGTCTTTGTAATCATCTTGAAATCAATTCTTGTGCAAATCAAGTGAGTTCTCATCCTATTCTTTTAAGTATCTTAGTTGTCTCCATTGAACTTAGGAATTTCCTTTCTAACGCAATCCATTGTGGATCTCCTCGAGCTATTATGTCTCCTTCTCCAAGAGGACATGATTCTCTAATACCAATTGTTAATAAGCAAAGTCCACTCCTAAAAATATAGAGGGGGGTGAATTATTAATGAATAAACAAAATGAAATATTAACTCACAAAATTGATCACAAACTAATAAGATAACAATTTAAAAACATATGAAAGTCAACACCATAATACAACATTTTTTGTTCTCGAGGAAAATCCTTGATCAAAGGGACAAACCCTAGTGGGGATGATACCCACTAGATGATGTACTAATATGTAAATTTCATGTTCAAGTATGTGGCCTTGTTAGGAGTCAATTACAATGTATTTAGTATAATTGTCCTGATTAAAGAGTATATCCATGGTAAAGGACCTTGAACCCTTGTTAAAAGGTTCACAATCATGTTAGGATTTGATGAGAATAAAAGAGGCCAGTTGTCTGAGCTCGTTGCTTTAGGATGAAAGGTACAACCACCTTTTCACCAATAAGCTTGAACTAAATGACCTACAACTCAATTGAAATTCCATTCTACTATGTTGCTATGGTTCCCCATTGATCTCTCTAGGGAATAAATTTTTATTTCCCTGACTATCTAAAATTTATAGCACACACCCCCCCCCACCCCCAAACCTCTTCTATTCCATGACAAGAGGAGACTAAGGAAATCAAATAGGCATCATGATAGTAAAAAAGGGGGAAACTTGGTGATGGTTTGACTACACATTTAGAGATCAACATTAATGAACGAGTTTAGTGCACACTTTTGCTTAAATTTGTTTTTAATATTTTCTAATAAATTCCACATACTATTGGATATCTACATGGGACCTCATACTAGCTTCACACTACAATAAAAAACAAAACATAGATGTACCCTTCTTCTTAAGGTTGATTATGTTGAAGTAAAAGATATGACACAAATGAAATATTAATCCTTTCTTTATTTTTGTTTCTTGGCTATCTAGAACTAGGAACTTATTCTATGTGAACAATTTCCATGGTCTATGAACAAAAAAAGATGCAATTTGGGTTATAGATTTGCAATTTTCACAAGTGCAAAAGGAGCTTTGAGATTCCACAAAGCTTTTCATTTGAAAATGTGGAACACTTCAATTCAAACAAGATTTGGGAGATAAGCTATGCTCGCATGTAGTTACACCCATTCAATTCACCCTTTAACTTCATGTTTTAGGGTTTTGTTTTCTTCTAATTGAAACCTGACGTTTCATTTTTGTTAGTATCTAGACTCAAATTCAATCACTTTTGTTCTTTTCATGTGGGAAAAATAGTTGTGGAAGAGATTTTTTTGAACTTGGGCATTTCCTTGCAAAATTAAAAAATATTTTTCAATGGCATCCTCACCACCACACATAGATTCCAATGCACTACCAATAGTTATAGTTGGTCATCTTTCATGCAAGCATAAGCTTAGATGTATTTTGACATCATACAATTTTGTCATGAATGCTCACAATAATTCAAAAAGGCTTACATAAAAATATGACATGATATTATTTTCCAAGATATGGAGCCCTTATTATAAAAGTGGAGTGAAATTAAACATTTTGTTCAATTGTGTATAAATTTTAGTCAAAACTAAATTTTGTATCACAATAAGATAGAAACTCACAAAAGACAATCCAACTTATAATTTATACATGAAAAAATAGATTAGAGATTTATTGAAAATTAGAAAATAACACCCAAACATGTTTCATCTGCGATAAAGGAAAATGTAATAAAACTACTCAATTTCATTTATGAATTAGCCACGAGAAAGTTTAACCATGTTTTTTAAATGTGTTGCAAGAGTTCCTTTTGAGGAGTCACTTGCGTGAAGGAGGTTCTATGATTAAAAATGCATTCTTAATAATTGAAATAAATGCCCAAAACCAATGAATAGAGGTAAAAAAATGAGGAGGCAATAGAGCATTGACTTTTTAAAGTACTTTTCATCTCAATCGAATGAGCCACAAATTAAAAAATTGTGTGCTAAATAGAATTTGGTGTAGGTTCCATAATACTTAGAGAGCATGCAACAACCTTCACTATGTAAAGACATCCCCTCTGGGGCTCTTTTCTTAGTGTTAACTCACAACTCCATAGGTTGTTTGCTTGGATATTTTAGTCAAAAGGGTAGACAAACTTGGACAACCCCAATTTCTATAAGGAAGGGCGTGATTTCCATCTCCTTAACATGACATATCCCATGAATCACTAAAAACATTAATATTATGAAAAGTACACTAACATGACAAAATTGAAGTAGGTATTCAAAAATTGCACAAATATGAAAAACTCCAAGTGGGTGATAAGAACTACATGAATGTGATAGAATGCAAGTGGGTAATCAGAAATGCACAAACATGATTCAAAGCTATATGTAATAATGAAAAAATCCAATTGGGTGATGAGATAATCATAAGTTCACAAACATGAAAAAATGATCAACAAGTGCACATAAATAGAAGTGTCTATACAAGAGCCAAAGTGCACCTGATTAGACAAAACATATTCATTAATTAACTAAAAAATTACAATACTTATATTGTAAAGATTTAATTTCTTTAATAGATATATAAAATAGTATAACTAGGTGCATTTTAGCCCCTTGTATAGCTAGCCCTCATGTTTGGCTAGCCCTCACAAACATGACAAGGAAAAACATGAGATAAACCACCAAAACATTAATGAAAAATCCATTCAACTCTCATAAGATGTTTACATTTTGAAACTAATTTACAAGCATGCCTAATTTTTTTAATTTTCTACATATCCTGGTTTTAATTTTGCCCAGGGTCATCTAGACTTTATTGTTTGTAACTTTGAGACCAAGCTTCGTACTCTTATTGGAGGGTCTTATGCTTTCATTCTTCTAATTTTCTCCATTGTTAGTTCTAGAAAATTTTAAAATATTTTGGAACCACGTGATGTATATGAAGGAATTTAAGCATTTTAGTGTTATTCAAAGTTGATTTAGAAATGTATATGGTTTATACTTTTTGCTAACATGTGCATCCTTTTTTTCTTGATCTGTTTGTAGAGGCTTTCACATTCAAAATGAGAAGTATAGGTTTTTATCATTGTTGCATCTAATTAATAAATTATTCTTGGATTCATTGGTCTATTGACAATTTTTGCTAGGTCTTTTTAGTTTTTGCATCTTATCTTATCCACACACTATAGGAAAAAAATTGGATTTCACCATTGCACAATCTTTAAAGCTTGACATGATTGAGTTGGTAGTCTTGCACTTCTTATATTTATCAGTTCACTTTAAATAGTTCCTCTAATAACTCTTGTGGGGGCTTGGAGTCTATGAATTTCACTTTCATAGGGTATGTTTATAAGATCCATTTGCCTAGACCCCACTCACTTAAACAAATTTCTATTTAGCTGGGATTAATAACAACGTGGTTATAATAATTTTGGTTGAATGAATACTTCTTTTAAAACAAAATATCATTTTCTATTAGTTGCACTTAATTCATTCAATCCTTAATATAGGACCATTCATGGGTTATGGTATTGAACATCCAAATGAGGGGAGATATCTAGTGTATTGTAATTAATTTTGTCACTTTGGATGTTAATCTAAGTTGGGGTTTATGCACACTCTATTAGTAAATAATTTGCATGCATTGAAACTGAAGGGAGAAAGAATTTAAGAGGTTTTTTACTATTAACTTTAAGAGCTTTCTTTGGAGATTATAGTTTCACAGGTGTTCATAGATTGGTAAAAGCAAGGCATAAATGCTTTTCTTTCTGATTCAATGCACTGTATTTTCAATTGCATGATTTTATTTACATGTCAACAAGTGCATTTTCCATAGAAACATCTGTAGACACCTAAAAACCTTTAGAAAATAAAGTATTTTTATTTTCTGAAAAATTCCTAATGACATCATTATTTATTAATTAATTATTTAATTAATTAATTAATTTATTTTTATGCCATTAAATCCCTTTATCTTAATTAAAAATATTTAATTAAGGAATCCCTCCCAAAAATGTTTAAATCTTATTTAAACATTATTTCCTTATTTATTAATTATTTAATTAATAAATTGACCAAAAAATCCAAAATAAATAAAAAATTTATTTTTTGCCCAAAACTTGGCCAATTTCCTTAAGACCACTAACCTCTTCCAAAATCTTCTAATCCTCCTTTAATTTTGATTAAAGGCTAATCCCATCATTTCCTACCCCTAATCCCAACTCAAAATATTTAATCAAGATTAAATATTAATCCTCATGTTTATTAAAAATATTTTAATAAATATCTCCTCAACCTAAACCCTTGAAATAAATAAAACTTTATTTATTTCATAAAATCTTATCCTAGGAAGTTCCAGACTCTTCTAGAAAGTCTTCATCCTCATCCAAAGCCTAGACTCTTCTAGAAGATGTCTTTAACCCTAATCCTAATCCCCTCCTAACCTTGTCACATTGCCTAAACATGGGTTAAGACTTGCTAACTCAAGCCAAAGTTAACAAATATCTTCTCCTTCACCCACTCTCATTAATTGCAATCCACTTGCCATCCACTTGCCTAGTCCTAAGCCATCTCTAACCCTTCCTCTAATCATTTTTACAACCCTAAGCAAGCTTAAAACCCCCCTAAACCCTCAAATTCAAATTTCATGGTATCTCTCACAAATATCCCCAACCATAAAACTTTATAAAGCCCAAAAAGTCATAAATGTTCTTACAAAGCACTTATGAAGGGTCTTTATGAAGATTTTATCTCTTGAGCCTCCTTTGTTGACTCATCCTTGCCCTTTCCTCCATCCTCTCACCCTGTGACATGTGTCACTCCCTAATTGGTTGTAATGAAGCACAATCCATGTGCTCTCCTCTCATGCAATCTAAGCCCTCCATGAGTTTTTCCCCATCCTTGCATCTTAGCCCTCAATCCCTCAAGCCCTTAGCCTATAAATTGCATCCCCTCCCAAGCCATTTTAACACAATCCATGAAGTAAAGTTATAATGCTATTTTGAGAGCCAAATCCATACTAAAGCCATCTATCCACACCAAAAATCCACAATCATCCATTGAAGCCTTTGGAAGCATATTGAGCATACATCCTATCCATTTAGATAAAGCCACTCAACAAGAGAGCTTCTCATTGAGAGAGCCCATTAATGGCTCATATTTTCAATTGAGAGCTCATCTTAGTCTATCTTGAAGTTTATGAATTTTGTTTAGTTTGTAGAAGCTTTATTTAAATTTGGTTTCTATTAGCATACTAACATTGCTCATATACATTTTGGCACGCCTGGTGGGACCCTGTATGGGTCATCTTCATTAGCTTTTTTAGTCAAGTTTTGTATGTCATGTGCTAATTTTGGCTAATTTTGCATATTTTTGTGATTGGTAGGATTGTATAAATTGGTTTTATAGGTCCACATGAGCATGAAAAAGACAAAGGAACTCATAATCTATCTCATAGTGTTTGCAGATTTTTCAAACTTATAGGTGGACAAAGAACTTGGAATTCTTCTTCCTCTTCTTGTCTATATTCTTCTTATTCCATCTACTTCTTTTTCTTCTTCTTGTGGGAGATCTTGGCAATTTTTTTTTAAGGAAGCAAAATCATACACACTTCTTTTTAGTGCTTAAAATGAACCCCCAAATCATACTTAAATCCATTAAAAATTAAAAATTTGCAAAAAAGAAAAAATCTTTTAACAAGTGAAACTAAACCAATCCAATCATTTGCATCCTTGCAACATCAAGGTTTTAGATGCATTCATGCAAAGTTAGGAACACTTCATTTTTGAGAATTTAAAAAGAACTTCAAGTTTCCATTTCAAAAGGTTCAAAATCAACACTAAGTGCACACTAAAATCTAAATCAAACTCAAAGCATCAATCAAGGATAAAATGAACCTCATTTGCAAATATTTTAAAGTTCTTCTAAATCTCATGAAAACTAAGAGTCCTAAATGGTTGCCAAAAATTGTCCTAAAAGTTTTGTTATTTGTTCCAAACAAATGTCTTGTTGCAAAATCTTGAATTTTTATTAGGTTTTTCATGCATCAAAACAATCTAGGAATATCATTTTTGGGCTTAAAACATGCAAACTAGAACACAAAGTCTTGAATGAAAAGCAAAGTCCAGAGAATCATTTTCATTTTTGAGTTCAAAAATAATCTTGAATTATCTAAGGTTAAAAAAAAGCACTTCAAAGTTCTTAAAACAACACACAAAATCTCAATCTTGAATGCTCAAAGGAATAAAACTTGAATGTTTAATCACTTGTCTTTGAATGCATGTTGCTAAACACACTCTTGAATGCCATGGATTAAAATCAAATTTTCCTTGAATGCATGATTAAAATAACAAATCCAATCTTGAATTCCAAGGATCAATTAACCATTGCAATATCAAACACTTCATTTGGAGCTTTTAAAATTGAACAAAACAAATCTCTTTTCCACATGCAATTTAGGCAAAGTTTGATTTTTGGACATTTAAGAAACTTCGTTAAGTTAAAAAAAAATTTGCAAAAATCAATTTGAGTAGTTCCTTGGACTCACCTCTTTTCTAATCACCCATCAAATATTAACCATTGGTTGCAATCTCAGCGCCATTCATGGGGATGGGTCTACTTGAAAAAGGTGTTAAATGTTCCACAATCTAACTCACTCACTTGGTCTTTGAACGTTTGCTTTAACTTTATCAAAATTCTTAAATGACCAAAAATCTAGATTAAATTGATCACACTTCATTTGGGTACTAAAATTGAACAACTATTACATGGAGGGCCTCCAGGCGCGTGCTTGAAATCAAATCTCACACACCTTTGTTTTGGGCTTAAAATAAACTCACACTCAATCTTGAATGCCTTAAAGAAAAATCAATCGATACTTGATGTGGAGGGCCTCCGAGCGCACGGGTTTACTTTTTTGTTGACCCTAACTCTTCTTCTTGTATTCATTCTTCGATCGATTTTACTTTTGTTAACGCTTCAAGTTGGAATTGAACATTGTCTCTTAAACATGAGTGCTTGCAAAGTCTAGATCAACACACATAAGAGTCAGTTGGTAAAAGAACAAGTGTGTTTTTTAGCCCAAGGTCATCCCATTAAGAATTTTAGCTCATCCATCTCATTTAGAACCAAAACAATCCCCTCAAACCTAGCTAGCATCCCAAAAGCCTAAAACTTCACATCCAAGCCTTCAAAATTTGTTGTCACCTTGCCAAAAGTTTGCCATTCCTAAACATCTTCCAAATCCACCAATCTCACCAAGGTTATCCCTTTGACTAAACTTTTTCTAGGGTAATCTAGCTTTGTCTTTTGTTATCCCTCTTCACCTTGAGCTAAAGGTTGGGATCCACAAGTGGTCAATCTCATGTTCTTCCTAAAGGATCATCAGTCTATCCTTAAGTTGACACAATCACCACCAAGCTTGCACATAGGAAAGTAGACCTTTCACGATTTGGCAACATATATTTGAAGTTAGAATCCCCAACCCAATCCTCTTTAGGTTTTGTCATATATCTTTGCCTCAACCTAGGAAATCATTTGCATAGAAAATCCTTTCCCTTTTGCATCCATCAGCATTGTTGCATTTCATCCCTAGTAACATTTTCATGCCACCCATCACTCGCTTAGCCAAGAAGAAAGAAACAATGGAGCCCTATCATTTGGATCGAACAGTATCACCCCCCTTGAGCACTCAGCCATCCTTCAGTCCAAAGAAAGCTACACCATCACCTATTGACATTGAAGCTTTCATGAACCAACCAAGAAATGCAGTATTGGTAAACGCCATCATAGACAAGAACAAAGAGACAATCATGGCTAACTTTCGAAGGGACAATGTAGGAGCCTTCGACTTTGGAAGACCTCCTCCATTATCAGATCCATCTCACCCATTGTTTGGGTAGCTACCACCACCCATAGGCTCTTATGATTCAAATTACCCTCAATATGTGCCAAAAGAAGAGCCTCAAACCAGTCCTTTTGATCCAATAGACCCAAACATACCATCCTCCACCCAAGTTGAAATCTCCCTTCCGCAAGCCAATCCAGCCACCACCACTCCACTATTGGTCCATACCACTCCATCCCAAACCCCCTTCACCCAGAACACCTCATTATTCACTCCCTTCACTATTACTGCTGTCGCTCTCCAAACCAGCCTTCCAAACCCACCCATTTCCCAAATCAGTGCTAGCATCTTTGGCCAACCTCAGCAATATACAACAGGGATGCCACCCATGGGGCCAAGTAATCAACCTTTCATTGCCCCCAACTTGTTTACCTCAGCTCAGAACACAATTCCATCATTTCCACTAGGTCCTTGGAGCTCAATGCCATCAACCACAAATCCACAAGCTACTACCCTCACTCCACAAAGCTATCAAACCCCACAAGCTACTACCAACTTTTTTGCAAGCTCTCAAGTGACTCAAGCTCTTGCCACCACTCTACCAAGCTTTCAAATCTAGCCACCAAGCTATTAAACCCCATCGGTTCCATTCCCAAGCTTTCAAATCCCACCACCTCCACCACAAACTAATCCATTACCTCCTATTACCAACTATTTTTCTATGCCACTTCTAGGATGAAATCCACCACTACCAAACACCAATTACTTGGCCTCTTTTTCCATGCAGATACCTTCCCAAATGGGGGCACAACCCACATATATTGGTCAAACTCCTCAAATCCAAAGTCAAGTTCCACAAGCTCCCCGATCCTTTCCCCAAGCTTCACACCCATCTTATACCTTACCTCCACAAAGCAATCCATTTATCCCACAACCAGCTTATGTTCCTCAATCCCAACCTCAAATCCAATATCAGCAGCAAGCCTCGCAACACATGCAGCAATATGTGCCACCTCCACCTCAACAACCCACCATTCACCATTCAGTTGCCCAAGCAATGTACAATCCCTACCAACCCATACCTCAAAGTCATCCATATTCCATTGCCCCATCTAGCACATACCTACCTCAGGGCACTCCTACCTTGGGGGCACCCCAGCCATCACCCATTAGTTCAGAATGGGAAGCCATGAAGACAGCTTTGAAGAACATCCAAGAAGGAAATGATCCAAAAACCTTCAAGTTTGAGAATGTGTGTCATACCCATTTGACAGAGCCATTACCATGACACCATTTCCCAAACACTTTGAGGTACCCAAGTTTGACAAATTCAGAGGAAAAGGAGACCCTGTCACACATATCAAAGAATTTTACATGCACTACCAAGAAGTGGCATACAATGATGTCTTCCTCTTGCACCTTTTTCCCAAAAGCTTGGCCGGACCAGCTCTTGAATGGTTTTATAGAATCCCATATGGTACAATTAGAAACTTTTCTGAATTGTCTGAGGCATTTGTAGCCCAATATGCCCATCTTGTTGAAACAGAGCTATCAGTAGTTGATCTTGTCCACACTAAGCAAAAAGGTGGAGAAAGCCTTCTCGAATATCTGCAAAGATGGCAAACCCTTACCACCCACATATCTTGCACCTTGCCAGAGCGCCATTTGGTGAAAATGTTTATTGATAATGCCCATCCCAGTTTAGCTCACCACATGACCATGAACTGTTTGCAAACCTACAAAGATATCAAAGAGAAAGGAATGATCCTTGAGCAAGGACTCATTAAAGATGGTGTGGTCAAGATTTACAAGGAGACCAACCAAAATCAATCACATTCAAATGACAGATCTAGGTATTGGAAGAAAAACAAGCACGTTGCAACAGATGGCGTCACTGACACTAGACATGTGAATATTGTTGGCCCTTCCCAAAACTAGTACAACCCACCATATCAACCAAACAATCAACAAGCTATCAACTACCAACAATAGAATAACCAAAGCTTTCAAAATCACAATCCAAGACCCAACCTCCAAGGATCTAGCAATCAAGCTAATGCCATCAATGTAGCTGTAGGACAAAAGCCCAGATTCCAACCTGCACCTAGAAACTATACACCCCTTGGCGAGTCATTGGATGTCATTTTTAAGAAATTAGTCAAGGAAAACCTCATCAAATTTCCTCCTACCCAGCAAATTGACCCAAGCCAATCCAAAGCTGCATGGTACAAAGACAATGAGTACTGCAAATTTCATAGGGTAAAAGGACACACTACCCTCAGATGCATGAAACTGAAAGATTATGTGCAGGACCTCATTGATCGGAAAGAAATCACTGTTG
The DNA here is from genome assembly GCA_028749045.1 of Cupressus sempervirens. Classification (NCBI taxonomy): domain Eukaryota; kingdom Viridiplantae; phylum Streptophyta; class Pinopsida; order Cupressales; family Cupressaceae; genus Cupressus; species Cupressus sempervirens. The sequence goes on along the minus strand of CM053787.1, from coordinate 808,180,349 downwards.
GTGCCCAAACCTCTCCCAATGTAGGCTTACAAATCTACCAAAATGCTTTTCCTCCTCACAACAACCAAAATCCTGGAAAGCACCTATCCAAAACAACAACAACAACACCAACAACCACCAACCAAACCAACAACATGGGAGGAACAATGACCACACTTCATCCTATATAGACTATGGTAGCCTCATAGGTTGTATATTCGAGAAAGAGCCTTCTGTCAATGTTATCAATATCCAAGGACCAAACAATGAGTGTGCAGTCACCACTCGAAGAGCGCAATTTAACATCGCAGGCCCACCAATTTCACCAGCACCATCAGTTCTATCAAAAAGTCAATACAATATCTTGGAACACCTTGGGAACATGCCAGCCCAAATCTCCATTTTAGACCTTCTTCGCACTAGTCCTGTGTACAAGAACATCCTTGACAGTGCTCTCATAGAATCCCGTGTCCCTTCAGATATCAACGCTACTGATTTTCGTAATCTAGTTGGACACCTTTCATCCTCATGTGCCATATCCTTCAAACCCACTGACATACCCGTGGTCGAGCTAGATCACACTCTTCCGCTTCGCATAGCCATCATGGTATCCAACTTCGCCGTAAAAAGAGTAATGATAGATAATGGACCAGCTTTGAATATTTGCACCTTAAAATTCATAAAACAAGTTGGGTATACTGAGGCAGATATCATCAGTGAGGTTATCACCATCAAAGCTTATGACAACTTGGAAATAACCACAGAAGGAACTATTTTGCTGCCAATCAAGGTTGGGCCAGTCATCCAAGAAACACTCTGCCATGTTATTGATCTAAACCTACCATTCAACATCCTCCTCGGTCGCCCATGGATTCATGCCATGAAGGCCATTCCATCCACTTACCATCAATGCATCAAATTTTCGCATCGAGGCACTGAGGTAACCATCCATGCCGATCCAAAACCCTTTTCTTACAGAAATGCTATTGAAGCTTCATATACAAACCATTGCCTTGGAATTGATATCAGCACATCCATCGCCAGCTCATCCCACACTTGTAATGACCAAGAAACCATTCTCGCCTCCACATTATCTACCGTAAAGATCAATAACAAAGGCTATGGAGAGTATAGTCTGTCAAATGCATTTGCAGTTGGAGCACTCCCACTTGATCCACACACCCGTGGACGATCGACATATCACAAAGCTAAGGAGATTCCACCTCCTCAATACAAACAGTTTGGCCCAACAACCTTTGTATCCTCAAAAATCCCTCTTCATGAGGAGCTCACTCCAAATATCAACAACTGGCTACATAAGGATGCAACTCCAAGAAATCAAGCACGCCTTGATCACTTCAGTCAAAAGTACCCCCAAGAACATAAGCTCATCACTAACAAATGGAACTATCAAGGTGGTGGTCTAGGACCAGAAGAAAGGGGCATGCAATGCCCCATCGAAGCACACAAGTGGGAAACAATTTCAGGTCTTGGCTTTGGCATACCCACAACTGGGGGCACCAATGAGAATGGTCATGCTTTTTCGAACATTCATCGTGACCTTGTCAAAATCGAAGAGATTCCTAAGGAAGTTGAAAAGAGAGCCTACGACGATATCCCAAACCAAATCTCCCTCGGAGACTCTGTTCTCTAAGAACTATTCATCCACCTCATTGACCTACCACTCGCCCATCCACAACTCATAGATTGGAACCAACCAAGTGTCATACACATTGATGAGTTCACACCAGAGGAAGTGCTTCTGAGATTCATGGGAGCTGAAACTCCTCACAAGAAAATAAAGCCAGACTCAGCATATATCTATAAGCTAGATCCCAAGGGGTATTTTGGAGAGACTCCCCAACCTAATTCTGATACACCCAAAACTGGAACTAAGGTGAATCCGAGACTAGTTAAGGCAGCAAAGAGAACCCCTCAGCAGGAAAAACCAGAGTCACAAGCAGAACATGAGGATTTAGCATTGCCTCCTCAAGATAATCGACCAGAGGTGTCTTCTATTCTAATTGAGGATACTAGAGAAGTCAACATCGGTTCTTTAGAGATCCCTAGACTTGTTCACATTGCTGCATCCCTATCACAAGACCAAGCTGATCTCCTCTTTGAGGTCTTAAGAGAGAACATTGGCCAATTTGCATGGTCATATCAGGACATGCCAGGACTTGATCCAAAGCTTGTAGTTCATCATCTTGCAGTCGATCCTAAGATCAAGCCCGTCAGACAAAAGCTTAGAAAAATGCACCCCAAGGTGGCATTACGAGTCAAAGCTGAATTGGAAAGAATGTTAGCTACTAAGGTTATCTGACCTATCGACTACTCAGAGTGGATCTCCAATATGGTCCCCGTCGCTAAGCCTTCTGGTGACATCAGAATCTGCACTAATTTCAAAGATCTTAACAAAGCTTGTCCAAAAGATGATTTTCCCTTGCCCAACATAGATATGATTGTAGATCTTATAGTTGGACATGAAATTTTGTCCCTCATGGATGGATTTTCTAGGTATAATCAAATCAAGATTGCAGAAGAGGATCAACATAAGACAACATTCACTACCCCTTGGGGAACCTTTTGCTACACCATGATGCCTTTTGGCTTAAAGAATACAGGGGCTACCTATCAAAGAGCTATGACAACCATCTTCCATGATCTTATCCATAGCATTTTGGAGGATTATGTGGATGATATCTTGGTTAAATCTCACACCTTCATAGATCATCTTGCTAACTTGGAGAAAGTTTTTGATAGGTTAGCCAAATATCATCTCATGCTGAATCCCAAGAAATGTGTTTTTGGGGTCACATCTGGTAAGCTTCTAGGCTTTATAGTTTCTAAACGAGGTATAGAGATTGACCCCAAGAAGGTCAAGGCTATCATAGACATGACTCCTCCCCAGACACTGTGACAGCTTCATTCTCTTCAGGGAAAGCTTCAATCCATTTGGTGCTTCATCTCCCAACTTGCAGACAAGTGCACCCCCTTTTCACATTTGTTAAAGAAAGATGAAAAATTCAAATGTGATCCTATATGTCAACGCAGCTTTGATCAGCTCAAGCAGTATCTCGCCAATCCCCCTATCTTAGTTCCACCAGTTCCTGATCGTCCCTTGATCTTGTACATATCAGCAATGCCTACTGCTCTAGGGGCACTTCTAGCACAACATGATGACTACAACAGAGAAAGAGCCATCTACTATATTAGTAGAACCCTAGTTGGTTATGAACTCAATTACACTCCTATGGAAAAAGCTTGTTTGGCCGTTGTTTTCTCAACTCAAAAGCTTCGCCACTACATGCTAAGTCATACCATCCAACTAGTCTCCAAGATAGACCCTCTCAAGTATATGCTCTCCAGAACAACACTTACAGGCCGTTTGGCCAAATGGGTTATGCTCCTTAGTGAATTTGACATCCAGTATGTGGACAGAAAGGCAATCAAAGGGCAAGCTATAGCAGATCACCTAACTGATGCACCTCTAATAGATGCTTATCCGTTGATCATAGAATTTCCAGATGAGCATATCTGTCTAATTGAAGAACAACCCCCATGGAAACTTTATTTTGATGGCTGATACACATCTCATGGATCAGGGGTAGGAATATTGTTGGTCACACCTCAAGGAGATTACATTCCAAAAGCCTTCAAGCTACAATTCCCTAGCACCAACAATATAGCTGAATATGAGGCCCTCATAGCAGGATTAAAGATAGCTGCAGAATGGAACATTGCTGAGTTACAAATCTTTGGCGATTCTCAACTCATCATCAAGCAAGCCCTAAATGAATATAAAACCAAAGATGAAAAGCTATTACCCTACAAAGAGCTAGTTGATCAGCTAACCCAGCATTTTACAAGGCTTTAGTTTACACAAGTGCCTCAAATACAGAACAAAGCAGCAGATTCTATGGCTACTATTGGCTCACTCTTGGAAATTCCTCAAGTAGCTACGCAGTATGAGTTTTTAGTAGAGCAGCTCCTCACGCCCGCCTATGCGAATGATGACTCAAACCGTGTTTGTATCTTGGTTGGTCCCCAATCCCCTTGGTCCCATGAGATTCATGCTTACCTTAATGATGGTATCATATCCCCTCACCTCACACGTACCCAATGCCAAAACCTCATCCAAAAATCATCCCGCTATGTCATCATAGCCAATACCCTATATCGTCGAGGTTATCACGATACTCTCTCTCGATGTTTAGATCAAAACAAAGCCGCGATGGTGTTAAAAGAAGTACACTCTAGACTTTGCGGTGCCCACACGGGTGGTATTGTCCTAGCACGAAAAATCCTTAGAGCAAGCTACTATTGGCCTACCATCGAGGAAGACTCCTGTGACTTTGTCAGAAAGTGTCTCCCATGTCAACAACACGCAAATCTTGTGCATGCTCCGGCACAATATCTTCAGCCTATTACACCACCTTGGCCTTTCGCTTGTTGGGGCCTTGATCTGGTTGGAACTATCACACCTCTCTCATCTGATGGACATAAATGGATAATAATAGCTACAGACTATTTCACTAAATGGGTGGAAGTAGTCCCCCTATTCTCAGCTACAGGAGTTCAGGTCTCCAAGTTCATCTTGTATCACATTGTTTGCTGCTTCGGTATCCCTTCCACCATCTTCACCGACCACGGAGGAAACTTTGAAAATATCAACATGGAAGAATTATGCACTTCCCTCCACATCCATCACCATTTTTCTAGCCCATATTTCCCACAAGGTAATGGCCAGTCAAAGGCAACTAACAAAACCCTCCTCAAAATCCTAACAAAAGTTGTCAATGATTTCGGCCGCGATTGGCACCTACAAATAAATCCAGCCCTATGGGCCTATCAAACTTTCTTCCATACATCCACAAGCACCACTCCATACTCCTTAGTCTATGGTGCCAAAGCGGTATTACCTATAGAAGTTGAACTTCCCTCACTATGCATATCTTTGCGAGGGAAAATCTCAGATGAAGAATACAGAGTAGCTCGGCTCACCTAGCTAGATCTCTTAGACGAGAAGAGACAAAAAGCCTATGACCATCTCACAGTCTACCAAACTTGTCTCAAAAGAAATTTCAACTAAAAGGTGCTTCCTCGACACTTTCAGCCAGGTGACATGGTCCTTAAAGAAAACATGAAAGTCCAAGCAGATCGAGAAAAGAAAGGCAAGTTTGAACCTACATGGCTTGGTCCTTATGTTGTCACTGCCTCCTTTAGCTCCGGAGCCTATCAGCTATCTACACCAGAAGGAGAACTCTTGAATGATCCTACTAACATCATTCATCTCAAGAAGTTCTATGCTTGAAGATCCTTGGTGTACCCAGCTTTTGAAAAATACAAAAAAAAAAAAATTAAACAATAAAATAAAATAAAAAAAAAATAAAAATAAAAAAATAGTAAAGAGAAATAAGCGTCCAATGGTGAAAACTTGGCAATTCAAGCACCTTGGATAGGTACCTTGGTGAAAACCTAGTAATTCAGGCACCTTGTGTACTAAGACTAATCCATTATCTATCACTATCCTATGCCTCATCCATTCACCCACCATCCCATAAAACACCTGCTTGTTCCCTTGGTGTTCCAACCAAATATCCACAATCTAATGGAGCTTGTAAATACCTCCTATAGAGCTTGTAAATCTTGTACCTTAGCTTGTAAATCTTGTATCATCCCTTGTATCATAGCTTGTATATCCAAATCTTGTCCAAAGCTTGCACCATATTCTAGCTTGTATTATATGCCAAATCTTGTATCCTAGCTTGTATCCTATCACATGCACACAAAGAATCCCATTTTCACTTAAGCTTTTCATAAACCATCTACCTATCCACCTATCAACTATTGCAGACGTCCCAACCTTCACAAACATTTCCATCTCACAAAACTCAAACATGAACAACCTTGTAAATTTGTAACATATCTTGGTCTGTCAGCTTGTACATCCTCTTTAGCTTAGTACCATTGTATCTATCCAGCTTCTATGATTAGTTCCTCCTTGATCAACATCTTGCACACATCACACAACCCTTGGTTAGCTATTCCAATGCATCCTTTAGCTAGATCTCCTCTCACCAAAGTGCTATCCTTCTTAGTTCAGCTTGCCAGATGCATCACTCATCCAGATCCACCAGCTTAGGTGCTCTCCGATAGATCCTTGTAGGATATAGCTTTCCTCATGTCTGATCTTGGTCCGTTAGTACCTCGTCCTGCCCATCTCATTGGCAAATGTTTCTCTTTTAGATTTTCACTTTCTTTTGATTTGGAATCTTCCCTTTTGGGTCTTGAAGTATCTTTTCCAAACAATCTTTTTGTTCCCTCCTCAAAGTTGCCACGATCTTCCATATCATGGTATATTGCGAATGGGGCAATCTGGGCGTAAGGTCTTGATCAAGTCTTTTGTTTGTTTTTCTTTTTTGCTTGTGGGTTACCCAGTGTCGGTTCCACTCTGATTCTTTCGAGATTCATGTGTGATGCTAGGGCAATCCTTGCGTGTTTGTTTTGAGTCAGTCCGTTAGTCCTCTGGATAGTTGGTGAAAAGGCCTTGATGTTCTTGGTAACCTTGGAAATTAACCAATAGTCCTATAGCAAATCTAGTGCTCAACTACATGGTGGTACTTCTCTTTGAAGTATCCCCCCTACTTAAAAAGCTTCAATGGTTTTCCTTCATCTCCATTATCCCCCATCCATATCCAGCATCCATCTCTCCTACCCCAGCTTATGCATCAGTATCTCTTTGAATCACTCCTCACCTTTAGCTTTAGGGATCCACAATCCTAGTCTTAGGGATCCACCAATCCAAATCAATCCACCAAGCCTCATCTTTCGAGATCCACAATCCTAGTCCTAGGGATCTTCGAAACCCATCTTCTACCAATCTGACTCTTTGAAATCTTGTTGCATCAGCTTTTTAATCCCCTCATCCATCTCCCCATCCTGGATTCCTTTTATAGTGCTCTGCTCCTTCATCCTCTGCAATCTTTGAGATCTTAAGCTTGCTTCCCCTTGTGGGTCTGATTCTCCCTTTATCATTCTCCCGTAGTGAGAGTTTGCGCTAACTAAACCTCTTCTCTTAAGCCAATCTGAGTCTTCTTGCTCATCTCTAATTCTTGTACTTTTCAAAAAGTCGTCGAGCCTCACTTTCTCTCCCCGCCGCCTTCTTGAGGGGGCATCTTGCAGTCCATTCTCTCTTCTTCTGCTCTAGCCTTGGGCATCTTATTTTCTTATCTTTGATGTCATGCCACTTGTGGCATCACATCAAAGAGGGGAAAAATGTAGACCCCTAAAAACCTTTAGAAAATAAAGTATTTTTATTTTCTGAAAAATTCCTAATGACATCATCATTTATTAATTAATTAATTATTTAATTAATTGATTTATTTTTATGCCATTAAATCCCTTTATCTTAATTAAAAATATTTAATTAAGGAATCCCTCCCAAAAATGTTTAAATCTTATTTAAACATTATTTCTTTATTTATTAATTATTTAATTAATAAATTGACCAAAAAACCCAAAATAAATAAAAAAATTATTTTTTGCCCAAAACTTGGCCAATTTCCTTAAGACCACTAACCTCTTCCAAAATCTTCTAATCCTCCTTTAATTTTTATTAAAGGCTAATCTCATCATTTCCTACCCCTAATCCCAACTCAAAATATTTAATCAAGATTAAATATTAATCCTCATGTTTATTAAAAATATTTTAATAAATATCTGCTCAACCCAAACCCTTGAAATAAATAAAATTTTATTTATTTCATAAAATCTTATCTTAGGAAGTTCTAGACTCTTCTAGAAAGTCTTCATCCTCATCCAAAGCCTAGACTCTTCTAGAAGATGTCTTTAACCCTAATCCTAATCCCCTCCTAACCTTGTCACATTCCCTAAACATGGGTTAAGACTTGCTAACTCAAGCCAAAGTTAACAAATATCTCCTCCTTCACCCACCCTCATTAATTGCAATCCACTTGCCATCCACTTGCCTAGTCCTAAGCCATCTCTAACCCTTCCTCTAATTATTTTTACAACCCTAAGCAAGCTTAAAACCCCCCTAAACCCTCAAATTCAAATTTCATGGTATCTCTCACAAATATCCCCAACCACAAAACTTCATAAAGCCCAAAAAGTCATAAATGTTCTTACAAAGCACTTATGAAGGGTCTTTATGAAGATTTTATCTCTTGAGCCTCCTTTGTTGACTCATCCTTGCCCTTTCCTCCATCCTCTCACCCTGTGACATGTGTCACTCTCTAATTGGTTGTAAAGAAGCACAATCCATGTGCTCTCCTCTCATGCAATCTAAGCCCTCCATGAATTTTTCCCCATCCTTGCATCTTAGCCCTCAATCCCTCAAGCCCTTAGCCTATAAATTGCATCCCCTCCCAAGACATTTTAACACAATCCATGAAGTAAAGTTATAATGCTATTTTGAGAGCCAAATCCATACTAAAGCCATCTATCCACACCAAAAATCCACAATCATCCATTGAAGCCTTTGGAAGCATATTGAGCATACATCCTATCCATTTAGATAAAGCCACTCAACAAGAGAGCTTCTCATTGAGAGAGCCCATTAATGGCTCATATTTTCAATTGAGAGCTCATCTTAGTCTATCTTGAAGTTTATGAATTTTGTTTAGTTTGTAGAAGCTTTATTTAAATTTGGTTTCTATTAGCATACTAACATTGCTCATGTAAAACATCTAATGAAAATACAATGTTAAAGATATAAGAATGAAATTGCAAGCCATGTTGTAAAACTGCTACACTAATATAGGGTCAAAGAATACTTATGAGAATAACTTGGCTTGGCTTCATTATGTTCTCCTCCATTCTACCAAATAGCTTCAATGCCAATTCACTATACCCAAGTTGCACAAACCTAATAATCAATGTATTGCAAGAGATTTCATTTTAGTTTGACATTTCATGAGAAAAAATTCAAAGAGTCTTCTATACTTGTGTACTTGGCATATAAGTCAATAAGGGCACTTCTAGGAAAGGAATCCAACTCTCATCCGATTTTAATAATGTGGGCATTGCTTGCCTTGTTTCAAATCATGGAGGTTAACACATATCCATGGAAAACACCAAGCAAAGTGAGTTGACCCATATTTTCTACAGCTAGTTATATTTTACTAATATAATTTTCCTCAAGTGATACAAAAATATTTCCAAATTATATTCTTCCTATTCTTTCAATATTACTAGATGATCCTCAGAAGAGTGTTCATATTTTTTATGCTAATAACATATACAAGATTGTTGCAACCACCTCAAACTTTCTTATATGATCATGAGTTTTAAATGAGACAAACATTTTAGATAGATCAAATATTTCACATAAGGTGCAAAAAGGCATTTTGGCTTCAGCTCAAATTTTAGGTTGACAAGTTGTAGGTCATCAAAAGAACAACTAATGTAATTTAGAACTTATAGAGTTATGATAGACAATTGCTCATGTTATACAAGAATTGGTAATGGGACCAAAGAAAAGTCAAATCATTAGGAGGGCACTAGTAGCACACATAAAGGAATTGTATGATTCCTTTGGAAAGAAGAAAAGTAATGATTTCTTGTTGCCTATTCTTCTAGCTTTTCTAAAAGTTGGTGATGAAAAGTTTTTTATTAAGGAAAATAGGCTTTAAAAGGGCCCTGAAATCCCACACATAGAAAAGATAGTCAATAGTTTAAATGGAAAAGGCCACCAAGAGCCTGAAAGTACAACATCAGCTCCCTAAAACATAAAGCAAGAAAAAACTAGGGAAGAGTGCCAAAAACCAGGATAGGCCACAAAAGGCCAGGGCAGATCAACCTATGTCTCTGCATCTTGGCAACATTGATCTCAAGCTCAAATAGCTTGCCCATCTCCACCTTCATTTCCATAGTGTCCTGCTTAGGGGCAATGACGTCTTTCTTTCTAGTGCTGGCCCTAGTTCTTTTCTGAACACCTTCCTCTAAGGGCTTGTCTTTCTGATTTATACCCTATTCCTTCTCCTTGCCACTTTGATCCTTGCCACAGTGGATGGGCCTCTTTATGTTATCATGATCCTTGAGGATATTGAGGTTTTTCTCATATATGCCCTGCAAGGTCTTCACCAAATCCAGGGAGGTAGTCTTGAGATTCTCCAACTTCTTCTCTCTACTGAGTTCATCCTCATTAACCCTATTCCTAAGGTTGTAGGTCTCCCTTTCCAACTCACTGAGTCTGTGTTTGAGATCAAGGATCTCATGGTAGAGCCATTTAGTTGTCCTGTAGCTATCCAAAACATTGTTCTTAGCATTATTCAACACATCCATCTTTGGGTTGTCCCTAGCAATGTCACTGAGGATGATCAAGGAAGGGTCTATAAGTTCTTCTATCTGGATCTTGCCCTCCTCCTTCTTACGGACCTGGGTTCGGACAATCTCTCTCTTGACCCCCAAATTGGTAGTGGTGTGGTCAAAATTTCTCTAGACCACCTTCCTATCCTTGCCAGTGATGGAGAACCTATAGGTGGAAGTGCCCACATCATCGTAACCCTAGTCGGGTTCCAAGTTGGGCTGCTGGTTGGGTTTGCCCATCAGGTTCTCCTCCATCATTACACTTCCCTTGCCCTAATTCTCCTTATTAAATTCCTCCTTCTTCCTCTTATTCTTGGCTATCTTAATGGCTTCCTTGTTTACTGGAAGGTGCTTTGATAATAATCTTCTACTTGCTCTTCCTACTATCTTTTCCTTTTTTAGCCTTGGTCATCTCCTTGCCATCAACACTATCATCCCCAGTCTCCATGCCTTCATCTTGTTCATTGTACCCTTTGTCTGAAGAGGTATCTATCCTAGTCTTAGGGTGAGAGACATCCTCCTTGCTGAAAAAGGGAAACTTGTCCATACTGCACTAAGGGGATTTGGGATCATCCAAATCTGTGTACAACTCTAGCTCCTTAGTCTCAAAGGGGGAGTAAATTTCATCAGTATCACTTGAATCCCTTTTAACCCTTTTGCCCTCTTTCTTTTCCTTAATTTGCTTGCTTATTGTTCTAGACTTGAAAAATTCATATAACAGTAAGAGCAGCCCCTCGTGGAAAGTAGGGTTCCTCGTATTCTTATCTTGAAATTCATGGATATTATCATTCATTGATGAATGGAGGTAAAAAGGAATGGAAATTTTAACCCCGTACCTGAAGTGGTTTAGCAGCATGAAGTGGTAGGTGCAGATGTGATCAAACCTGGTATACAGAGTTATATATTTGATAATAGCTCTTAGCACGAACCTCCATAACAGCTTGATAGACCTCAGGAGATAGTGTGTTCCACTTTTCACCAGCTTTTTCTTCTCCTCCAAGTTTTTGGTGAACTCTATCACTGCTTGCCCTGAGATTTTGCGATCTCTGTAAAAAAATTTCCTAGTAATGGGGATGCTAGTTACATGAGAAATAATTTCCTCCATGATAGTGAAATACACCTTATCAATCTCCACATTGCCCTCGTTCTAGTGTTTCACCATAACTTTGGTGACCGAAGGTTTCCAGCCATGGAGACACTCAATGAAATTGGTTATCTCCCCTTTCTTCAGGATCTCCTAGACCTTAGTTCTTCTCTTCCAATTCAAGGCCTCATCCTCCAGCTCCTGTCTATGTCATTTTCCCACCATGACTCTCTTCTTTCCTTTACCTCTGAGAGCCAGAGCCTACAAAATTTTCCAACTATAACCACCTCTTTTTTTCATGTTTCTAGCACTTTCCTTGTCATAATGGATGCTCAGCTTATGGTGAAAGATTTTGATGATATGGGGAGTACCCGTGATATTGTACTTTCACTTCATAGATCTGCACCTTCTCAAAAAGAAATTATTACCCTTTTGAGAACACACATGCGTGTACTAAAATCAGCCTGCGGGCAACTAATATTCATTATTATCATTAATAATGCCAAATCTACCTAGGATTTGATCCATATTGATGGTTTCATTAATTTCTGATGGAATGTCACTTCCATCCATCCATCTAGCCACCTCACCATTTTTTATTTCCCAGTTCACCAGCCTGTCTGCCACCTTGTTGGCTTCACAGAATTCGTGTGCCACATGAATTTTATCAAAGGTTTGAAGGTCTTTGATGCTATCCTCAATAATATTCACCATAGTCCAGGTTGGTTTAATTTTCCCCTTAAGGCAGTCGATAATGTTTTTGGAATCTCCCTCTAACCAAAGACACTTCACTCCCACATCTTTGGCCAACTTGATAGTTTGGTGAGTAGCTAGGGCCTTGGAAAAGTGATTGGTTTGTTGCCCAATGGGAGCAATGAAAGCCGCAATTCCTTTTCCATGTTCATTCTTGATAATTCCCCCCACTCCAGCCCTGCCCAAGTTGCCTTTAGCAGCCCCATCAAAGTTGGCCTTGAGCTAACCAGCAGGAGGGAGAGACCAGCAAAAATTCTCTCTATTATTCTTGATCTTGAGAGGGGGAGGGGATGGGCCCTTGGCAATGGTGTGGTTTTTCATAAGGGCATGGAAGCATTTATGGAAAACAACCAGCTCATTTGCCTCTTTGTCCTTAAAGATGCAATTGTTCCTCTCCTTCCACACCCCCCAAAAGAGATGGGGGAGAGCCCAAATCCATAAAGAATTGGGGTGGTTTTCCTCCAAGCCAAACTACCATTGAATGAAGAGCTCGAGGGTGTTTAAGGGATAGCACCAAGAAACTTTGAAAAAAGATAGGAAGTGGGACCAGACAACAACAGTAAAGGGGCAATGCAAAAATAGATGATCCACACTCTCACAATGCCTTTTACAAAGGATACATCTATTGGGTAACATGTTGTCATGTTTGGTGAGATTATTAACCATGAGAATGTGATTTTGCAAGAGAGTCTAGAAAAAGAAGTTGATCTTTAGTGTGACGCCATGAAACCAGGCTTTTGCCCACTTCGAGGCCTAGACCTAGGGAATGATAGATGCATAACCAGAGGCAACCAAGTAGAGACCATTAGGAGTGTCCCCCCAAACAATAGTATCCTTATTATTGGATAATAGGATGAGTCTCAGCTATTCCATAAGCATTCTCAGGTCCTCAGAGACCTCAATGAGGTCTATCCAACTATCATTAATTCTATAGTCCCTAACCTTGTTTCAAAATATTTTAGTACATGCATTAGCCCAAGGGTTGAAGGTCTCACTCTCTGTGATTGGGCCTAGGCTAAGCCAATCATCCCTCTAGAAATTGATATTGGCACCATTGTCCATTGACCATTTGGCTTTGCCAAAGGCCAGGTCCTTGGATTGCAAGAGCCCATTCCAAATGAAAGAGCCACTAGGGTGGACCTCTTTATTGATGAACTGAAGAAGATAGAGGTTGTTAGCATACTTTGAAGTCAAAATATCTCTCCATTCTCCAGTATTATTGAAGATTCTCCAAATTTTTTTGGCTTGGAGGGCAGAGTTGAACTACTTCAGCTTTCTAATGCCCAAGCCTCCATGATTTTTGGGCTTACAAATGGAGTCCCAGGCCACCAAGGGGTAATTTTTGTTGTCATCAGGCCCAAACCACATAAGGTTCCTTTGGATGCTTTCTAGATGGGTAGCCACCTTGGAGGGGATGGTAAATAGGCTAAGGGCATCAGTAGGAAGGTTTTGGAGGGTAGACTTGATCAAAACAACCTTGCCCACATGAGTCATAGTGAGCCCTTTCCATCCAGCCAATTTCCTATTGAAACAATCCACCAGAATATCCTAGAAGGACTCTAGAGGTTTAACTCCAAGAGGGAGACCTAAGTAAGGGGAAGGGAGCATGCCAGCCTTGCATCCCAAAATGTTAGCAATATTCTTTGTTAGAAAGGTTAATCTTTCCTTGGATATATATTTTAATTGGGATATTCCAAGGGTCCCTACATGTAGTTTGTCCACTTGTACACATGTGGAGGACATGTCATTGTTTGTCCTTTATTCCACATGTAAGGACAACTCTTGTTTATTTCTTTATTTAGTTTATCCTCCTTAAGAGGATTGTGACACTTTGCACACACCTATTATGAATGTGGCATTCATAGAAATGGGAGTTACAAATGCAACTCCTCTCTCATCTCTATATAAGAGATGCTCCTCCTTCTTTCTTCACAACAACAACACTCTTAGCACTTGATGTTATTGTATTGAGCTACTTTTGCTCCAACACTCTCTCTCTCTCTTCTCTAGGCATTTGCCTTCATTCATAATACTCACAAGGGGTTTTCTTTGCTTTCCCCTTATAAATCCTTGTCTCCATTGTTGAACCATCTTGGTGTATGCTCTTGGAGTTGCTTATCTTATGGTAACATTGTTTCACACTTAACTTACTTGGATTGTTTCTTGTTCCTTGCTCAACATTATCATTTCTTACATGGTATCAGAGCTTGGTTATCTAATCCTTGTTTTAAGTTTTGTGGTGAAGGTTGCCATTCATTGGAGCACACCTTATTTGGAGACGTTATTGAGAGAAGAAGTTTGTGTTGTGATTTTAGCTCTTTTTAACAAATGTTGTGTATGCAGGTTTCATATTTTTTTACTAACCCTCTTTGGAAGGCTTGCCGCCAAAGGGTTTTCTTGTAAAGTTTCATATTTTTTACTAACCCTCTTTGGAAGGCTTGCCACCAAAGGGTTTTCTTGTAAAGCTTCATATTTTTTTTACTAACCCTCTTTGGAAGGCTTGCTGCCAAAGGGTTTTCTTGGTAAATTTCTATTTTTTTTGTTTTGGACGGCATGCCGCCAAAACAAAACGTATTACATGAGTAAAGTTTTAAATAACTCTCTAATTTTTATACTCATTTTAAACAAAAATTTTCCTACTCTTTAAAAATTTTAATATATTCTTCTATATTTCTTTTTGTATGCTCTTGAAAAATTTCAAGCATACAACATACATCTTTTTATAGGATTTTCATCCTTATAAATCAATTAACCTTGTTGTTTTAAAGCACTCATTTTTTTTTTTTATTGCATTTGTATGCAAATTTTTCAAACTCCTAAAGGTATGTTTGTTTCTCAAAGCAAGTATGCTTATGATCTTTTAGAAAAATTTAAGATGAATGAATCTAACCATGTTTCAATTCCATGTGAATTAGGAACTAAATTAATGAATGATATGAATACTCCTTTTGTTGATGAAACTTTGTATAGACAGTTGGTAGGAAGTTTAAATTATTTAACTCTTACTAGACCTAATATTGATTATAGTGTTGGTTTAGTTTCTCAATTTATGTCTAAACCTCAACAAACTCATTTTAAAGTTGCTAAACGCATCTTAAGGTACATTAAAGGAACTATTAATATGGGATTATTTTATGATGCAAACTCTGAATTTATTTTACATGGCTATACTGATTCCGATCTAGGTGGAGATCCCAATGATGGAAAATCTACTTGTGGTTATTTTTTCTTTGTTGGTTCAGGTCCAATTTCTTGGAAAAGCAAAAAAGAACACTCTATTTCCCTATGCTCAACTGAAGCTGAATACAAAGGTTGTACCAATGCAGCTAAAGAAGCTTTGTGGATTCGAAGACTTCTTGACGATTTGGGTCTACCTCAACAATCACCTACACCTATACATTGTGACAATCAAAGTGCTATTGCCTTGGCAAAGAATCCAATTTATCATGCACACACCAAACATATTTCACTTCAACATCACTTCATTCAAGAACAAGTTGAAGACAATCAAATTATTCTTCTTTATTGTAAAGGAGAAGATCAAGTGGCTGATATTTTAACCAAACCACTTTCTAAAGAGAGATTTCAGTTCCATTGTAAAAATTTGGGTTTACAACCCGTTGAAGTAAACTCTCCAAGTAAAGATTAAGGGGGGGTGTTAGAAAGGTTAATCTTTCCTTGGATATATATTTTAATTGGGATATTCCAAGGGTCCCTAAATGTAGTTTGTCCACTTGTACACATGTGGAGGACATGTAATTGTTTGTCCTTTATTCCACATGTAAGGACAACTCTTGTTTATTTCTTTATTTAGTTTATCCTCCTTAAGAGGATTGTGACACTTTGCACACACCTATTATGAATGTGGCATTCATAGAAATGGGAGTTACAAATGCAACTCCTCTCTCATCTCTATATAAGAGATGCTCCTCCTTCTTTCTTCACAACAACAACACTCTTAGCACTTGATGTTATTGTATTGAGCTACTTTTGCTCCAACACTCTCTCTCTCTCTTCTCTAGGCATTTGCCTTCATTCATAATACTCACAAGGGGTTTTCTTTGCTTTCCCCTTATAAATCCTTGTCTCCATTGTTGAACCATCTTGGTGTATGCTCTTGGAGTTGCTTATCTTATGGTAACATTGTTTCACACTTAACTTACTTGGGTTGTTTCTCGTTCCTTGCTCAACATTATCATTTCTTACATTCTTCTCCCTCCTACTTGGGTTGTTAAGGAAGAACACAAAACTTTTATCCCAATTGATCAGTTGACCAGAGGCCTGAGTGTAGGTGTTCAAAATACTTTTAATAGACTTGGCTTCCTTAATAGAGGATTTTCCCCCCATGATAGTATCATCGACAAACTGTTGGTGAGTGAAAACTGAAGGGCTAGAGGAGGGTTTCAATCCCACTAGGGCCCCTTCTAGTCTTTTGGAGGAGATGAGCCTCCCCAAACCTTCTGCCAGGATGATGAATAGGATGGGGGACAAAGGGACACCCTGTTTGAGGCCCGTAGAGAGTTTAAAGAAATCAGAAGGTGCACTATTCACTAGGATAGCAAAAGAAGGAGTGTTGATCAACAGAGAAAAGATCTCCCTCACCTTAAAATTGAAACCAAAAGCCTCAAGAATCTAGTCCAAGAACCTCCAGTCCACTCTATCATAAGCCTCAGAGAGGTCCAATTTAAGAAAGAAGCCTTCTTACCTGCCAACATCCAGAGAGTGAATAACCTCATGAACTTCCATAATGGAATCAAGAATTTACCTACCTGGGACAAACCCTGATTGTTGGGGAGAGATGATAGCCAACAGAATACCTAAAAGGTGGTTGGCCAAGACCTTAGCAAAGATCTTATAAAAGGAATTACAGAGACTAATAGGTCTAAGAGCACCAAAGGTGTTAGCTCCAACAATCTTAGGAACAAGAACAAGGAAGGTGGCATTAACTTCTTTCAGGAGATCCCTTACTCCAAATAATTCTTGTACAACATGGACAACATCCTCATGAATAATGTCCCAGAAGATCTAAAAGAAGAAAGTGGGAAAACCATCTAGTCTAGGGGCCTTCTTAGCAGGAAGGCCAAAAACTGCCTCTTTAATTTCCTAGTGCTTGGGGATGGCCAACAGGTTCCAGTTCTAATATTGCAAAATTAAATTGGGAATAGACCTGATAACCTCATCCTGGTCATCCAAGTTCAAGTTGAGATCCTTAGTGAGAATATCAGAGAAATATTTTATAGCTTCTTTAACTATCATCTACTCTTCTTTGATGGTCTCATTCCCTATCTTGATTTCACTGATTCTATTAGTTGCACGATGTTTCAGAGTGGACAAGTGGAAGAAACAGGTATTTTTATCTCCTTCCTTAAGCCAAACTACTCTAGATCTTTGTCTCCAAAACATCTCCTCTTTCCCAACCACATTATGAAGCTTGGAAAGGATTTCCTTCTCAGCATTGAAAGAAGCCTCATCATACCCCCAACATTGGATGCCATTTTGAACATCTGCAAGATTTCTCATCAGTTTTTCTTTGTCCTGAAAGATATTACTAAAATCAAACTTGTTCAACTTGTGGATTTAAGATTTGATGAAACAAAGTTTCTTAGCAACCTTGTACATAGCCATGCCATCCATAGCAATGCCCCACCACTCCTTAATTTTTAGGTGTAAACCAGTGTGGTCCAGCCACATCTTTTCAAATCTAAATGGAAAAGCTTTCTTCCTGTTTATCTTGTCCAAAGAGAGGGAGATTGGTGAGCAATTAGAACTAATTCTAACCAAAGCAAAGAGTTTGTAATGGAATCCACCTAGCCAATCTAAAGAGATGAGAGCCTTGTCTAATCTAACTTGAATGCAGTCCTAAGCCAATCTTCTATTAGACCAGGTAAACTTGCAACCCCCTAGGTCCACATGCATAAGAGCTAAGTCCCAAATCAAATTCACCAAGTTTTGCCTGCTTTCGCCTTTAGGAGCCCTCCTAACTTGTCCAAAATAAGGAGAGGAGTGTTGAAATCGCCCATGATGATACACTTCGATCCCTCCAGTTGAGAGACTAGGTCACAGATTTTGGTCCAGAATAACCTTCTATCATTTTGAGAATTGGGAGCATATAGATTCAATACATACTAGTAATTATTTTCCGCTAGGATAAAAAATTTGGTGAGCATAATATTACCTTCATTATAAATTGTAGATGCCTCTATAGAATCCTTCAAGATAGTGAGAAGACCACCAAAGGCCCCCTCCAAATCCGTAGCCATGCATCTAAGTCTTTTGCCATAAGAAATCAACTCTATTTTTTCCTTTCGCATTTTAGTTTCTTAGATTAAAAAAACATCTAGCCTTTGGTCCCTAATAATATTCCTAACAATCTCCTATTTGTGGATTCTATTAAGTCCATGGATGTTCCATGATATGATCTTCATGATTTGATTGATGAACATGATTCCTGGATGGTACGTTGCATCCCATCCATGATGTTTCTCCTTGATTCCTCCATTCTAAGTTGGTTCTTGCTTTTCCTACCCAACTAGTTGGATAAGAGGCCAGTATCCACTTTCACCTTGCTCTTGGTGGAAGCTGGGGAGGTAGGGGATGGGTCCTAGCTATTCTTTTTCTTCCTGCACACTACAAACCAAGGACTGCCATCATCCTCCTTATAATTATCAAACAGAGCCTCCAGTCTGGCCAAATGCCTAGGGGTAGTGGCAGAGAGCTGCTCGAGAATTCTATTCACAGTCTTTGTAGCAACCCTATTTACTGGGCTAGAGTTGGACTCTTGGGAAAGGGGCAGAGCTGCCAGTGGTTCTACCAAGGAATCCAAGACCAAGGAAGGAATGGGGTTTTTAGAGGCTGCTAGTGGTCCCTACATCACTAGTCCATGGATCTCCCTCCTAGCAGCATCCTTTGAAGCCAAGGGTAGGGGATCAACCACAACTAGCACATCCTACTTGGCTAGGGCCAAAGACACCACATTGGGAGCCCCCATAGCCATATCTAGTGCAGAAGGAATCAAAGGGTCCTAAGTGGAAGAGACCAATGTAGGGGAAATGGTGGCCTTGGTGATCTAGGCAATCTCAACCACCCTCTCAACATCCTTAGTTGTATCATTTTTCTTCTTCCATTCCTTTTTAGGAGCATTAGACTGTTGCTTGCCATCCTTGTTTTGGGCTTTTCCAACCTTTCCTTTTTGTTTAAATATCGGACAAACACCAACTTTATGACCTGCCTTTTTACAATGGAAACACATGAAAGTAACACTTTTGTAGTTGATCTTTTGGATCTTGCATCCCAGACGGGACTAAAGTTCAATGACTTGGGGCATGTCTTGTCCTTCCAAAACCCTCACACAGATTCTAGCAAAAGTAAGTCTTTTCTTTGCTGCAATGATAGGATCAATGGGTAGTAGTTCTCCGAATGATCTAGCAATGCCCTCAAAGATGTCTTTATGCTAGTATTCTAGAGGAAGCTTAGGTAATCTGATCCAAATAGGGGCCTGGGTGAGGAAATAATTATTCAGATCCAAGTTTGAAGTCCATTTTTGAAGAATCAAAGTAGATCTCCCCATAGACTAGTTTCTGACACACAGTATTCTAGCAAAGTCTTTAGAACACGAGAACTCAAAGGTCATAAACCCTTTGGCCATAGCCATAACCTCTATGTTCCCCTTTAGTTCCCATTTATTCCTGGTGAAAACCCTCACCAGGTCAATGTTAGGCCTTAGGCCTATGAATTTGCCAACTAGAGTAGATGCCATGCTGAGGATGTTATGGTTGATGATTTCTCTAGGCACTTCCATAGCAAAGATGCATTTTTCTTTATCAGATTTATCAATAATTTCAAGAAAGTCAACTTACCTATTGGCTTGATCCTGAAAAGATTCATCCACCATCCTTGTGCCATAGAGGGTCCTTTATCCAAAGCAAGGGAAGGCTGCTCGCCTGGATGAGGTAGCAACACCCATGGGTCCCCATCCAATGGAGCCTCAACATTTTACCCCCCTAAATCCGGCTTAGATCTAGCAAAAAGGACCCCATCCCATGTGTTCCTTAAGTTCCTGCCCAAAGCTTGATTCAAAATTTCACTCCTCGCTACTCTGCTCATCTTTTATTGTTGGTGATGAAAAGTTACTATTTAAAATGTACAATTCTACTTATAATAAAAGATGAGCAAAGCAGTGAGGAGCAAAATTTTGAATTAGGCTTTGGGTGAGAACTTGAAGAACATGGGGGATGGGGTCCTTTCTGCTAGTTTGAGCTAGATTCAGGAGGGCAAGATGTTGAGGCTCCATTGGATGGGGAGCCATAGGTGTTGCTGCCTCATCTAGGTGAGTAGCCTTCCCTTGCTTTGGATAAAGGACCCTTTATGGCATGGGGACGGTGGATGAATCTTTTTGGGATCAAGCTTACAAGTAAGTCGACTTTCCCAAAAATTATTGATAAATCTGATAAAGAAAAAGGCATCTTTGCTGTGGAAGTGCCCAGAGAAATCATCGACCCTAACATCCTCAGCAAGGCATCTACTCTAGTTGGAAAATTCATAGGCCCAAGGCCTAACATTGACCTGGTGAGGGTTTTCACCAGGAATAAATGGGAACTGAAGGGGAATGTGGAGGTTATGGCTATGGCCAAAGTGTTTATGACCTTTGAGTTCTCATGTTCTAAAGACTTTGCTAGAATATTGTGTACAAGAAACTGGTCTATGGGGAGATCTACTTTGATTCTTCAAAAATGGACCTCAAACTTGGATTTGAACAATGATTTCCTCACCCAGGCCCTTGTTTGGATTAGATTACCTGAGCTTCCTCTAGAATACTAGCACAAAGATGTCTTTGAGGGCATTGCTAGATCATTTGGAGAACTACTGTCCATTGATCCTGTCATTGCAGCAAAGAAAATACTTACTTTCGCTAGAATCTATGTCAGGGTTTTGGAAGGACAAGACATACCCCAAGTCATTGAACTTCAGTCCTGTCTGGGATGCAAGATCCAATAGAGTGACTATGAAAATGTTCCTTTAATGTGTTTCCATTGCAAAAAGGTAAGCCATAAAGCTAGTGTTTGTCTGATATTTAAAGAAAAAGGAAAGGTTGGCAAAGCCGAGAACAAGGATGGCAAGCAATAGTCCAATACTCCTAAAAAGGAATGGAAGAAGAAAAATGATACAACTAAGGATGCTGAGAGGGTGGTTGAGATTGCCGAGATCGCCAAGGCCACTATTTCCCCTATGTTGGTCTCTTCCAGTTGAGACCCTTTGATTCCTTCTGCACTAGATATGGCTATGGGGGCTACCAACATGATGTCTTTGGCCCCAGCTGAGTAGGATGTGCCAGATGTGGCTGATCCCCTACCCCTAGCTTTAGGGGATGTTGCCAGGAGGGAGATCCATGGCCTAGTGATGTAGGGACCACTAGCGGCCTCTAAGGACCCTATTCCTTCCTTAGTCTTGGATTCCTTGGCAGAACCATTGATGGCTCTGCCCCTTTCCTAGGAGTCCAACTCTAGCACGGTCAATAGGGCTACTCCAAAGACTATGAATAGAATTCTCGAGCGGCTCTTTGCCACTACCACTGGGCATTTGGCTAGAATGGAGGCTCTGTTTGATAATTGTAAGGAGGATGATGGCACTCCCTGGTCTGTAGTGTGCAAGAAGAAAAAGAATAGTTGAGACCCATCCCCTACCTCCCCAACTTCCACCAAGAGTAGGGTGAAAGTGGATACTGGCCTCTTATCCAACCAATCAGGTAGGAAAAGAAAGAACCAACTTAGAATGGAGGAATCAAGGAGAAACATCATGGATGGGATGCAGTGTACCATCCAAGAATCATGTTCATCAATCAAATCATGAAGATCATATCATGGAACATTTGTGGACTCAATGGAATCCACAAACAGGGGATTGTTAAGAATATGATTAGGGACCAAAGGCCAGATGTTTTTTTAATCCAAGAAACTATATTGTGAAAGGAAAAAATAGAGCTAATTTCTTATGGCAAAAGACTCAAATGCAAGGCTACGGATTTGGAGGGTGCCTTTGGTGGTATTCTCACTATCTGGAAGGATTCTCTGGATGCATCTGTGATTTATAATTAAGGTAATATTCTGCTAACCAAATTTTTTAACCCAGTAGACCATAATTGCTGTTATGTACTTAATCTATATGCTCCCAATTCACAAAATGATAGAAGGTTATTCTGGACCAAAATCTATGACCTAGTCTCTCAACTGGAGGGATTGAAGTGTATCATCATGGGTGATGTCAACACTCCTCTCCTTATTTTGAACAAGTTAGGAGGGCTCTCATTGGATAGGGAAAGCAGGAAAAACTTGGCGGATTTGATTCAGGACTTAGCTCTTATGCATGTGGACCTAGGGGGTTGCAAGTTTACCTGGTCTAATAGAAGAGTGGGTTAGGACTTGGTTCAGGTTAGATTGGATAGGGCTCTCATCTCTTTGGATTGGTTGGTTGGATTCCATTGCAAACTCTCTGCTTTGGTTAGAATTGGTTCTAATCACTCACCGATCTCCCTCTCTTTAGACAAGACCAACATGAAGAAAGCTTTTCCGTTTAGATTTGAGAAGATGTGGCTGGACTACCCTGGTTTATGCCTAAAAATTAATGAGTGGTGGTGCATTGTCATGGATGGCACGACTATATAAAAGGTTGCTAAGAGACTTCGTTTCATCAAATCTGAAATTTGCAAGTGGAACAAGTCTGATTTCAGTAATATCTTTCAGGACAAAGAAAAATTAATGAGCAATCTTGTAGATGTTTAGAATGGCATCCAATCCTAGAGGTATGATAAGGCTTCTTTAAATGCTGAGAAAGAAATCCTTTCCAAGATTCATAATGTTGTTGGGAAAGAGGAGATGTTTTGGAGACAAAGATCTAGAGTAGTTTGGCTTAAGGAAGGAGACAAAACACCCATTTCTTCCACTTGTCCACTCTGAAACATCGTGCAACTAATAGAATCAGTGAAATAAAGATAGGGAATGAGATCATCAAAGAAGAGTAGATTATAGTTGAAGAAGCTATAAAATATTTCTTTGATATTCTCACTAAGGATCTCAACTTGAACTTGGATGACCAGGATGAGGTTATCAGGTCTATTCCCAATTTAATTTTGCAGGATTAGAACTGGAACCTATTGGCCATCCCCAAGCACCAAGAAATTAAAGAGGCAATTTTTGGCCTTCCTACTGAGAAGGCCCCTTGACCAGATGGTTTTCCCACTTTCTTCTTTCAAATCTTTTGGGACATTATTCATGAGGATGTTGTCCATGTTGTTCAAGAATTCTTTGGAGCGAGGGATCTCCTCAAAGAAGTCAATGCCACCTTCCTTGTTCTTGTTCCTAAGATTACTAGAGATGACACCTTTGGTGCTTTTAGACCTATTAGTCTTTGTAATTCCTTTTATAAGATCTTTGCTAAGGTCTTGGCCAACCACCTTTTAGGTATCTTGCCAGATATCATCTCTCCCCAGCAATCAGGGTTTGTCTCATGTAGGCAAATTCTTGATTCCATTATGGAAGTTCATGAGGTTATTCACTCTCTACATGTTGGTAGGCAAGAGGGCTTTCCTCTTAAACTGGAGCTCTCTAAGGCTTATGACAGATTGGACTGGAGGATCTTGGACCATATTCTTGAGGCTTTTGGTTTCGATTTTAAGGTGAGGGAGATCTTTTCTCAGTTGATCAACACTCCTTCTTTTGTTTTCCTTGTGAATGGTGCACCTTCCAATTTCTTTAAACCCTCTAGGGGCCTTAGACAGGTGACCCTTTTTCCCCCATCCTATTCATCATCCTGGTAAAAGGTCTGGGGAGGCTCATCTCCTCCAAAAGACTAGAAGGGGCCCTAGTGGGATTGAAACCCTCCTCTGGCCCTTTAGTGTTTACACACCAATAGTTTGTTGATGATACTATCATGGGGGGAGAGTCCTCTGTTAAGGAAGCGAAGTCTGTTAAAAGTATTTTGAACACCTACACTCAGGCCTTTGGTCAGCTAATCAATTGGGATAAAAGTTCAGTGTTCTTCTTTGACACCTCGAGTAGGAGGGAGAAGAAGATTTCTAACATTTTGGGTTACAAGGCTGGCATGCTTCCTTCCACTTACTTAGGTCTCCCTCTTGGAGTTAGACCTCTGGAGTCCTTCTAAGATATGCTGGTGGATTGTTTTAATAAGAAATTAGCTGGATGGAAAGGGCTCACTCTGACTCATGCGGGCAAGGTTGTTTTGATCAAGTCTACCCTCTAAAACCTTCCTATTTATGCCCTTAGCCTACTTACCATCCCCTCCAAGGTGGCTGCCCATCTGGAAAGCATCCAAAGGAACTTTATGTGGTCTGGGCCTGATGACAGCAAAAAGTACCCCTTGGTGGCTTGGGACTCCATTTGTAAGCCCAAAAATCACAGAGGGCTGGGCATTAGAAAGCTGAAGCAGTTGAACTCTACCCTCCAAGCCAAACAAATTTGGAGAATCTTCAATAATACTAGAGAATGGAGAGATATTTTGACTTCAAAGTATGCTAACAACCTCAATCTTCTTCACTTCATCAATAAAGAGGTCCACCCTAGTGGCTCTTTTATTTAGAATGGGCTCTTATGATCCAAGGACCTGGCCTTTGGCAAAGCCAAATGGTTAGTGGGCAATGGTGCCGATATCAATTTCTGGAGGGATGATTGGCTTAGCCCAGGCCTAATCATGGAGAGTGAGACCTTCAACCCCTGGGCTAGTGCATGTACCCAAAAGATTTGGAGACAAGGTTAGGGACTATAGAATCAATGATAGTTGGATAGACCTCACTGAGGTCTCTAAGGACCTGAGACCACTTATGGACTAGTTGAGACTCATCTCGTTATCCAATAATAAGGATACTATTGTTTGGGGGGACACTTCTAATGGTCTCTACTCAGTTACCTCTAGTTATGCATCTCTCCTTCCCCAGGTCCAGGCCCCAAAGTGGGCAAAGCCTGGTTTCATGGCCTCATGCTGAAGATCAACTTCTTTTTCTAGACTCTCTTGCAAAATGACATTCTCATGGTTGACAATCTCACCAAACTTGGCAACATGTTACCCAATAGATGCATCCTTTGCAAAAGGCATTATGAGAGTGTGGATCATCTATTTTTACATTGCCCCTTTATTGTTGCTGTCTGGTCCCACTTGTTATCTTTTTTCAAAGTTTCCTTGTGCTTTCCCTTAAACACCCTCAAGCTCTTCATTTAATGGTAGTTTGGCTTAGAGGGAAACCACCCTAATTCTTTATGGATTTGGGCTTTCCCCCATCTCTGTTGGGGGGTGTGGAAGGAGAGGAACAACTGCATCTTTAGGGACAAAGAGGCAAATGAGCTAGTTGTTTTCCATAAATGCTTCCATGCCCTTATGGAAAAACACACCATTGCCAAGGCCCCCTCCCCTCCCCCTCTCAAGATCAAGAATAATAGAGAGAATTGTTGCTGGTCTCTCCCTCCTACTAGTTGGCTCAAGGCCAACTTTGATGGGGCTGTTAAAGGAAACTCGGGCAGGGCTGGAGTGGGGGGAATTATCAAGAATGAACATGGCAAAGGCATTCTAGCTTTCACTACTTCGTTTAGGTGACAAACCAATCACTTTGCCAAGGCCCTGGCTGCTTACCAAACTATCAAGTTGGCCAAAGTTGTGGGAGTGAAGTGTCTTTGGTTAGAGGGAGATTCCAAAAACATTATCGACTAACTTAAGGGAAAAATTAAACCAACCTAGACTACAGCAAATATTATTGGGGAGAGCATCGAAGACCTTTAAACCTTCAATAAAATTCATGTGGCACACAAATTCTACGAAGCCAACAAGGTGGCGGTTAGGCTGGCAAACTGGGGAATAAAAAATGGTGAGGTGGCTAGATGGATGGATGGAATTGACATTCCATCAAAAATTAATGAAACCATCGATATGGATCGAATCCCAGTTAGATTGGGTATTATTAATGATAATAATGAATATTAGTTGCCTGCAAGCTAATTTTAGTACACACATGTGTGTTCTCAAAAGGGTAATAATTTTCATTTCAGGAAGGCGCAGATCTATGAAGTGAAAGTACAATATCACGGGTACTCCCCATATCATCAAAATCTTTCACCACAAGCTGATCATCCATTATGACAATGAAAGTGCTAGAAACATGAAAAAAAAAGGTGGTTATAGTTGGAAAATTTTGCAGTCTCCAGCTCTTAGAGGTAAAGGCAAGAAGATAGTCATGGTGGGCAAATGACATAGATGGGAGTGGGAGGATGAGGCTTGAAATGGAAGAGAAGAACTAAAGTCTAGGAGATCCTGAAGAAAGGGGAGATCACCAATTACACTGAGTGTCTCCATGGCTAGAAACCTTCGGTCACCAAAGCTATGGTGAAACACTGGAACAAGGGCAATGTGGAGATTGATAGGGTGGATTTCACTATCATGGAGGAAATTATTTCTCATGTAACTAGCATCCCCATTACTAGGGAATTTTTTTATAGAGATCAAAAAATCTCAGGGCAAGCAGTGATAGAGTTCACCAAAAACTTGGAGGAGAAGAAAAAGTTGGCAAAAAGTCAAACACACTATCTCCTGAGGTCTATCAAGCCATTATGGAGGTTCGTGCTGAGAGCTATTATCAAATACATAACTCTGGATACCAGGTTTGATCGCATCTGCACCTACCACTTCGTGCTTATAAACCACTTTAGGTACGAGGTTAAAATTTCCATTCCTTTTTACCTCTATTCATTGATGAATGATAATATCCATGAATTTCAATATAATAATACGAGGAACCCTACTTTCCACGAAGGGTTGCTCTTACTATTATATGAATTTTTCAAGTTTAGAACAATAAGCAAGCAAATTAAGGAAAAGAAAGAGGGCAAAAGGTTTAAAAGGGATTTGGGTGATACTAATGAAATTTATTCCCCCTCTGAGACTAAGGAGGTGGAGTTGTACACAGATTCAGATGATCCTGAATCCCCTCAGTGCAATATGGACAAGTTTCCCTTTTTCAGCAAGGAGGATGCCTCTCACCCTGAGACTGGGAGAGATACTTCTTCAGAAAAAGGGTACAATGAATAGGATGAAGGCATGGAGACTAAGGATGATAGTGCTGATGGCAAGGAGATGACCAAGGCTGAAAAACTAAAATATAGCAGGAAGAGCAAGCGAAAGATTGTTATCAAAGTGCCTTCCAGTAGAGACAAGGAAGCCATCGAGATAGCCAAGAATAAGAGGAAGAAGGAGGAAGTCAATAAGGAGAAGTAGCATGAGGGAAGTGTGATGATGGAGGAGAACCTGAAGGACAAGCTCGACTAGCAACTCGACTTGGAACCTAACCAAGGTTGTGATGATGTGGGCACTTCTACCTATAGGTGCTCCATCATTGGCAAGGATAGGAAGGTGGTCTGGAGAAATTTTGACCACACCACTACCAATTTGGGGGTCAAGAGAAAGATTATCCATACCCAAGTCTGTGAGAAGGATGAGGGTAGGATCTAGATAGAAGAACTTATTATCCCTTCCTTGATTCATCCTCAGTGCATTACTAGGGACAACTTGGAGATGGATGTGCTGAATAATGCTAAGAATAGTGCTCTAGACAGTTATAGGACAACTAAATGGCTCTACCGTGAGATCCTTGATCTCAAACACAGACTCAGTGAGTTGGAAAGGGAGACCTACAACCTTAGGAATAGGGCTAACAAGGATGAATTCAACACAGAGAAGAAGTTGGAGGATCTCAACACTACCTCCTTGGATTTGGTGAAGACCTTGCGAGGCATATCTGAGCAAAACGTCAACATCCTCAAGGATCATGATAACATAAAGAGGCCTATCCACCGTGGTGAGGATCAAAGTGGCAAGGAGAAGGAACAAGGTATAAATCAGAAAGACAAGCCCCTAGAGGAAGGTGTTTGGAAAAGAACCAGGGCCAGAAAGAAAGACACAATTGCCCCTAAGTAGGACACTATGGAAATGGAGGAGACGGGCAAGCTATTTGAGCTTGAGATCAATGTCACCAAGATGCTCAAAGACATGGGTTGATCTGCCCTGGCCTTTGGTGGCCTATCCTAGTTTTTAGTGCTCTTCCCTGGCTTTTTCTTGCTTTAATTTTTAGAGAGCTGCTATTGTACTTTCAAGCTCTTGGTGGCCTTTTTCGTTTAAACAGTTGACTATCTTTTCTATGTGTGGGATTTCAGGGCCCTTTTAAAGCCTGTTTTCCTTAATAAAAAATATTTAACTATTTACCTTCTATGTTTTTAGAGTATGAAGTTGAAAGTTCTTCAAGTCAAGAGTCTGATACGATAAGGTTTTCAAATTTTAACTTTTCAAAGATTGACTAAATTCCATTTTGTGTTTAAAGACTAAAAATGTAAAACTTGATTATCATAGGACAACATCAATTATTGAATCGCGATTCTAAGTATTTAAATTTTTTAATTTTTTTTCATTGCAATTTGCAACATTAGAAATCTTGATTTTTATTGTCCAAGGTTTACACTTTACGATTTTTTTAAATAGGGCTTGAAGAAGATTTTTTTGTAATAACCAGTAGTAGGCACGAGCAAAACAAAGTTAAAAACCTCCAATACAAGTGTAAGAATAAAGGGAAAGAAAGACATTATAGAACTCAGGCAAGTGCTACAAACCCCAAGTTTCACCAATGAATGTCATGATATTTTTGATCCTATTATCCATGGAGATTTTGAAATCATGGGAATTAGACATTCATTGTTTAATAAGTGGAAAGATACACAAAAGGGGAGAAATTATTACAAACATAACAATAGTATTCATGCACATGAAAATTAACTGGCTACTTTGGTTACCAGATTAGCAAACCTCATTGTATCCTAAGTATTCCCTTGCCCTGAAATTGTAATGCTATGTGCTCAAAATTATGATGAAAATATAAAGGCAATTGTAAACCAAAACAATCAAGAGGAAATTTTATCCATAGCTGAGAGTGATTTTTTCACTCTGTTAGACCTAGGGCTAGGGTTTAAACCAAAAAACTTTAACGAGTGTATTGACTTGGATAAACTAGCACAAGCTTATGACAAAATGGAAAGAGTTTTTCAAGATTCATATATTAAGGATTTAATAAACTCAGAGTCATCTACTAGTGGTAGACTAGACATAGACCATAAGCCTCCTTATCGATATGATATTTTTTTGCCATGGGTTCAGAATACTATTTCTTTGTTATCATTTTATCTAGGATTGGACACTAAAAAGGAAGTGGGGGCCAATGTTCTTGAAATGATATATAATATCCATTGTCGAGGTCAGTCAGTTGAGAAGGTAGATGTAAGAAATAATTTTGTTGAGCACATTGTTGAATCTATGCAACAAAAATTACTAATGATTAAATAAAGTACAACTACAGACAAAATGAAGACATTTAGGTTCAAAAGTTACTTGTGCTACCTTCTTTTAGCAAAGCATCATCCAATATTTGAGATAAAGAGCAACAAGCTTGATATTGAGGTCTATAAGTTTGATGAGAAGACCCAGAAGAAATTAGAGACTCCAAGTCCAGTATATGAGTGGACACATAAGATGAGGATGACTACTAACAATAATAACTACAACCATTTTGTAGACTTCTTTTTGGCACCTATTTACCAAAAAATTGCAGGCACTTTGATGCCTAGATTCCCTGTGTCTTGTAAAGATTGCATTCAATTGGGAAGTCAAATTTAATTGTTTGACTGGTTCTTCATGGAAGAGTACACTATCTTAAGGTTTTACAATTTAGCAGTTGAACCATGCAAACTTCCAATGCATGTTAGAGAAAGAGTTTTGCACTGGAATATGTATGGTAGATGGAGAGTGCAAATGAATTTTTTAGTGGACAACAAAAAAAAAAGACATTTCCTTCCTTTCCTTTTGCAATTGGAGGCCTCACATTTGAGAGAAAATATTTCAAAGTGGCAAATGAATTGGTATCTTTTTGTGGCTTTAATTTTGTCAGTCACTTGAATTATGATCCACTGAACATCATAAAATCAAGACTTATTTCCAATGGGAACTCCACAAACAAATATCAACATAAGGAGATGCCATTGATAGAAAAGTTAAAAAACAAGGATTCATGGGATGAGGTTAAGAAAGAGATGGAGAAACATGCAATAGAGAATAATATTTCAATGCAAGAATTTTCATCCCAAATTATGACATTGCACATATCAAAGTCACACAAATTAGAGCCTTGAACATACTTAATTTGTACAAGAAAGCATCTCAACCTTCTAAGAGGTCTATGCCGAAAGAAAGTAAAGAGGCATGCACAACTAAATTGTCACAAGTACATTTTGACAAATATGTGACTATGTGACTAAAAAATTTAGTCACACCACTAAAATTTTTAGTCTTGTGACTAAAAGTGGTCAAATTTCACTATTTCTTTGCAATTTATAGGCATAGGTGATTAAATAAGTAACTAATTTCATCACCAAGTAAAATCATAAGATCAACCAAATAGAAATGACTAAATACACTAGAAAAGAAATTATTAAATAAGTGACTAGATAATTATTCACTAATAATTAGTCACTAAAATACAAGTGACTAAATACATTACCAAATACATGACTAAATAAGTGACTTGATAATTAGTCACTAATAATTAGTCATTTGTACTTTCTCTCTTTAATTTTCTAATGTTTATTTATTAATGGATTAGGTTTATTTTATTTTCCATAACTCATTCAAGACCCTGGACCTTATCTTTCTCATACTAATTGTGGTTTGACTTTGCATCTTCCCCGATACTAGACACTTTGTTAAATGGCTTAAGAGATTTTATTCACCATTTTTGACTCCTTGATCGATATAATTGCAAATTGATCCAGTTTTCCTCTAAGAGGTATATAAATAAATGGGTGAATTGATAATTTTTTGTTTAATTTAATTCTCTTCTATTTCTATTACTCATTTAGATTCTCAATTGTTTAATTTGATATTCATAATCAAAATAGTTATTAATTTGTACTAATAGTTAAAACTATATTTTTTGGGCCTATATCTATTGTATCAATAATAACCTTTTATTCTTGTAAGGTTGAGCCACCATTTTCCTAAAAGTGTCAATCGTAAATTCAGCCCTATCCCTATCCCTACATTCTAATTCTATCCCTTGATTAAATTTCTAAGTGTAAGCCAAACCTTGACATAAACATTGACTCTAACACAAATTTTATATAAAACCCCATAATCCTAAACTTGACAAAAAAGATATATAAATGATAAATAATAGATATAAAGTTTATCATTTTTCTATACTATGCAAAAATCAATTATTGATTTATATTTTTATGACATCTATTGTTGCACATTGAGGTTACGAATTGATATTGTGAAGTTTTACCTGTAAGTTTTTAAAACCTAATTGCAATCCCTTAAAATACTAACAAAGAGTATGTTCATTTCTTCCCACTTTTGACCATTTTAAAGATGCAAGTGCTAATATCTACATACTTCTTAAATTTGTATACATTTAAAAAAATACAAAAAAATATTATGTTAAATAATAAGAACCTTTCAATAACGAAGCATTTTAACTTACTAAATTTCCCCAAAAAAAACCACATCAATCTCCTACCATAGAATGAATTCTGTTTTATTCCACTTTTTTCAACTTTCACATTTTGTAGCCCTTTGTGCACATCGATTAATCTCTTGCAATAGAAAAAATTCAAGACCTTTGTGTACGTTGATTAATCTTCCACCATAGAACAAATTCACTTTTATTCCACTTTTTTAACTTATACATTTTGGAGCCCTTTGTGCACGTTGATCAACCATGGAGACTAACTAGGGGTTTTCGTTGGAGTAAATTTGCCAGATTTTTGTGCAAAAATTAGATGCACAGGTACTTGTTTGGTATTTTTATTTTTATATTCATCTCAATTTTAAATATTAAATTTTATTTGACTTGAATGTTTAGGTTTTCTGTAATTTATTTTCTATTATTGTAAGATAAAAACTATCTTTGTTCTGTATCTTTGCTTAATCAGGAACGTAGTAACATAAAAACTATCTTTGTCCTATATCTATTGATGAAAGAGGCACTCATAAAACTAACCAATTATTATTTCATTTGAGAAATCAATACCATAATTTGCTAACAAATGCTGAAATGAATGGTTTGAACCCAAGTAGCATTTTGACACACTAGTAGTTTATGTTAATGTCTAGAAATTGATGAGTTTAACATCATGATAGACCTATCAATTAGGTAAATCACTATAGGTACAATAAGCAATTATTTGAACACACTATGTGTGCCTCCAACAATATTTCCAGGTGATGTGAGAGTGTCCCTCCTTTCAGGCTTAGAATTGATGACTTAGTACATCAGACATAGGCATGCAAAGTAATTAAAATGAACACAACAGAGGAATTAATGTCAAATTTTCAAGCACCACCAATAATAATATTAATCAATAGGTAGGGTCTAATATAGTGGCAATTTTTTCGTATTTTTGTGAATTTGAGGTTTTTAGCATGTTGTTTTTGGCAATTTGTGAGCCCTTCCATGGTGGCCCAATTGCCTACATTTGTCGAGTTTACAAACACCTTTAGTGTATGCTTCAACTCAATCTTGGCAATAACCACTATTGATACACCCTTAGCAAAAGAAAGTGCAGGATAAATATTGTTAATAAATGTAATGACTTAAACTAGGTTAGTGAATGTGAAATATCTTAAAAGTACTTATTCATGATTTTCATTTTTTAGGGTTATTATCAAGTGGCTCCAACACAATAATCTAGGCTAGAACAAGTCAATAATGCATTTATGACTTAGTTGTTGATTTATTTAGGACTGTTAATGTGGTATAATGTTAACATTGCTATATGTTGTTGATAAAGCCATGGAAATTCTCAACATAGTTGCAAGGAATTGTAAAAACTGGCTCCACTAGTGCACTTTCTATGTCTGCTGAAACTAAGACTATTGTAGTTGTCACACTAGTTAGTGCCCCTAGTGCTATACTAATAACTTGTGACTAGATAGGGCATACTTCTCTAGAGGGATTCAATTTTGTTAGGTTCACTTGAAACTTTGTGATTAATGTTAGACATTTAGATTATGCAACTTGCTTAGTAGAGGCCACTCTTTTAAGTCAAAATGCTATCATTTGGAGAAAAAAAATGATACAGTTTCATATGGTTTCCAATTTATGTTATCTTGCAACTAGTAGTCATGCTAAAAAAATTTGAGCAATAAAAGCAACTACAACATCCTCAGCCAGAACTACAACAACCTCATCAAAAACGAAAGCCTCAAATGTTGCAACCCCAAAAATAACAACAAAAACCTCAAATGCTGTAGTCTAATGCACAACAACAACCACAACTTCAGCAAACCCAACAACAACATTAGCCTCAACTACAACAACCTCAGTAACTTTTTCAACCTTATTTATCAACTGTGAGTTTCCTTTTATATGACGTTCCATGTGGACCATAGTAGTAAAATATAACTGTAATTTGGTACTTAAAATTTTGATATGAATTTTTACTTGGACCTTTGTGTTAACCAGTAAAATAGAGTAACTAAGTTTTCAATAATGAATAAAACCCCTTTAGCCTCTCTAACATGGAATCTTACAAGTTGTCACCTCCAAAGAATTTGGGTGGAATTAGTTTTCCAATTTTTAAAGATAATTTATTTTAACAATAGAAATATAATTCATGGCTATGGAACACTTTGCATGCTTATTTGTGCTTGTTGATGTGGCTTCAAATAAAATTTTGAATTTTTCTATATAAGTAATTATTATTTTAGTGTTCTTGATACATTTTCACTTACTTCCTTTTGGCTACTATTACTCCTAAAAAAATTCTTTTGCACCTTGCCTGTGCGCAATGTCATGTGGGCTTAGTATTCACCATTTTATTTTGAAATGAAAAATTATTTTATAATTATTTTTTTTCATTTGTTCTTTCCTTAAAAAATGAGCATTTATTTTGTGTAGCTACATGGTCAAAGGGTGGATGTAGAATTTGCAGCTACAAATGCATGTTTGATACATGACCTTGGCGATGTTACATCAAAATTTAAGGCAATATTTAAAATCATAAGTAGAAGAGCAGTGTTTGTACCTGAATGCAAACACTTGACTACGCAGATACTGCAAGCTAAATGATCTAAGAAAGGCACAAATTCTAATATACTCCTTGCAATACTTGATATAATGAAAGATAGGATTGAAAACAACTTCAAGTCATCTAGCTCTGGAACTCTTAATACTATACACAACCTATTATAGCTAAATATACTACTAAATATGTTATGAAATGTACTCATACAATGCTATACACATTGTATGATTATTCTTTAAAGGGTATTAGCTCAATGAAAGAGCACTTGCTTTTAAAGTAGGAAGATGGTGGTTCAATTCCATCATGTGCTATTATAACTAAATATATTACTAAATATGCTACTAAATATACTAATTATGTGACCAAATGGATCACTACATATAAAAATAAATATATGACTAAATCAACTTTCAAATTTACGACTAAATATGTGATTAAATATACTATTAATTACATAACTAAATGTGTGACTAAATCAACGATAAAAAATAGTGACTTAAATCAGTCAAGTGACTAATAGTAGTTAATATCCATTCATTTATAACACTATGAAATATACTGCTAAGCAATTTTAGTCACTGATTTTGATCCATGACTAAAATATACTACTTAATATACTACTAAAAATCAGTCAAGTGACTAGCAGTAGTTAAAATCCAGTCATTTATAACACTACTAAAAATAGTATATTTTAGTCACAAATCAAAATCAGTGACTAAAATCGCTTAGAAGTATATTTAGTAGTGTTATAAATGATTGGATTTTAACTATTGTTAGTCACTTGATTGATTTTAGTCACATATATACAATTTTTAGTGGTTTTTTAAATCACATATTGTTATTTTTGTACTATAGTGTGGTGTCAAACCAAGACGACTAATTTTTGGGAAATGAGGCAAAATTTGCACAAACCAATGACATCAATAGATTTTGAGAAAATTGAGGATAGACTTTTTAGCAATTATTGAAATAAAGAGCTTCCAACTATACTATATAATTTTGGCAGTTGCAGTGATAGTGATATTCAAAGATAGAAGGACCTCGAGTCTGATGCTGATATTCAAGGTATTTAGGATTCTGGGTCAATCAGGGGTAGATATATTGTTAATATTCAAATAAGTGATTCTACTAAACAAATGTATAGTAAAGGGGTAACTATGATACAAAAAATGTGTTATGCAGATATAGGGCCCATTAGTGCAAGTGGTGAAGGGATTTGGAATCTAATTCTAGTACCAAACCCACCCAAAAGAGGAAGTAAGCCAATTATTGGACTCTCTGATGAGATTGAAGATAATTCATTTAGAAAGGAAAAAAATCATTATACTTCTATTTCTAAAGTCATCCCAACACTATTTGTTAAATCTTCAAATTTAATTGTAGTTGATCCCACTGGCACTGGCACTGGCACTAACATGAATAGACCTTGTGCAAAAAAGGAAAAAGTTATGATAGTTACACCACAAGTAATGTCAGTGGTTACTTCACCAATGTATGTACCAATAGCTTCTATACAAAACCCTAAAAATAGTCCTAAAATGCTAGGATTTGGAATGGGCCATCTTTGGTATGTTGGTAATCCTCAAAATACAATTGTAGGTGGAGTAAGTTTAACTAGAGTTGGAGGAGCATACAAAAATACAACTGATAATTCACCTTTCAAACATTCAATTGTGTCAGCAAACTCAGATTTTAGTTTGAACAAGTTTGCATCAAAGTTTGATCAGGCAAGTGAAAGAAATAGGCAAATTATGAAGACTTTGAAAAGTGATGTAGTTTTTGAATGTCAAGGATATACTAACAGAATATTTCCAACATATTATTCAAACAATGAAATGATGAACTTCATGGTTTTTATGCCCTTGGCTAGAGATAATAATCCACTAGAAAATGTAATAATTTGTAACGATGTACAAGTTACCAATCTTCAAATGGATTTGTCAAAAGTGAAACATATTGACAAAATCAATATATCAAAAGAGAGTAACAAAATGGTCTACTCTACACTTTTGAATGTGGAGAGGGAAAATAAGAGGCTTACAAACCAAATAGAAAAGTTACAAGTAGACCTTGATAATGTGAAGGCCAAGGAGAAAGTGGCAAATAATAGGTTCAAAGAATTGCAAAATGAGATAAAGAATTTATCTCCTACAAAGGTAATTTTCAAGTAAGAAAATCTGAATGAACAAGTGAATTTTTTTTCTAAAGAATTGGATGAGTGCAAAGAAAAAATTCAGCATGAGAAAGCCCCTACTACACAGTTGTTCAAGTCTATAGAGAGTAGTGCACAAGTCAACAATAAATTGAAAACTAACTTGGACTTTTCTATCAAGGAAAATAATAAT
Organism: Cupressus sempervirens; assembly: GCA_028749045.1. NCBI lineage: Eukaryota > Viridiplantae > Streptophyta > Pinopsida > Cupressales > Cupressaceae > Cupressus > Cupressus sempervirens. The sequence continues at coordinate 808,143,738 of CM053787.1, read as the reverse complement.
TTGAAGATGGAATTGGAGAATGAAAAGAAAAAAGAGGAGTCTAATTGATAATTTGTAGAAGGAATTGGAGAATGAGAAGGAAAAAGAGGAGTCTATGCAAACACAATCCACAATTTGAAGAAGAAATTGGAGAATATGAAGAAAAAAGAGGATTCAACTACAAACTAGTCCAGAAAAGAAGAAAAAAAGGAGGAAGTATGTGGCACCCCTTGAATCTGATGATGAGAAGATAGAATCTGATGACAATAGTCAATTTAGAGAGGTAAGCCATTCACCTAAATCTAACTTAGAAATTATTTGCGATAATGTAAAAGACAATGCAGATCTGTTAGACCTTAAGGGAATTGAATTGAATAAGTTGTCAAGGGAACAAAAAGACATGGTAGAAGAGTCCATCTATACCATGATGGCTAAGTTCAAGACCACCCCTCTTGAACTTGACAACACAATGCCAAAAGAGCTAACTCCATAGTTGAAAAAAAATGGCACTATTGCTTGAACATGGAGAAGGAGATTAGAGAATCAACATTAGCTTGTTTGATGCCTGACCTTACAAAAGGTCAAATAAGTAAGGAAAATAAGAAGCATGGGAGAAAATTTACACCCAAATATAGGGCATTCAAAATTTTACAAAATAATATTGAAGATGTTGTCAAGAAATCCACACTCATGTGGAAAGTTATATATGGATTGAAAATAGTTAAAGATGGGAAGGAAGATCCCTTTGAGGGAAGAAATGATGGAGAAGAAGAAGAGGAGGATAATGAAAAGGAAGAAGAAAGAGAGAAAGAGAAAATAGAGGAAATAGTGGAGAAGGAAACACAAGAGGGTGAAAAGGCAATAGCTAATCATCAGCAACAGGAACAGTGTCCAAGACACACAACTGCCACCACCCAGTCCTCCATATGCAACTCCTACACCTGTAGAGTTAGTAACTATAAAGATTGTTCTTGACACTTTAGGTCAGAACATAAACCCATTGACTGTAGAGGATCTAAAGTAGATCCTTCACCAAACAACAATGCAATTACAACTTTGTACAAACCCTATTTTGGTGAGTGTAGAAGAGTTATAAAAGGCAATAGCTGAAATTACAAAGGAGAAGGTGAACACATAAGAACCACCTTCACAAGCTCCTATAGCCACCAGTGGACAACCAAAAGAGAAACAAGCATAAGATGCAACTGTTATGGTTGATTCCACAATGATAGTCGCTAATACTACCGAGGAGAAAGACAAGGAGAAGACATGATAGAGAGACACCTCTGATCCCATAGTACAAAGTCAAGGTGCACCTCCTTAGATCACCATTATTGATCAAGGTATAAGAGAAGAGGACAAGGAAGAGGAGAAACCACCCAAAGAGAAAGAACAAGAGGCAATAAAGACATTGGTGAACTTACCTACAACAAGGACTCCTACCAAATAGCTCAGCACTGATGCAATTCCATTGAAAATATTAGCACTAGGCTAAAGCTATACCAAGGTGGCAAGGATACCTCATTATGGAGATCCTAAACTTGATGAGGAAATAGTCATACCAAGTTATGACTCAAGAATAATGAACTTGGAACAGATATATGAAGTGCAAGAGGCACTGGAGAAAAAGAAGAAGCAAGAAATACTCAAAAATGAGTATAGGCAGAGACAAGCATTAGTTGAGATTAAAGACATATTTCTTGATGCCTTCAACCTACAAGTACCTGATGAAACAAAGCCAATTATGGAGAAACTATCCAACATAGTGGACCAGGTACAAAATGAAGACCTTGACACAAATGTCAAATTATTAGAATGGTTTGAAAAGAAGTTCCAAATAAAAGTTAGTGAAAAGATATCTAGTGAAATAGAACTGACCCAAGTAGAACTAGCCAAGAAGATTGAAAAGGTCAAAATAGTACTTGAGAAAATTTTCTCATTGTACTCAAAATTGTGTGATTCTTTATACTTCACACAAGAAACAAGCCAAAGGATACTAAGCTTGGAAGGGGAATTAAAGGTATCTATCTCACAACTACCAAAAGATCTAGCTCAAAGTGAGAAGCATTTTGCAACTGCGCTTCACACATAGAGGGAGTTAGCTGTATTAGCAACTAAAGAGGCTAATATTAAGGCCAAAAAATTATAAAGCCTCAAACAATTATCCAAATCTTTGTCTACTTTGTTTCTAACCTTTGACTTTAGGAAGCCCAAATTACTAAAAACTTTCTCATCCTCTACTAAACCCAATATCATTGTCAAACATAAATCGGTAAGCTTGAAATATTCTAGTATTGACTCTCTCAACTTCTTTCTCTCACCAAGGTTTTTTCAAAGCTTTATTACTACTCCCTCTTCATTTGGATTCTCCATAAGAACATATTGTTCCCTCATTATATTTGCAAAAGAATATGATTGACATCTTAGTCAAGATTCATCTAAAATTCCATTTATAGTTACTTTATTGATTACTTTAGGTTTGCAAAAATGTAAAATCAAAGTCATCATCATTCTTTGAAAATTAGTCATATAGTTTAAAGATCAATATTTAGGAAAAAAAATTAACATTGCTTTGAGCAGTTCCTTTGGAGGGAATCTAAATCTAATTTCTGATGAAAGATTGTAGCAAACTCACTTGACAAGGTCAATCGTAACATCTTTTATCTTCTTGAAGTGTTCACTTGTAACACGTGAAAGTACATACTTTGGTTCTAATTATACTTCACTTTGTACTTCATTAGGGTTGGAGTCAAGGTTGATGTAGGCATAGCACTTCTTTGGTAAATTGACTTCACTTACCGTGGCACATACCTCATCATTTTCACCAATATGTAAAAAGTTCACAGGATCGTTCAAATCTATGATTTATATTCTCTTTGAAAACTTCAATCCATCTAATGGTAATAATTGATATAGAGTATCTAGGATATTATATGTCATTTTACGTAGCTTATTATATTCTACAATGTATGCTCTTTGTTGAACCTTTTTTATAATATTTCTCATATCCTATAGCATGAGGATAATAACTTGTAAAGTTAAGAGTATCTTAACATTAGTTAGAATTAAATATAGCCAAGGGAATTTGTCTCACACAGAGTGGATTAGTCCAAGAAATGATAGATATTTAGAGAATAATCAATGTCTTGATCCATCCAAAGAGATCCATTTGGTATCATTGTCTTTAAGAAGCTTAATCCCATCAGTAAGTCCCTGAGAAAAGTGTTGAAATTCATGGACTGATTTTAGAATTTGACAAAAGCATTGGTAAATCTCTTTGGTTAGAGATTCCACTTTACTTACACAACCAAAATCATTGATGATTCCAAAAATTTGATTCATTTGATAGGCCATGCAATGAATGGGAATAGCATAGGGTGCCAAATCATTCTTGATCTTTTTGCAAAGACTACCTTTATGACCTTGCATAACCAAAGATCCATCCACTCTAACACACACCAACTTTTTTGCAATCTCCATGTTATCCAAATCTCCACATTCAGTTGGAGTACTCTTTAATAAATCATTTAAATTTTCAGCTGTCACACTATAATTCAATTTAGCAACAGATAGTAGAAAGGGTTGACGATAAAGATTGTTTACAATATAAACATGCATGCACACCTAGGAAGTATTATCAATTTCTATAACTTCATCTAGAGACAATATAATAAAAATTTGAGTGTTTTATTGTTTCCTTCATATCTTATTTTTCAACCTATGCAAGACATCTAGCCCATTCCCACCCACTGTTTACTGACCAGTGACTATTCAGATAGTTTTGAATTTTGAAAAAGTACAATAAGGTAGAAATTGAAGGGTAGTCCATTATAGGATGTCCTCTACTCAAAATATGAAATACCACACTTAATTAAACTACTTTTCCCATATTTTGCACTTCCATTTCTTTCCCAATGAAATCTTCAATGGAACCTTCTACTGCAGAACACTTCTCCCTTAATTGTTGGTGTAACTCATATATTTTTGAATTCCTAACATGCAAACAGTTGTCCTTTTTTTTACAAGTTAGCATATTTTTTTCAACTCCATCAATAGTTTCCTTTTTGTAAATTCTATTGACATGATTTTCTATGGTATCAAAAAGCTGCAACCTCTTCTCCTTCTTTGCTATCTTTGTGCAAATCTTACATCTGCATGCTACAGGAGGCTCCCCATCAATTAGAATGGCCACTAGTTCAATGAACTAGTATTTTTCCACCCATCCTAATTGAAAATTCCTTTTGGATAGATCCAAGTGAGATTAATCTTTCTTTGATTCCAATTTTCTTTTCCCCCTTAGTGCATGAACATGATTTATGGAATTATTTTTAGGTTTCTCACCTAACTGGTCTGGAACCAAATCCAACTCTATAATATCTGTTTTTGACTCCCTACTCAGGGAAAGTGCCTCCAAATCATGATCAAGTTCATCCTTGACTAAGATATCAGGTTCATCAACTTGAACTTCTTCAATACAGTCTGAGTCTTGAACTTATGATGAATCTCCTTTTTTAATAAGCACTGGAGATCTAACTTGCAAATCTTGTAGGTTGTCAACATTTCCACCACCAAAATATGCCAATATGGTTTTGCATTTTGGTAATGGTGGCCTCTCTTGGATTTTAGGGATCCTACTGAAACCCCTATTACCCCTCTTGTTTGACATTGAAAGATGATAAAGGCTGCAAAAAATAAATCAACTTAGTTCTTGAACAAAAAACTCATTTAGTGATGAGTAAAATACTATGAACAATGATAGTAGACTACTTAGACTAATGTGGGCAAAGGAACTTGATGATTTATTCTGTTTAGGAATGAATCAAGTCATAAATGAAATAGGGCATGCATGGTGGGCTAGCACAACAGAAGAAATGGTGAAGGCCCAAATATTCTTTGATTCTTTAAAACAAGAATTTATTGCTATTAATAATAAGGCTAAATATGTATTAAAAAGATAGAGAGATATTTTGAAATTTAATTGGCCAGATGACACATTATTTGACAAGTGGATGGCAAAAATGGCTCCTGGTGATCAATTTGATGAAGATGAAACTGATAGTGATGAGGTGCAGAGTGAGGAAATCCAAATCATTGACACTATCACTTCTCAGGCCCAACTGGAAGAAGAAGACAAGAATAATCAGTCACTTTCAATTGTAGACACAATACCACAAGATGCTGATACATCTAAAGAAGGGGAAAAGGTATAAGTTGTTCCTACCATACAGGATAAAGATGGTGAAAACCCATAGGTGGAGGTTAATGTGCCATCATCAGAAAAAACTTCATCATTGGCTATTTTGGCAGTTGCATACGAAGAGGGATTAGATTAATAGCCAACTCAGCAACATTAGAAGATGTTATAGAAGCTGAGCCACCAAAAAGAATGTTTTGATTTGGATATCTTTTGTTACCCACATTTTGTCATTTTGTGATAAACATATGTAAATATTCCTTGTAACGGACCCCTGTCGATTTCTCTCAGCCTAAAGCTTGTTGCATCTCACACTATATAAGTGGGATTCCAGGGCTAGAAAAAGGGTCCAAATTCTATTTTTTCTAAGTGATATACTTAGTCTGCTTTTTTTGGTCCAATATTTGAGCAAGTTTGTGATGTATTTTCTCTGTTAATTCTTGAGAATACATGAATATAGAGTGATCTCTATGTCTCTTCTGAAAGTCATTCCAAGTTTACTATAAATGCATACAATTTTCAAAGAAAATGAATAAAAATTATGAGTTGTCCCCATATCAGTTCTTTCTGAACTTTGTCTCCTTTTGATTACTTGGTTATCTTGATGTTGTATGAGTAAAGGCTTGTGCAACTGAGTGTAATCTAGTTAGGTTGTATATTTGTTCATCACTGCTATTAGTTCAATGGATTAAGTAAGGGCTTTGATGAATTTGAAAAGGTTGTTGTAGTAGTGGAAAGGATTTTTGAATGATGAATTCTGATGAGAATTGCTGACAGGAACTATGAAAGCATCACATCCTCAATTGTTTTCAGGCTTCCAGGAGTAAGCCTAAACTGGTGGGGAAGGGTGTCATGGCCCTGACAGTTCTATAATTGTTACCTCGAGCTCTAAGATTAGTTAGTTTTCTAGATGATTGGTACTTGTTTTGAGCAATGACTTTGTAGAAACTATGAGAATTCAGATGTTTTTTTAAAGATTTGATTCTCAGGAAAATAAAATATGTTTAATGCTTTTATTCTTATTATGTTAGTATCAGAATTTTATTATCTGAATCAAGTATATATTTAAGAGTTCTACATTAAGGAAATGGTGTTTATGATTAAGGTGGCATTAAAATATTTGCTGAACATGGAAATTTTATTGTGCTTGTATCAAAATACAAATATATATAAATAGATTTATTTATAACATTATATATATATATATATATATATATATATATATATATATATATATATATATATATATATATATGTTAATTTGGGAATATTGTTAGTATATACTATGTTACCTATTACTATGTTAGTTTGTATTAAACCTAGCGCAAGCATCTTTAATCTTAACTAAGTTTACCTAATGCTAAGCTATAACCTAAGTTGCCTTAAGCATATCAACTTGCATTGGCATTTTTGTATGGCACTGTTTATGGCGGCAAGTTTCTTGGGAAGTTTTTAAGGTGATAGGATGACTCAATTTTTGAACAGGTACTATCTTTGACAAGTGTCAAAGAGTGCTTAGGAAATGGGGTATTGGGATAAGCTCGCAGTTATGAGCATTTTATCACATGGTTAATCTGTCATTTTTGATGGGTGTTGGTTGCATTTTGATTTTAGTTTGTTATCGATGATCTCCAGATGGTAAATGTGAAATCTTTGTGGAACGCGTTTCTCGGCGCTAAATTGAGGGAACTGTTAATCATGGAGGAGTGTTTGATTCACCTCTATTCTTTAAGTCCTCATAATTTCGTGATTTTCATTCTTCTATTGCCCCATGGTTGTGTTTCTCAATATTTTCCATTGAGAAAGTTTCTTGGTGTCTTTGGAAATTGGCATAAAAAATTGGAAGCGTGGTCTAAGAGTTGTGGCAGAAGGCTCTCCAGGCGAATTCTCATGAGCATCGATTCACACTTATAGGCAGGGGGCTTTTCTTTAACTTTGTCTTGTTTCCATTTTTATGCGTTGTCAGTGTTAAGTTTTCATTTGCATGAAATGATTGTTAAATATTGAGTGTTGTTTAAAGGGTATTCAAAAAAAGAAAGAAAAAGAAAAACTCTGTGAGTGTAGGCAGTATTTGTTCTGTTCTTTGCTTCATTGAGTATAAACCCAGAATCGAGCATGTGAATGAAAACACTCTGTATTTTTTTTTGTGTTTTGTAAATGGGTTATAAGGAAAGTGTAGAGGATGTATGAGAAACAAAAAAATTCTGAGTAGGACAGTTAGGAAAAAGTTTTTATGGTTATTGTCAAAGAGATTGCATAGTTTTTGGTTTATCTTGACTCAGTCGTATCATATGCTGATATGACTGTTAATATTTAAGAACCTTTGAGTATGAAAGATGAGTATTTCATCTAACGGTTGTTGTTATCATTTGACATTGTTTTAAACTTTTATGGCTTAAGAAAGAGGTTGCGATCGCAAACCAAACTATTGCATGTAGTATGATTCGGAAACAATGTGGGTTTTAAAATCTCTGTGATAGATGTAGAGTCGAGCTTGGGCTTTTAATAAATTAGATCGGTTTTAATGGTTAGATCCTATTGAATGTCCAAGTAGGGTTTACAAAATTTTGGGAGTTGTTTGTTTAGGCAAACCAGTGAGTCGTACTAGTATTCTTTTAGGTTAAGGCTATTGTATTAAATTCATTTGTAGCATTATTCACTGTGGTTGATAACTCATTTTCAATCATGAATTTTAAATTCAAGCATGAAGAGTTTTAGGCTGTATTCATTTTTGGAGGTCTGGAAATTTTGATCACAACTATTATTTGGGTGTATTAAATTGGTTGAAAATCTTCATGGCTTCGGTTTTGATAACAGTCAACTACACAGTGAAAACTCGATATCAATTTTGGACAACAGTTGTCATTTAAATAGTAAAATTTTAGTTAAGGTAACAGTAAGTTATTAGATTTTTATATTGAGGAGAATATTAATTATCTATTTTAATTCTGATTATAAATTATAAGGCTTTATATATATGTTGGTATTTATATGTATAAATGAGTACGTATATGTATATATATATGTATATATATATGTATATATATATATATATATATATATATATATATATATATATATATATATATATATATATATATATATATAGCCAAGTATATATGTATTTCTTTATGATTGTATTGATTAGAATTGAAATAAATAAATAAATTTATGAGTTTACTATGGTTACTTGTTTCTGAATTGTGAACTGTTGATTCAATTTTTCAGATTTTAGTATATTTTGAATATTGTGAATAATGATAGTATTAGCATTTATTATGTTTTAATGAAATGCATATAAATTTATCTTAAATATTATTTCCATTTAAATGAGTATGATTTTCAATTAAATGAGTTATATCATAATACTCTATTCTTTCAGTTTGTAAGTTTTTCTTTGAATTAGAAAGAAGAAGGACTGAATTTGAATATCATTTTCTTGTTATAGGATTAAATGTTGAGTTATGATTATTATGTGATTTAAGATATGTGGTTTCTTATGGAAATAAAAGGGCATGGATTCATTAGGTATATTGAAATATGGATTTCTTTTTGGAAAAATTATAGGTATGGTTTCATTTGGTAAATTTAACAAGTGGTTACATTGGAAAGTTGGAAGTTTGGTTTCATTTGATGATTTCTGTTTGCTGGAGCAATAGTTATATTTAAGCAAAAGAAATAGCTCTATTACTGAATTGAATAATTAAAATGTTGTTCTCTTCTAATATGTATAAATAGAGTTATGTGTGTGTCAGATTATGCAAGTCTGATCCTTTAGATTGGGTGGCTATCATAAAGCGAGTAACTTGTGGTGATAGAAATATTTTGCTGGATGTTCTCCGACACTAGTCTAGATCCTTATGGGAAAGTTTATGACAGTTATTTAATCAAGTGGTAATACTTAAAATTCATGGGTCGGGTTACATGTAAAAAGATAAAAACATTATAGTTTCACCTGACATAATGAATCTTATGAATGGAAGATCGTAGATTCTTATGTAGACACTCATGAATTAATGGATCATTACCTTGTCATATTCTGTGCGAGTTTATTTTTGCATATCTGTTTGTAAGAAATTATGTACTTTCTTTAAAATGATTATGGAAAATGAAAATAAATAAGTTTTGAAATTCTAGCATATCTATTATTTAGATTACAAGTTTCTATGTTGTTATTAAATCTAACATGCAGGTACTGGAGGTTTCATCAGCTTAGTTTATGCGACTAAGCCCTGTTTGTGTTATTGGTTGTGTTTGTTATGTTTTTAGGTTCGAAATAGGATTGGCTTATGGATTTAGAAGATTAAACTGCAATTTTAATATTGGGGAAAGATTGTAGCTCTATTTGTTTAGTAATAAAATATCTCTGGAACTGATATGGATCAGTTGTCAGTCTAATTGTATTTATAAACTTTGGAGGATTGTTTTATCAAAGTATATTATATACTTAGATGTACTTATTCTGGATTGTAATAATGTTATAAGAAGTTCACTCTTGTACCTGATTGTAAAATTTTAATGTTATGGAAATTGTATGGTAATAAAAAAAAAATTGTATGGTTTTATCGTTTTGGTTTTAGTATGGTTGTTACAGTTAAGCCTTGGAATTTTTGTTTTGTAAGACATCCTGATCTTTAGCTTAGATCCTTGAAATCTTTCTTGCAAGCACCAAAAGCTCTGATACCAATTGTTGGAAATATAGATTGAGTAACTGAGGGGGGGGGGGGGGGGGGGAGTGAATATATTACCCCAAAATAAATCCACATATCCATTAGATGTCTTAAAAAATAGATACTGCTGCAACTTGGTAGCCACACAGAAAAATGTTGTAACTCGATAGATGGACTTGTTAACTTATTAAGCATTCATAAAGATTTGACATGCATGCATAAAAGAAATAACATGAACACAAGAGACACTAGATTTAACGTGGAAACCCAATATGGGAAAAACCACCAAGTAACTAGCTACCAATTTTTGCTCTTTTGAAGTGAGCTCTATTAAGAGCCAACCCAATTAAAGGTTAAAAAACACACTATTAGGTGTGACCCTAGTAGAGGATTTAATCACCCTACTAGGAGTGGCCTTGTTAGAGGTATTTAGAACAATTCAATGGAATTGTCCACCTTGTTAGAGGATTTACAAAAATGGCTGCTACACCAACTCTATTAAGAGATTTAGAAATCACTACTACAATGATGAAAAAAGTAACAATGAAGTGACTTGAATGAGATGCAACTTAACTTTGCAAATACAAATCTCTTGTCTGCTTCAATAGATCCTCATTAATCAAATGCAACTTTGCTGCTCCTCAAGGATATTTAATCCTTCTTCAAAATTTTCTCTTATAATCAATATAATGCATGCTCTTCATTACACTCATCCATACACTTAAATTCACAATTTTACCTTTTATTTATACCTTACAAATTTGTCAAGTTGGCTACATTACAAGTAAATTAACCAATATTCATTAAATTAGTTGGCTATAATCATCACATAGAACAATTAAGCTTTATTTCCTAAAACAATGAAATTCTTCACTGGCTAACCCAGCTCGGTAAACACTACTTCAGAAACAATTTCCATTGTTGACCGATTGTAGCTCTGTAAACACTACAAATTCTGTGAAATCCTTTTGCTACCAAGTGAACTCAGTAATAACTGAATTTCCTTTACTAACCTTGTTAGCTTGGTAAGAACTGTATTCTGCTACACTTTCCTTTGATGACCAAGTAAGCTCGGTAGACACTAAATTTCCTTTGCCAACCTTGAAAGCTCGGTAACAACTATTTGCACAAGGTAAAGTATGAGAATGCCTGGTATATACTGTAAATCTTCTTGCTAACCAACTAAACTTGGTAGACTCTAACTAATAACTGGTATGACATTTGTGTAACATCAAAGACAACACACAATTGAACAATTGTATCCAACAATACACTCTACAATTCCACAGGATGAAGGAAATGAGTGCAAAATGAGTAAGGCACGATAGGCTAAAATAATATTTTTACATTGATACCTTATATGTGTAATTATTGGCCTTCTATTCGGCCTTGTATGTTGGAACCTTATGCCACAATGAACTTAATAAAGATAGAACCTTGGCACATGTTTTATGAATTATCCCAATATTTTTATTTTGTATACAAACATTTGGCAAATTTTTTGCAATGCCGTGACAATTTATAAAATAATGCAATTTTTTTTGGAGTTAGTATTGTCCTTGTGTAGTGTGGTTTTAATGATAATAAACTATATGATTTTAAAAATTATTTAATGTAATGAACATATATTAAAAAACACATTTCATTCATGTAAAAAAAAATAAAATAAACAAAACAAAAATTTGGTGGTATTCCAATTCCACAATGTGCAACCAAATGGAAGAAATGTGTATTCATATAATAAATTCTTGGTGAACCAAATGGTCCCAAATCAAATTCACAAAACCATAATTTGGATTTCAAGTTCTAGAATCCCAAATCCAACATTTTGAAATGGGCCCTTAAGGTGTTAACTAACATTATAGAATTTTACATGATGAACTAAAAAGGGCTCTTCTAATTGAGTTTCGATAAATGAAAATGGCTAATTATTTGATCCAAGTAGCATTCAAAAATGGTGAGATCTTCTTAATATTTCCTTATTAGGTGCCTCAAGATAGCCAGTTGCCCCTCTATTAACAATAGAGGTAGTACATGAATTTAGTTAGTACTTGGAATTGTCTACAAATTACCCCATCTATAATACCCAAATATTGGAACAAGATTATTATAGATAATTTGATCCAAGTATCATTCAAAAATGGTGACATCATCTTAATATTTCCTTAATAGATGCCTCAAGATAACCAGTTGCCCCTTTGTTACCAATAGAGATAGTGCATGAATTTAGTTAGTACTTGGAATTGTCTACAAATTACCCCATCTATAATACCCAAATATTGGAACAAGATTATTATAGGAATACCATTCCATTATCATCCTTTGGTATTCTTCTAGATGTTAAACATGTTGGATGGCCAAAGATTTTGTACTTTCAAAGAGCAAGATTTCTATTTGCATGAGATCTCTCAATCATATTAGCATAATCCATTCTTTAAGGAATACAAATGAATTCTGACTCTTTATTTTCATCCAGAATCAAACTAGTTTGTGAAAAGGAAAAACTCTAAAAATCACTCGTGAAATACCATCACGAGAGAATGTTAGTGGCTATACTATATTCCTCCCTAAAAGAATAAAGACAATAGAAATCTCCAAAATTTACTAATTTATCTAACATGATTTATTACTCAACCAAGGTCTCATTTGGAGTCGAGTATGTGTTATGCCCAGATCATGACATTAATTTATTAATTCAAGTTTCTCTTCAAATCAAATTTTCTAACCCTTTTGTTCTGTGTATTTTTGTGTTTTTCTCTTGATCATCCCCTTATTAAAGTTTTTTATTCTCTATATATATTTTTCAATTGCGAGAGTTGTGTCTTTTCATAATATAATAATTATCTTAATTATATAATTATATTAATAATAACATATATACTATTAATATATAGATTATATTATATACGTTTAATTATACATAACATATATTATATCTATGATAACATTAATGATGTCATCATTCTTAGTAGTAGTAGTGATATAAATATTATTTATTTATTTTATTGATTTAATATATTATTGTATTAAATTAGTTATATATATATATATATAGACACACACACACACACACACACACACACACACACACACACACACACACACACACACACACACACACACACACACACACACACACACACACACACACACACACATTTATAAATATAAAATTTATATTCAATAGTGTATTATTTAATATCTAATTACTATGTATATAGTTAAATATGATAGTATTTATTTTATTATGATCTATAATAATTTATATTTTTGTCTTAGTATTATTATATTATTTATTCTTTTAATATTATAAAATTTATATGTAATAGTTATTAATTGTTGAATTATATGTCACAGTGGGGATATCATAGTCTGCCCCTTTCAAATTTGCTTGTCCTCAAGCAAAGATCATTTGTACGTAACATTCCTCATAGATACAAAGCATATATTCAGATGCAAGAAGACCTAAAGGATATATGGAGCATATATCTTAATACATAAAAACAAAAAAAAAAAATGAAGTAGATATATTAATGCATGAAAACATGAAGAAAACACATGAAAACATGATGCAGACACATGAGTGTATGAAAATACAAAGCATACATGATGTAGACATATAATAAATGCATTCATGATTAATGCCTTATAGTTCACTAGAGTAAGGAGATGATTTACATGCTGGCATTAAGTTATGTTTACCATTCGTGACAACACTTATTCAATTCTGTATGGCTACCAAGTTCATCATTCAGTTTCCAGTGTTTACTGAGTATTCCAGTGATAACCAAGTTTTGCAGTTCACATCGAGCATTTCAAAGGTTACCGAGTGATAGTAGACAATGTGAAGTCCAGTAGTTATCACCGAGCTGTTTAGTTGTGGCCAAGCTTCACAATGTCTATTGAGCAATCAATCTATGTGATGAGAAGCTAGTGTAAATCAAGTGATGGATGAATAGTGTTTACCGAGTGCAGCAAGGTAAACACAATATTCAGTATCTATCGAGTGACACTATATCTACTGAGTCTCCAATGGTCACCGAGTTCAAAGCTACATTGTGTGATTAGTATGGATTGAGCCTCTACTTCTACCAAGTGTATGATGATGTTAAGTAATTTAGTGGATGTCGAGTAGCAGAAGGTCACCAAGTCAGCTTACAGAACCTAAATTATCTACTATTGGGCTAACTCAATAATATTTTTTTAACTTGTGTTTTAGCCGACCTTGTAATTGTAAGAATTGGAATGGTACATATATATATATATATATATGTAATGTATTGTATCATACCAATATGTATCAATGTAGTGAATGTATTAAGCAATGAATGAATACATGTGAATAAGTATCAGCAGTAGGGTAAGGAATTTAGCAAGGTCAATATAGGAGTAGAAAAGCTTTATCTATCACATGTGGTGATCAATACTTCAAGGATCTAAATGACAAATTAGGTTGTAAGTATGATCCTCTATTTCATCCTAACAAGTGAATTAGTTCTAGATCCTCTAATAGGGTAGACTTAACAGTCTTCACTTAAATCTCCTAATAGAGTGCATATGTCATTGTATGCTTGTAAGTCCTCTAACAAGGTGGACCTAGTAGTCCTATTTGCTCCTAATAGGGTAGATCACCAGAAGTGGTCAATGTAAGCCTTAAATGGCCAACTTTATGCTATAGTAGTGAAGTTTTGTGGGTATCATCCCACCCTAGTTTTACTCTCTATTTGGAAAGTTTTTGGGTCACCAAATTTTGTGTTTCATGTGTTATGGATGTTTATCTTTTAATTTCTTATGTATGCAGTAAAGCAGATGAATTAATGGTAAATGATTTATATTATTTAGTGTTGAATTAATGAAAAGTTTTGAAGTTACTGATTCACCCCTCCCCTCTTAGTAATTTAGCAAGTCTTGATTATTTTGAACAATTTGTATCAGAGCATTGTGGTTCTCAGGATAAAGTTTAATAGCTTGAGCAAAGATCAAAGGACAATGGAGATATTCAGACTTGACAAAGAAATTGAAAATGAAAAGTTGGATCTGGAGATGGCCATAGTTTAACTCAAAGAGGCAAAGGAGCATCTTTCTCAATCTCTAAAAAGAAGGAAGGAATTTGCAAATCAAATTAATGACCTTAAGTATGTTGAAGAAAAAATTGAAGATTTTTTCCCTTCAAGCAGTTCAGACGAAGCAAACACTGCAATCAAAGAACTCCTAGAAAAGAATGGATCTCTGTGAGAAGAGGTAAGGAAACTCAAAAGAGAACAAGAAATTCAATCAATAAGATTATGTGAGATTTTGGAATAGAGAAATAAGGCAAAAGAAGACTTGGAGGCAAGAAATAATGAAGATCAAAATCAATCCCTTTAGCATGAAGACGTTACTGATCAAATCTATGAAGCAAATGAAGAAATCAAGATTCTCAAAGTAGAAAATGAAAGAATAAGAAATGATCTAAATTTTGAAAGACAAATCAATGAAAGAACAAGGAATGAGCTGAAATATGAAAAGAAAATCAATGAAAGATTGAAGAATGACCTAAACACTAAAACAAAAATCAATGAGAGAATGATCAAATCCCAAGTGGACATGAATCAATTGAGTCAACAAAATGAACAAAATCTTCATAGGAAAAAGGGTAAAGTAGGACTTGGGTATGAGGAAGAAGGTGAATCTTCCAAACAAGGTGCTAAAAGGAATCAAAAACCTACTAGCAATCACTATGGGAAGATAGGTCACACATCAAACAAGTGTTGGAGCAATGGAAAGGCAAAATTCAATGAAAAGAGCTACAACTACAATCAGCATGGTCATAAGGCTAATGAATGCAAGGAGAAACCAAAATTTGAGGGTAAATGTCACAAATGAGAGAAAGAAGGTCACAAGGCATTTGAGTACAGATCAAAACCATTTAATCTAGCTAAACAATTTGTAAAGGCAAGATTTGGTTGGGACTACAATACTTGGTGCAGATGTCATTATTGTAGAGAATATGGACACATTGGCATAAATTGTGCAAGGCATCACTTAAGAAAGAAGGATACTACAATAAGATGTTATACATGTACTGAACTTGGTCATATAGCTAAAAATTGCACGAATATAGGAAAAGTTAGTATGAAAAGAAAGAAAGAGCAAATGACATCAAGAAACAGATGAGATAGCAATGGATTCCTAAATCTACCAAGGAAACAAGTTCAAATCATAGTGAAGTCACTCAAGAAGTGAGTGACTCCATCATTTCTAATTAAGTTCTTAAGGAAGAACTTGAACTGCATTCACAAAGGAAAATCATAAGAAGTTCTAATGAAAGGAAGCAAAATATCCAATTAGTATCTTAGATACAAAGTTATCATAGGATTTCAACATTCACTGAGTTAGATCAGACTCTACTAAGCAAAGTTAGTGATAGACTCTACCGAGAGAGGTCAAGAGTGATAAAGTTTTGTTCGATCATCGAGGTGCAAACTTTTATAGAGTTTAGTCAGTGGATGATAGTTTTTCATGCACCGTGTCATTATGAAACTAAGCATTAATGGAAATTTTTCATCAAAAAGGGTAGAATTTTACTTTATTCTTCACCATGACTTTAGCATACATAGAGTAGAGTGATTTGCAGAGCTTCTAAGTGTTTTTGAGCAAATTTGCAGCAAGATCTTCAAAGAAATTTCTCATTTACTAAGCATCCATGACATCCAAAAGTGGTAGTAGTAGCAAGAAAAAGAGAGGTTCTGAGATGTTGGTTAAAGGAGTGGAGTGGAAGGCACTGAACTTCAAGCTAGTACCAGCAGTTATAGAATCACTCAACCCCACAGAGCTCAATCTTAGATTCCTCCAAAGGTACTCCTCATTAATGAAATTCACACTTATTTCAAATGTACTATACAAGAAATAAGAACTCTTGAGATGGATAGTGCCCTAGTAGAAATGTATGTCAATGGGTCTTTAAAGCCAGAGCACAAACATTTAGAGACCAAAAGGTTAACCCACATTTCACATTTACCAAGGAATTTCCAAGTAAAGTGGATTAGGTATATATTGAGCAGAGTGCACAATGGAAAATTATGGTTAGAGCAACTTGTCCTGATAAAAAAGAAGATGATTCACAAGATCATGGGTGTTCCAATGCTTAACAAAGTGAAAACCACCAAAACCCTAGGTCAGGAAGAACTCTAGAAGAAAACCCTAGCCAAGTGGGATGGTAGAGGTCTAAAGATTAACAATGTAATTGATGTGGAGCTTAGGTTTAGCATACATATCATTGCACACAAGATTTATAGCTCCAGCTAGTTGAATAGTGTGTCATGTGAGGCTGTTGATTTGGGCTACAAGGTTGTGAAGAAAATCTTAGAATTTGATCTGTCAGATTTGTTGTTGAAACAATTGAACAAAAACATGGATAGCATCAGGACATTAAAAAACAACCCATACAAATTTGGTTCATTGCTGATTTGTCTTTTCTTCTATGTGCAAAATTTTTTCCCATCAAAAGGTTATGTCGTGTGGAGAAAAGACACCCCAATTTTGTATTAGATCAATGAATTGATTACAGAAATGGGTGAGAACTTTGAAAGAGTTATGGATAACTATTTTGAAGTGTTCAAAGAGAAGATGAATAGTAGGTTCCAGATTCCACCCAAACTTGTTGAAGACTATAAAGATGATGTTTGTTTCATGGTTGATTGTGATAAAGTATATATCCAGGAAATTAGACCTAGAGTGGCATGGGTGGAACCTCTTCCATATGAGGTTAATATTGATGAAAATAGAGACATCATTGAAGCCCTAGTTAATGATCTTGTAGATCCAAAGCTACCTACCTTTGGAACATTTGATGAGGCTAAGAGCAAAATTGAACTGGTATCAAAATTCCTTAGGCTTTTAGCAAAGGTAAGAAGAGGGTGGCCAAATTGAAGACTACAGAAACCCCTCTTATGCTTACCAAGGGCAAAGGAGAAGATGAGGAAGAGCCTATCAATAAAGAAGAAGAATCAGAAAAAGAGGAGGAGCCAGTCCAAAAGAAAGGCAAGGTGATCATCACTAAGCCTTCTAAACCCTCTACTACTATGTTCACTAGGAGATACAAAAAGAAAGGTGGCAAGGATGACAATGAAGTTGAGTTTTACTGACCTCCACCTACATATGAAGAGGTTTTGAAATAGTTAAGGGTTGGAGTAGGTATCAACAACTTCAAAGCATTGAAGTATGAGACAAGGACTCCTATAGAGAAAAAGGAGATAGAGGATTTGATTATGGAGAAATTAGGAACATGGAAATTCTCTCCTGAACAATTTGCTCAACAAGTTCCAGTAGTGCTACTTGATAAAATCAAAGTCAGATGGGACAACACCATCTAAACTGTTAAGGATATATTTGGACAAACTCTAAAATAGTTGATGCCCAACCTAATAGAGGAAAAGGTGTAGAAAGAATTGAAGGAACATGAAAATAGAATGATTCTTAAGTTCAACACATACCTTATTCCGATGAAAAATGTGGAATCAGTTGTGAAAAATGCCACTAAAGTATGGAAAGATGTTTACCATCTACACAAGCCTACTAAGGATCTAGTGGAGATCAAAGATGATGATAGTGACAAGGATGAGGATGATGAAGAAGAAAACACACCTTCAATCACAATAACTATTATGGAAATGCAAGATCTAATGAAAGATGGAGAAGAAGAAAAGGAGGAAGAAAGTAAGGAGGAAGACAAGTAGGAAGAAGAAGATAAAGAGAGTGATCCTATGAGGATTGTTGCAGAGTTTATAGCCTCCCTTCCTCATTCTCCACCAAAAACTATAGTATCTTTAGTGGAGATAGCTTTAGCAAGTGTGGTTGTGAGCACAAAAGCTACATCAGTAGCTCAATCACCCTTTGCTACCTCCCAGCTCTAGGTATCATTAATGGAAGTATCTAACACTTCATCTATTGAGCTGTAGGCATCTTCTTCATCTACTAAGTTAGCTATATCAGCATCATCATCAACATGTATAGTAAGTTCTACATCTAGTTCGACAGTTTTGTCTACAACAACATTAATTGCACCAATTTTTTTTCTTGGTTAGTTCATCCATTGTAAATACTTCAGTGAGTATTCCTCCAGTTGTCACATCTATTTTGGGAAACCATTTAGTTTTGGATTTAGTTAGCACTCTTGTTAATATTCCTACAATTAGTCCTATTCCAACCCTACAATCTCAACTATTGTCTGTATTCCTAAGTTCAAGTCAATAATGCTAGAAGTAGAACCCAAGACACCTCTAAAAATTTTGATTACTGGAAAGGAAATTGATGAAAACATAGACTTGGATAATGAAATTGAGATTTCCAAGATATACTTTAACACTCCTATAGTTGATGAAATGAGACTGGTTAGTCAGCTCTTGGAAAAGAAGGCAAGGCAAAAGTAGTTGAGAGAAGAATGAGATCGGGAATACAAGATAATTGAAAGTGCTAAGAACATCATTACAGAGGCCATAGGTGTTGATGTGGAGTCATCTCAACACATTTTTATACAATTGGAAGAGGTAGTACATAAGTTTAATGAAGATTCTACCGGCCAGGAAAAGCTAATTGAAAAGGTAGAGAATAAGTTTGATAATAAGGTGCTTGAGCACATTGCAATAAATTAGGTAGAATTATCTTCAATTTTGGAAAACATTGAGAACTCTTTCACTAATGTAACATCACTTTTTGCAAAGTTATGTGATGTTACCAGATTCACTAAGGAGATTAAGGAGAAACTAAATAAGATTGATGAGGATATGTAAGTTAGCACTCAAAGGTTGTAGCTTGACCCTAACTCAAGCTCAACACATCACATTAAGGTGAGATATCTTTCAGATATGTAGGCAGAACTTCTAAGAGAAGAGGCAAGGATAAGATCCATATTGATAGATATACAAAATATGATCCTTCCAATCATGGACATAATGCAAAAGCATATTGCACATTCAAAATCATTGGTCCAAGATAATAACTTCTCTGTTGCAGATCACATGATACAATTTTCAGCAAAAATTTAGATAGCTCTTCACACCTACAAAATTTTGCAAGATAATTGGGATAAGACACTTGCTCTTATTCTCAAGGTACATTCAGACTTTCTCTCTCATTTTGGTGTATCTATGTAAATAGTTTGTATATCCCTTTGGCATTATTGTCAAAAAGGGGGAGATAGTATAGAGTAAGGGGGAGAGAATAGATTAAGGGGGAGTAAGAGATAGAGTAAGAGACATTTTGTATTCTGTAGAGAGATATAGAGAAGAGAATAGAGATATGTGTACAAAATAAATGATTGAAAGACTATGCATATAAGTATGTTAAGTGTCTATGTATATACATCATGTCTTATGTATGGGGGAGATATATGCAAATGTATATATAGCAGCATTACAAAGATAAATTTTGAAAAATCAAAAATTAGTATGTCAGTCCTCGCTTATAAGTTTTTTTGTCACTAATGCCAAAGGGGGAGATTGTTGGCATTAAGTTATGTTTGCCATCAGTGACAACACTTACTCAATTTTGTATGGCTACTGAGCTCATCATTCAATTTCCAGTGTTTACCGAGTATTCTAGTGATAACCAAGTTTTGCAATTCACACCAAGCATTTCAGAGGTTATTGAGTGATAGTAGACAATGTGAAGTCCAACAGTTATCACCGAGCAGTTCAATTGTTACCAAGCTTCGTAGTGTCTATCAAGCAATAAATCTATGTGATGAGAAGCTAGTGTAAACTGAGTGATGGATGAATAGTATTTACCAAGTGCAGCAAGGTAAACATAGTATTCAGTATCTACCAAGTGACACTATATCTACCGAGTCTCCAATGGTCAATGAGTTCAAAGCTACATTGTTTGATTAGTATGGACCGAGCCTCTACTTCTACCAAGTGCATGATAATATTGAGTAATGTAGTGGACACCGAGTATCAAAAGGTCACCAAGTTAGCTTACAGAACTAGAGTTATCTACTATTGGGATGACTCAATAATATTTTGTTTACTTGTGTTTTAGCTGACCTTGTAATTATAAGAATTGGAATGGTATATATAGGTGATGTATTGTATCATACCAATATGTATCAATGTAATGAATGTATTAAGAAATGAATGAATGCATGCGAATAAGTATTAGCAGTAGGGTAAGGAATTCAACAAGGTCAATACAAGAGCAGAAAAACTTTATCTATCACATGTGGTGATCAATACTTCAAGGATCTAATCAGCAAATTAGGTTGTAAGTAAGATCCTCTATTTCATCCTAACAGGTGAATTAGTTCTAAATCCTTTAACATGGTAGACTTAACAGTCTTTGCTTAAATATCCTAATAGAGTGCATACTTCATTGTATGTTTGTAAATCCTCTAACAAGGTAGACCTAGTAGTCCTATTTGCTCCTAATAGGGAAGATCATTAGAATTGGTCAATGTAAGCCTTAACTGGCCAAATTTATGCTACAATAGTGAAGTTTTGTGGGTATCATCCCCACCCCAGTTTTACTTTCTATTTGAAAGATTTTTGGGTCACCAAATTCTATGTTTCATGTGTTATGGATATTTATCTTTCACTTTCTTATGTATGCAGTAAAGTAGATGAATCAATGGTGAATGATTTATATTATTAATTGTTGAATTAATGAAAAGTTTTGAAGTTACTGATTCACCCCTCCCCTCTCAGTAACTTATCAAGTCTTGATTATTTCCAACACTACAAAATTCATTTCTTTGAGAAAATCATGTAACCACAAGTTACCATTAGTACATACACATATATAATTTTCAATCGGATATACCCAAAAGCACAGATAAGAGCAAAGAGAAATTGGATTCAATAGATATAGTGGAATAGAAAGGCCCCAACCTCAACACTGAGAAATCTTCTAATTCAAACAAATAGCCCAAATTATAGAGTATAATTGTTTACAATAAAAAATCAAAAAAGAAAGAAAAGAAAGCCAAGGAAAGAAAGGGTTCTACGAAATTAATCAGCAAACTGAAGAATTTGGTCTCAGAAACCAATATGGCAAGTAATAAGAGCACTAATAATGTATTCAAAAATATTGATGAAATGGAATACTCATCCTTATTTGGAGGAGATTTAGCTAATGGGAAGACTTAACATTTTGAAGACAACTCAAAGGTACAAATGCAACAAGCAGAAGAACTGTCTCTAGTAATCTCAAATTCTTACAAGAAGACTCCAAAGAGGTTATCCAAATTCTAGCAGACACCCTCCCCAAGGAAAAAATATCCTGAAGACAAAATTGAATTAAGCTTATTAGGAGGAAACAAGCCTAAAGATATCCCAATGCTATTCTTCCAGGATTTTTTAAATAAGGAGCTGGAGGAGAGTGAAGAAATTAAAGTAGAAGTTCTAAAAAATGAGGAAAAGGAAAAAATAGAAAGGCTTTCAAAGGAACTGATATGTAGATAAATGCAGTATTTCATAGAAATAAGATCTACTACAATAAGTGTTGAAATAATGATACATTTGTCATTAGTTACAACACTTATTTGATTCTGAATGCTTACTGAGTTCAACACTCAGTTTACAGTTCATACCGAGCATTCGTCAGTTACCAAGTATGTTCAGTAGTGTTTATCGAGTCAGGAAGGTAAACAAAGGATTTAGTGCTTACCAAGTCAGGAAGGTAAACAAAGGATTTACTATTTATCGAGTCAGGAAGGTAAACGAAGGATTTAGTGTTTATCGAGTCAGGAAGGTAAACGAAGGTTTCAGTGATTACCAAGACAGAAAGGTAAAAGAAGTATTCAGTGCTTACCAAGTGAATCAGTTTCTACCAAGTGACACAATGTTTACCGAGTCACCAGTGGTTACCATGTTGCAAGCTACTCAGAGTGATTAGTATGGACCGTGCCTCTACTCTTACCAAGTACATGATGATGCAGTGTATTGTAGTGGATGCCAAGGGTCAAAAGGTTATCGAGTGAGTTTGAGGAACTTGAGTTTTCTACTATCTGGCCGACTCAGTAATGTTTTGTCAACTTGTGTTTAGCCGACCTTGTTGCCGTAAATATTGGAATGGTATATATGTAATGTATTGTACCTTTTGAAAAAAAAAATATAGAAGTAAGATTGTAATTGTGCGAATTGAAAGAGAATCAGCAGTAGAGTATTCAACAAGGTTATCAAGGAGCAGCAAAGATGTATCCATCACATCAAGTGATCAATACATAAGATCTAATCAGCAAACCAGTTGCAAGCAGATCCACTGCTTCATCCTAATAGGTGAATCAGTTTGTAAATCCTTTAACAAGGTAGACTTAACAGTCTTTTGTAAATCTCCTAACAGAGTGCATACTTCATTGCATGTTTGTAAATCCTCTAACAAGGTGCTTACTGAGTTCAACACTCAGTTTACAGTTCATAACAAGCATTTGTCAGTTACCAAGTATGTTTAGCAGTGTTTATCGAGTCAGGAAGGTAAACAAAGGATTTAGTGTTTACCGAGTCAGGAAGGTAAACAAAGGATTTACTGTTTACCGAGTCACGAAGGTAAATGAAGGATTTAGTGTTTATCGAGTCAGGAAGGTAAACGAAGGTTTCAGTGATTACCAAGACAAAAAGGTAAAAGAAGTATTCAGTGCTTACCAAGTGAATCAGTTTCTACCAAGTGACACAATGTTTACCGAGTCACCAGTGGTTACCATGTTCCAAGCTACTTAGAGTGATTAGTATGGACCATGCCTCTACTCTTATCAAGTACATGATGATGCAGTGTATTGCAGTGGATGCCAAGTGTCAGAAGGTCACCGAGTGAGTTTGAGGAACTTGAGTTTTCTACTATCTGGCCGACTCAGTAATGTTTTGTCAACTTGTGTTTAGCCGACCTTGTTGGTGTAAATATTGGAATGGTATATATGTAATGTATTGTACCATTTGAAAAAAAAAATATAGAAGTAAGATTGTAATTGTGCGAATTGAAAGAGAATCAACAGTAGAGTATTCAGCAAGGTTATCAAGGAGTAGCAAAGATGTATCCATCACATCAAGTGATCAGTACATAAGATCTAATCAGCAAACTAGTTGCAAGCAGATCCACTGCTTCATCCTAATAGGTGAATCAGTTTGTAAATCCTTTAACAGGGTAGACTTAACAGTCTTTTGTAAATCTCCTAACAGAGTGCATACTTCATTGCATGTTTGTAAATCCTCTAACAAGGTGGATCTAGCAGTCCTACTTACTCCTAACAGAGCAGATCACCAGAAGTGATCATTGTAAGCCTTAACTGGCCAACTTTATACTACAATATTGAAGTCTCATGGGCATCATCCCCACTCTAGTTTTACTTTCTAATTGGAAGGTTTCTGGGTCACCAAATCAGTGTGTTAATGAGTTATGAATGTTTATCTTTTCATGCATATAGTAAAATAGATGAATGAATGGTGAATTTGTTATTATTCTCAATTGGTTTAAAAGTTTTAAAGGTTACTGATTCACACCTCCCCTCTCAGTAACACTGTTAGTCCTGAATATTTTCAACAATTGGTATCAGAGTGTTGTGGTTCTCAGGATAAAGTTTAAACAGCTTGAGCAAAGATCAAGGACAATGGAGATATTCAGACTTGACAAAGTTATTGAGAATGAAAAGCTAGATTTGGAAATGGCCATGGTACAAATCAAAGAAGCAAAGGAGCATCTTTCTCAATCCCTAAAAAGAAAGAAAGATCTTGCAAAAGAAATGAATGATCATCAGTATGTTGAAACAAAAATTGAAGATCTCATCCCTTCAAGTAGTTCAAATGAAGCTAATGAGGTAGAGAAGGCAATCAAAGAACTTCTACAAAAGAATGGATCTTTGCAAGAAGAAGTAAGGATGCTAAGATTGGAACAAGAAACTCAATCAATAAGATTTTGTGAAATTATGGAGCAAAGACAATGAAACTCAAAATCAATCCCTTGAACATGAAGATCTAGCAGATCAACTATCCAATGCAAATGAAGAAATCAGGATTCTCAAAGCACAAAGTGAAAGAATGAGAAATGAATTGAATATTGAAAGACAAATTAATGAAAGTCTAAGAAGAGACCTAAGATCTAAAAGGAAAATCAATGAAAGCTTGGAAAATGATCTAAATGTTGAAAAACAAGTCAATGAAAGGATGATGAAATCTCAAGCAGACATGAATCAATTGAATCAGCAAAATGAGCAAAATTTTTATAAGCAAAAAGGTAAAGCTGGTCTTGGATACAAGGAAGAAGGTGAATCTCCTGAACAAGGTACCCAAAGGAATCAAAGACCCACTTGTAATCATTGTGGCAAGATAGGTCATACATCTAACAGATGTTGGAGTAATGGTAAAGGTAAATTCAATGGCAAATGTTTCAATTGTAATCAACATGGTCACAAAGCCAATGAATGCAAGGAGAAACCAAAGTTTGAAGGCAAATGTCAAAAATGCAAGAAACAAGGACACAAGGCATCTGTATGTAGATCACAACATTTAATCCAATAGAACAAATTGTCAAAGCAATATTTGGTTGGGATTACAATACTTGGTGTAGATGTCACTATTATGGAGAATATGGACACATAGGAGAAAACTATAGAAGGCATCACCTAAGGAAGAAAGATACAACCATAAGATGCTATACTTGTATTGAACTTGGTCATATAGCCAAGAATTACATGAATATAGGAAAGGTTGAAGATGAAAAGAAAACGAGAGCTGATAATATTCGAAAGCAAATGAAACAATAGTGAATTCCTAAGTCTACCGAGCAAGAAAATTCAAATGATGGAAATGTCACTCTAGAAGTGGGTGACTCCACCATTCCTAATTAGACTTATGAAGAAGGATAAGGGACTGCATCTTCAAGCCATATCCTAAGCAGTTCCAGAAAGAAAGAGTGGAAATGATAAATCAGTATTGCAGATACAAGTTATAATTTTCTGTATTACATCTACCGAGTAAGGTTGGTTTTCAAACTTTACCAAGCTTGGTCGGGGAATAAGAAAGGTTTTGTGTGCTCGTTGAGTTGCAAAGTTTATCGAGTAAGTCGGTGACTATCTGTAAAACCCTAATCCTCATCTACCTTCGTACCTAAGCATTAATGACAAAATTTCAATAAAAAAGGCAGAATTTGATCTCATTTTTCCATCGTGAATTCAGAGTTCACAGAGCAAATATATTTCCAAGTGCACCCAAGCAAGTTCAAGTGATTTGAAGTGATCTCCAGCAAAGAATTTTTGTTACAAAATCATTCACTCACCAAGCAGCAATGGCATCCGCAAGCACCAGTGGCAGCAAGGCAAAGAGAGGTTCTGAAATGCTTGTGAAGGGAGTCGAATGGAAGGCGCCCAATTTCAAAATCGTTCCTACCATCGCTGAATCACTCGACCCGCATGGAGCTCAATTGCAGATCCCTCTAAAGGCACTTCTTATCAATGATATTTGTACTCATTTCAAGTGTACTGTCCAAGAAATAGGAACACTAGATATGGATAGTACCCTAGCCAAGTTATGCATGGATGGAACCCTAAAACCCAAGTTTAAACATTTGGAAACCAAAGGTTTAACCCATATCCCACATCTGCCAAGAAGTTTCCAAGTGAAATGGGTGAGGTATATCTTAAGTCATATACATAATGGACAATTGTGGTTAGAGCAACCTGTCCTCATAACAAAGAAGATGATCCACAAGATCATGGGTTTACCAATGTTGACCAAAGCCAAAACCACCAAAACCCTAGGTCGGGATGCACTTCAGAAGTTAACCCTAGCTGTATGGGATGGCAGAGGTTTAAAGCTTAACAATGTTTCAGATGTAGAGCTGAAATTTGGTATTTGTGTTATTGCATACAAACTGTATAGTTCCAGCAGGCTGAATAGTGTACCCTGTGAGGCTGTAGAATTGGCATATAAGATTGTGAAGAAAAACATGGAGTTTGACCTATCTGATGTGCTATTAAAACAACTGAATAAAAACATGGATAACATAAGGACTGCAAAGACAAACCCCTATAAATTTGGTTCTTTGCTAGTTTGTTTATTTTTCTATGTACATAAATTCTTTCCATCTAAAGGTGCAGTTGTATGGAGGAAAGATACTCCAATTTTGTATCAAATAAATGAGTTCATAGCAGAAATGGGTATCAATTTTGACAAGGTAATGGATAATTATTTTGAAGATTTCAAGGAGAGGATGAACAACAGGTTCAGGATACCTCCAAAACTTGTTGAAGATTATAAGGATGATGTCTATTTCATGGTTGACTATGACAGAGTCTACATCCAGGAAGTCAAACTCTGAGTGGCATGGGTAAAACCATTGCCCTATGAGCTAAATATTGATGATGCCAGAGATACCATTGAGGCACTGGTAAATGAACTAGTGGATCTCAAGTTGCCTGCATTTGGAACCTATGAAGAGGCAAAGGTTAGAATAGAGCTTGAAATCAAGCTTCCTCAAGCAATCTCTAAAGGCAAGAGAAAGATAGAAAAGCTGAAAACTAATACTGGACCTCTTATGCTTACCAAGGGCATCGGTGAGGATGAAGAAAAGGAAGAAGAAGAAGAGGAGCTAGAAAAGGAAGCAGAGCCAACAAAGAAGAAAGGTAGGGTAGTCATTACCAAACCTCAGGCGGTGTTCACAAGGAGAACTAGGAGAGGCAGGAAAGAAGTTGTGTTCAACAAACCTCCTCTAACATTTGAAGAAAGGATGAAACAACTAAGGATTGGTGCAGGAATCAATAATTTTAAGGCATTCAAATATGAAACCAGGACTCCTACTGAGCAAAACAAAATTGAAGATCTGATAATGGAGAAGTTGGGAACTTGGAAATTCTCCCCAGACCAATTTGTTTCCCAAATTCCTGCTGAACTATTTGATAAAATAAAGGTGAGATGCGAAAACACCAAGCAAACAGTTAAAGACATTTTTGAGGAAAGATTAAGAGAACTGGTCCCCAGCCTAACAGATGCAGAAATCAAAAGGGAATTGAAGGATCATGAAGGTAGAATGAATATGAGATTTAATACATGTCTCATATTGCTAAAAAGCATTGAACCAGTTGTTAAAAATGTAACTGATGTCTGGAGTGATGTATATAAATCGCATAAGACAAATGAGGAACCCATAGAGATCAAGGATGATGATGACAATGGTGATGATGAAGAGGATATGAATGGTGGAAACACCATTTCCATGGAAGTAACTGACAAAGACCTTGAACAGGTAATGAAGGAAAAGGAGGAAGAAGATGTTGAGGAAGAGGATGATGTAGTCAAAATTGCAGCAGCTATCATTGCCTCCCTTCCTCACTCTCCACCAAAGACTGTAAAATCTACTATGGAGATAGGATCTTCAAGCAAGATTATGAGCACAACAGAGACATCCATTGCTCAAATTCCTCCAGTCTCCTCTCAGCTCCAGGTTTTTGCAATACAAGTGCCAAGCACTTCATCTACCAAGTTGGCAGTCACTTCTTCAGTTATCGAGTTTCAAAGAACATCATCAGCCACCGACTCATCCACTACAACAGTTACTTCACCAAGTGTATCTCTTCCACCTGCAATTTGTATAGTAAGTCTTCCAAGTTTCTTATCAATTTTGTCTTCTTCAGCCACATTGGCCCCAATTTTTGCTTTAGTCAGTTCTCCAATTGTAAATATACCAGCATGTACATCATTTTTGGGAAGTATATGAAGTTTTGATATGACCAAAACTTCTCTTAGTTTACCTTTAGTTGGTCCCATTCCAGTTTTAATTTCTAGTCCTGCATCATCAACCATTGTATCTACTTTAAAAGGAAAAGAGGTAAGCACAACAGATAAACCAAAGACACCATTGAAACTGCTGCTTACAGGCAAAATATTAGATGGTGATATAGATTTGGATGAATAAATTGTCATTCCAAAAATAAATCTAGAAATTGCTATAGTTAATGAACTAAGATTGGCTAGTCAGTGTCTAGAGCAAAAGGCATAGCAAATGTAGCTAAGAAATGAAAGGGACAGAGAATTCAACATAATTGAGAGTGCTAAAAACATAATAATTGAGGCTATAAGTGTTGATGTGGATTCATCTCAACACATTTTGTTATAGCTAGAAGAGGCAGTGAATAAATTTAATGAGGACATCTCAGGACAAGAAAAGTTAATGGAGAAAGCAGAAAGGAAATTTGAAAATAAGGTGCTTGAGCACATTGCTCAGCACTTAGCAATAAAACAGGTTGAATTAACCTCAATTTTGTCTAACATTGAAAATTCTTTTAATAATGTAACTTCACTTTTTGCAAAACTTTGTGATGTTACCGAGTATACAAAGGAAATAAGAGAGAAGTTAAATAAGATAGATAAGGATTTGAAGATAAGAGCCCAATTGCTGAAGCTTGGCCCCAGTTCAAGCTCATCTCATCACCTTAGGATCAATTTTTTAGCAGAGAAGCAGGTAGAGTTACTCAAAGAGGAAGGAAGGATAAGGTCTACACTGCTGGAAATCCAAAACATGATCCTTCCCATCATGAACACAATGCAGAAACACATTGCATATTCAAAAACATTGATCCATGATAATAACTTCTCTGTTGCAGACCATGTGATTGAACTTTCCACAGAAGTTCAAGTAGTTCTCTCCACATGTAAAATCTTGCAAGACAATTGGGATAAAACTCTGCAACTAATTCTTTAGGTACACTCTGAGTTTATCACACATCTTGGTGTTTCCATGTAAATATATTCTTTATTCTTTGGCATTATTGTCAAAAAGGGGGAGACAGTAATATATAGAGGAGAATCAAACACAAAGGGGGAGAAAGTAATAAAGTAATAAAGAGATAGTGATAGTGGTGATAATGTGAATAAAGTCATATAACTCATATAAAAACTTTGTGTATATTGTATGGGGGAGTTATATGTAAGGTAGCCCATGTATATTCAGCACAACAGAATCAAGTTAGTTTTGTTAGATCTTGTATATAAATTTTGGCTCATAAGTGTTTTTTTCACTAATGCCAAAGGGGGGAGATTGTTGAAATAATGATACATTTTTCATTAGTTACAACACTTATTTGATTCTGAATGCTTACCAAGTTCAACACTCAGTTTATAGTTCATATCGAGGATTCGTCAGTTACCAAGTATGTTCAGCAGTGTTTACCAAGTCAGGAAGGTAAACAAAGGATTTAGTGTTTACCGAGTCAGGAAGGTAAACAAAGGATTTAGTGTTTATCGAGTCAGGAAGGTAAACGAAGGATTTAGTGTTTACCGAGTCAGGAAGGTAAATGAAGGTTTCAGTGATTACCAAGACAAAAAGGTAAAATAAGTATTTAGTGCTTACCAAGTGAATCAGCTTCTACCAAGTGACACAATGTTTACCGAGTCACCAGTGGTTACCATGTTCCAAGCTACTTAGAGTGATTAGTATGGACCGTGCCTCTACTCTTACCGAGTACATGACGATGCAGTGTATTGCAGTGGATGCCGAGTGTCAGAAGGTCACCGAGTGAGTTTGAGGAACCTGAGTTTTCTACTATCTGGCCGACTCAGTAATGTTTTGTCAACTTGTGTTTAGCTGACCTTGTTGCTGTAAATATTGTAATGGTATATATGTAATGTATTGTACCATTTGCAAAAAATAAATATAGAAGTAAGATTGTAATTGTGCGAATTGAAAGAGAATCAGCAATAGAGTATTCAGCAAGGTTATCAAGGAGCAGCAAAGATGTATCCATCACATCGAGTAATCAATACATAAGATCTAATTAGCAAACCAGTTGCAAGCAGATCCACTACTTCATCCTAACAAGTGAATCAGTTTGTAAATTCTTTAACAGGGTAGACTTAACAGTCTTTTGTAAATCTCCTAACAGAGTGCATACTTCATTGTATGTTTTTAAATCCTCTAACAAGGTGGATGTAGCAGTCCTACTTGCTCCTAATAGGGAAGATCACCAGAAGTGATCATTGTAAGCTTTAACTAGCCAACTTTATACTACAGTATTGAAGTTTCGTGGGCATCATCCCCACCCCAGTTTTACTTTCTAATTGGAAGGTTTATGGGTCACCAAATCAGTGTGTTAATGAGTTATGAATGTTTATCTTTTCATGCATATAGTAAAATAGATGAATGAATGGTGAATTTGTTATTATGCTGAATTGGTTTAAAAGTTTTAAAGGTTACCGATTCACCCCTCCCCTCTCAGTAACACTGTTAGTCTTGAATATTTTCAACAATAAGTACTATAGTTGGGAGGAGATAATTATACTTTTGAAGATCTTAGAAGGGAATTATTATCTTTAGAAGCTAAAAACAAGCCAAATAAAGACATTGATGGCATGATAGCCAGAAGATTATGTGAGGTTGAGGATAGAGCCACCATTGTTGGATACAATTATCCAATTGTGTATTGTCTTTGATGTTACACAAATGTCATACTAGTTATCTGTTAGCTTTTATCAAGCTTAGTTGGTTTGCAAGATGATTTTCTATGTCTACTGAGCATTCTTGGACATTACTTTTCACAAATAGTGTCTACCAAGTTCACTTAGTTGTCAAAGGAAAATATGGAAAAAGACAGTTTTTACCGAGCTCTCAAGGATAGCGAAGGAAAGTTAGTATTTATCGAGTTCACTCAGTTACTAAAGGATTTCATAGGGTTCAATGTTAACCGAGCTTCTGATGTTAACTCAGGAAATCATTTCTAGAATAGTGTTTATCAAGTAGGGTTGGCCAGTGAAGGAATTTATTAATTTTTGAATTAAAGCTGTAATGTTTTAAGTATTATTTCCATCCAACTGTGGTAATGATTATAGGTGATTGTAACTTATAATTGAGCCGACTTGATAATCTGAATGGTATATATGAAAGATCAAGTTGTGAATTCAAAGTGTGGAATTAATATGAAACTGAGATGAATGTGAAGGTGAACTGATTGTTTGAGTGAATTTTGAAGGATGGTAAGATATCCTTAAGGAGTAGCAAAGCTACATTTGATCAAGGAGGATCTAATGGTGTAGAATAGAGATCTGTAATCAACAATTTTAGTTGCATCTCATTCAGGTCATTTCATTGTTACTTTTTAATCATTGTAGCAATGATTCCAAAATCTCTTAACAGAGTTGGTCTAATAGCCATTTTGTAAATCCTTTAACAAGGTGACAATTCAATTGAATTGTTCTAAAGACCTCTAACAAGGCCACTCCTAACAGAGTGATTAAACCTTCTAACAAGTTCACACATAACAATGTGTTTTGTAACCTTTAACAGGGTTGGCTCTTAACAGGACTCACTTCAAAAGAGTGAAAATTAGTAGCTAGTTACATTGGTGGTTTTTCCCATATTGGGTTTCCATGTTAAATCTTATGTCTCTTGTGTTCATACTATTACTTTATGGATGCAAGTTATTTTATGCATGTTAAGATCTGTTAAAGTTAACATTCATTGCATTTACTGAGTTACAACATTTTCTTGAATGTTTACCAAGTAATAGCTGTAAGTGATTTGTTTAACATCTAAGGGATCTATGGATTAGTTTTTGTGGTAATTGATTCACCCCCCCTTCTCAATTACTCCATTTATATTTTCAACAATTGGTATCAAAGCTTTTGGTGCTTACAGGAAAGGTTTCAAGGACCTAAGCCAAAGATCAAGATGTCTTACAAGAGAGAAATTCCAAGGCTTAAGAGGGACAACTTTTTAGCATGACAAGGACTCATGAGACCTCATTTGGCTTCCATTGGTGATAGAGGACTAAAGTATCTTAATGCAAAAGATGTAGAACCTACTGGCACATTATCTGTCAAAGATATTATTGAAAAGAAGACTCATAACAACATGATGATAGATATTGCATCTGCCCTAAGCTATGAAGAATTTGATGAAATCAAAGATTGCAAGACTACTCATGCAATGTGGAACAAGCTAAAGGAAATCTATGGAGGTGATGAAAATGTGAGGAGAGCCAAAGCAAAAAGCCTAAGAGGACAATTTGATTAGATGAGAATGAGAGAGGATGGAAACATTGCAAAGTATGTTGAGAGGATCAAAGCATGTGTCAGTGCAATCAGGGCCTTTAGAGGAGAAATCAAAGAAGAAACTATTATAAGTAAAGTTCTCAAACATTACTTCATGTTTGTGCAATCAAAGTATCTAAAATTCAAGAAAGAAGATGTGAAGAAAATCACAAGATAAATCTAGATGCCATAGTGGGAAGATTAACAACATTTGAACTAGATAATTTTGACAACTATGTTCTAGCTTCCAAGAACATTGAATCTACATTTGAAGCCAAGCTTTCACTTAAGGAGAAAGGCAAGAAGACTAAGGACATTTAGTCAGATAGTGAAAAAGAATTAGAGGAAATTTTTGACAATGATCTTGAAGTGGTTGAAGCATTTCTTGCAAAGAAATATTCTAGAAGCAGAGGAAAATAAAAAGGTAAAGTTACTTTAATCTATTTTTCATGTGAGGAAACATGTCATATTGCAGCTAGGTGCCCAAACAAGAAAAACAAGGATGAAAAGAAAGGTCACAAGTGAAATGACAAGAAGAATTTCAAAAGTCACAAATCTTTCAAAGACAAAGGTAAGAAGACATGTTTTATGGCTAAAGATTCTAAAGATTCAGATATTAGTGAAGATGAAATTGTTTACATTGTTGTAAAAGATGAATCTGATAATGATGAAGAAGAAAATGAGAAGGCATTTATCTCTCATGTGAGCAAAAATGATACATGGATTATAGATAGTGGATGTTCACATCATATGACTGGTGATAAAGCAAAATTTGAAAACTTTGAAGACTATAATGGTCCAAGTGTAAGGTTTGGTAACAATGAACCTTGTTGTATAAAAGGAAGAGGTAAAATTTCTTTAACCAAAGAACTTGCATGTTATAATGCATATTGGGTTGAAGGACTGAAACACAATCTGTTGAGTGTAGCACAGCTGATTAACATTGGATTCAAGGTGGAATTCATGCATGGAAAAGCAAGACTACTAGATGACAAAGGAAAACTAATTAGATCAGGCAAGCAAACAAAAGGTACCTTATTTTATCTTGATTTTGGTGAATGCTCATGCTTTATTGCTCAAGTTGAAGAAAGTTGGTTATGGCATAGAAGGTTGTATCATGTAAAATTTGACAACATGATAAAAAAAAGCAAATTCAGGAAAGTAAGAGGCATTCATAATCTTAAGAAACCTGATGTTGTTCTATGCAAAAATTGTCAAATTGGTAAGATGGGTAAGATTAGTTTTAAAAGTAAAAATTATCAGTCTAAAGATATTTTAGAAATTGTACATATTTATTTATGTGGACCCATTGGAGTAGAAAGTTATACTGGAGAAAAAATATTTATTCTTTTTGTTGATGACTACTATAGCATGATGATTGCTATGTACTTAAGAGAGAAGTCAAAAGAATTTGAAAAATTCAAATGGTATTTAGCAAGAGTTGAAAAGGAAACAGGGAAAAGATTGAAATGCTTGACATTAGATAGAAGTGGTGAATTCATTTCCAATGAATTCAATAACTTTTTCATTGAAAGAGGAATCAAAAGGTAGGTATTAGCTCTTGGAACTCTCGAGCAAAATGGAATAGTTGAAAGGAGGAATAGATCTATCATGGATTGTGCAAGGACTTTAATGATTGAAGAAAACATTACTATCAAATACTGGAAGGAAGCTATCAACACTACAGTTCATACCTTAAACCAAGTATAATTGAAGAAGGACACATTCAAAGCCCCTTATGAGTTATGGTATGGCTACAAACCTAATGTAAGCTATCTTAAAGTATTTGGAAGTAAATGTTACATTCTAAAAGAATCTAGAAAAGGAAAATTTGATGCTAAAGGTGATGAAGGAATATTTTTAGGATATTCTTCCAAAAGCAAGACATATAGATGTTTGAATTTGTGGATTGGAAATTCCTCTGCAAAACATCATAAGCTTTTGGTTTTTCACATCAATGGATAAACTTAATCTTTAAATGCATTTCATCCACCAAAATATTTATTCTTATTAATGGGTACCACAAAGGTTCCTTTGAAATCTTGAGGGGCATTAGACAAGGAGATTCATTATCCCCATTTTTGTATATTATTATGGCCGAAGCCTTCGGGAGATCTCTTACTAAGGCTTAAAATAAGCAAGAGATTAAGGGTATTACTATCACTTCAAATATCCCTAATATTACTCATCAAAAATATACAAATGACACAATTTTTCCAGGTGAGAGCACAGTGAAAGAAGCTTTAGCTCTAAAATCCATCATAGAGCATTACATGAATGCATCCAGTCAAAAAGTGAATGTCTTGAAATCAAAGATATATTTTATTAATATAGATTTCGAGGTGGAAAAATAGATTTATCATATTATGGGATACAAAAAAGGTTCATTCCCATGCAAGTACCTTGGCATTGGATTAGAAAATTGTGTGAAGTCCAATAAGGTTTGGTATAATACCTTGGAGAAATTGGAAACTAAGATGGGTTGTTGGAAAGGTAAGTGGCTCATGAAAGAAGGAAAGACTATCAAGATTAGATCAATGTTATCGACCAACTTACTCATTATCCTATCTCCCTCTTCCCAAGCATCTTAATAATAAGTTAGAGTCAAAACTTAAAATTTTCCTTTGGAATGATTATGAGAAATCTAAAAAAATGGCCCTCACGAAATGGGTTAATATTTGCAAACCTAAGGATTGTGGAGGTTTAGGGATTAAGAACTTACTATGGAAAAATGAAGTTCTAGGGGCTAAATTAATATGGTACTTCTACACAGAAAGAGAGCACAAATGGGCCAAGATTATGTACAATAAGTACCTAAAGGTTGAAGACCCTATTTTGATTTTTAGAATGAAGACCCTTCTTAGAGGATTAGAAAGCTAGAACCTTATGGTTAAGTATCACCACCTCATTGGAAAATATTTGAATTGGGATGTTGGTAAGGGTGATGAAGCCATTTTCTGGGAAGACTCCTGGGATGGACATCCTCTGACAGATAGCAACCTTATTGCAGGAGGTCTCAAAGAGAAATTAATCAACATTTGAGGTAGTAAAGTAAGTGACTACAAAATAAAGATCACTTTAGGAGAGTATTCCAATTGGATTTGGAAACCTTTGAAAGATATAGAGAAGGATCTTGTTACTATAAAGTTATATGAAAAGATTATTCAAGATAGGAAAGTTAAGTAGCTTGAGAGAAATGACAAACTCATTTGGGAGGCATCAGATGATGGCAATTATAGTGTGAAAAATGGATACAAAGTGTTGATAAATTCAAAGAGAAGGAATGAAGTGGAAATTCCACTTAAACTTTGTTGGGACCTTGCCTTCGGTAGGATTCTTCTTATAGATGGCATTTCAAAATAGGATTATGACAGTAGACAGACAATGTAAACTAGGTTTTGAAGGCCCCTCAAGTTGTGTTCTTTGTAAGAGTGATAGTGAGAATGTTGACCATATTCTATTTAGTTGTCCATTCTCTCGAGGTTGTTGGGAGTGGCTTAGATATAGGATGGTTCTCTCCATTCCCTAAATTATTTACTAATTTTCTCATAGGTTGGCTCACCAACATATGTAAGGGCATCTATAGTAAACTTTGGAATATTTTCCCTTCCATCCTAGTGTGGGAACTATGGAAAGAAAGGAATAGAAGAACATTATGTGGTTTAGAGTTGAATCCTAAAGAGTTAGTTGAAAAAATAGAAGCTAGTATAGTGGAAACTATTAATTCCCATCTAAGGAAATCTAGAATAGAAGAAGATTCCTTCTCCTTCTGGGATGGCCAAATTAAAAAATTATGGACTAATTTGATTAATCCTCTATGTGTCTATTTTAAGAAAAGCAGGGAGGCTAGGGATAGGTGCAAATGGACTCCCCCTTCGAAGGGATGGATCAAACTGAACTTTGATGGGGCCTCTAGAAGTAATCCAGGGACAACAAGAATTGGATGCATCATCAATGATGATATAGGCCAATAGATTGATATAAAAGCCAAGTCTATTAGCCCTACATCTAATAACCTGGCCAAGCTCAAAGCAATGGAAGAAGGACTGAAGCTTTGTCAAGATTTAGGACTTTCCAAAAATTTCATCAAAGGCAATTCTGAAATTCTTTTAAAAGCAACTAGAAATAGAGCGACTCTGAATTGGGTTCTCAACTCCAAGTTAGAAGAAGTTATTATTCTATTAGATAAGTTTGAAGATATTAGGATTTGTCATATCTACCAAGAAGGTAACCAGAAGGCAGACCTCTTGGCTAAAAAAGGAGATGATCGTGTTAACCTTTTGGTATTTAGAAATGGGTTAAGCATTTGAAGTTTTTATTTCTATTTACTTCAAGTCTAGCCTATATGTACTCAATGTCTCGATGTCGATATTTACTGTTGGAAATTTATTTAGAGCTCCCCATGGGATTTGTAACAAGGGTTTAACTACCTCCTATGTACTATAAGTTAAATGGTTGTATCAAGCATTGAGATATTGGTCTTTTGGTGCAACAACAACCCCACTCTAACAAGTGGTATCAAAGCTTGGTCATAGGTTCAAATCCTAAGACCCTCGGGTAATGCCAAGGGGGAGATTGTTGGAAATTTATTCAGTGCTCTCGTTGAGATTTGTGACAAGGGTTTAACTACCTCTTGTATACTATAAGTTGAGTGGTTGTATCGAGCATTGAGAGATCAATCTTTTGGAGCAACGACAACCCCACTCTAACATTTCCTAGATAGCTTGTTTAGGTTAACCATTTTTAAGGATAGATAGTATGGGGTTTCTTGCTAATAAGTGTCCTTGTTCCTTATACTTCCCACAGACACATAGGAGTTAGGTGGCTTAGGGTTGGTTCCTATTTAGAGTCTTCGTAGCCTTTTAATGTTCTCATGGGGTACTTTTTAATAGGACTTCGGATATGGAGGAATAAATTATGATTAGTGTCAATAGTCCTTTAGGTTCTACCACTCCTTGCAATGATGCATGTCTCTTAATGGTAGCTTGTTTGCCTCATGATTCCCCGGTGATGTCAAGCTTCTCATTTTGTGCAGAACATTTGAGCAGCTTCTAGAGAAATCATTGTCCTATCTTACTCTTCTTGTTATAGTGCCATGTCTTTGTCATTCGGTTTGTCACTTTGCAGACATGGATTCAAACATATGTGTTTTTCATACCGCCAAGGTTCAAACTATGGCCTTTTGAGGTAACATCAAACCTGAAAGATAGAGTTGAATCCTTAGGCTAGTTGATGAGATGACTCCCATTGTGGTAAGTAGGGCTATTGGTGAAGGTTTCTTCAACTATGATTTCACTTGGAGAACAAATAGTGATATTATTGGCATATTCATTGGATGCATGGCTAGAGCCAAGATCTCTAAATGGGCCATGGTAAGACTCTATCTTAACATCTTTGATTCTACTTTGTGTCATGGTGTTTTGGAAGTCATCATGAGTTTGGATGAAAAATTATGTATGCCTCTCCAGGAGATGTATATGAACCACCCACCAGGAAGTCTAGTTGTGGCAAACATACCCAGGAGGCTTGCTATAGTAATAAGGGATTTGGCAACATTCAATTTGATCTGGCCTAAGATGGAATCATGCTTCCATTTCCTCCTTTGGTAGAGAAAGATCGCATTGGATCAAGGCCTTGAATGGCTTAGTGATTATCTCATCCTTTTTAAGGCTTATATCCACCTAGGAGTGGGTTTTGGCAATCTAGACTTGTTGGATTTTTGCACCCCCAATATTGGGAAGACAAGTAGAGCAAGGTCTTCATTCAAAATTTCCCCTCATTTTTAGTCTAAATATTTGAATGAAATTGTGGTAGTGATTATGGTGTTCTAGAATAAATAAGGAGCTCTTAGGTTTCAATGGTTTTTGGATTCTCAGTCTATTATGCTGTAGTGTGTTGGCAGGGCTATGATGTAATATCTCCCTCAAATTTTGGGAGATTTGATAGGGTTTCTTGGTTTTCAATATGTAGTTAGCTTTTAGCTCCTCTAGTTTTTCTTATCATTCTAGATAAGTATATACTAGTCTTTTTTAGGGTTTTCATTTGGATGGTAAGCTACTAAAGGTCGATTCTAACATGTAATTAAGGAACAAATAGTTTTTTTGCTTTTTGGATTATTAGATGTCTAGGTATACTTGTAATTCTCTACTCTCAGTATGAATATAGATTTTAATCATTAGTATGTTTTATTCCTCTCATTTTAAAGCTTCATTTCTTGTGTTTGTTTATTTGGTTTTTCATTTCATTATAAGTGATTTGAGTAATGCATCCGGTTTGATGCATGGAAAGTTGATTTGGAATTTAGAAATGGATTTCTATTTTTTAGAGAAGTAGATTTTAAATTTTCATGAATTGAATTTACTTATGGAAAACCAAGTTATTTGTATTTAGCATATTATTATGTGTTTTAATCCCTAATTTGAAGGGTTTTATAGAGTAGGATTCAACTCTATTTTATTTTAATTGATTGATGATTAGAAACAATAAGTAGGGCTGTGGACCTCAGTATTCTAGGTATCAGTTGGTTCTTACAGTAGCCAATTCAGTCTGCCCTATTTGATCTTTGGTACTTTTATTGGATTAAGTCTAGATGTTAGCTCTGATGCTTTGGTAGACTAAGACTAATTATATTGGCTCTGCAAAGGTAGCTAAGGTTTAGTTTTGTCATTATCATTATAATAAGCATTCTGAAGTTTACCATAGCCTAACATTCTAAGGAATTTATAAGATAGTATTATTTCAATTACAAGTGCATATATAACTTATTTGGCAAGGATTGATTACTAACTACTTTGCTGACATTTATATGGATTTAGTCAATTTTTTCTTGATGAGTTGGTAAGCTTAATTTTAAGTACAATAGGATATAGTAATAAACCAAAGATAAGGGAGTTAGTATATCTTGCCAAGGTTTCTTTTATGTGTAGGAAAATAAATACAGTACTACCACTAACCACACAGATTGAAAAGCTAGCAAAGAAGAGATGTATGTTCCATCTAGTTATGGAAGGAAGTGAAATGTAGTGTTTGGAATGGCTCATCAGCAATAAGTCTCAGTTGTATGTATTATTCACTTGATCAATTGTACTCATTGAATTACAATGTTTTCTATTGTAATAACATCAATAGTGATAATATGACTGGGGTATGCCCCTTTTATGGTGTAATAATAAAGGACCATGGTCCCGGGCAAGACTGGAGGTTTTCTTCCCTATTCTTTACTACCAGTGCTAGTTTGAATGGTGGATTCTATTATAATTTTAAATTTTGTATTAATTAATAAAATCAAGGTCTTGGTTGTTTATTGATCAAAAAATATATATACATACATACATATACAATTTATATTCAATGGTTTATTTTTTAATATCTAATTACTATATATATAGTTATATATGATAGTATTTATATTATTATGATCTATAACAATTTATATTTTTGTTTTAGTATGATTATATTATTCATGTATATTATTTGTTCTTTTTGTATTATAAACTTTATATGTAATAGTTATTCATTGTTAAATTATGATTGGTGAAACATTTCTTGTGAATTTATGTCTGAGGTCTCTCTGCTCCATTGACAAAATGTCAGTGACCACCATTGAAGGGGTGGGAGCATTAAAGTGAGTCTTTCCCCTCTTCAGAAAGCACTCGTGACCCACCATGCCACTCAATATGGATATTGTACTCCCGACATGGTAAAATTAATACTAATTATATATTCTATAAAGCTTATGCCATGATGATTATTTTTGGTTAGTTGTTTGTTGTATCCTAGAATCTAGTTAGCATAATCATATTAGTTTAAGTACATATATGGATTGATGTGGGGTTTTTAACTGTGGGGGGGGGGGGAGGGGGGGCATATTATCGTATTCGCCTAATGAAAAATTTGTGAGTGTGTATGATTTTCATGATCAAATGGTTAAATAATAATGATGTAAGTGTTTGACTATAAACACCTCCTAATATGATGCTTACAAAACCTTCATGTTGTTGAAGAATGAAATTGATTTGTGTATCTTAAAACCCACGGAAGAAAACCTAATCTTGAGATGAAATGAAATACACATGCTTAGCCAGTGGGCTTGTTGGAAGTGGTTGATGTGCACCCCACATACTTTTTATCGTATATAAATTGTTTGACCTCATGGTGCCACATAATGAATCATTTAAGTTTACCCTTGGACAATATTATCGGTTAATGAATATATTGGGCATCTATTTATTATAATTAGGATATTTTCATGCCAACCAATGACCAACAAAAAGTGATTTGTGCCCTACAAAGAAATCAATGCTCAATTTCCATGCTTGAATACAATTAGGAGAGTTACATTTAAATCTTTCTTAGGAAGGGTGATCCATACTCTTTTTGGAAATCTCCCTAATTCATAGGCCAATATTAGTGTGATGGGGGAGGGGGGAATAGTTTTTGATAATGACAACGATGAAGAAAAGTGGGAAAACCATCATTTGTCAATAATACAAGTCTTAAAATGATTAAAAAGGATAAAGGAATAGAAAACAAGTCAAATTGTAGCTAATTTATTGTGAATTTGACATTTAAAAAATAATATTATACCTTCAAACCTAATAGCAACTATACAAAATTTATTTTTGTGTAGCTAGAAAGGAATAGAAAACAAGTCAAACTGCTTGTTTGTTTTGAATTTGACATTTAAAAAATAATATTACAACTTGAAACCTAATAGCAACTATGCAAATTTTATTTTTTCGTAGCTCATATGCACTTCCAAGCTTCCAACATTATGTAGAATCTGACCATCGTGATGTGTATTTGTTACAAATCATTGATTTTGATGCAGATAAACTGGAAGAACATCCATATAATAATCACAACAATTAATAATGACAAAAAATAATTTTCCTCAGAAATTGTACAACATATGCTACTATCAATGTACACATTGCACTTTCTGGTGCAAGTGTTAGTTGTATAATTATTTAATAATAACATCTATTCTATTTATATATATATAAATAATATAATATAATATGACTTTAATTATACATAACATATATTATATCTATGATAATATTAATGATATCATCATTCTTAATGGTATTAGTGACATAAATATTATTTATTTATTTTATTAATTTAATATATTATAGTATTAAATTAGTTGATATCTCTCTCTCTCTCTCTCTCTCTATATATATATATATATATATATATATATATATATATAATAGTTATTCATTATTAAATTATATGTCAAGATGGGGATATCACCAATATACTAGTGGCAATACATAATTCTAAGAAATACTAATTATGGAACCTATATCTAAAAGGGAATAACCAAATTAGTTCAAGGCTTCTACTTTAACATGCACTATTAGCTTTTTTGAACTTAAATTATATAGTTTAGACTAATTAGGTAATTTCATTGTGCATCCATCTTGTGAGTTTGATCTTTAGGTACTATTCAACTATCTAGAAGATTCTCCAAATCATTTGGATCTGATTATGTTCTTCATCACAAGATTTGTCATCAATTATTAGAGAAGAAACTGAAGGAAAATATTATTCAATGAAGTCAACAATAATTTATTTTAACCATAAATTCTTCTATTCAAGAAAATTATGTTTCTACTAGATAAATTATGTATGACCCTAATATAGGTGACTTCTTGCTAATGGTTAAGGCATGGAGTCATAAGAAATAGATATGAACCATTAATAGCTCACCAGAGAAAAAAGTTCAGTTCCATGTTGCCAATGATTATGGTATACCACAATAGACACCAACAACATGGTTCGGCTCACCAGAGAGAAAAGTTTGGTGCCTTGTTGCCAATGATTATGGTATAGCGCAATAGACACTAACAACATGGTCTGACCCGCAAGTATCAAAGTGACTAAGGTGTGTATGAACCTAATAAAAGTTTGTCATATTTTATATTAAAAAATTAATGGTTATGAGTGTTAGGATTAGATAGACAAAATAACATTGTTACATGCAAATATAGATAATATCGCAAAGGAATAAAGCACACATAAAATGAACATAAGACACAAAGATTTAACATGGTTCCTTGGGCAATCCCTGAGCTACATCCACCAAATAGTGAGTTTAATATTATTATCCAATAAATTCAATTTGTTACAATATTCAATCTCACTTATAGCTCAGTACCACTACAAGAGGCTATATATTTCACCTTAGAAAATCGTAACCCAAAGCCAATATTACATAACTTATGCCGAATTAACAAGTTAAACCTAAACATACTTGATGAGTCAACCTTGGGAAGTGGTTGACAATATCCCACTTGGGGATTGATTAATCACCACAAATCAACAATCTCCCCTTGGGGATTGGTTAGGCTCCATGCTAAACCACCTTCCATTTGGGGATTGAGTTTGTAGCCACACCACTACCCTTGTAGCTCCAAATGGATTGATGTACCCTAGAATCAGTTGTTATTTTAATTTGTTAAGTCTAGAAGACCAACTAAATCTTAAGAGGATTTAATCTTCTCCCTTGTCATTCTCTTTGTAAATGTATCTGCTAGAACATCACCTATATGTATATTTTCCAATTGTAACTATCCACCATCCAAAATTGACTAGATGAAATCGTATCGCAATCGTATGTGCTTCATATTTGAATGTAGAGAAGAGTTCTTGGAAAGATGAATGACACTCTAGCCCTATCTATATATAGATAATTTTCTATTTCTAGGTGTCTTTAATTGTTGTATAGAAAATTGAAGCCAAACCATCTCCTTAGTTGCCTCTATAGAAGAAATATACTTTGCCTCTATAATGGATAAAGCATTTGTCCTCTGTAACTGAGAATCCAACTCATTAGT
This sequence comes from Cupressus sempervirens, assembly GCA_028749045.1. Lineage (NCBI taxonomy): Eukaryota > Viridiplantae > Streptophyta > Pinopsida > Cupressales > Cupressaceae > Cupressus > Cupressus sempervirens. Next base: position 808,100,066 of record CM053787.1, on the reverse strand, counting down.
GTCCCACCAATAGTAAGTACATATCCTATAGTAATATGTATGGTATTTAGATCCCTAGCCAAATCTGAGTCAACATAGCCTTATAAATAAGTAGTAGATCCCCCAAGATGTAAATATTTAGTAGATATACCTCTCAAATATTTGAGAATCTATTTGACCTCATTCCAATGCTCAATCCCAAGATGACTCATATACCTGCTCATAACTATCACATGTGCAATATATAGTCTAGTACACACCATGACATATATTAAACTACTTACAACTAAAGCATAAGGTGTACCTTGGATATTTCTCCTCCTCTTCTTGTGTCTTTTAACAAATCTCCTTTGTTAATTTCAAATTCCCACGCAAAGGTGTGCTGACAACTTTGATATTCTCCAACACATTATCAATATAATCAACCTGATATAATGTCAATTTTCCTTTCTTCCTATCTTTGAAAATATTCATGCCAATGATTTTTTTTGTGGCCTCAAAATTCTTCATAGAAATTGAATATGCTAATGTTGTTTCAATCTCTTAATGTGATCCACGTTAGACTCAACTACAAACATATTACCAACATATAAACATAAAATAATGTAGCTATCATCATCCAACCTCTTAAAAAAAAATGGTTTGCAAGACATTGAGTGTATCCATGCTCATTCATAAAACTATCAAATAAGTATACCATTGTCAAGGTGCTTGTTTTAATTAATATAAACTTTTCTTCAATGTGCACATTATATTCCCCTTACCTTTAACCTCTAATGCATGTGCTGGTTCCATATATATTTTTTCATCCAAATCACCATGAAGAAAAACTATTTTAATTCGAATTTATTCCAAATGAATATCTTCAACAATCACAATACTTAAAAAGTACAAATAGAAGTCATTTTAACAACTAGAGAAAGATCTGATCAAAATCAATGCTCATTTTTTTATGTAAATCCTTTTACAACTAACCTATCTGTAAAACATTTCTTACCTCCATCTTGTTCTTCTAATTTGTAAACATATTTATTCTATAAAGCTCTCTTACTTGCAGATAACTTAAGACAAATTCCAACTCTAATTTTTTAGCAAGGTGTCCATTTCTTTTATCATTGTAGACTCCCACTGAACCTTTGTATCCACTTGTATAACTTCTTCATATCCTTATGGTTCACCAACATATGTTAATAAAATAGAGTATAAAGAGGGAGAAAATCTTTTGGGAGTCTACTTGGCCAAGTTGATCGTCTAACATTCATTGGAGTTTGTGGTGTTTGTTGTTATTATTGTTGTAGAGTATGAAGGACTACTAGAACATTATCCTTTTTAGTATCATCCAACACTACATAATCATTTTCTTTCTTCTCGTGTTATTTCAATAGATATGTGTATAACACTTTCTCATTGAAAATGACATCCCCACTTCTTACAATTTTATGTAGTCTATAGCCAAATTCATCAATTTCATAACCACTAAATACACATTTCTTAGATTTAGCTTCCAGCTTGGTTCTATTTTCATAATCTACATAAGCACATGCTTCACAATTAAATGTTCTAAGAAATGAGTAAATCACCTTCTTACTTGTCAATTCTTCCTCTATAATTCTATAACCTAAAGGAGTATAGGGACCTATATTGCTTAAATATAAAATAGTATTAACAATCATTGTCCACATATTTAAGGGTGAGCTCATACTCATTGCATGCTTCATTATTGTCCTATTCATGCATTGGACCACTCCATTTTCTTGTGTAGTCCCTGGAACAATCTTATGCCTAAAATTACCTTTAGAGGAACAATAATTTTCAAACTCTTTTCTACAATACTTACCACCATTATTAGATATGAGATATTTTAGTATTTTATCAGTCTCATTCTCAACTAAGATTTTCCATTCCTTAAAAGTTTTAAATACATCAGATGTTTGTCTAAGGAAATAAATCCATACTTTCCTAGTTGCATCATTAATGAATGTAACATACCACTGAGAGACACCAACAAAAGATATCTGATATGGTCCCCATACATCTATATACACAAGCTTTGGTATCTCATTTTTATTTTCCTTCCCACTCTTCACAAAACTCACTCTCTTTTGTTTTCCATACACACAACTTTTATAGAAATCCATATTGACATATTTTAAATTGGCTTTTTTTTTTGTTTTTGAATTAACTAATTTCAAACCATTTTTTACTCATATACCCAAATCTATTGTGTCATAATGTTATTTCATAATCTACAATAACTATTTAATGTCTTTCCTACTCAACTATAACAACTGTTCTCGAACACTGATTTTCTCTGAAATAATTAAAGTAGTTAAGGAACAATATTGTTAGTGTAAATAAGTATTTACTATTTAAACTTACTTAAGTTTACTTAGGTTAATGCATCTTTTTATTATTTATTTATTAGTCACCTAGGAGTAGGCGTACTCTTGTGAGTTGTCATGTTGACAACATAGGATTTTGCACCTCTTTTATGTACATGGTGTCTATAACATCTCCACTTGAGATACACCTTGTCATTCTTATCCTCTCATCTAGAATAAAGGATAAGACATGTGCTTAGTTGTCATGCTTATCTTATCTCTTAGTTCTTTCTAGACCCATTCTAGATGCATCTTAAGAGGCCTTTATATATAGGCATTCCTAGTGTGTATGTATATAGAGTAATGTATTAGGACATACTTTGATATATTGATCATACTCCTTTTGGTCTATAGTTGTGCTTGTGTTTGAGTTCTTCAATCTTGGGTGAATTTTTCCCTAAGGCAAATTCTTACATGATATAAGAGCTATACCAAATTCTTACAAATATGACCTATACAAAGATATAGGTGCCTACTTTCACACCTTTTCCTACTACAAAGGAAACTTTTGAAACTATCCAATTTGTATCATTAAAAGTAATTATGCAACCCTCATCACCAGTTGCACTGCTAAAATTAAATTCCTACTCAGCCTTGGAAGATGTCTCACCTCTTCAAGTATCCAATGATTCTCATTATGCAAATGAGTCTTAATTCTTCCTTTTAAAGAAATCTAACAATGTTCATTGTCTCCCAAATAAACTAGCCCCAAGATCCCATTGCACATAATCAAGAAACTAACTTATCTGAGGACTACCATGAAATGAAGCCGCTAAATCTAAAACTCATGAATCGCAAATATTTTCTAAAGAAAGAAGAAAATCATCCTCTTTAGATTTATTACTTACAAAATTTTCCTCATTTTTTCCTTCTTGTTTGTCTCCTTCATCATTCTTCTGAGACCATCATTTTGTCTTCTTATGACCCAGTTACCCACAGTACCAACAATCTCTTGGTCCTATCAATTAAAACCTTGTTCCCTTTGATTTTCCATAATTTCTAGAATTGTTTCCTCTCTTATTCATTCTGCCTCGACTTTATGCATTCAAGACACTTTATAATGTAGATCCACTTATGCTTTTTCTATGAGTTTCCTCACTTAAAATAACATCATCAAATTTTAGTGTATTAGAACCACAAATAGGGTTACTTCCATTACCAAGTTATTCCCACTTTCATACAAAGAACATAGGATCTGGAGAGCCCTAATTTCTTCATTGAAATCAACAATTTATAGAAAATAACTATATGATAACTGCATTAAACTCAATCAAATGATCATCAACAAATCTGCCTTCTGCTATCTTCATATTAAATATATGCTTTGTGAGATACACCTTGTTTAGAGTAGAAGAATTTTCATATAAACTTGTTAGGTTTTCATTCAACTCTTTAATTATATTTTCTTTTGTAATATTAAATGCCACTAATTGTGTTAGGCCCATAAATGAACACTTTTGGAAATATCTTTTCTATCTAGAATATCACAGCCCTCATCTATCATATTTGCTTCTTTCTTGGATTTTGCTCCCAATGATCATCATCAATCCTTCTGATAAAGATAGCCCTCCATTTGCATTTTCCATAACTATCCAAGTGTTTCCAATTAAACTTCTTAACCTTCATCTTACCCCCATTTTTTATTTCTCCCACTTAATTGTGAGACTCCAATTAAACTTTGATACCCTCTTGCAAAGGATAACTAAAATAACCTCACTCTAATACCATTTGATAGAATTAAATAGATACAATAACATAGTTACATGCAAATATAACCAATATCATAAAGGAATGAACCACACATAAATGGACAAAAGACACAAAGTTTTTACTTAGTTCACCCAATCCCTAGGCTACATCCACCAAACAAAAAGTCCAATATTATTATCTAGTAACTTCAATCTATTACAATCTTCAATCTCCCTTACAACTCAATGCCTTTGCAAGAGACTATCTATTATCCTTAGGAATCCCTAACCCTAAGCCAATTTTACATAACTCATGTTGGCTTAACAAGTTAACTATAAACATACTTGACGAGCGTACCTTAAGAATGGTTGCAAGTCAACTCAATAATCCATGAAAAGTGTATAGTACTTTCCTTATCAGTCACCACATATCAATAATAAGTTTGTTTTATATTTACAAGCTTTGTACTCTTGTTTTATGGAAAATAAGAAATGTACACATATAGATCAATATCAATGATCTGAAGGGAAAAAAACAAAGGAAAAAAAAACCTTGCTAACTAATAAATCAAGATGATGAAAATAAAAAAATTAGCAACAAAAATTTTGGACATTCCTAACTTGAAGAATTCAAGTTTATATTTTCATTAATTATTGTGAATTTATATCCTAGTATACATACAAGTATAAATAATTTCCAATATTTTGTCTAATGAGCTCAAGTATTCCAAAAATATTTCCCTCATGTTTTTTGTAGACTTCCTAATTAGTCTAAATTAATTCATCGAGTATCGATCACTCGGTGTGAAATGTAATGAACACTAACTAATTTGAAATCTAATGATACTCAACAATACCATTATGCAATGAATTTATTTCTCATTGTTTTTGTAATCTTAAAACTACTAATCGTCAATAAAAACTCGAGAATGATATCCAAATTATGATCGTGCAATTCCTTAATTTCCTAATTTTAAATCTCTTATTAAAATAAGGGTATAAATATGTTATAAATTATGATCATAAATTTTGGATACACCATTAAATTTGAGATCATCGAGATGAATCTTCACCTATAATGTATATTTGGAAAGTAACACATGAGAGGAAAGGGCCAAAGCACTAGGCCTTAACTTTGTAGGTTTGGAAACTATGTATTGATTCCTAATTTAAAAGAGATATATACCTATAATACCAAGAAGTATTTAAATATGATAAAATTAATGCTAAGAATGTAGATATAGGAATATGTGTACCACAAAGATAAGTGTGAAAAAGGATGCCAAATGACTAATTTTTTGTTGATCAGAGACCTAGAATGACCTGATATCAAATCCTTTGGCTTTCACCTTGCAAATTCTTATGTCAAATTGGGATGTCCACCAAACCATGTTCTTTCTTGTATGCTTTCCTATGCATTGATTACCCACCAAATTGAGGGTCCTTTTATAGTGTTTCAGAGATAAAACACCACAAGAGCTCGCTACAATGAGCAATAAGGTGTCAAGTTTAAAATGGGCCCTATGGTAAGAGATGAGAGTATGAACAATTCAAGATTCTACATTTAGCCCCCATAAGGAATAAATCCTACAGGAAAATATTAGTAATTGCATCCTGCAAAACCACATGTTATCAATAATCATAAAGCACCTAGGACTTACCAAGGAATACTTTGCAAATTTCATGGGTAGTTATAAGCCCCCCTTTTTCGATGTGCCTATTTAGGAAAAAGGCTAAATATGGAATCATGTTTACCACAATGAACTCTAAATGCAAGGTGATGGAAAAAAATCCTTTAAAAACATTCCATAATAAACTCTAAATATCTCAAAAACCATTTGGAGAGATATGGAATTGAACTCTGATTCAAATACCTATAAGAACTTGTGGAAATAAAAGTGTCCTAGCTTTAAGCTATGATAAAATTAATGATCATGGATATTACGAACAAAACATAAATGTTAAATTTTTTGTGAGAAAAATGAGAAAAAACCTAATTAAAAGTTATATAAGTTAAATTACCTTTTTAAAAGGCCATTTATGAATATTACCTCATTGTTGTGGTGGAGAAATATGTAATGTCCCCATTATAAAATAAATGTATTTAGTTAAACCTTGTTAATGGATGGATTGATTTAATATATCTCAAAACCATTTTTATTTTTGTTTTCGTACTTTGTGTTTTTGTTGGCTATCTTTGTACACCCTCGAAAAGTTTCCCAACGGGTATTTAAGCACGGCTTATAGGTAGTCTTTAGGCATGCAATTTGGTTTATTTTCTTTGTACTACAAATTCCTATTGGAGTTCTCTATTGTTCATCATTTTGAAAGTGAAAGACCTTCCCTATTTGATCAACCAATTTTGGTGGGATTCATCCCTCACCCTATTCTGTTACTATGGTTCTTTGCTTAGATCTAACAAGTAAAAGCTCATTATTGTTTGTAAGCTACATATTATTTGATATATTCTCTGTGCTTGAGTTACTCTCAATCTGGCTATTGTCCATATATTGGTTTCATGTGTGTTGGTTTCATCTCCCTTGGGTACCACAACCACCTCTATATTCCAATGTCTTACCCTATCTGCCTTAATCTGCATTGTATTCCCTTCATATCTCTAACATCTTACCTCTTCATCATTAGTTCTATATCATCCACCATATTTCTATATGGCCTTCTTTCCATTGGCACACATCCTATGTATGGACATCAGTCATATGTCTATTTACCCCTCTTCATTGTATGAATTAAATCTCTATCTATTGTATAGCCTCAAGCCTTTCTCGTATGACCACCTTGCATAGCACATATCCACCATACGACCCATATACATGACCACGTACACCTCTCTCACTAATTGTATGACTTGTTCAGATACATTGTAAGACCAGTTTTTATTGTATAGCCAATTCAATGCAATATATGGCCATTGTGATGCTCACCCTCTGCACACTTGTCTAGAATGGATTACGATATAGTGAAAGTCTGCATTCTCCAAGATTGGAACATCACAGTGGTATCAAAGCTTTTGATTTTGCCTATCTATGGAAGGAAAGTTTATACTCAAAGGAGAAGGCAAAATAACCTTATTGGTAGAATGGAAGATCATCAGGATCCTTTAATAGAACTCATTAATATTTTAAGAGAGCTAAACATAAACCAAGTGCAAATCAACAAAACCCAAAGGCTTATGCAGGAAACCCTACAAAAATTAGTTAAGGGAAAGAAAATAGGAGAAAAAAAAATGGGCATAGTGATGATTCTATTTTGGGAAGGACAAACTTTCAACCCTATCATTCTCGACCCTTGATACCCATCTTCCTTCCAAGGATAGAAGCACTGCACAAAGGAAGAGAGCACACTTTTGAGGAAATGCAAGAAAAACTTTGGCAAGATTAGCAAAATGCAAATATGGAAGGTGATATATCTTACGAAGACTATGTTGATCTAAGAATGAGATATTATGGTGGGGGAAATCATGGTTATTTTAATGATGATTTGAGGAGAAAGATTGAAAAGGTAAACTTATCGCCATTTGATGGATCTAGAGTCATTACTGAAAAGTCATAGGTTCTAAAGGTAGATACCTATTTCCATCTCAATCCAATGCCCAAAGAGGAAGAAATCAAGTTCACATCACTTCATCTAAAAGGACGGGTGCATGAGTGGTCATAGCATGGATTGGTCACTCTTGATCATGACCAAGTGACCTCTTCTGTCAAGTCCACTGATAATCTCATTGACCATTTAGATGGGAAGGATCCTAAACTAAAATTCAGAGATCTAGCTTAGCTAAAGCAAATGGGCTCGATAAGGAACTACATCACTGAGTTCTAAAGGTTGTTAGTACTCATCATATACATCTCTAAAATATGTTGAATTGTGTTATTCATGGATGGGATGAGAGAGCCTTTAAGAGGTTGGATCAAAGGGTTCAAACTATGTGCACTCAATGAAGCTATTAAGAAGGTGTGTGACATGGCTATATCTTCCACCAAAACTCACATAGCTACACCAACACCATCCCCACAAGAAGACAAGGACAAGGAGACAATTCATAAGAAACCTCAAATTGATGAAGATTCTTAGCAAGAACTTTGGAGGAAAAAGCTCTATTTCACATGCAAAGAACCATGGGGGGACCTGGTCATTGCTACCTTGGGAAGGGAAAGATTCATTACATTGAGGTGATGCCTGATGATGATAAAGGACCAATATCTACAACAACTGATGAAGAAAATACCCAGTAGGAGAGAATAAATGCCCTGATACAAAAAGGGGGTTCCATTGCCACCCTTACTACATTGACTAGAAGTGGTATCTTCAGGGTTCACAACAGACTTCATAGAAAATGAGTCCCAATCATGATTGATAGTGGCACCAACCTTAATTTCATCAATTCATCTTTGGTCACTAGTAAAGGCTAGTGCGTAGTTGAGCACGAAGGATTTGAGGTTAAGGTTGCAGGAGGAACCTTGTTACCTTGCACTCATGTGATCCAATGGATACAAATTTTCATGGGAAACTATACCATGGCAGATGATTTCTTTGTCATAGATTTGGTTGATATTGATATCATTTTGGGCATCCAGTGGTTGGAAACTCTTGACTAGTACACCCAAAGTTTCAAAAGGATGGACTTTTCAATCAAGACAAATAGCAAGAAGGTGCTGCTAAGAGGAATATCAAATAAAGGATCGAGGGGAGTCAGAATCAAGAAGATGGAGGCAATTTTAAAATAGGGTTTGGTCCCAGATGCTGCAAGTAAAAACAAGATAGTCAACACCTCACCATTCCTTGGATAATTGGTGGACCCAACTATTGGTCGAGTATTCCAAGAACACTTTTGCATGTGAGTTGATGGATGGCTATATATGTGATGAAATATACAAAGTTGTTGATGACATCATTTACTTCAGTGGGAAGATCTACTTAGTGCCTGACTTAGAAGTGAAGGAGTTGATTACAGAAGGTTTCCTAGAACCTGATTTGCATTTGCTTGAGGACAAGAAAATTTTGGGATGGGAGGAATGTAATGTCCCCATCATAAAATAAATATATTTAATTAAACCTTGTTAATGGGTCAATTAATTTAATATATCTTGGACCCTTTTTTGTAGTTTGTGTCACCGTTGGCTATCTTTGTACACCCTCAAAAAGTTTCCCGATGGTTATTTAAGCATCGCTTGTAGGTAGTCTTTAGACATGCAATTTGGTTTATTTTCTCTATACTACAAATTCCTATTAGATTTCTCTATTGTTCACCATTTTGAAAGAAAAATACCTTCCCTATTTGGTCAGCTGATTTTAGTGGGATTCATCCCTCACCCTATTCCATTACTGTAGTTCTTTGTTCAGATCTAACAAGTCAAATCTCATTATTGTTTGCAAGCTGCATATTATTTGATATATTCTCTATGCTCAAGTTACTTTCAATCTAGAAATTGTCTATATATTGCTTTCATGTGTGTTAGTTTCATCTCCCTTGGGTGCTATGACCACCTTTGTATTCCATTGTTGTACCCCCTTCTACCTCAATCCACACTGTATTCCCTTTACATGTCTAGCATCTCACCTTGCCATCATTAGTTCCATATCATCCACCATATTTTTGTATGACCCTCTTACCATTGGCACACTTCCTACATATGAACATTAGTTGTACAACCATTTCCCCTCTTCACCATATGGATTAACTCCTTGTCTTTTATATGACCTCAAGCCTTTCCCATATGGCCAGCTTGCATATCCCATATCCACTGTACGACCCATACATATGACCATTGTACACCTCTCCCATTGACTATACAACTTGTTCATTTAAATTGTACGGCCTGTTCAGATACACTATACAACCAGAATGTACCATACAACCAATTCAAAGTAGTGTATGACCATTGCAACACTTACCCTCTCCACCACTTATTTGGAATAGATTAGGATATAGTGGAAGTCTACATTCTCTAGGATTGGAACATCACAAAATAAGGAAAGTATAAGAAGATGTTGTGAAGTGTCACTAGCAATGACAAGGACGAAGGTCTTGTCAATGGCAGTAGAGCAAGAAGTGCCTCTAAATGAGGTACCCCTTGATTATTGTGCCAATTTCATTTCTTCAGATCATTTCTATATTTTCATAGTAGGATGTAGTATCTTACTTATACCTGCATTGGGATATGATGTTTTCTTTATAATCTCAAGAAGTATGCCTAGAACCTCCATATATATCAACCTTGACCCTCCAAATCAACCTCAAGTAGGAAATTCAACCTAGACTAGGGAAGTTAACCTATACCTAAATGCATGTAGTTTCTACATTTTGATAGATTTTGAATGATTCAAATTATGTATTGATAGAAAAAAATTGATCTACAATTGTAGGATCTACTGACACTAGTGAGAATTATAAGATGATGACAATGATATAAACCCATGAAAATTATGTTTCACTTGAACCACAAAGAATATGGATCTTTAGGAACATAATACTGCACTAAGTATTTCACTTGCCACACCTCTAGTTCAATTTATATATGCTTATTTCTTTAATGGAGAGGTGGGATGAGGATATGTGCACTTTTCATCTACCAAAAGGATAGAGGATCATGACTTGAGAGGATGTTTACCAAATCTTACATCTACCAATATGAAGCTCAATGGTGAGACCTCAAGTGAGTAGGGGATAAGAGGATATACATAGTGATCAAAGTTATTGCACTAGTCAAGGAGGACATGTTTATGATTGTAGAGACCAGATAGATCCAAGGTCTGTAATATATGGAAACATACCCTTAGTCAGGAAGATCATACTTTGGACAATTTCTATCATGGTGATTTTCTACACCATTGACACACATAGTATAGAGGATGGAGACAAGTTGAGTAGTATATTCATGGGGATGAAGAATGATAGCTTATCTATGCCTTGATCTCATCATGTATAATTTTGTCAGATATGAGAGCTAGAGCATAGAAATATAAACTCTCTTATAGGTGTAGATATTTGGGCACATTATATGCCCCATGATAGTAGGGTACCCAGTGGAGATAGATGCAATATCACCTCGATATGAATATGCATACCCAACAAGAAAAATATGATAGTTTCCAAAGATGATATGTATCAGAGGGACACCTTTGATATAATATCAAGTACAACTATAATATGGAGTCCATATCATCATATGCTAATATGGAGAGGTTAAAATTTACATATAAGGCACATACACAGGATGAGATTCCTAAAGATTAGGAAGAGGTACAAAGTGATGCCTTACTACTATGAGACAATTATGTGATAGTTTTGTCTCTAGAAGGGTGTTCCCTCATAGTTGCATCTATACAATCATGATCGTAAGTATATACAGAGACCTAAGACCATATCAAACCCATAGTGGATAATATAGAGTGGATAGATACAAAGGGAGTTGAAGTTTCTATGTCCCACCCATAGTAGAGGGTAAAGTTGTATCAAAATTTTATCTCATATTCATGAGCTTTCAAGGAGTCAAACCCATCTTCCAAATAGACTATCCCATTAGGGATCTAGCCCCCTTCTATAGAGAATAGCATAGAGTAGTCAAGGGTGAGGATGATGATGATGGTAGAGGAGATGATGATGATATACTATAAATAATAGAGGTTATGGAGGAGGATGAGTAACAAGAGGTGGAAAATAGGAGAAAATTTTGATGGATAATGCAAGAGAGGAGGAACCCACACCAAGAAAAGATATTATTCCTCTGTTACAATGACCACTAAGGTCCTAGATAGAGCAACCACCCTCCAAACCCATGAGGAAACAAGAGAAGGCATCATAGCCAATTTATTGCCTCATCATTATCCCAAGGAAAGGATTCCATGTTCTCTAGTGCTACTAATCCCAAATACTAGGAGGGAGATTCAAGTATGAATAAAAATAGAAATATAAAATGCTAATATTTTTTCAATGTGTATACATATAATATATAACTTATGATTATGCATGATTTAGCTAATTTAAAGATCTAGGGAGGTTTTGAAAGTAATGTCCTCAAGGACATAACTATAGTATCAAGGGTTTCATTAACTTCAAAACATAGGTACGAGGGATAGGAAGATCTCAGTAGACATTGGGATATCTTCTCATCTATTTCCCTATAGCTGGAGTTGAGGAGGGAGAACAAAGAGAAATTGGAGAGATGGTTGGAAGAGGTAGAGAAGAAGCTACAAATGCTATGAGATAGGCTAGAGATCCAATCACAATAATTGAGGATCCACTTTCATAGTACGATAATATACATGACATTTAGCTCCTACCATGGACTTTAGAGTGTTAGAATTAGGGAATACTAAGAGAAATTAGTTTCTTGTTTCTTTTTTTTTCAATATTAAGAGAAATTTTACATATCTTAATATTCAATATTTATGCTGGTTTTTAGAAGAAATAGATCTTTTGATGAGTACTCAAGGCTAAGAAAGAGGAAGAGAGGAAAGTTGGAAATGGTTTATAGAAAGTTCCTAGACTTTTACCAATTGTATGAAGAAATAAATAGATAGATCAAAAAATTATTTTTTAGTATTTTTATGAGTTGAAATAACAATTAACCCTTGGGAAAATTACCATTATCTAATCAGAAAAAATTGAATTTTTGAATTTTTTTTATAAAATAAATAGACCCCAAACCTTAAGGTCTTCAATTTTTGGGTTCCCAAAATTAATTCATGTGGGAAATCAAGAACATAAGTTCATTGTGTTATAGATAAGGTAGGGACTAATAAAACTATATATGATAGGAGCTTGTAGTTGTAGAAGCATCTCAATTCATGCCATTTGATTACTTTGTTCACAACTTGGCAGTAATTCTATATTTCTGATAAATAATTCTAAAACATGATTATTACAAATAGCTTTGAAATAAAATCTAGAGGATACCTAATAATACATGTTGGGTTAATATCGATTTCTCTTTTAAATTATTATTATTTTTAGAAATTTCTAGGGAAAGAGGACCAGTAACAATTATAAATTATGTCCTCTATGTTGGAAATGCAGATGGAGTAACTAAGAGGGGGGGGGGGGGGTTGAATCAGTTACCACAAAAAAAAATCCATAGATCCCTTAGATGTCTAATAAATCACCTACTTCTGTCACTTGGTGAACATTCATAAAAATGATGTAACTTGGTAAATGCAATGAATGTTAATCTTTATCAAATCTTAACATCCATAAAATAACTTGCAAATATAAAGCAATAGCATGAACAGAAGAGATACTAGATTTGATGTGGAAACCCAATATGGGAAAAACCACCAATGTAACTAACTACTAATTTTCACTCTTCTGAAGTGAGCCCTGTTAGGAGCCAACCCTATTAAAGGTTACAAAACACACTATTAGGTGTGACCCTATTAGAGGATTTAATCACCCTGTTAGGAGTGGCTTTGTTAGAGGTCTTTAGAACAATTCAATAGAACTGTCACCTTGTTAGAGGATTTACAAAATGGTTGTTAGACCAACTTTGTTAAGAGATTTTTAAAAAGTAACAATGAAATGACCTGAATGAGATGCAACTAAAATTTCTAATTACATATCTTTGTTCTGCACCTTTAGATCCTCCTTGATCAAATATAGTTTTGTTGCTCCTCAAGGATATCTAACCATCCGCTTCTCACAAACAATCAATTCACCTTTACCTTCATATCACATCAATTCCACACACTTTAAGTTCACAACTTGACCTTTCATATATACCATTCAGATTATCAATTCAGCTCATTTACAAGTTATAATCACCTATAATCATTACCACAGTTAGCTAGAAATAATACTTAAAACATTTAAGACAAATTAAAAAATTTATTCACTGGCCGACCTTGCTCGGTAAATACTATTCTAGAAATGATTTCCTGAGTTAACTCTCAAAAGCTCAGTTAACACTATGAATCCTACAAAATCCTTTAGTTACTGAGTGAACTTGGTAAACACTAAATTTCCTTCACTAACCTTGAGAGCTCGGTAAAAACTATCTTCTGTCATATTTTTCTTCAATGATTGAGTGAACTTGGTAGACACTGTCTGTGCAAGGTAAAGTTTAGGAATGCTTAGTAGACATTGAAAATCATCTTGCAAACCAACTGAGCTCAGTAAACACTGACAAATAACTAGTATGACATTTGTGTAACATCAAAGATAACACACAATTGGATAATTGTATCCAACAATCTCCCTCTTTGGCATTGATGGCAACACAACATGTCATAGCATGATGAAATTTGAAAACAAGACTTTCTTTGATAAAAAGTTTCTCCCTCTTGGATTTTACACCTCAAGCTTTAGTTATCTACAGGAGTCTCCCTGTATGATAGTAAACTCTCTCTTTTTCTCAATAATCTCTCCCTCATACTAATAACAGAAAGATATAACAGTAAACTCTCTTCCTTACCATCATCTTAAATCAAATTATTTCAAATTTTAGAAAGGTATGATAGTAAACTATCTCCCTCTTTGACAACACATATCAAATAAGTTCCAATGTACTTTAAGTATTGATTCATATGCAATGTTTCCTTGACTCTACTGCATCAACTGATAGATCTTCAACTCGGTTCCTGTTGATGCATCACTAAAACTTTGTTTTAGTGAGCTTTATATAGGGTAATGACCCCTAACTTACCTCTTAGATACAAGAATGCATCCTTAGGTAGTGGCTTTGTGAATATGTTAGCAATCAGTTCCTTTGTATGGACATATTCCAATCTGATTTCCTTGTCTTGCACCAATTCTCTGACAAAGTGATACTTTATAGAAATATGCTTGGTTTTGGAATGCATTACTAGATTATTTGAAATGTTAATTGCACTTGTGTTATCATAGAACATGACAACTCATTCTTTAATTTCAACCTTCATGACTTCCAATAATTGTTTAAACCAAACAAAGTTAGAATAGTTAACTGCTACTGCAACATACCTTGCCTCTATTGTTGATTGGGATGTACATTTTTGCTTTTTACTTGTCCAAGATACCAATCTTTTGCCAAGAAATAATGCACCACCACTTGTACTTTTTCTATCATCAATGTTTCCTGCCCAATCAACATCAGTAAACACTTTCAAATCTAGGTTTCCTCCAATTTTATACCACAATCCATAATCTTCAATTCCTTTCAAGTATCTCAAGATCCTTTTAAATACCATCATATGATTTTCTCTTATTTTAGCTAAGAATCTTGCTACTATACCAATTGCTAAAGCAATATCAGGCCTTGTATGAACAACATATTGCAATTTTCCAATCATTGATCTATATAAGGTTTGATCTACCTCTTTTGAATCATCATCCTTTGTAAGCTTTAGTCCTATACACATCAGAGTTCCAACTAGTTCAGAATCTTCCATGCCAAATTTCTTGAATATCTCCTTGATATACTTTGATTGAGTGATGTAGATACCATTCTTGCTTTGCTAAATCTGAAGACCAACAAAGAATTTAATCTCTCCAAACATAGCCATCTCAATTTTTTTGTTCATTTGCTCTGAGAATTCTTTACATTGATCATCATTACCTGTAAACAAAGTATCATTGAAAAAGATTTCTATCAAAATAATCTTGTTATCTGGTCCTTGATTGATGTACAAACTACTATTATCATTAGTTCTTTGAAAACCAATTTGAATAAGATAGTTATGCAATCTTTCATACCTTTTTGTAGGAGCTTGTTTTAGACCATATAATACTTTGTGTAACTTATAGACCATGTCATTCTTGTTTGGATCAATGAAACCTTCAAGTTGCTCAAGGTAGACTTCTTCATCAAGAATACCATTGAGAAATGCAAACTTGACATCCATTTGATAAACTTTAATTCCTTTATGTGCTACATAAAATAGTGTCCTAGCACCTTCCAATCTTGCAATAGGAGAAAAAGTCTCTCCATAATCTACACCTTCTTCTTGAGAATATCCTTTGTACACCAATCTAACTTTGTTCCTTGATACCTGTGCATCTTCATTTAACTTGTTTCTGAATACACATTTAGTTCCAATTACATTGTTGTCTTTAGGCCTAGGTACAAGAGTCTAGGTTTTGTTCTTCTCTATTTTCTCTATCTCTTCATTCATAGCTTCAATCCAATTTTCATTTTCCAATGCATCTGTCATTTCCCCTTTTCAAATAATTAAAAAATAATAATCTTTGCTAAGGCAGGCAGGCCCAAGCAAGTGAAGTTTCGGAAAAAGGGGGTTAATCTTTGGAAACTGTTGGACTAATAAATGAAAATTATTATTAAAATATGTTTCATTAAGTTCTCTTGGATGTGAGTTACAGTTATGCCCTCTTTTAAGGGGTTTGGAGGCATTTTGGGTCGAGGAGAACTTGATTTTCGCTCATTCTTTGTTATTCTTCAGAGGCTGCCAAACCTGTGGAGAAGGAGACCCAAGAACGGGAGTTTGCAGGTTTCCAGGGAGACCCAAGAATGGGAGTTTGCAAGTTTCTAGGAAGGCTAAGGATGGAAGTTTGAAGCCATTCCATGTGCATGCTCATACAGAGTTTGCCTTTGTGCTGAACAGTGTAGATTTGTGGGTTTTTGTGTGTGTTTTTTGCATGAATTTGGTGTTTTCAGTTGAGCATTTCATATCAGTTTTGGTTGCTGCTGTATTTAAGACTTTAAGCTGTTAAAATAGAGCTGAATATATGTATTAGGACATGATTAAACTTCTGAAATAGTTTATTAGTGTTTTTGTGGTGTTTTCGGGCATTTTTGTGTTAATTTCGGGAGCCCGATGAGCATAGTTTTTGTCCTACATTTTTGAGCTGTTGTGTAAAGGCTATATGGATCTAGAAATGTCAATTTGTAGGCTTTCATGCTGCTGAAAGTTCTGTAAAAATTTCTATTTTCAGATTTATTAATAATTTGTGAAGTTGTGAAGCTTTTAGCACTATTTTCAGCATACCCGATTTGGGGTTTCATTGAGAAATTGGTGGATCTTTGTGATATCAATTGTTTGATTTTGAAAATATGATTAGAGGTGTGAAATACCATATCAAATCAGAAAAGGGGACATTTCAGTGGTATCAGAGCCATGATCTTGCCAACCTGAGGGTTTGTAGAAGTTTGCAGGTCAGTTTTGACAACTACCCAGATCTTGCATTTCAGTTTTTAGAACTACCCAAATCTTGCATGTCATAATTTA
Organism: Cupressus sempervirens; assembly: GCA_028749045.1. Lineage (NCBI taxonomy): Eukaryota > Viridiplantae > Streptophyta > Pinopsida > Cupressales > Cupressaceae > Cupressus > Cupressus sempervirens. The sequence continues at coordinate 808,082,845 of CM053787.1, read as the reverse complement.
TGGTTGCATGTTGCTTATAATCAGTTGCATGTCAAAATTTATGGTTGCATGCTACTTCTAATCATTTGCATGATTAGTTCTTGGTGAATTTGGTGGTTGTAGAAGTTTGCATTTCAGTTTTGACAAGTACCTAGATCTTGCATGTCAGTTTTGACAACTACCCAGATCTTGCATGTCATAAATTGGTGGTTGCATGTTGCTTCTAATCAGTTGCATCTATGGTTGTATGCTATTTCTAATAATTTTTATGTTAGTTCTTGGTGAATTTGGTGGTTGTAGAAGTTTGCATGTCAGTTTTGACAACAACCCAGATCTTGCATGTTAGTTTTGACAACTACCCATATCTTGCATGTCATAATTTGATGGTTGCATGTTGCTTCTAATTAGTTGCATGTCAAAATATATGGTTGCATGCTACTTCTAATCATTTTCATGTTAGTTCTTGGTGTTTGAAGAAGTTATATCCTATTGGGGTTACACTCTACTTTATCCAGAGTGGATAGGTATAGTATAGAGTCTCAGAGGAAACGATCTTGGACAATTGATAGCCAGAGTCAAAACAGTAGAAAGGATGGTTATTTAGACATTCAAGATAAACTTATGAAAATAAGCCATGACATGTCTAAACAGTTAGTTGAGCACCACCGTCTAATGAATGACATGTTGTCCGACCCAGCTAAGGTGGATAAGTTGACTGGATTTCTATTTGGCATATTTTCTCATAGGACAGATGACACAATTCTCAAGAACTTGCATGAGGAGTTTGAGAAACTAGCTGATAGCCAGGTAGAGGTCTCAGATTTTACTCTACCACAGGAGGTGGTGGGAAAGGATATTACACAGATTGATAGTAACGGTCAACTTGATACTCAAATTGAGACAATTGTTTACAGGTTGCCAAAGGGTGATGCCACAGGTATTTAGGATGGTATAGTTACAACAGGTAGTGACTACAGTGTAGTCAGTTCAGATGATGATTATGAGGATGTTGTTGTGTAGGATGGTGAGATACCTGGTAGAGATGAGAAAACATTGAGCATTCATGACTTTGCTGAGAAAGAGTACCAGGCACAGTTAGATGCTTCATCACATGAGGTTGAGGCAGGTAGTACTTCACATGATTTATCCCGCCAGGTGAAGGTGAGTGAAGATAGTATTTTGACTTCATTATCTCATCATGATAGGTATGTGGAGTTAGTTGGTATTGGTCATATTACTCAAGTGAGGATTTTTCTTGAGTTACCAGCTGATTCTAGTTTACAGATATGGACTCAAGATTGTTATATTGGCATTTGGGATTCAGTTGACAGGAGATCTTTAACACTTTTTGGTAGCAGTGTTTGTTTGGGTGCTATCATGGATTTGATTAGCAGATTGCATGGTGTTGTCTTTTTTTGTGCTAGCAGCTTGTCCAATGTTGGTATTAGTTTTTATACACCAATGTTGGGCTTTGTTCATATATCCAGTCGACCATACTTGCTGAATGTGTTGATGATATTTCATATTTGGCAGTGTGTATAGATGAGTCCCAGGATCATATTGGCATTGATGACATCCAGGAGGATGCAGTGGGCAATTTTGAAGACTTGGTTTCCTTGGGTATAGAGGAGTTGGATAGCAATGCTAATGTTTTTGATACTCCGTATGTTGATATGAGTTTTAGATTTGATTCACAGGATATGGATGGTAATACTCTAGAGACTAGTAACTTTGAGGATACTCCTTTAAACAGTGCATCAGAGGAGGTTTGTAGGAGACAGTCAAGCCAATTCCATCATGTGTCTAATCAGTTGAGAGTTAGTGACCAAGACATTTCTATCACTTGCCAGCATTTCGATGCTGCTCGTCAGTTGTTTGCAGTTTATGGATGGGGTTCTCCTACTAGTGATGAGCAGGGAGGCAATTATCTTTCCTTGACAGAGTTCCACTCTTTATGGGAGGCTATCTAGATTCTAAGATAGGATTATATGCAGTTGGTAGCTGACAGAGATTATCTTATGAAGTGGGGTAGTACAACATATGATGCATTGTTGGCCAAGGAAGATGAGGTGACTGAGCTTACTGAGCAGCTTGTGGTGACTTCTGAGATTCTTGAGAGTACACAGTTGGCTTTCAAGGAGTCACAATTTCATTTGGCTAAGGTGACCATGGAGTTAGAGCGACTACAGTCTTCACCTAATTCTATACAGTCACAAGCAATGGTGTTTGGTGATCCGAGGATGTCCATGGTCGAGATTGTCAGAGATAGTGGAGATGGGGATGCATCCATTCTTGATACTAACATTGGAATATCAGGTTCATTCCCACTAGAGTTAGGTTCAGTTGAGTTGGGTGTTGTAGCAGATTGTTGTATGCCTGACATGGTGGTGGCCTCTAGTATTGATGGCACAGAGACTAGAGATTTATCAAAGATCATGTGTGATGTTGGTGAGTCGGCAGTTGGCATGGTTCCTACTAGTAACACTACTCCCTTGGTGATATCTTCGGAGGTAGTAGTTAGTTCCAACATGGTTAATGATCAATTGCAGTTAGTTTCATCTGGATTACAGTCTGAGCCACTGACTAAGATTGGTGCATTCTATCGGCATTACACTGTGAGGTATGCTCATCAATTTACCTTTGATGACCATTTTGATGAGATAATGATACAGAGATGTACTTTGGTTCCTAGTGCTTATCATCAGTTATGGGACAATTTGATGCCTCAAGATGAGAGTTGTGATGGGCATGACATGGCAAAAGGTTCTACAGTTGACAGCTTGATAATACATGACTTAGAGCAGGAGTTTCAGAGTGATGCTTCAGCGGGTGTTGTTATTGATTCTACTCCTTTGGCTATGACATCTCCTGACTTAGCTGGTGATCAGTTACAGTGGGTTGTATCACTTGTTCATGGTGAGTTTTTGACTAAGGTTGGTTTTTTTTTATCAACATTATATTGCAAGGTATGTACATCAGTTAGCATTTGATCCTTGTGTTGAGGAGTTGATGGCAGAAAGATTTGGTTTGGGTTCCAATTCTTGCTATTTATCTTGTGATGGCTTTTCACCATCAGGGGTGCATGGTAGTTATGGTTATGAGATAGTGGCCGGTGATTTGCAAAGTTGTGTTGACTGTAGGAGTTGTACAGTGTGTGGATTCTCCATACTTGGTACAGTTTCATTCGAGAGCATTCACCACTGTTGCAGAGTTGGATTGTGCATTCCGTATAGGCCAGTGGGATGCGTTGATGGTATTTACTGTGTTGGTAGTTTTATTTGTCCACTTTGCTTGAGTTTTGATGTTCTAAGAGTTTTTGCCTCATGGGTTTTTGATTGTGGTAGTGGTGATTTTGGAGTTTGGTTGAGCTATAATTGTCAGTTTGATTATGGATTCCTCTTGGTCATATTGCAGAGGATATTGCAGGAGCCTGTGTTAATTGGTAGTAGTATAGTTCATGACTACATTTGGGATCCAGGTGGATTGATTGGTTTATTGTTCAACCATTGCTTGAGGACAAGCAATTTTTGGGAGGGGAGAACTTGTCATGTCCCCTTTTCAAATAATTAAAAAATAATAATCTTTGCTAAGGCAGGCAGACCCAAGAAAGTGAAGTTTCAGAAAAAGGGGGTTAATCTTTGGAAACCGTTGGACTAATAAATGAAAATTATTATTAAAATATGTTTCATTAAGCTCTCTTGGACGTGAGTTACAGTTATGCCCTCTTTTAAGGGGTTTGGAGGCATTTTGGGTGGAGGAGAACTTGATTTTCACTTATTCTTTGTTATTCTTCAGAGGCTGCCAAACCTGTGGAGAAGGAGACCCAAGAACGGGAGTTTGTAGGTTTCCAGGGAGACCCAAGAATGAGAGTTTGTAGGTTTCTAGGAAGGCTAAGGATGGGAGTTTGAAGCCATTCCATGTGCATGCTCATACAGAGTTTGCCTTTGTGCTGAATAGTGTAGATTTGTGAGTTTTTGGGTGTGTTTTTTGCATGAGTTTGGTGTTTTCAGTTGAGCATTTCATATCAGTTTTGGTTGCTGCTGTATTTCAGGCTTTAAGATATTAAAATAGATCTGAATATATGTATTGGGATGTGATTAAACTTCTGAGATAGTTTATTAGTGTTTTTGTGGTGTTTCCGGGCATTTTTGTGTTAATTTCGGGAGCCCGATGAGCATAGTTTTTGTCCTACATTTTTGAGCTGTTGTGTAAAGGCTATACGGATCTGGAAATGTCAATTTGTAGGCTGTTATGCTGCTGAAATTTCTGTAAAAATTTCCATTTTCAGATTTATTAATAATTTGTGAAGTTGTGAAGCTTTTAGCACTATTTTCAGCATACCCGATTTGGGGTTTCATTGAGAAATTGGTGGATCTTTGTGATATCAATTGTTTGATTTTGAAAATCTGATTAGTGGTGTGAAATACCATATCAAATCATAAAAGGGGACATTTCAGCATCTTTGATACTTCTAGGTTCAAAATCAGCAAGTAAACATGTACCTTTTAGCTTACTTCTTGTCATGGTACCTTCTGATTTATCTCCTATGATCTAATCTAGTGTATGGTGCCTCCTAACATATTTGGCTAATACTGGCTCCTTTCCTTTTGAATGAATTGCATTATTATCTTCTTGAATTTCAACTTTAGGTTCTGGTTGCTTGGGCTTGGTAGCTATTCACTCGATAGCATCAGGTTGTGACTCGAGTCCTTCAGTTTGAACTGTTTCCAACTTGGCAGCTATGCTAGGCTTGGTAGATACAGTCCTTTTGCTGACAGATGTGTCTGGCAATGTGGTAATAAAATCAAATCTCCTGTGGTCTTTAGGTTCCTTCTTGATTTCTTCTTTTATTTTTTCTACAAACTCATCAACTTTCACATGTGCACTTTCTATAGCTTTGTGAGTAGACAAATTCAAACATCTATATGCCTTGCTTTTGGAAGAATATTCTTTCATCACCTTTAGCATCAAATTTTCCTTTTCTAGATTCTTTCAAAATGCAACATTTACTTCCAAATACTTAAAATAGCTTACATTAGGTTTGTAGCCATACCATAACTCATAAGGGGTTTTGAATGAGTCCTTCTTCAATTATACTCGGGTTCAAGGTATGAACTATAGTGCTGATAGCTTCCTTCTAGTATTTGATAGTAATATTTTTTTTCAATCATCAAAGTTCTCACACAATCCATGATGGATCTATTTCTCCTTTCAACTATTTCATTTTTCTCAGGAGTTCTAGGAGTTGATACCTGCCTTTTGATTCCTCTTTCAATGCAAAATTTATTGAATTTGTTAGAAATAAATTCACCACCTCTGTCTGATCTCAAGCATTTCAATCTTTTCCCTATTTCCTTTTCAACTCTTGCTAGATACCATTTGAACTTTTCAAATGCCTCTTACTTCTCTCTTAAGTACATAAAAATCATCATTCTAGAGTAGTCATCAACAAAAAGAATAAGGAATTTTTCTCTAGTATAGCTTTCTACTCCTATGGGTCCACATAAATCAGTATGCACAATTTCCAAAATATCTTCAGATTGATAGTTTTTACTTTTAAAACTAGTCCTTCCCATCTTACCAATTTGACAATTCTTGCATAGACCAACATTACGTTTCTTCAAATTAGGAATACCTCTTACTTTCTTGAATTTGCTTATTTTTACCATGTTGTGAATGTTAGTCTCATAATGGTTTTGACAATTGAGTTTCACCACACTTAACCATTTGATACATTGGAGCCGAGTACACCATGTATGCCAAGCCACAACATGAGCTGATTCAGGAAAGCCCTCAGGTGTCGAGTGATCTTCAGGTGCCGAGTGAAGATCAAGTGCCAAATGACTTTAGGTGCCAAGCATCAGAGATTAGTAAGTGTCGAGCAATACAGAAATGCAATAGGAGCCGAGTAAGATAGTTTTTTATAAGTGCCAAGTATCAGAGATTAGTAAGTGCCAAGCAACACAGAATACACATTTGTGTTTGTAACTTTACAAATGTAGATGTAAACCATTTTCATAGCCGACATATGTCGAATCTCGAAGATTAAAATGATAAGATCAAATCTTTTGCATTACCTATGCAATCTACATTCAACCAATAAGAAAAATGGAGAAGGCATGCATCCAATAAGAGATGTGCAAGGAATGAGTGGGAAATAGAGATTCAATATGGATCATAGATTCATACCTAACCCTAAATCTTCAAATTTCTTTATAAGGAAGATGAAAACACATTGAATTTGTGGTGTATGGACAAATATGTGTAAGGGAAATTAATTTCAGAGTAAAGAGTATTAGATCTCAGAGGATCAAGATCAGAAAGAGCAGATCAAGTGCCTGTATCCAGCAATCGAAGGATTGTGATATATCAGGTTTATCTTATCTAATATCCTTTAGCCATTATATTAGAAAGGAAATCCTATGATGATAGGTTAGCTTAACAACTATTTTTTAAATCCTTTAACAGGGTAACACTTCAAGTTAAGTGTATGTAAATCCCTTAACCAGGTCACTATTGATACAGTGTGAAGCCTTTAACAGGGCAGACCATCAGAAGTGGTTAAACATTATTACTGCAATGATTTTGTGGGTATCATCCCCACCCTAATTTTACCTTCTTATTTCTGGAGGGTTTCTAGGTTACCAAAATTTCAAGTGTTATGTGGTGATATGTTTTCCATAATTGTTTGATATGTTTATATGCATGCAATCTACTTTCAGTTAAGAAAAAGTCTTAATGGTGAAAGTACAGTACTTCTGATTCACCCCCCCTCTTAGAAGCATTGTTCCTATTTGAATATTCCAACAATTGGTATTAGAGCAAGGTTCTCACAAGAAGAAAGCCTAACAACTTCGAGGAAAAAGATCTAAAGATGGAAGTCTTCAAACTTGGGAAGATTATTGATAATCAAGTAATTGATGTACAACTGGTTCTACACAAAGTAGATGAAGCAAGGGAGGAATTGAGAAAATCCTAAAAAAGAAGAAAGGATATAGCCATAGCTAAAAATGATATAAACTACAAGGAGATTGATACCACAAAACTGTGTGCCAATGGAGATACTAAAGAATTTGATGCAGCAATAACAGAATTGATGGAGAAAAATAAAATTCAAGTAAATGAGATAAGATCTCTTAAGATGGAACATGAATCACAGGCCATAATGTTATGTGAAATCACTGAACAAAAGAAAAGAGTAGTTGAGGATAGAGTCATGATGGAAGATGACAAAAAGAATCTTGCAAACAGACTTGAAGAAAAATGTACTGAATTATCAAGGATCTCAAACATGCAGATGGATACACTTGCCCAAATAATGAATCTTCATTATGAACTCAATATGAAAGATATTGAGATCTCTACCTTAAGGATGCAGAATGATCAACTATAGAATGAATTGAACAGAGAAAAAGAGGTAGCATAAAATCTCAACAAATCAAGTGAAGCCATCAAGTACTTTGAACAATTGATGAAACTTCCAAAACCTGCCCATGATACATCAGGACTTGGATACAATAGCATTGAAGTAGGAGAATCATCAAAAAGTGCTGAGCAAAGAAGTGATAAAGGTAAGGATTCTAAACCCACTTGTCATTACTGTAATAAAAAGGGGTATTCTGCTAAAGTATGTAGGAGTAGAAGAATCAATCAGCAAAACACACCCAAAAACAAGAGTTACTATCATAAGTGCAACATACAAGGACATATGATACAAGATTGCAAATCCAGGGTTACAAGGACACAAAGATTTGATGGACATTGTCATAATTGCAAGAAGTATGGACATAGAGCATTTGAATGCAGATCAAAGCCTATGTGAACATCAAATAAATTAGCAAAAACTAAAGGGATTAGAAGTTAGTACCATTGGGATTATAACACTAGGTATAGCTGTCATTACTGCCAAGAGTATGGACATATCCCTGAAAATTGTATAAGAACGCATTTCAGAGGAAATTATAGCTGATGGCTAAGTCAAACTACATGTTTCAGTTGCCTGAAAATTGGTCATATTAGCAGAAATTGTCCTACAAGGTCAAAAGCACCAAAGACTAAAGTAAACAAGGGCAAAGAAAAGATTGATGTAGAACACATCAAATTAGACATAAAGAAGACATGGTAGAAAAAGAATGAATCAAGTACATCCGATGAAAGGGTCACTTCACCCATAAGGTCAAGTGATCATTTCTCATCCAATTAATCTCAAGATAAGTCTATGGGGTTGATACATATAAGGAATTATCATACATCAACCCTAAATTATAAGGAAGCAATGAAAAGTACAAACCTGCATGAAACAAGATGCCATGACAAAAAAATGATGCCAAGCTATCCTTGGATGCTGAGTAAAATTTTAGTGGATGCCGAGTTTCTAATAGCGATCGAGTTAATAACTGATGATGAGTTAAGTAAACTCCTATGGAAGTCGAGTAAAATGGAAATATAGTGCAAGCCAAATAATCCTTTAGAAGCTGAGTTGGTAGTAGAGCATTTAATGTGATTAAAATAGGGTATATTATCATGATCTCAATCATTTTTCTTTATCGTGATCAAGAAGCAAAGAAGATAAAGAGTGTAGAGTGACTTCACAAGCAAAGAATCCAAAATTCCAAGCAGTTTGCAACCTCTTACAATGGGTTTGCATCAATCTTGAGGTATTTTTCATTTGTGCCGAGCTACGCAGTTTCATATTTCTGTAAAGAAAACCCTAGTTTGCAAAAATGGCTTCGAGTTCAAAGAAAACCCAAGAAAAAGAAATGTTTTAAGTCCAGCTAGTATCAAATGAGGTTAGTCAGCCTAATTTTTTCCCTATTCCTGAAGTTGCATACAAAAATGACCCAACTGGAGCCCTTTCTTGCATACCCCCAAAGGTTGTTATGGTCCAGGACATAAGAAGATGCTACAATTGCAAGATAGAAGCCCTAGGAGACATGGAAATAAGAGAAGCTTTTGCAAAGCTGTGTGTCGATGGAGTATTGAAAGAAGAATACAAAATTGTTGAGAGGAAGGGTTTGACAAAAGTTTTGAGTTTTCCCACCATGTTCAAGACAAAGTGGATTAGACTTGTATTGAGCAGAATTCATGATGGTAGTTTGTGGCTAGAAGACGTCCCTATCAAAATCACAAAAAGAATAATTCATAAGGTAACTAGATATCCTACCCTAGATTGGCATAAGACCCTAAGAAGTGAATCCAAGGAGGTTATAGAAAAGAACACAGGCGCTCAGTGGAACAAAAGAGGAATGACTATTCATACCATTTAGGATCCTCTAGTTGAGTTTTTTGTTAGAGTTATTGCTCACAAATTCTACCAATCCAGTAGACTCAATAGTGTGCCATGTATTGTAGTGGATGTAGGCTACAAACTGGTGAAAAAGGATCATACTTATGAACTTGCTGAACTGCAACTATAGTAGATAAATGAAAACCTAATAGCCAGAAGAAGGTCAAAGGGTGCCCAATGCAAATTTGGAGAAATTTTAGTTTGTATATTCTTTTATGTTCAGAATGAATTTCCCTCTTTTGGAAAAGTTAAGTGGAGGACTGATAGAACTATCATATCCCAAATAAATGAGTATATAGAAAAAATGGGAGATAATTTTGATACCCTGATGACAAGCTATTTTGAGAATTTCAAGAAATCCATGAAGCAAAGAGAATACCAATTTCCCTAGTGGAAAAACATATTAATGATATATGCTTTTTTGTTGACATTGACTTCACCTATATTCAAGTTGCAATTCCAAGGGTGAGATGGCTAAGGCCATTTGGTTATGAAATTAACATTGATGAAGCATCTACAACAATAACTACATTATTGGTAGAAGAGACAGATAAGAGTGCACCACACTTTGGCACTTATGATGAGGTAAGATCAAAGATAAATATGGAGTTAAAAATTGCCTCCACATTGAAAAAGAAAGATAAACCGATGAAGAAAATCAAGAAGAAATTTGGTGAAAGAATAGAGGCTGAAGCTGAAGCTAAAGATGATGATGACAATGATGATGAAGAGGATGAACAAGAGCAAGGCCCATTGGAATTAACTCAAGGCCTAGGTGAAGACAAGGAGGAGGGTGCTAAGGAAGAAGAAGCCAAGGAAGCACCAACCCAATCTGAGCCAAAGAAGAGAAAGGCAATAGAATAGCCTCTAGCTCAACCCAAACCAAAGAAAATTGCCACGCCATCACCTCAAAAGCCAACAACCAGAGCCGCAACAAGGGCCTCCACAAAAAAGGCTAAAGAGGATGCCACTAAGAAGAAATCAATCAAGAAGACATAGGAAGAGCCAAGGAAAAGAAGAAAATATGTAGCTCAACCTGATACTAATGAAGAAGATCAATCTGAAAAGATAAGTCATTTTTTAGTTGATACATTATGCAAACAGATTGGAAGTGGAAATTTAAGCAACTTAAATAAAGTTGACTTCAATAAGTTCACTAAAGATGAATAGAATAGAATAGAAGAATCAGTGTATGGAATGATGGCATAGTTCAAGTATACTCCTCTTGAACTAGACGAATAGTTGCCAGATGAACTATCTAAAACTGTAGAAGACAGATGGCATTTCTATTTGAGAATGGAGAAGGAGATGAGAGAATCAACCCTAGCAAGCATACTCCCTGATTTAAGTAAGAAGAAAATAGAGAAAGTAGTCAAAAGGCATAATGCCAGGTTTACACCTAAATACAAGGCATTCTACATTCTCCAAAACAAAATGGAAGAAATTGTATGAAGAAAAACAAAATCATGGAAGAACTTGTACAAAAGGATTGAAGATTTTCTTGAAGAAGAATACAAGGAAGAAGCTACTACTCCACTAGAAGAAAGAAGAAAAAGGAGAGAAGAGAAAATAGAAGTAGAGCAAGGTAGAAGAGAAAAGAAGGTAGAAGAAAAGAAAGAAACAGAGGAGGAGACACAAAAGCAAGATGAAACGACAACAGCTGAGGAAGAGCAGCAACAAGATCAGAGTGTGCTAGACACACAATTACCACCTTCTAGCACTCCTCATGTACCCATCATATCTGCAAAAACTGTAACTATACAGGATGTTCTTGATACTTCTATTCAGAACATCAATCCATTAACTGCAACAGATCTCAAAAGAATCCTTGACCAATCTACACAACAAGCAAGATTATGTACAAATCCAGTATTGGTCAGCATGGATGAACTACACAAACTAGTAGAAAAACTAGTTAGAGATAAGGTGAACCCACAAGAACCACCTTCCATCATCTCTATAGCTACTAGTGGTCAACTTCAAATGCCAATAGTTGTTTCATCAGGCATAGTTGACACCATAGTATAGAAGGCAAGTGCAGCAGAAGAAAAAGGAATAGAACAAACAGGACAAACTATTACATCTGATCCTACAAAACACACACAAGGTGCACTTCTTGCAATTACTATAATTGATCAATGTAGACAGTAGGAGGAGAAAATAGAAGAAACCCCTAAAGAGCAGGAGGCAATACAAACATTGATCAATTTGCCTACTTCGGGGACTCCTTCACAACAGTCTTTGCAAATATCTGCATCAGGATCAAGCTCTACAAAAGTTATGAGGGTACTTCACTATGGAGACCCTAAACTAGATGAGGAGATAGTCATACCAAGTTATGACTCAAAAACAATAAACATTGATCAAATCAATGAGGTGCAGGCAACACTAAATAGAAGAATGAGACAAGAGATACTCAAAAAAGAGTATCAACAAAAGAAAACAATGTATGAAATTAAAGATATATTTATGGATGCTTTCAATCTTCAGTCACCAGATGAGTCAAAGCATATCATGGAGCAATTATCAGATATTGTTGACCAGGTGACAAATGTAGACAAAGAAACAAATATAAAACTTATGGAATGGTCTGAAAGAAAATTTCAAGGGAAAGTTAATGAGAAAATATCTAATGAGATTGCACTTTCACAAGTTGAAATGGCAAAGGTCATAGATAAACTAAAAAAGGTACTTGGGAATATATTCTCATTGTACAAAAAGTTGTGTGACTTTTCACTTTTCACACAAGAGAACAACCAAAAGATAATGAGCCTAGAGAGAAATTTGAATATTTCTAGCATGTAGCTACCAAAAGATCCAGCTCAAAGTGAGAAACATTTTGCCCAAATGCTTCATACTTAGAAGGAAATAGCTATCTTAATAGCAAAAGAGGCCACCATCAAGGCAAAACTAATACAACTCTAGTCTTCCATAACCCCTCATTTAGAAATACTCCATAAAGAACAAGCCTATGCAGAAACTGTTCTCAAGAAAGATCCTCATCTTTCTACTTCAGAAGGACTTATTCACCTTGCTGTCAAGACTACTATTCAGCATAAATCATTGGAAATTGCTTTGAATAATTGGGATGTAGCTCTCCAAATGATTACGGAGGTAAACAAAACATTTTTGGCAGAATATGGTCTTAACCCTTAAAATCCTTTGACATAAGTGTCAAAAAGGGGGAGAAAAAATGAGATGGGGAAGTTAAGAGATGAGATGGGGAAGACAACATAGAAGTGGAAGTTAATAGGAGGAGCCAAGATAAAAAGGGAGCATGATATACAACATACAAATTTTTTTTACCAAGATAAGTGCAGATAATGACACAATTAACTCAGGGGGAGTTACTACAATAATTTTGAGGTATATATTGTAAGTTACAAAAGTTTGATCAATATTTCTTTAAAACTCTGTATATACCAAGCAGATTTGTTAATGTACTCATAAGGTCAGTTAAGTGTTTTTGTCACTCATGTCAAAGGGGGAGATTATTAGTCTCAAAATGGTTTTGACAATTGAGTGTCACCACACTTAACCATTTGATACATTAGAGCTGAGTACACCATGTATGCCAAGCCACAACATGAGCTGAGTTAGGAAAGCCCTCAGGTGCTGAGTGATCTTTAGGTGCCGAGCAGCCTTCAGGTGTCGAGTGAAGATCAAGTGTCAAATGAATTTAGGTGCCGAGCATCAGAGATCAGTAAGTGCTGAGCAATACAAAAATGCAACAGGAATCGAGTAAGCTAGTTTGTTATAAGTGTCAAGCATCAGAGATTAGTAAGTGTCGAGCAACACAGAATACACATTTGAGTTTGTAACTTTACAAATGCAGATGTAAATTGTTTTCATAGCTGACATATGTTGAATCTCGAAGGATTAAAATGATAAGAACAAATCTTTTGCAGTACCTATGCAATCTACATGCAGCCAATAAGAAAAATGGAGAAGGCATGCAACCAATAAGAGATTTTCAAGAAATGAGCGAGAAATAGAGATTCAATATGGATCATAGATCCATACCTAACCCTAAATCTTTGAATGTCTTTATAAGGAAGATGAAAACACATCAAATTTGTGGTGTATGGAAAAAGATGTGTAAGGGATATTAATTTCAGAGTAAAGAGTATCAAATCTTAGAGGATCAAGATCAGAAAGAGCAGATCAAGTGCCTATATCCAACAATCAAAGGATTGTGATATATCAGGTTTATCTTATCTAATATCCTTTAGCCATTGTATTAGAAAGGAAATCCTATGATGATAGGTTAGCTTAACAACTATTTTATAAATCCTTTAATAGGGTAACACTTCAAGTTAAGTGTCTGTAAATCCTTTAACCAGGTCACTATTGATGTAGTGTGAAGCCTTTAACAGGGCAGGCCTTTAACAAGCAGACCATCAGAAGTGGTTAAACATTATTACTGCAGTGATTTTGTGGGTATCATCCCCACCCTAGTTTTACCTTCTTATTTTTGGAGGGTTTTTGGGTTACCAAAATTTCAAGTGTTATGTGGTGATATGTTTTCCATAATTGTTTGATATGTTTATATGCATGCAATCTACTTTTAGTTAAGAAAAAGTCTTAATGGTCAAAGTACAGTACTTCTGATTCACCCCCCCTCTCAGAAGCATTATTCCTATTTGAATATTCCAATAGTGAAAGTTTACATGACACAACCTTCTATGCCATATCTAGCTTTCTTCAACTTGAGCAATAAAGCATGAGTATTCACCAAGTTCAAGATAGAACAAGTTACCTTTTGTTTGTTTACCTAATCCAATCAACTTTCCTTTGTCATCCATTAGTCTTTCTTTGCCATGCATAAATTCCACCTTGAATCCAATGTTAATCAGTTGTGCTACACTAACAAATTGTGTTTCAGTCCTTCAACTCAATATGCATTATCACATACAAGTTCTTTGGTTAAAGAAATTATGCCTCTTCCTTTTATACAACAAGGTTCATTATTACCAAACCTTACACTTCCACCATAATACTCTTCAAAGTTTTCAAATTTTGCTTTATCACCAGTCATATTATGTGAACATCCACTATCTATAATCCATGTATCATTTTTTCTCACATGAGAGATCAATGCCATCTCATCTTCTTCATCATTATCAAATTCATCTTTTACAACAATGTAAACAATTTCATCTTCAGTACTATTTGAATCTTTAGAATCTTTAGCCATAAAACATGTCTTCTTACCTTTGTCCTTGAAATAATTGTGACTTTTGAAGTTTTTCTTGTCATTGCACTTGTGATGTTTCTTTTCATCCTCGTTCTGCTTGTTTGGGCACCTAGCTACAATATGACCTATTTGTTCACATGAAAAATAGATTAAAGAAACTTTACCTTTGTATTTTCCTCTACTTCTTGAATATTTCTTTGCAATTAATGCTTCAACCAGTTCAAGATCACTGTCAAAATTTTCTTCTAATTCTTCTTCACTATCTAATTGAATGTCCTTAATCTTCTTTCCTTTCTCATTTAGTGAATGTGTGGCTTCAAATGCTGATTCAATGCTCTTTGAGGCTGGAACATAATTATCAAAATTATCTAGTTCAAATGTTGTTAACCTTCCCACTATGGCATCCAGATTTATCTTGTGATTTTCTTCACATCTCCTTTCTTGAATTGTTGATACTATAATTGCATAAACATGAAGTAATGTTTTGAGAACTTTTCTTATAACAATCTCTTCTTTGATTTCTCCTCCAGAGGCTTTGATTGCACTAACACTTGCTTTGATCCTTTCAACATATTTGGCAATGTTTTCATCCTCTCTCATTCTCATTTGATAAAATTGTCCTCTTAGGCTTTCTGCTTTGGCTCTCTTCACATTGTAATCACCTCCATAGATTTCCTTTAGCTTGTTCCACATTAAATGAGTAGTTTTGCAGTCCTTGATTTCATCAAATTCTTCATAGCATAGGGAAATTGTAATATCTATCATCATATTGTTATGAGTCTTCTTCTCAGCAATATCATTGATAGATAATGTGCCAGCAGGTTCTACATATTTGGCATCAAGGTACTTTAGTTATGTGTCATCAATAGAAGCTAGATGAAGTCTCATGAGTCCCTGCCATGCTGAAAAGTTATCCCTGTTAAGCCTTGGAATTTCTATCTTGCAAGACATTCTGATCTTTAGCTTAGGTCCTTGAAAACCTTCCCTACAAGCACCAAAAGTTCTAGTACCAATTGTTGGAAATGTAGATAGAGTAACTAGGGGGGGGGGTGTGAATTAGTTACCACAAAAAAGAAATCCACAGATCCCTTATATGTCTAATAAATCACTTATTTCTATCACTCTATAAACATTCATAAGAATTTTGTAACTAGGTAAATGCAATGAATGTTAATCTTTATAAGATATTAACATGCATAAAATAACTTGCAAACATAAAGTAATAGCATGAACACAAGAGAGAGCAGATTTATGTGGAAACCCCGTATGGGAAAAACCACCAATGTAACTAGCTACTAATTTTCACTCTTCTGAAGTGAGCCCTATTGGGAGCCAACCCTATTAAAGGTTACAAAACACACTTTTAGGTGTGACCTTGTTAGAGGATTTAATCACCCTATTAGTAGTGACCTTGTTAGAGGTCTTTAGAATAATTCAATAGAACTATCACCTTGTTAGAGGATTTACAAAATGCTTGTTAGACCAACTCTATTAAGATATTTTTGGAATCATTGCTACAATGATTAGAAAGTAACAATGAAATGACCTGAATGAGCTGAAACTAAAATTGTTGATTATCGATCTTTGTTCTGCACCTTTAGATCCTCCTTGATTGAATATAGCTTTGTTTCTCCTCAAGAATATCTGACCATCCTTCAAAATTTGCTTCTCACAAACAATCAGTTCACCTTCACATTCATATCATATCAATTCCACATACTTTAAATTCGCAACTTGACCTTTCATATATACCATTCCAATTATCAAGTCGACTCATTTACAAGTTATAATCACCTATAACCATTACCATAGTTGGCTAGAAATAATACTTAAAACATTTAAGCCTTAATTCACAAGTTAACAAATTTCTTCATCGACCGACCTTGCTTGGTAAATATTGTTCCAGAAATGATTTCTCGAGTTAATCATTAGAAGCTCGGTTAACACTATGAATCCTGCAAAATCCTTTGGTTACCAAGTGAACTTGGTAAACACTAACTTTCCTTCACTAACCTTTAGAGCTCGGTAAAAACTGTCTTTTTTCATATTTTCCTTCAATGACTGAGTGAACTCGGTAGACACTGTCTGCACAAGGTAAAGTCTAGGAATGCTCGATAGGCACTGAAAATCATCTTGCAGACCAATTGAGCTTGATAAACACTAATAGATAAATGGTATGAAATTTGTGTAATATCAAAGACAACACATAATTGATTGTATCCAGCACTCTATAGTTGTTGGCTTTTCTCATCTTAGGGAGCTTGTTGTCACTGCTAGTGTTGGGTCTGAGGGTAAGTTTGTCAATGCTTTTTCTCATAGTTCTTTGGATTCATTGACTTTTCATGTTGCAATCACCAAGGTTGAAGAAGGATGGATTATGGTAAAAGGAAAACATATAGAGAATCCATCTCCTTCTTTAAATATAACTCTTGGATCCAACAAGTTGGGATCTAAGGGGAAATCTTAATTTTTTATTTTTCTTTCTTTCTAGGGTAGTTTGTTGATTGATTAAATTTCTTTTCTTTGCTTCCAATTTGTGTTTGTGCGGGGTTGAGAGTTATTTGAAACTCTTTTCTTTGTCTTTATCTTGCTTTGTCCTTGTTCTTAATGTCTATGTGAAGCTTATTGCATATCTTTAAATATGGGTTATAGGTCCCTTTATTTAAAACCTATCTTGTATTGGATTTTGGGACCCCTTCAAAATTTGTTCTCACTTAATAAAAAAAAATTATAGTTAATTTTTATATTCTAATTCTTAAATAATAAATGCGATTTCATTATTATTATGTTTTCTCTTTATGTATGGTTTAACTTTTTAGTGCTATTGTTCCAAATTTTGCATAGAAAAAGTTCTTTGTCAAGGGTTAAAATGTGGTCATTTTAAAAGTGTCCTCAAAAGATATTATATATCATCCTATTACATGTTCATTTTGACAAATTATAAAATTTTTAGATTGGTTCAATCCTTGTACATAAATGTCCAATGCTGACCATTTGTATCAACAAAAGTCACACAATTGATCTAATTATTGACATTTTTTCCCAGAATAAATGAACAACTATCATTCAATTAGATAGTTTTTAATGAAATTCTAATTACCCAAATATTAAAACTAATAATTGGCACCCTTTCATTATATAATTGTAGCAAGTCTTGTTAATGTTTTTAATATTAAAAATAGTAAAAAATGGGTGACTGGCTCAATAGGAACATTAACAAAATGAAAAGATCACTATCAACAATTTGACAGCTCACGAGCCACAACCACAATTAGCACATTAGCCACCCACATTCAATATAAAAAATAGCGAACTATGAGAGTTCAAAATCATACTTAATATAGTTAATGTAAAACAATATGTAGCTATTTTTTTGGAAATTCCTATCATTTAAAAAATATCTTAATTTCTTTATTGTTAAGTCCAATTAGAAAAAAAAAAATGATTCTTTGTTTGAATTTTTGACGAAGATAACCTCATTTTTTCATTTCATAATTGGGAAAAAGTTTCATTTGATGATATTTTTAATAATTATAGTAAATTGTGACATATAAATATACAAGTGCCTTCTACAAAGTTTTTACAGTGTAAGGATGATTGCTACTTTTTTCCTAGTGGGTTATCTATACTTATACATTTTGGTATATGTAATCAAGGAATACTCATAGTTGGATTCCTTTCCTTAGGCAAGGGAGTAGGATAAATTATTTGTTTGGGTGCACATTACACATCTCGATATTTTCAATTCAAGATAAGGAAGATTTGTTATTAAGAATAGATAGATGAAGAGTTGTGAAGCTTGCATACTTGACATATTGTATAATGCACTACTACACTCTAAATTTAAGGTACAAAAATCAATACACTTCACAATATATGGATAATTTAAAAAGTAGTCAGTGAATACATTAAAATGTAACAAATGAAGACAAGTATTTGGAACTTCACAAGTGAACCTCAAGTGAGACAAGAGCAGGAACCACCAATACTTGTCTAGCATCAAATATGGGGTGCCTCCCACTAGAAGAGATGAGGATTTCTCATCTAGTAGAATATGAAGATTGATTTTAATTTATTTTCAAAACATCATTGAACATAAAAAATTTGTAATGAATCTATACCACGATGCATGCACGTAACCAATCTAGAACAATTTGTCTTGCAATGAAGTTGGATTTTTTAAGGGCTATGCTTGTATGGTCACCTATAGTGAGAAAATATGAATAAATTCAAACAATTATTATGGGAATGATGAAAAAAAAGCACTCAAAAATTGGTTTCTTCTAGGTTTGATATTTTGAGGATATTCAAATAAATGATAGAAAAGGGGTTCAATCATTTGTTGTACGTATAGCTCAAAAAAATAGAAATTTTTTTTTCAACTACAAAATATTATATGTATACCCATGTATATTCTCAATACTAAAAGCATAAGCTCAAGATTTCAACTCATTAAAGTTGATCTTAAAGACCTAGTCTCCTTAAAGAGATAAGATGTTTGTTGGAACCCAACCAAAATAAATGCTTAAATTTATAAATTTTAAGTTGATGATCTCATTCAAAATTTTGAACTTTTGAAAAAAATACCAATGTGATAAGTTGTGGAAGACCTATCTCTATGTAGTTAGCCACACACAAATAACATTATAAAATAAATAGAAGATGTCATGGAAATGGTGGAAAATCCATAGAACTCTTTCAAAACTATGAAAGTGGCTAGTTTAAAGCCATACCACATTACCTTTGTTGGTATTGTCTCCTTGTAGTTGTGCATTTAAAGTGGTTTAAAGTCTCAAGAAAACATAAAATATAAAATGTATTATAGAGTAAGTGTTACTAGTTATAATAGTACAATTGGATCTACTTATTAATGTTCTACTATCAATATGCTAATTTTCACTATTCAAGGCATAATGAACCAATACCATTTTTCTTTTGTGTGTGGTAGTGGAAAGAAAGTGTTCATTTGAAAAATCAAGTAGTTTCATTTGAAATATGACTGATTCAAGAACAATTACCATATTGTACTCAACTCATTTCTAGGTTCTTGAGTAAAATACATAACCATTGGCTCTATAGATAATTTCTCCCAAGGACTGCAATAGTGATTTGGATTTGAATATTTGATTATGTAGTACATAGTGACTAGTAAATTGTCATATAGTTTAGATATTATGGACCACTGTAAGAAACCCATTGATCATATTCCTTCTTCACACCATGCAATATTTACTTATTGTTTCTTTGGTACCATACTTTTTCATGTAAGATGCACATGGTCATAAACACAAGAAACTACTGAGAGATCACCAACTACAATGTCCATATCAAATGTTACACATGAACTTCAGTATTGCAAGTTGAATTTGATGCTTGACCTATAGAATTTCTATTGTTAAGTTGATGCTAGGAAGGAATTAATGATATGAAACATCTACTAATATTTCCTACAATGATTTGCATCTTTCAAAACCTACAAAAAATTTCTTTCTATTTTCTTTCCATGCCATGACAAGGGTTGATGTCATTTGAAGTCAATATTTTCATGGTTTTACTTTGTTCATAAAGTTCCAGCATTTGATTGCTAACATTTGCACAATAATAAAGAATATAATTACCAGATGACAAAAGTAAAATTTTAACCAAGTAGCATGAAATCAAATAAAAATAACCATCTCTAGTCACCCAAAATAAGTGGTTCCAAAAATTCAAATGTGTCAACTAACACCATCATCCAATTTTTTCATAAGAAAAATAAATTTTGGACATATCTTACTCCTACCATATTAAAATTCCCTAAGATAATAAAATCTAGTCAACCTTCAAGCTAGCAAGGAGTCACATCAAACTCATACCACCAAGGCCTCTCTCTATTTGATGGTAAAAAAATCTTAAAAAATCTTAAAAAATCTTAACCATGTATGTAAAATAAATTGAAACTACAATAAGATACTCATACACAATAACACCAGATATGTTAACTAGGGAAACCCTTGATCAAAGGAAAACCATAGTAGAGATGATACCCACAAGATGATGTACTAATATAAATATTCCTTGTTAGAGGATAGACAATGTTAGGAGTCTGTTACAATATTCAGTACATATGAGTCCTTGTTACGAGATTCCAACCATGTTTAGAGTTGTGCCAACCATGTTAGGAGTTGTGGAAGAAAACTAGAACAACTGTCAAAATAGCTTCAAGGAAAAGACAAATGAACTGACTATCCAAATAATTTTTGTATTATTCCTTGAAAAATAATAGAACTAAAATGTACATTGTTCCTCTATCTTTGTCTTCTCAACTAGACTTTTTCTCCTTTAGATCTTGTAACAAGATCTTGAATCTCACATTCAATAATCCCTTGGATCAATGATACACATTCAGTAGGAACTCTGCTTCTTTTTACATTTTTGACTTAAATAGCGATCTCAATATACTTCATACTCCTTTCTCATATTTTCCAATCAAGGTAAACAACTTTCCTTTATACCATATCTTCATAATAATTCCTTGAGTTGGCCTTGATGCTTTCCCAATTAATTAAAATAAAATAATTAATTAATTATATTTACAATAGCACATTCAACTCACAGTCTATACAAAACTTCACATGTTCAATACTAAGGCTTGCATACTTGCTAACATTATCAGCTAACTGTCCTCTATCACTACCTGACTACACATCTGTTCATTACATCCCAAATGTAAGATAGCCAACAATCATCAAGAACTTCTTTTCTAGTACTCTATCTTTGAATTACTTGTTGTAAATTAGGTACAACTTTTGTACCTCTTTGACTTAGACTCTACACACATGACTACAACATTAGGACAGTGTGATGAACATGCCCATAACTACACATGACTAGACAATTAAACCATTCTCTCTGCCATCAAGATCTCAAAGTTCTACTCTTTCAGTCTTTATGGAAATAATTCTATGTTGACATCAATGATAAGAATAATCATGAATGAAACATATCAATAATATCTAGTGCTCAAGATACTCCACAATGTAGTATCATCAGTATTCATGTAAACAAGTTTAACTCTCAGAAACTTGTTAGCAAGAAAAATGGCATTGATGACAATATGTTGAGGCCTAATCTAGAGGCACAGAGTTGTAATTAGTCTACAAAGAATACAAAAATTCTCTTATTTTCCACATAAATCATTAAGTTGCATAGGATAAAAGTAGATAAAATATAGGGATCTAATTCAAGTAATTTTTTTTTGCAATTTTAGCTTAACTTGTCACTGCAGGCATTACACATAATTTATCATCCCATCAAGCATTTTTTCTTTGTTGGTTACCTATAGGCATAGTGCATTCATTAATTTGGTATTAGTCTAGAGCACTTACATCAATTAATGCTAAAATTAGACCAAAGAGATAAGAGACTTAAAAAAACTAGAACCATTTTATACCTTACTCTCTACAAAAACACATGCTCACTATTTTTAATCTTCTCCTATGTTTTTGATTAAGGAAAATAGGCTTTAAAAGGGCCCTAAAACCCCAAACATAGAAAAGAAAGTCACCAGTTTAAATGAAAAAGGCCACCAAGAGCCAAAAAGAAAAACAACAGTTCCCTAAAACATAAAGCAAGAAAAAGCCAGAGAAGAGTGCCAAAAACCAGGGCAGGATGCCAAAGGCTAGACAGATCAACCAATGTCTCTGAGCATCTCCGTGACATTGATCTTGAGCTTGGACATGTTTCCTATCTCCTCCTTCTTTTCCATAATGTCCTTCTTAGGGGTGGTGGTGTCTTTCTTTTTGGTGCTGGCCCTAGTTCTTTTCTGAATACCTTCCTCCAGGGGCTTTTCTTTCTGATTTATACCCTATTCCTTCTCCTTGCCACTTTGAACCTCACCATGGTGGATGAGTCTCTTTATGCTATCATGGTCCTTGAGGATGTTGAGGTTTTGCTTAGATATGCTTTGCAAGGTCTTCACCATATCCAGGGAGGTAGTGTTGAAAGCCTCCAACTTCTTGTCCATGCTGAGTTCATCCTCATTAACCCTATTCCTAAGGTTGTAGGTCTCCCTTTCCAACTCACTGAGTCTATATTTGAGATCAAGGATCTCATGGTAGATCTATGTAGTTGTCTTGTAGCTATCCACAACACTATTCTTAGCATTATTTAGCACATCCATCTCTGGGTTGTCCCTAGCAATATCGCCGAGGATGATTAAGGAAGGGTCTATAAGTTCTTCTATCTGGATCCTACCCTCCTCATTCTCATGGACTTGGGTATAGATTATCTCTCTTTTGATCCTCAAATTGGAAGTGGAGTGGTTAAAATTTCTCCAGACCACCTTCCTGTCCTTGCCAATGATTTAGCACTTATAGGTGGAAGTGCCCACATCATCATAACCTTGGTTGGGATCCAAGTCAGGCTGTTCAGGCTTGTCCATCGAGTTCTCCTTCATCATTACACTTCCCTTGCCCTACTTCTTCTTATTGACTTCTTCCTTCTTCCTCTTATTCTTGGCAGTCTCAATGGCTTCCTTATCTCTGCTGGAAGGCACTTTGATAATAATCTTCTGCTTGATCTTCTTGCTATCTTTTCCTTTTTTAGTCTTGGTCATCTCCTCACCATTAGCACTATCACCCCTAGTCTCCATGCCATCATCTTGTTCATTATACCCTTTTTTGAAGAGGTATCTCTCCCAGTCTTAGGGGGAGTGGCGACCTCCTTGCTAAAATAGGGAGACATGTCCAAGCTATGCTAAGGGGATTTGTAATCTTCTGAATTCATGTACAACTCCACCTCCTTAGTCTTAGAGGGGGAGTAAATTTCATCAGTATCACCCGAATCCCTTTTAACCCTTTTTCCCTCTTTCTTTCCCTTAATTTTCTTGCTTATTGTTTTAAACTTAAAATATTCATATAACAATAAGAGCAACCCTTCATGGAAAGCAAGGTTCCTCATTTTCTTATCTTGAAATTCTTGGATATTATCATTCATCAATGAATATAGGTAAAAAGGAATGGAGATTTTATCTCCATACCTAAAGTGGTTTAGCAGCATTAAGTGGTAGGTGCAGATGTGATCGAACTTGGTGTCCAAAGTTATGTATTTGATAATGGCTCTTAGCACGAACCTCCAAATGGGCTTGATAGACCTTGGGAGATAGTGGGTTCCACTTTTTGCCAGCTTTTTCTTCTCCTCCAAGTCTTTGGTGAACTCTGTCTCTGCTTGCCCTAAGATTTTGTGGTCTTTGTAAAATTTTTTCCCAGTAACGGGGATGCCAATTACATGAGAAATAATTTCCTCCATGATAGTGAAGTCCACCCCATAAATCTCCACTTTCCCCTCGTTCTAGTGTTTCACCATAGCTTTGGTGACCAAAGGTTTCTAGCCATGGAGATGCTCAATGTAATTGGTGATCTCCCCTTTCTTCAGGATCTTCTAGACTTTAGTTCTTCTCTTCCATTTCAAGGCCTCATCCTTTAGCTCCCATCTATGTCATTCACTCACCATGACTTTCTTCTTGCCTTTACCTCTGAGAGCTGAAACTTGCAAAATTTTCCAACTATAGACTCCTCTATTTTTTGTGTTTCTAGCAGTTTCCTTGTCATAATGGATTCTCAGCTTGTGGTGAAAGATTTTGATGACATGGGGAGTACTTGTGAGTTTGTACTTTCACTTCATAGATCTGTGCCTTCCTAAAAAGAAAGTAATTACCCTTTTGAGAGCACACATGTTTGTATTGAAATCAGCTTGCAAGCAACTAATATTCATTATTATCATTAATAATACCCAATCTACCTGGGATTTGATATGTATCTATGGTTTCATTGATTTCTAACAGAATGTCACTTTCATCCATCCATCTAGCCACCTCACCATTTTTGATCCCCCAGTTTACCAGACTGTCCACCACCTTTTTGGCTTCGTGGAATTTGTGTGCCACATGAATTTTATCAAAGGTTTTTTAGGTCTTTGATGCTCTCCTTGATAATATTTGCCATAGTCTAGGTTGGTTTAGTTTTCCCTTTAAGGCAGTTGATAATTTTTTTGGAGTCTCCCTCTAACCAGAGACATTTGACTCCCACATCATTGGCTAACTTGATAATTTGGTGAGTAGCTAGGGCTTTGGCAAAGTGATTAGTTTGTCACCCGATGGGAGCAACGAGAGCCACAATGCTTTTGCCATGTTCATTCTTGATAATTCCCCCCACTCCAGCCCTAACCAAGTTGCCTTTAGTAGCCCCATAAAAGTTGGCCTTGAGCCAACTAGTAGGGGGGAAGGACCAACATGAATTCTCTTTGTTATTCTTGATCTTAAGAGGGGGAGGGGAAGGGCCCTTGGCCATGGTGTGGTTTTCCATAAGGGCATGGAAACATTTTTGGAAAACAACCAACTCATTCACCTCTTTGTCCCTAAATGTGTGGTTGTTCCTCTCCTTGCAAACTCCGCAATAGAAATGGGGGAGAGCCCAAATCAATAAAGAATTAGGGTGGGTTCCTTCTAGACCAAACTACCATTGAACAAAGAGCTCAAGGGTGTATAAGGAAAAGCACCAAGAAACTTTGAAAAAGGATAGGAAGTGAGACCAGATAGAAACAGTGAAGGGGCAATGTAAAAATAGATGATCCACACATTCACAATGCCTTTTGCAAAGGATGCATCTATTGGGTAACATGTTGCCACATTTGGTGAGATTTTCAACCATGAGAATGCGATCTTGCAAGAGAGTCCAGGAAAAGAAGTTAATCTTCTGAGTAAGGCCATGAAGCTAGGCTTTTGCCCATGCTGGGGCCTAGATCTGGGGAAGGAGAGATGCATAACTAGAGGCCACCATGTAGAGGCCATTAGCAATGTCCCCCAAAACAATAGCATCCTTATTATTGGATAAAGGGATGAGTCTCAGCTAGTCCATAAGCAGTCTCAGGTCCTCAGAGACCTCAGTGAGGTCTATCCAACTGTCAATTTGGATACATTAAATTCATTTGAATTCAAGTGTAAATTTTATTGTAATTATAAGTGTAAGAATTGAGGATCATAAAATACACTTTGAAAAGAAAAAGGTTAAACTAAATCCTTTAGGATGGAATGGCCAGCCAAGTGCTTACTCATTCCACAAGACTATGACTATTAGTAGCTTTTAACTTTCTTCCTCTCACATGAACATAATATTTTGGTGGTTTGAATACTTGAAAATTTTCTTTGAATTGACCTTGATGGTTGTTACTATTTCCATTTGAATTATATTTATCCTTGGGTTTATTAATGGCTCTAGATCCCATAATAACAGAGTACAATGTTGTCTCCTCCTATAAGACCCAGACTCTACAATCAGTGACACAACCAAAGCACTCTTCATCTCTAACCTAATAAACTCCTAGAGTAAGATCCTTTTGAGAAGAGATTAATCTTATCACATCAAAGGTTTGGACAAGGAAATTTTGTTAGATTTTATCATGTGCATTAATGAGTGTTTGAAAATAACAATTTAGAAATTTTATGAGAATCATGGTTTGAAAATATCATACTGTTGAATAGAACAAATTTATTTCTCCTCAGTATAAATAAATTCAAAAAATTCATTCATAAACTCTCCTTCAAAACCTATTATATAGTGAAGGATAGTGATCTTGCATGATAAAGATTTGAAAATACGTCTTTGAAACTTGCTTCACTACATTATATCATATTAGATAAAATATGCCATATTTTTCAATGACAATGAGAGATGGATGACTAATTAGATTAATATCATTTTTCAATGGCTAATAGCATGCATAGTTTAGTTTCAAGAAGGATTGAGGCTCCCTCCTAGTCACTAGGACACCATAACTTTTCAGTTATGCACTTAGTCTACATCCAAATTCATGAGTGACATTTTTCTTGTGACAGGATCATAGATGTGTGTATAGTATTTCAATTTTTTTTATCTGCCTACATGAATCAAATGTTGATCTTCATCACAAGTAGAGTTTCTTGTAAATTTTTATTTCTATAGAAATTTAGAACTATTTCCTTGAAATGAATTGATTAGCTATCATCTCTTTGTGTACACAAGCTAATACCTTCTTGAATTAACATATCAAGCTCCCAATGAACTTATGTATAATTTTTTTGCTCGAGGGGAAATAGAATAGGTTGGGCATAATTATCAAGTATGAAGTATATCAGGATTATATATTTTTTAAACTTTTGAATAAGCTATGTAGGCTAATTAAATAATAAACTAAACTGTGAGATTTACTAGGTTTTTTTTTCACAAGTTTGATTTGTTGGAATTAATAATTCTAGTTTTTTATTTATCTCCTAGGTGCACTAGTCTAAAAATACATTGCAAATAAATTAATAGTGATAAATGGCATAAGAAGTTATATAGTCATAAATTTTTTTTCCTCTCTTAGTGATAAGTACATTTATGTTACATATTGGATGAAGCTACACATAAACCAATTTCTCTAAGAAAAATAAAAACAAAAAACTTGGAACAATAGTAAATAACCATCCAAAAAATTTAGACTTGGTTTTCTCCATTATTTACAAAAATAAAGTTCTTTATATTTTTGTTATACAAATTTAATACAATAAGGGGAATAGGTCACTTATAATGAATTTGACAATGAAAAAATTATCTTCATATTTATATTATGCATTTAATAATATCACTATTCTTTATGATGCAGAAGCATCCTACGATTTCTTGCAATCCACCATGTTGGGGGTATTTACAATCCTCCATGTTAGGGGTATTTGGTTTAGAAGATGTGGACTTAGTCACCAAAGGAGTGGTGCTTAGTCACTAGTGGGTTTAGTTTATGTCTTGAGCTCATCATACTCTAGGAGCTCGACATACTCTATGTTGCTCGACATTGTCTATGTAGCTCGATATGGTCTTGGAGCTTGGCATGGTCATTGGTCTTGACATGATCATGGAGCTCAACATGGTCTTGGAGCTCAACATGGTCTATGGTGCTTGGTTTAAACTACAAGCTCAATGATGCTTATGAATTTATTGGTGCTTGGCTTGATTTTGCTAACACTCAATATGGTCTTGGTTCCCATTAGTAATGAGCTATCTGTGAGCCAAATTTTGGTATCTTATTGTGTATGGGTATTTAATTTGTGTTGTAGTAGACTTACGGTTTAACATATATTAAATGTAAGGGATTTAATTTAGTTCTTAATGAATTGGGATGACTTGTTGCTTAGTTTGGTATAAGTAGGGAGTCTTATAGAGTCTTTATGCATTATTTTGGTAAGATTCATCTTAGTGAAGAGGATGCAAATTTTAAAGAGATAGGGTTGCATCTTAAGAACTAGAGGATTTCTTGGTGGACCCGAGGGTACAAGTGTGGATTCTTCTTGGTGTTTTTATAAAGTTATGGATCTAGACTAACTAATATTGGGATTGAGATTGTAATTTGGATCTTTTAGGATCTTCTACAACTAATATTGTAATTATTTTTGGATATTTGGCTACAACCCAAAAGGCTTTAAGGTCGAGCATATTGCATGTAATAAATTATTTTATGAATAAAGAGTTGTGATTTGGTATTATATCTTGCATTGTTTTTGTTTTTTCTTCCACTATATGGTTATTTGTTGGGGTCTATTACATCTCCTTTGGGGATTCTCCTTCCTTGCATTGTATCAAGTGGTAACAGATATAATGTTTTTCCTGAGTCTCTTGATAGATCCCTAAAGTTGAGGCAATTTACACTTGGACTTGTACAAAAGGTTGATCATGGAGTTCATTGATCTTCTAGATTGCTGGATCTATTGCTTAGGGTTTGTGAAAATTTTGGAAGATGCCTCCAAGAAGATTGGACCCTAGGGAAATTGATGATCTTGGTGATGTTGTGAAAGAATGGATCTCAGAGAAAATTAGAATAGAATTCAAATATGAGATTGCTGATGAGGCCAAATATTGCCTCTATTTCATGATAGTTTTAAACACTTTGTTAATACTTTGTTTCATTTTCATCAAAACATTTGTGACCTATGTTTACCGAAACCTATGATAAACCTATGGGTAGATACTATGCCATCTTTTGCTGCTATTATATATATTATGTAGTATTTCATATAATTAGCAGAATGTGTGTTCTTATATTTGAATTTAATTTGATAATCCTTATTTGAAAATATGTCTTTGCATAATAACTAACCTATTAACAATGAAGCTGAAAATGATTGGAAGAATTCAACATGAACATTGAATACAGTTAATAGCATTCAAGATGAGAAAGAACATTGAAGTTTAAGTCATGGTGGAGAAGAATTATACTTGTACCAAAGGACACAACTGCAAGAATGGGGAAACTTTAAACACTTACTATATTCTCTGTATTCTCTGTATTTATGTCAAGCATTTGTTGTTTAGACTTTGTTCTTCTTGCCTTGAGCTATTACTTTTCCCTTTTTCTCACCTGTGGATTTGTAGTTAGTTATTTGCTTTTCTATTTTTACAATAAGTTTCAATTTCCTATATATAGGGATTGAACTAGTTGTGTGCAAGTTTAGTTAGAAAAGGAGAAGGAACTGTTGACTTTACAGTTAGTTGTTATTATAGTTTTGTGTTTTGATTCCATGTAATGAATTCTTAAACATAATGAAATAGTTTTTGGCATCTATCCTATGTTAGTAGATTAGCAAAATCCAACCAAGGGGGACCACTGGGGAGGTGGATTAGATTAGAGAAATAGAGATTTATTTTCAAGCATTTCTAGTATTGCAAGTAGAAGTTGTAAATTCCTTCATGTAGCATCATGCTTTGTGAATGTTCTTGTAGCATCTATAAGAATAGTTATAGTAGATGAACTAAGTTGGAATAGGTGTTAACATTTCATTACATTTCTAGTATTTGTCCCAGTAAAGTGTGTTCATTTCTTACAGTGATAGTGTAGGTTCTTTTCCTTGCATTTTACTTTCCTAAAAAATAAGCATAATGACTCATTAAGATACCTAGTGCGCATATTGTGCCGACCATTTCAAGTATACGTTCTTGGGTAGATAAGATTAAATACACCTCATAGTGGGAAAAGTAATCCTTAGATTGAATATATTATTCCTAAATATGGACTAGAGCATGATTATTAAATACTTATTGTGAGATGCACCATTTTTGGTGCCATTTCTGGGGATGGTGTCAAGCTAGGAGCATTTTT
Source organism: Cupressus sempervirens (assembly GCA_028749045.1). Taxonomy (NCBI): domain Eukaryota; kingdom Viridiplantae; phylum Streptophyta; class Pinopsida; order Cupressales; family Cupressaceae; genus Cupressus; species Cupressus sempervirens. The sequence goes on along the minus strand of CM053787.1, from coordinate 808,053,239 downwards.
GAGTCATAGTTTTTAGACAAAGTTTTTTTCAATTTTTTAACTTTCTTCACCAGTGTGAAGAATTCAATACATGCATCAAAGAGGAAGATGATGAGATGAATATGGGAGATTCCTTCCATGAGAGTCTATTAATGTGAACAAAGAAGTTGAAGAAGAAGAAGTTGAGTAACCTTTTGAAGACATAAGCCCTATTTTTCCCACAAAATCATGCTCAAGAGCACAACCTTTATATACAAGTGGTATTCCACCTTTTGCAAAAATTTTGGCTAGTTTTCTTGATGATACTACTTTGAATCCACCATTTGTTAATGACTCAGTACCCAATGTCCCTTTTTAGTAGCAACCCCAAAATTTAATACCTCCAGTCATGGCACAACCTAATTTTTAATTCCCTCTTCCAAGTCTTGTAACCAATGCTAATCTTAAAAATATACCTCCCACTGCTCTTCCAAAGTTCTATGGCCTTGCAATTGAAGACCTTGATACTTTATTATTTGAGTTTGATATACTTTGTCATAGTTTTGCTTACAACACTAATGCCCAAAAGCTAAAATTATTTCTAGCAACATTGAAAGAATAAAATCTACGATCGTTCATGGTCTTAGGAGCTAATGTAGTAGGAACTTGGGATGAAATGCAAAATCTATTTCTTGATAAATATAAAGAGTATTGTAAAGAATTTGGTTCAAGAGGAGACAATGTCTTTAGGATATCACAAAAAGAGGAAGAAATATTGGAAGACTATGTTTTACATTTTTTGTATACACTGCAGAAGAACCCTCAACATGTGTTGTCTGAAGATTCACAAAAGCTAGTTTTTCTGAGAGGTGTAAATTATAACTGTCTAGAAGCATTGGACATAATGGCTAGTGGTGATGTATATCAAGCTTCTTGGGATGACCTCAAAAAGATCTGTCAAAACTATTCAAGGTCAACTATGAAGAAAGTCCAAGGACCTCATTCTTTAGCTACTAAAGGTATTAACCAAGGTATTATGAAGCTTGAGATATCTAACTTGTTGGAAGATTTCAAACAAGACATTATGAATGATGTTGCTACACATCTTGACACAATGACTCCAAATAAGAAGCATGTAGAAGCTAAATTACAACTAGCTAAATATTGTCCTCATTACTGGAAGTAAAAGAATGATTGTCAATAGAAACTAATTGTAAATATGGAGAACTAGCATCTTCCAACTAAGTATCTCAAGATAGATGGAGATGATGAACAAGTATTTTTTATTGCTCAATGCCTACTATAGGCCCAACATCAAGGTATGCCTCAAGACCCTTTGCAAAATTCAAATCATATGGTAATCAATGGAAAAATTATAATCCCCAAGGTCCTTCACAATATCAACCTAATTGGAATAATGCTAGGCAAAAAAAATTGCAACAATCTTAATGGCCTCAAAATTCCCAACCATCTTAGCCTATATAGTAGAATATCCAATGGAAAAATTAGCAGAACCAATGGAAAAATTAGTAGAACCAATGGCAACCACCTGAAGAGAATTGGTAGTCTATTAACTAATGGAGGGGATCTCAATAGTGGCCTAACCAAAATACCAATACTCCACAATTAGCACCTCTAGTTCAACAACCTACTTAAATGCCACCACCTATAAATCCTCAAAAATAGACACAGCTACCTACATAGCCTTAGCCAAATCCAAATAGCCAATAGCCATAGCAACCCATGTATAGTGTTGATGCTTAGCAATATCCTGCCTACACTTTGAATGTTGCAGATATACATCTGAGATCTAGTACAACCTTACGAATGCCCAAACCACCTTTTATAACTAAGATACTAGATAATCCTACAACATTAGAACCCCCAGTTGATAAAGTAGTTGATCCAACCAATGTTACTATTTCAACCCAAGCTCAACCAAAAGTAGCACCTCATTTTCTAGAAAAGCTTATATAATAGAAACCTAAACAAAAAGAGGAACAATAGTTTGATATTGTTGATCAGCTGAAGAACATGCATGTCTAAATACCCCTATTCCAAGCCATTAAAGATGTTCCAATCTATGGAAAAGCCATTAGAGAAGCCTACTTGAAGAAGCCTAGAAGGAAGAAAAAGAACCCCACCATAGTCCATGTTGTGGGACAATTGGCTGACATTATGTTAGGGGAATTGGTTACACCAAAATATTTTGATGCAAGTAGTCCAATTTTAGATGTCAATATCAATGGTCAATCAATTAAAAATTCTTTAATAGACCTTGGAGCTACTATAAATGTCATGAGCAAAGACACTATGAAGAAGCTGAAAATAGAAGGATTAATAGCCACTCCAACAATTTTGTAACTTGCAGATAGTTCTAGTGTTACCTCTGATGGGATGATAGAAAACATAGTTATAACTTTAGAATCTCTAGAGTATCCTACAGACTTCATGATTCTGTCCTCCAAGGTTAATCTATCTAGTTACCCTATCATAGTAGGTCGATATGGTTAGCTACAATAGATGCAAATATAAATTGTAAATTAGGGAATATGACCATATCTAATGGCCAAGCAACAAAAAAAAATGATCTATATCCTCTAGCACAACCATTACCAGATTTAAGCACATCTATTTGACCAAATTTAGGGGATGAAGAAGATGAATTAAATTCAACTAATGATGTTACATAGATAGTCTTTTCTAAAGCTGTAGGAGGAAGATTTAATACATCAGAGTATTCTTACTAATAGTTGTGTGGTAGAAAAAGATGTATCTAAATGTTTTGTGTTGGAAATAATCACATATGAGGAATGTGGTGAGAATTGTACTCTACTTAAAGAACTTAATATTCTTCATCAATTCCTACTTTGTGAATTAGAAGCAAGTCTAATCTCTAAAGCTGCTATGATAGAGTCTACCACTACTATTGAATTGTGTAAAGGTCATAATCTTCATGTTAATCCCAAATTAACACCAATCCAAATGGAATAGTTAACATAGTTTCTTTAAAGGCATGAAAAGGCTTTTACATGGGATTATGGTGATATAAAAGGGTTAAGTCCTACATTGTGCACCCAGAGGATATACATCAATGATGGGTGTTTACCATTCCATCAACCTTAGAGAAGGATAAATCCAAGCCTTACAGAAATAGTTAAGACTAAATTACAAAAACTCCTTGATGTTGGTTTTATTTATCCTATATCTGATAGTAAATGGGTGTCACCCCTAGTCATAGTGCCCAAAAAAGGAAGAAAATGGAAAATTTGTGTAGATTATAGAGAGTTGAAAAAAGCTACCAAGAAGGATCACTATCCTTTACCATTTATAGATCAATTTCTAGACACTCTAGCTGAAAAAAAGTATTTTCTTTTCTAGATGGGTATAGTGGTTATAATCAAATCAACATTGCTCCTGAAGATGAAGATAAAACCACATTTACATGCCCATGGGGTACTTTTTCATATTTTATTTTACCATTTGGTTTATGTAATGCTCCTGCAACATTATAATGAGTTGTTATTAGCATCTTTGCTGATAAATCACATGATCGTATGGAAATATATATGGATGATTTCACAACATTTGGAGTCACCTTTGAGGAAGCAATGATGAATCTTGAAAAGGTTTTGGTCAGATGTCAAGAACATAATTTGGTACTTAATAGTGAAAAATGTTTCATTCTTATGCAGGAAGGTGTAGTACTTGGTCATTTCATATTAGCTATAGGAATACAAGTGGATCCAGCTAAAATAGAGGTAATTCAAACATTTTCCATACCTAGAAAATCAAAAGATGTAAGATCTTTCTTAGGTTATACTGGATATTATAGATTTTTCATAAAAGATTTCAGCAAAATAGCTAGTCCCTTGTATAAATTACTCACAAAGGAAGCTAAATTTAGTTGGACATCTGAATGTAATGAAGCCTTCTTGAAACTTAAGAAACTTCTTAGCACAACCTCAGTTTTACAAGGCTCTGATTGGAATTTACCTTTTTATATATATACAGAGACTTTTGACTATGCCATAGGTGTAGTTCTAGGACAACAATCTTAAAATCTTGAAAATGCAATATATTATATTAGCAAGAGCCTTCATGGACTAGAGCTAAACTACATAGTGACTGAAAAAGAACTGTTAGCAACATTTTATGCCCTGAACAAATTCTATCATTATATCATCGGCTGCCCCATATTTGTTCATACTGATCATGCAACAATTAAATATCTCATGAAAAAACCTGCTATAACAGGTAAGTTAGCAAAATGGTTTCTGTTGCAAGAATTTGATATAATTATAGTTGATAAGCCTAGAAGAGCCAATGTTGTAGCTAATTATTTGTCAAGAATCCATCATGATGATAATGATAATAATCTGATAGATGATGCATTTTAGATGAACATTTATTTCATATTGCTTTTCAAACTCCATGGTATGCAGACATTGCCAATTATATTGCAGCTAATAAAATACCAACACATTTTTCTTACAAGGAAAGGAAGTTGCTTGTAGAGAAAAAATTTCATTTCTCTTGGATAGATAATCTCTTGTTTTATACTGGACTAGATCAAGTTATGAAGAGACGTGTAAGAGAAGATGAAATATATGATATTCTACATCCATATCATAATGAACCATGTGGAGGGCATTTTGCAGCAAAAAGAACATCCTTGAAAATATTGACAAATGGTTACTATTGGCCTACACTTCACAAAGATGCAATCAACTATACATGAAAGTGTGATAAGTGTCAAAGGATGGGATTACCAACAAGAACATATGAAATGCTTCTTAACCCATAGATGGTGTTAACACCATTTGACAAATGGGGCATGGACTTTATTGGTCCAATTGATCCTCCATCCAATGGGAAATCCTATATCCTTATGTGTACTAATTACTTGACAAAATGGGTTGAAGTCAAAGCCATGAAGCATGCTCATGATGAAATAGTTGCTGAATTTCTATATGAAGAAATTTTTACTTGCTATGGTGTACCCAAAGAGCTAGTCACTGACCAAGGTGTACAATTCACTTCTAATCTAATCTCAACACTTATGAAGTAATATAATATCAGGCACCAAAAATCTAGTCCTTATCACCCTCAAGCTAATGGGCAAGCAAAAGTCACAAATTGAAAGCTGGAGAATATCCTAACAAAATAGTCCATTTGCACTGTAGGGATTGGACCAGTAGATTACAAGAAGATGTTTGGGCCTACAAAACAACATGGAAGACTACTATAGGATTCACAACATTTGAGCTCCTAAATGGTAAAGTAGCAATGATCGCCATCAAATTTGAACATAAAACTTTAAGAATAGCATTGGCATTATACATTGAACTTTCTGGAGCATAGAGAGAACACATTCTACATATTAATTCTTTGGATGAAATGAAAAAATTGCTTTAGAGCGCATTGAAATTATATAGAAATAAAGAAAAAAATGGCATGACTCTCACATTATCAACAAAAAATTTCAAATTGATGACTGGGCACTACTATATTGATTCCAAATTTAAAGATATGCCAAGAAAGCTACAAAGAAGATGATTGGGTCCATATGAAGTTAATCATGTCTTTGAAAATAGAGCTTTCTATTTAACTACCATTGATCCAATACCTTTTAAATTATTAGTCAATGGTCATAGACTGAAATTATATAAATGACCTCAAATAAAATAGGACTTCCTTCAACAATTTCAGTAGCCAGATTCTCTTCAACACTAATTTCTTAAGTGCATGTTCATAATAAAAAATTTATGCCCACATAAAGTTTCAAATTTCTCCATAAACTTTATTCTACCCACCTCATTTATTTTCTTCCATCCATCCATATCATCTCATTTCTTTACATTCGACCCATCTACCTTCTACGTCATCACTTTTTCATGTTTTCATTAAACACTGCAACTTGCTGATGGATGCTATCAGTGCTAATGTCACTTCCACCAATTTTTAGGTATGTGCAATGATCAATTCATAGTTGTAAGATTTTCAAATTATTATTCACTTATAGTCCATAGATTTTGTTAATTATATTTAATATTGCATTCTTTATATGATGGTGTTGTTATGCCAATCCCTTACTCATACTAGGTTTGACAAGTGTGGACACTTGTCCATATTTAGCAGGGGGTAGTGAAGGTCACTAATATCCAATGACATTTCTATTTATCTGTAAAGATTTTTCCAAATCTTCATATTTCCTTCATTGATGGAATTTAATTGCCATAAGTACACAAGTGTAGGTGTCATACCTCTTATTTTTGAATGATTTTATTGTCAAGTTGTGATGTGACTTTTGTTTAAATATTAAGTGATCTAAACCCTATTTTTTGATGATTCTCATACACATCCATAATTTACCTTCATTAAAGCCATATTATTATTCATAACAATTCGTTATGAAATTAATTACCTATCAAAAGAAAAGATATGTGAGTTGAGTCTGTAAAACAACAAAGCAACTTGAATTCATAAGGGGGAAACAGAGTAGATAGTGAAAGTGTTGAGAAACATGGGTGGACAGTTGCAGAGGAGAGAACTAGTAGAACATATCATGTTACTCTTAGATGTAGAAGCCGTAAGGAGATTTAATACATGCAGTTGGTTAGGGTATTTCTTGAGTTTGACTACATTTGACAATGAGGCAGTCACATAATTTACAAGGATGTTTAATGAAGGTGAAGCTTTCGTATGGGGTTTAACAATGATTTCAATAGAGGAACATATTGCTAAAGTAATTGGGTTGCCTACAATTGGAGAATATTATCCTAGCATGCATGATGCAAGGTTAGCAAGAGCTCAATTTGTTAGATTGACTGATCCTCAAATGGACATTACAAACCAAGGATGTAAAAGAATGTTACTGCTACTGCAATATAGTGAATTGGACATTCATATTATTAGGTACCTTACATGTGAAGGGAAATTCTTATACTTACATGCACATTATTTCAAATATCCTAGTTGTATAAGGCATAATATTCCAATAAACATTCCAAATTTCTTATACAATATGCTTTGTATTAGTGTGGAAGAAACTCAAAAAGGAAAAGATAATTTTGTTACCCATCATGCCCTAATTAAATTATTGATAGAAAGTTCTCTTGGGGATGTGTCTCCCATGACATGGGATGAATTTGTACAAACTAAAACTTTGCAACCCTAGGTTGCCCCTAGTGAATAGGCTGGAGAATGTAGTCCCCACTAATGAGCCTACTAAGAAAAATACCTAAGAGGTTGAAGCCAAAAATGTGAAAGAAAATACCCAAGAAAATGTGCAAGAGACTATACCATTACTTGTTCAAGAAACCCAAAAATGTACTTATAGTAGAGAAAAGAGGAAACAAAAATTGCAAGAAGAAATCTCTGTTCTAGTAAAGGAAGAGCCAAACCCTATAGTTGTGAGACAAAAGAGAACTAAGAAAAGTCCTACAACAACTACTCCTATAGTAGAGACATCAAAAGGGAAAGGTAGACAAAAGGCTGTGATACAAGAAGAAACCTCCATAAGGAGAAGCCCTAGGATGAGATGGCAAATTTCTAAATATTCCACTTTGTCCAAGACATCTACTAAAGAATCCTATGTGCAAATTGTCTCTGATCACTCTCCTCCCCATCATGAAATTACAAGCATTCCCAAAAATCCTAATGAGGAATGTAGGGATGAAATTAAAAAAAATCTAATTGAAACCTCAGCAGGTCAATCAGGTAGTAAAAATAAAATAGTACCTGAGCAAGTTCATCCAAACACTACCCTAGTTCCCCATAAATCAACATGGTTTACTAGTTTTGTAGAACATTTATGGAAGGAACAAAGGAAGAGGAAAATAAACCATGAAGAAGACAGTGTTTCCATTACACTATAGAAACTCCTTTTTTAGTTGTTTGGACAACATATGTTTGCTAAGGCCTTATGGGAAGAACAGAGGAAAAAACTGAAGAAAGTGATAACATCCCAAGGTGAAAAAATCATAGATTTAAATGAACAATTAGCAAGTCAAAAGAAACAGATGGATCATGCCCTCAAGTTGGTTGATTAGACACTTTCTTGTAGACCACCGCTGAGGGTTTATGCTCTTTGTTTAAAAGAAAAATTTCTTTTGTTTCAACTGATGCTAATTCTTAATGATATTAATGCAAAATTTAAATCAGCCCAAGAATTCTATGGATTATATTAGACTTTGCCACTTGGTAGTAGAATTTTCTTTGTGAATTATATCTGCATAATTTTATTATCCCTTCAAAGACCCAATGTAATCCCTTACTTTATATAAGGGATATACATTTAGGAGCCTTAATGTCCTGGATGTTTAATCAAGCAAACTATGATAGGAAGCTAAATAACTATAGGAATGAGGATAGGATAGATCCCTTTCCTTTAAGGGATGAGAGTAGCAAGCTAGAAGTTCTTAGGGATTGGTTTAGATTAACTTATGGAAATAAGAATAAGGAAGTAAGGGATAGAATCTTTGCTGCAAGAACCAAAGCCTATGATGATTATGAGAACTTACCCTATTTTTCCTTCTAGAGAGCTATGAATGGTTTTAGAAGTAGATGGGTTAAATTGCCTAAGTCTCTTAAAAGGTCAGAACCACATAGTCCCATCAATTTGGAGGCAACACTTCATAGGGTTCCAAAGTATCTAGAGTTAGGAAAGAAGGCCAAACTAGAATTATGGTGTCCCCTTACAATGCATCCTCTAATGCTATTATGGCCTTTATATGACATTAATATACATAGACTCGACAAGCTATAAGAGGATCACATTAGGGAAGTGTGGGAAAGAACAAGATGATTTTACTATACTTTCAAGAGTAGCAGGAAAGGAAGGAATGAGATTGGAGAGTTTAGATCATTAACTAGAAAATGCAATGCTTGAGGATAAGCATTACTTTAGTAGGGGGCAGATGATGAGGCCAAATATTTCCTCTATTTCATGATAGTTTTAAACACTTTATTAATACATTGTTTCAATTTCAGCAAAACATTTGTGTACCTATGTTTACCAAAACCTATGATAAGCCTATGGGTAGATACTATGCCATCTTTTGCTACTATTATATATATTATGTAGTATTTCATATAATTAGTAGAATGTGTGTTCTTATATTTGAATTTAATTGGATAATCCTTATTTGCAAATATGTCTCTGCATAATAACTAACCTATTAGCAATGACACTGAAGATGATTGGAAGAATTCAACATAAAAATTGAATATAGTTAGTAGCATTCAAGAGGAGAAAGAATGTTGAAATTTAAGTCATGGTGGAGAAGAATCATACTGGTACCAAAGGACACGGCTGCAAGAATGGAGGAACTCTGAAGACTTACTATATTCTCTATATTCTCTACATTTATGTCAAGAGGTTATTATTTAGACTTTATTCTTCCCACCTTGAGCTATTACTTTTCCTTCTTTCTTGCCTATAGATTTTTAGTTAATTATTCACTTTTCCATTTTTGGAATAAGTGTCAATTTCCTATATATAGGGATAAGACTAGTTGTGTGCAAGTTTAGTTAGAAAAGGAGAAGGAACTGTTGACTTTACAGTGAGTCATTTATACAGTTCTATGTTTTGATAACATGTAATGAATTTCTAAAACATAATGAAATAGTTTTTGGCTTCTATCCTATGTTAGTAGATTAGTAGAAGACAACCAAGGGGGCCCACTTGGGAGGTGGATTAGATTAGAGTAATATAGATTTATTTTCAAGCATTTCTAGTATTGCAAGTAGAAGTTGTAAATTCCTTCTTGTAGCATCATACTTTGTGAATGTCCCTACAACATCTATAAGAAAAGTTATAGTAGATGAATTGAGTTGGAATAAGTGTTAAAATTTCATTACATTTATAGTATTTGTTCCAGTTAAGTGTGTTCATTTCTTGCAGTGATAGTGTAGGTTCTTTTCCTTGAATTTTATTTTCTTACAACGTAAGCATAATGATTCATTAAGATACCTAGTGCACATACTATGCCAACCATTTCAGGTATATGTCCTTGGGTTGACAAGATTAAATGCACTTCATAGTGGGAAAAGTAATCCTTAGATTGAATACATTATTCCTAGGTATGGCTTAGAGCATGATATTAAATACCTATTGTGAGGTAGATCAATTGCATTGATGAATAGTGATATAGTTATTCAAATTGTGAATTTTTTAGGTGGTGGACCTAGGAATGTGGTTATTGAAGATACCTATGAGGAAGTTGTTGAATCTACTAGTGAGGACATAACTTATCATGTGGAGAGACCTATTAGAACCAGGGCTAGTCATTTTGTTAGACCTAGATCTTAGTTGAGGTTGAAGCATAAGATGAAGGGTTCAAATTTATTACATACTTTGACTCTTGAAGACTTGATTGATTGGATTGGTGAATTGGAAGAATAATTTAAGCTTGAGGATATTAAGGATCCACTCAAAGTGATGTTGGAATAAACTAAGTCAAAAGGACATGCTTCTCTTTGGTGGAAATGATTACAAAAAGATAGAGAAGAAGAAGGTGAAATAAAAATCTCTAAATGTAGATTGATGGTGACTAAGTTGAAGGCTAAGTTCATTCCTATTGATTATGAACTTGGGTTTTTTAAGAGGTTGTAGAATATGAAGTAGAAGGATATGACTATGAAAGATCATACTAAGGAATTCTAAAAGTTGATTATTTAGACTGGTCATAGAGAATTGTTAGAGGAAAAGGTAGCTTGTTACATTAATTGTTTGAGATCCAATATTTAGCATGCGGTTGGTATGCTAGATATTTCTTTAGTTAGGATGCTTACTAGTATTCTTTGAAGGTAGAATTTAAGCTAAAAAGGAAAATTCAAGGTAAGCTAAATTGATTATAGAAAGTGAACCAAAAATTGTTGATTAGAAGAAAAAGGACAAGTGGAAGTGGAATTAGAGGTAATTATTTTAGATATAGGGAAGAAGGAAATACTTCTTTTGAATGTTCACTTAGTAGGATAGTTGTTGTTGTAAATGAGTTTGAAGTCCAAGATAGTCAACATGAGCAAGGAGAGAGTTTGCTAGCTCAGTGAGTACTAGTTGGTTAGAAGATATTGGATTCTTGTTAGATGACTAGATTTTTTAGGACTTGTTGTAGGTCTAGTGGAAAAGTTTGCAAGATGATTGTGGATGGGGGTAGTACAAATAAACTTGCTGCTAAGGAGATGGTTTAGAAAATTGGTTTGAAGATAATGAGAAATCCTTATTCTTATAGGACTGGTCAGTTACAAGGTGAGCATGTTTTTGAAGTGAGGGAGAAATTTCTTTTTGATTTCCAGATTGAACAGTATAAGGATCAAGTGTTCTATGATATTATGAACATAAAAAATTTTCATGTGTTTCATGGTAGACCTTAGAAGTATGATTATAGGGTTGTGCATGATTGTGTCAAGAATGTGTGTTTTGTGGAGAAAGGTGGCAATAAGTTTGCCTTGATTCCTTTGTAGAATGAAGAGCTTAGCAGGAAGAACTTTAGTGTTGGTAGCCAAGTTGAGTTGGAAAATTACGAGAAGGTTGGAGATCAATATGGAAAGAAAACTTGTAGCATACCTAAGATGGATCTAAAGAAGAAAAACAAGAATAAGGGAAAGAATGTATAGTTTAAGACTTTAAGGATATGTATGTCAAGAACCAATTTGGGATTTATGTGCTGAATCCCAGAGGATGTTTTTCCAGCTACTAGAAAATCTTTCAAACTTGGGGTGTCTAATGTAGGAGAGTCCTAGGCTTTCTTGCAATCCTATATGTTGGGGATATTTTTTTAAGAAGTTGTTGAATCGATCACCAAAGGAGTGGTGCTTAGTTGCTAGTGGGCTTAGTTTATGCCTGGGAGCTTGACATACTCTATGTTTCTTAGCAATGTCTATGTAGCTTGGCATGGTCTATGGTTCTCAGTTTACAATATGAGCTTGATGGTGCTTGTGAATTTACTAGAACTCAGCTTGATTTTTCTAACACTCAACATGGTCTTGGTTCCTATTGGTGTTGAGTTTTCCGTGAGCCAACTTTTGGTAGTTAATTTGTGTTGTAGCTAACTTATGGCTTAAAATATATTAAATGTAAGGAATTTAATTTAGTTTGTACTAAACTAGGCTAACTTATGGTTTAGTCTGGAATAAGTAGGGGTCTTTTAGAGTCTTTATGCATTATTTTGGTAAGATCCATCTTAGTGAAGAAGATACAAATTTTGAAGAGCTAGGGCTAGAGCTTGAGAAGCAGAGGATTTCTTGGTGGACTGAGGGTACAAGTGTGGATTCTTCTTGGTGTTCTTATCTAGTCATGGATCTAGACAGTTGAGATTGGGATTGAGATTGTAAGTTGGATCTTGTGGGATCTTACAGAGTTGGTATTCTAATTGTTCTTTGTATTTGGTCCTAACCTGAAAGGCCTCACAACCAAACATATTGTATATGATTAGTTATTTTATGAATAAAGAACTTTGATTTGATATCAAATCTTGCATAGTTGTTTCTTTGTTGTTTTTTTTCCATTGTGTGGTTATTTTTTGGGAGCTAGGACATCTTCTTTGAGGATTCTCCTATTTTTCACTATGTCACTTTAAAGGGTACTAGCTAATGGAAGAAAACCTTCTTTACAAGTAGGAGGATGGTGGTTCAATTCCATCATGCCCTAATATGATTAAATTAATTAGTAAATAAATTACCAAATATACTACGAAATATGCTATCATATATACTACCAAATATTCTACCAAATAAAATACCAAATATACTATCAAATATAGTACAACTAAACTACCAAAAAAACTACTAAATAAATTACCAAATCAACTATCAAATAAATCAACAACTAATAATGATCAACTACTAAATAAATGATTAAATAAACTATTAGTTCTCAACAATCAACAACCAAATAAACCACAAGATAAAAACAATAAATAACCAAATAAACTATTATTTATAAAAAATAAATGACCAAATCAATGATCTAATTAATTATTAAAATAGCTTAGTCATATATTTGGTTGGAAGATAAATATATGGAAATAAAGTACTTCTAGTCACGTGATCAAAATTAGTCATATATCTACAATATTTAGTAGTTTATTTAATAATATATTGTTGTTTGTGTACTAGTGATTGAAAAGCCATAACATTACCTTTGAGGTTATTACTCATTAATAATATGCATATATAGTAATACTAGAAATTTCCATTAAGGAAGGTATCCTTGCCAATAGTAGAAGCCCACGAGTAAGATCAATTTTTTTTAGGTTGAGGGAGAAAGTTTAGAATAATTGTTCATGTTTTCCTATGGTGAATAATAAGGGAGATGCGAATGGTATCAGAGCATAATCCTACCATCTTGTGGAAAAATAATTAAGGAAAATCTATGATGGAGAAAACAATCTAAATGATAAACCAAATATTTACAAGAACAAGATATGATGATAGATGTAAAGATGTAAGATAGCTATGGAAAAACATAAGCATATTATTTCAAGTTAATTACAAAAGCATATATAATATTTGTAAATGCAAGGAGAGATGGTGCTAGTTCAAATGAGAAGCATAAAGAGGATAACAAAAAACATATAGATAATAACACCTTGAAAGACATTGATGAACCATGTAAGAGAGCACCATTGTCTAGAAAAGGAAACACCAAAATGCATGATTGGTAATGATAATTTTAGGCATAAAAGTAGAAAAAGGCTTTAGAAGAATTGTATGATAGTAATTTACTGTAAGACTTGGGAAGAGATAAAGTCTCTCCCAATAATTATAGAGATGGATAATCCTAAATAGATATCCATAGTGGTGTTAGGATGAGATAAAGTCTCTCGTAAGGATTAAAAAGAGGAATAATCCTAAAGGGATATCCATAGAGGCCTTAGGGATAGATAAAGTCTCTCCCTAGGATTATAGAGATGGGTAATCCTAAAGGGCTACCCATAGAGGCCTTAGGATGAGATACAATTTCTCCTAAGGATTAAATAAAGAGGGATAATCCTAAAGAAATATCCCTAGTGACCTAGGATGAGATAACATCTCTCCTATGAATAACTAAGATGATTAATTCCTAAAAGGATACTCATAGAGGCCTTAAGGTGAGATAAATTATTTCCTATGGATAGTAGAGATGGATAAATCCCAAAGGGATAGCCATAGAGGCCTAGGGTGGGATAAAGTCTCCCCTAAGGTTTAAAAATGCGTATAAAAAGAGGGTATCAATAAGGATTTGGAAGAGATAAAGTCTCTACCAATACTTATGTGGATTACTAATAAAGATTTTTCATGGGTTGAAGAAAGGAAAAGGAAGGATCGAGAAGTACATAGTATATAAAGATAAGTTCCTCTTTTAAAATTGATCTTAGATTTAGAGTTTTTCCACTCTACTAGGACTTCATGCAAACTTTTAGTTTTCTTGCATACAACTCTTTGTTTGAGATTTCCCTCTATTTTTTCCACTTTTCAAACTACATTTAGTTCAAGAGCTTTTAGGCTAGGTTATAATGGCCTTGACCAATGGTGACCCAATTGTTGTTACTAGTTTCACACTACTACTTTAGATAGCCATGACTTCTCCTCTAAACAAATGCCCTCGCATATTCTTCCCAAGGTTTTTCATGAGGAAATCCTCATATTGTCCTTCCTTTGCAAGATTTTGATGTTGCTTATGATTGGTTGGAATAGCATACCTCAATAGGGTATTTTTTGGGTAGGACTCCTCCTGAAGCTATTCTTTGAGAATGGGTTAACAAGAGCTAGACTCCTCATGGAGTCTACCTTGATGCTGTGCAAGACCTTACCAAGGGTTTTTTTATCTCGCTTTTCCAACTTGTCATAGGAAAATGTGGTATTTAACAATGGTCCTTGGTCTGTTCATTCCTCCCTGCTTGTTTTTCAAAGATGGTTGAGATACTTTATTATCTCTAATGAAAAAAAGATTAGGGTTCCTGTGTGGGTCGAGTTTCGAGGTTTACCCTTGCCAAGTTGGCCTTTTATTAAGTCCATTTCTAATACCCTTGGCAAAGTTATCTCAAAAAAACATGAGAAATTTTTCAATGCTCACCCTCTTAAATGCATTTGCATTGAGGTTGATATTTCTAAGGATCTTAAGGATTCCATGGAAATCCAGATTGGGGCTTAAACCTCCTCTTAGAAGGTGTTTTATTTGAACCTACCTAACACTTGCTATAGTTTCTAGTTAGTACAATAGAAGATTAGGGACTGCCCTTTGGCTATGCCTAGGGTTAAACCCCCACTTAAAGAGGTTCTTGCTAAGCCAACCAAGGGAAAAATATATTATTGGGTGCAAGGAAAAAGCTCCCTTGGCTACTAAAAAATCATCTATAGTGGTCATTTTAGTTCTTCCCATTTCAATAGGAGCATAATCCCTAGCCATCTTAGGGACATTAGTAGTTTCTTTGAAACCAAACCCTAGTGTTTCACAGGTTTTATACCCTGGTGTCTCATAGGGGATTAAGGTGGACCCTAAAGCTAATGCCTCAATTGTGGTTTGTACCCTTCTTTTTGCCTCTTCTACAACAACATAGAATGTACGGTGTTCTCATAGTCCTCCCAAACATGCTAAAAAACTAGAGGTGAAAGGTTAGGCCATTAGTCCAGAGGACTTTCCTTCTAACTTTAACCTAGTTTCAACCTTCTTGTAGAATAGCTAGTCCTCTCTCAAGGACAAGGAAGATATGGAAGATTTTTCATGAATTTTTTTATCATGGAATGTGCAAGGTCTCACAGACCTCTCCAAAAAGTAGTATGTCTAGGATACCCATCATACACTTGGAAATTTAGATTTTCTTTGTATACAAGAAGTCAAGGTTTCTACTTTCACACTTTCTTATGCATGTCACATCATTTGGCTAGATGGCATTATGTTTTCCTCTCATTAAGAAGATGGTAGAGGTGGTGTAGTTACTCTCTTGTTGCCTCATCTTCATTCTTCTATTATTTCACATGGTTCTAACCCCACACATAGAATTATTTGGCCATTTATTTCCATTAACAATCATTCCTTTGGAGTTGTTAATGTTTATTCTCCCAATGATGTTGTGCAAAGATCTTAAATATCAGATGATTGGATATTAGATAATTGGATAATTGGATGGATACTTGATAGAGGGTGCTTGTATATAAGGGCACCAAAAATATCAAGAAGTCACACAAGAGATAAGGATTATAAATTAGCACATGTCTACCAAAGGTGGATTATCCTCCATTGAGCATAGGATTTTGTGTGATCATGAGATGATAATTTTACATAGGTGTATCTCATAAGAGATGTTGTAGATACCATGTGGTCTAATAAGTTGCTAGCTCCTATGTTGTCACCAAGATAACTCATATGAATATGCATATTCCTAAGTAAACTTAAGTAAAGTGTAATAATAATTAGTTATTTACACTAATTCACCCCCTTAAGTGCAACTTAAGGGGAATGCACTTAAGCTCACAAAGCTAAATGCAAGATGCAATGTGGATCCAAGCTACTAGGCCATGTTGGGTACCCATGTACAAATGCAATTCTCTACATACAATGCTATGCAATCTCTTTGAAATGGAGAAAGAGGGAAAACCTCATGGGAAAAAAACCTCCAAAAAGAGAGATGAAGAAATACAAGATGCATGCAAGGATGGAGTATTTAAGATCCCCCTGGTATTGTTGGAAATATAGATGGAGTAATTGAGAAGGGGGGGGGGGGGGGGGGGGGAGGGTGAATCAGTTACTAAAAAATAAATCCACAGATCCCTTGGATGTCTGATAAAACTATTTACTGCTGTCACTCAGTAAACATACATAAAATGTTGTAACTTGGTAAATATAGTGTATGTTAACTTTAACAAATCTTAAAAATTCATAGTGATTAATATGCCAACATAAAAGAAATAAAATGAACACATGAGACACTAGATTTAATATGGAAACCCAATATGGGAAAACCCACCAATGTAACTAACTACTAATTTTCACTCTTTTGAAGTGAGCCCTATTAGGAGCCAACCATGTTAAAGGTTACAAAACAAACATTTAGGTGTGACTCTATTAGAGGATTTAATCACCCTATTAGGAGTGGCCTTGTAAGAGGTCTTTAGAGCAATTCGATAGAACTGTCACCTTGTTAGAGGATTTAAAAATGGCTATTGGACCAACTCTCTTAAGAGATTTTGGAATCACTACTACAATGATAGGAAAGTAGCAATGAAAATGACTTGAATGAGATGCAACTAAATTGCTGATTACAGATGTTTGTTTTTCTTCACTAGATCCTTCCTAACCATATATAGCTTTGCTACTCCTGAAGGATATCTAGCCATCCTTCAAAGTTTGCTCACACTTTCCTTCTCAAACAATTAATCCACTTGCATGCTCACTCACACACATTTAGAATTCTCATCTTCACCTTTCATATATATCATTCATATTATTAAGTTGACTCATTTACAAGTTACAATCACCAATAATAATTACCTTAGTTGGATGGAGTTAATACTTAAAATAATTCAACTTTATTCCTCAAATTAACAAAATCCTTCATTGGCTGATCCTACTCAATAAACACTAATCCTAAAAAGATTTCCTATGTTAACCAATAGAAGATTAGTTAACACTGTGAACCTTGCAAAATCCTTTAGAGACCAAGTGAACTCAGTAAACACTAACTTTCCTTCATTAACCATGAAAGCTTAGTTAACACTTCTTTCTACCACATTTTCATTTGACACCTGAGTGATCTCAGTAGACACTATCTACATAGAGTAATATCTAGGAATGTTTGGTAGACACAAATCATCTTGTTGACTAACTAAGCTTGGTAGACTCTGACTTATAACTGATATGACACTTGTGTGACATCAAAGACAACACACAATTGGATAATTGTATCCAAAAATCTCTATCTTTGGAATTGATGGCAACACAACATGTCATAGCACAATGAAATTTGAAAACAAGTCTTTCTCTAATAGAAAGTTTCTCCCTCATAGATTTTACACCATAAGCTTCTCTTATCTACAATAATTTCCCTCTATGAAGGAATTACATAGCTTCTTCAAATAGAAAAATCTCCCTCAAACAAATTTCAAAATGATATGATAGTAAACTCTCCCTCTTTCCTTCAAATAAATTTCAGAAAGATATGACAATAAAATCGCCCTCTTTGACAACACATGTGAAAGACAACACATACCAAATGAGTATCAATGTACCTTGAGTACTAATTCATATGAGGTTTTCCCTTGACTATGCTACATCAACTGATAGATCTTCAACTTGGTTCCTATTGATGCATCACCAAAATTTTATTTTAGTGAGCTTCAAATAGGGGAATGACCCCTAACTTACCTCTTAGATACAAGAATGCATCCTTAGGTAATGGCTTGGTGAATATTTCTACAATTTATTCTTTTGTATGGACATATTCTAATCTAATTTTTTTGTCTTGCACCAATTCTTTGACAAAGTGATATTTTATAGAAATATGCTTGGTTTTGGAATGCATCACTAGATTCTTTGACATGTTAATTACACTTGTATTATCACAAAACATGACAACTAGTTCTTTGATCTCAACCTTCATGCCTTCCAACAATTGTTTAAACTAAACAATATTAGAACAATTCATTGCTGCAATAACATCCTCTTCTTTTTTTGTAGATTGGGATGTACAATTTTTCTTTTTACTTGTCCAAGATACCAGCCTTTTGCTAAGAAATAATGCTCCACCACTTGTACTCTTTCTATCATCAATATTTCCTACCCAATTAGCATTAGTAAAAACTTTTAAGTCTAGATTTCCTCCAAGTTTATACCACAAGCCATAATCTTCAATTCCTTTCAAAGTACCTCAAGATTCTGTTGACTTCCATCATATGATTTTCTCTGAGTTTTTTTGAGAATCTTGCTACTCTACGAACTACTAAAGCAATATCAAGCCTTATATGAACTACATACTGCAATTTTCTGATCATTGATCTATATAAGGTCTAATCTACCTCTTTTGAATCATCATCTTTTGTAAGCTTTAGTCCTATACACATGGGTGTTCCAACTAGCTTTGAATCTTCCATACCAAACTTCTTGAGTATCTCCTTGATATACTTGGATTGAGTAATGTAGATACCATTCTTGCTCTATTGAATCTAAAGACCAAAAAAGAACTTAATCTCACCAAACATAGGCATTTCAAATTATTTGTCCATTTTCTCTAAAAATTATTTGCATTGATCATTATTCCCTATAAATAAAGTATCATCCACAAATATTTCTACCAAAACAATCTTGTTATTTGGTCCTTCCTTGATGTGCAAAGTACTGTTATCATTAGTTCTCTAAAAATAAATATGAATAAGGTAGTTATGCAATCTCTCATACCATACTCTAGGGGCTTGTTTTAGACCATACAATGCTTTGTGTAACTTGTAGACCATATCCATTTTGTCTAGATCAATAAAACCTTTAGGTTTCTAAATGCAGACTTCTTCATCAAGAAAACCATTGAGAAATGTAGATTTGACATCCATCTGATATACCTTAAATACTTTATATGTTGCATATGTAAGTACGATCCTAACACCTTGCAATCTTACAGTAGAAGAAAAAGTCTCACCATCATCTATGCCTTCTTCTTGAGAATATCCTTTACATACCAATCTAGCTTTTTTTCTTGATAACTTACCATCTTCATTCAACTTATTCCTAAATACCCATTTTGTTCCAATCACATTTTTATCTTTAGGCCTAGGTACAAGAGTCCAAGTTTTGTTCTTCTCTATTTTTTTGGTTTCTTCATTCATAACCTCAATCCAAATTTCATTTTCCAATGCATCTTTGACATTTCTAGGTTCAAAATGAGCAAGTAAACATGTACCTTTTAGCTTACTTCTTGTCAAAGTACCTTCTAATTTGTCTCCAATAATCTGATCTAGTGCATGATGCCTCCTAACATACTTGTCCAAAATAGGTTCCTTACCTCTTGAATTAATTGCATTATCATCCTCTTGAACTTCAATTTCAGGTTCTAGTTGCTCAGACTCGGTAGGCATTGGCTCGATAGCTTCAAGCTAAGACTCTAGTCCTTGTGACTTAGTTTGAACTTCTTACAACTCAGTAACTATGTTGGGCTTTGTAGATACAATATTCTTATTGATAGATGTGTCTGGAAATGTATCAAGTTCAATGAAGAAATCTCCTATAATCTTCTGGTTCCTTTTTGCTTTCTTCTTCAGTCCTTTCTGCAAAGTCATCAACTTTCACATGTGCACTTTCTATGATTATGTGAGTAGACAAATTCAAAATCTATATGCCTTAATCTTGCAAGAATATCCTAACAATATTACTTCATCACCTTTTACATCCATTTTTCTTTTTCTAGATTCTTTCAAGATGTAATATTTACATTCAAATACTTTGAGGTAACTTACATTGGGTTTAGAGCCATACCATAACTCATAAGGGGTTTTGAATGAGTCCTTCAACTATACTCAGTTTAAGGTATAAATTTTAGTGTTGATAGCTTCCTTCTATTATTTGATAGAAATGTTCTTTTCAATCATTAGAGTACTTACACAATCCATGATAGATCCATTCCTCCTTTTATCTATTCCATTCTACTCAAGAGTTCCAGGAGCTGATAACTATATTTTGATTCCGCTTTCAATGAAAAAGATATTGAATTCATGGGAGATGAATTCACCACCTTTGTCTAATCTCAAGCATTTAAATATTTCCCTATTTCCTTTTCTACTCTTGCTAAATACCTTTTAAACTTCTCAAATGCTTTTGACTTCTCTCGTAGATACATACCAATCATTATTCTAGAGTAGTCATCAACAAAAAGAATAAAGAATTTTTCTCTAGTATAGTTTTCTACTCCAATAGTTCCACACAAATTAGTATGCACAATTTTCAAAATATGTTTAGTTTGATAGTTTTTTCTTTTAAAACTAGTCTTTCCCATTTTACCAAGCTGACAATTCTTGCATAGACCAACATCAGATTTCTTTAAACTTGGAAGGCCTCTTACTTTCCTAAATTTGCTTATTTTCACCATGTTATCAAAACTTACATGACATAATATTCTATAGAATAACCAAATTTCTTTAATTTTAGCAACAAAACATGAGCACTCACCAAGATCAAGATAAAAAAAAGTACCTTTTGTTTGATTGTCTAATCTAATCAGTTTTCCTTTGTTATCTATCTATCTTGCTTTGCCATGTATAAATTCTACCTTGAATCCAATGTTGATTAGCTGTGCTACACTCAAAAGATTATGCTTTAGTCCTTCAACCCAATATGTATTATCACATACAAGTTCTTTGGTTAATGAGATTTTGCCTCTTCCTTTTATACAACAAGGTTCATTATTTCCAAATCTTACACTACCATAATCATAGTCTTCAAAATTTGTATTGTCACCAGTCATATGATGTGAACATCCACTATTTATGATCCATGTATCATTTTTTCTCACATGAGAGATAAGTGCCATCTTATCCTCTTCTTCATTATCAGATTCACCTTTCAGAACAATGTAAACAATTTCATCTTCACTATTATAAGAATATTTAGAATTCTTAGCAATAAAAGATGTTTTCTTACCTTTTTCCTTGAATGATTTGTGATTTTTGAAATCCTTCTTGCCATTGGACTTGTGACCTTTCTTCTCATCCTTTCTTTTCTTATTTGGGCAACTGGCAACAGTATGACCAATTTCTTCACTTAAAAAATAGATTAAGGGAACTTTACCTTTGTATTTTCCTTTGCCTCTAGAATATTTCTTTGCAAGTAATGCTTCAACAAGTTCAAAATAACTATCAGAACTCTCTTTTGATTCTTCTTCACTTTCTAACTAAATGTCCTTTATTTTCTTACCTTTCTCCTTAAGTGAAAGTTTGGATTCAAATGTAGATTCAATATTCTTGGAAGTTGGAACATAATTGTCATAATTGTCTAGCTC
Organism: Cupressus sempervirens; assembly: GCA_028749045.1. Lineage (NCBI taxonomy): Eukaryota > Viridiplantae > Streptophyta > Pinopsida > Cupressales > Cupressaceae > Cupressus > Cupressus sempervirens. The sequence continues at coordinate 808,031,316 of CM053787.1, read as the reverse complement.
AAAAGCTGTCAATCTTCCCACTATGGCATCCAAATTTATCTTATGATTTTCCTCACATCTTATTTCTTGAATAGTAGATACTCTAATTGAATAAATAGAAAGTAATATTATGAGAACTGTACTTATAATAGTTTCTTCTTTGATTTCTCCTCCAGAAGATCTGACTACACTGACACTTGCTTTGATCCTTTCAACATATTTGGAAATGTTTTCATCCTCTCTCATTTTCATATGATCAAATTGTCCTCTTAGGCTTTCTGCTTTGGCTCTCCTCACATTGTCATCACCACCATATATTTCCTTTAGCATGTTCCATATTTTGTGAGCATTTTTGCAGTCCTTGGTCTCATCAAATTCTTCATAGCTAAGAGTTGATGCAATGTCTATCATCATGCTATTATGGTTCTTTTTCTCTACAATGTCTTCAATAGATAGTGTTCTAGTAGGAGCTACATATTCTTCATCAAGATATTTTCATCTTGAATCATCAATGGAAGCTAGATGTAGTCTCATAAGTCCCTACCATGCTGAAAAGTTATCTCTATTAAGCCTTGAAGTTTCTCTCTTCTAAGACATCCTGATCTTTAGCTTAGGTCCTTGAAACCCTTCTTGCAAGCACACAAAACTTTGATACCAATTGTTGAAAATATAGATGAAGTAACTAAGAGGGGGGTGAATCAATACCACAAAAATAAATCCACAGATCCCTTAGATGTCTGATAAAACTATTTACTGCTGTCACTCAATAAACATACATAAAATGTTGTAACTTAGAAAATATAGTTTATGTTAATTGTAACTGATCTTAAACATTCATAGTGATTAATATGTCAACATAAAAGAAATAACATGAACACATGAGACACAAAATTTCATGTGGAAACCCAATATGGGAAAAACCACCAATGGAACTAACTACTAATTTTCACTCTTTTAAAGTGAGCCCTGTTAGGAGCCAACCCTATTAAAGGTTACAAAACATACTATTAGGTGTGACTTTATTAGAGGATATAATCACCCTATTAGGAGTGGTCTTATAAGAGGTCTTTAGAAAAATTCAATAGAAATATCACCTTGTTAGAGGATTTTGAAATGGTTGTTAGACCAACTCTATTAAGAGATTTTGGAATCAATGCTACAATGATAAGAAAGTAACAATGAAAATGACCTGAATGAGATGCAACTAAATTGCTAATTATAGATCTCTATTCTACTTCACTAGATCCTTCCTGATCGAATAAAGCTTTGCTACTTCTCAAGGATATCTAACCATCCTTCAAAGTTTTCTCACACTTTCCTTCTTAAACAATTAATCCACTTCCATGCTTTCTCACACACATTTATAATTCTTAACTTGACCTTTCATACATACCATTCAAATAATCAAGTTAGCTCATTTACAAGTTACAATCACCAATAATCATTACCTTAGTTAGTTGGAATTAATACTTGAAACAATTAAAATTTATTCCTCAAATTAACAAAATCCTTCATTAGACGACCCTACTTGGTAAATATTGATCTTGACAAGATTTCCTATGTTAATGAACAGAAGCTCAGTTAACACTATGAACCCTGCAAAATCCTTTAAAGACTGAGTGAACTCGGTAAACACTATCTTTCCTTTGTTAACCATGAAAGTTTGGTTAACACTACTTTCTACCACATTTTCTTTCGATGCTCAAGTGAGCTTGGTAGACACTATCTACGTAGAGTAATATCTAGGAATGCTTGGTAGACATAGAAAATTGTCTTGCTAACCAACTGAGCTTAGTAGAATCTAACTAATAACTGATATGACATTTGTGTGACATCAAAGACAACACATGATTGGACAATTTTATCCAACAAGTATGACATGTATGTACAAGCATATATCCCCCATAATAAAAAATAAATGATGGTATCTCCCCATATTGAATAACCTCCTACAAGGATGTTATGAAGTAAAGAAAGTATCCAATGCCTACAAACAACATTTCTCCCTTTAGGAAGAAGATACACCAAGTATAAGTGGAAGTATACTTCCCATTGTGGATAGGAATATGGATGAGGAATCTATATGTAGTATGCTATGGATGTTTCCTTTGAAGTCTACTCATATATTGAGAAGTCCTTGATGAATGTAGATGCCAAAAGCCAATCTAGTGGATGCACAAAAGAAGGTGGCAAAAAATATAACATGTCCCTATATAAAAGTAAATCAAACTCTAAAGACAAGGAATCATCCTTATAGGAAGATATGGGAAGAGAAGCAATGTAGCCTCCCCTTTATGATTAATACACACCCATGAAAGAAAACTCCTTGATGACTGAAGAAGATACACCATGAAAATTGAATGATGTTCCTCCTTGTAGGAAGAAGTGGTGCCATAGGTGTAGTAGAGAGTGCTCCCCAGCTAGTAGGAATAATCCTCAAAAGATATGATGTTTGAGGAAACTGAAATACAATCTCCAAAGATTGATATGTATCCTTTGAAGTGAAAGAGTCCTCCTCCAATTGTTGAAAAGAAGTGTCCATAATCATGTCAGTCTCAAAAGAAAGATCAAGTGGTTAAGGGTTAGAGTGTTCCCTTGCAACAAGTGTAGAAGAATTATCCTCAACAAAAAGAAGATGGATGTCATTAATAATGTGTCCCACATCTTCAATTTAATACTCCACAAAAAACACTGCAATGTCTAGAAGGAAGTCATCCCATGACAATGAAATAGGAAGACATGGTGTTTCCTACTGCATTGAATTAGGAGCATCTGTGGCTAGAACTAGATTAGTAGAAGTAATAGGAGAATTAGGAGGTATGATCTCAACTAGAGTTGTAGGTACCACAACTAGAGTGATTGGAGGTAGAATTTCCTCTGGTAATGGAGGGACTCGTGGATCTCCATATGCTTCCCAAAGACACATCTAAATGTCATGAGGACTACTTGCCTTACGAAGAGGAGCAAAATATTCCTTACTCATACTATTATACATAAAGTGAAGAATATTTGAAAGATGTACCCAATTAGTATTAGGTAAAAATATCTTCAAATATAGATAAGGAAACATTTCCTTATGTTCTCTTAGATGACCAATCATCAAAGCACTCCATTTTTGATAGTTCCTTTTTGTCAACTTGAAGTTTAAACCAAAGTGAGACTTTTGAAATGACTCCATGAGATCAAATAATGTATGCACTCCCAAAATGAAAAAAATAAATCAAAGAAAACCCCACTAATGCATGATTTTGAACTTTATATTTAGTGTGATTATAATGACCACTTGCCAATATAGGGTCTAAATGGACTTCTAATTTTTATGGTTAAAACAAAAAATATGAAGCTATATTGGACTCAACAAGATAAGACAAATGACCTCTTAAGAATCTAATTATATGTGCCAATAGGCCAAAATGAGACCAAAATATGAAAGTACTATATCTACTCAAAACTACTCCAAATTGATACCAAATCTAGAAAGTAGACAAAAATCCATGCACTCTCAAAAAAAACACCTAAATATATGTGTAGATGAGCCCAAACTAAGCCTTTTAAGTTGAATAAATTGGGATTTTCAATTTTCAAAAAAATTCAAGAATAAGGATTCTAAAAAACCTATAGCAATGTGTAGATCATGAAATTCTACCCCAAAAAAAAATAATTGCTCAAAAAAAGGAGTCCGTATTAGGGAGATATTGCTGTTTGAAAATCACCTTTGTAATTTTTTTTCCCCTGAATCACCATTGTCACACCTCAAAAAATCAAATGACTCTAGATTTCACTTTAGATGTCTAATTTTGATGAAACAAAAGTCAATTTGGGGTTTTTTTGACCTTCTGAATGTGATGTCAATACCTGATTTGCACCAGCAACCTCCAATCTTAACCTACAAAATAAAAATCCAATGGCTATGTAATGAAACTCCTATCGATCTAATACCATGTAATAATTTGGTATATCTATAATACCATGTAAGAATTTTCCTAAGGAAATAATTCAACACCAATATCAAGAAGCTCAATAGATAGCACAAGAGAGGCTAATTATGATCAAATGAGAATGGATATTAGATGATTGGATATTAGATAATTGGATAATTTAATGAATACATCATAGAGGGTGCATGTATATAAGGACAACCAATATTTTTAGAAGTCACACAAGAGATAGGGATTAAAATTCAATACATGTCCACCAAATGTGGATTATCCTCTATTGAGCACAAGAGTTTGTACGATGATGAGAGGATAAGTTTACATAGGTGTATCTCATAAAGAGATATTGTAGGCACCATGTGCTTTAATAAGTTGCTAACTCCTCTGTTTTCACCAAGACAACTCATATGGTTATGAATATTCCTAAGTAAACTTAAGTAAAGTGTAATAAAAATTAATTATTTATGCTAATAGTTTTCAATTATCAAATAATTTTAAGGGAAGTGCATGTACCAAATAGCCAAATATTGAGACAACCTAAACAAGATGACCCAACTATAAAGGAGCTTCTGAATATATCTATGAACAAAAGGTCAAGAATATTGTAGGAATACTTTACCACCATACCACAAAGTTCTTAAGCTTTCTCATAATCTTTCCTAACATGAAAGATACCTAGACCAACAAGAAGGAAGACTAAATAGGTAAAACTAAGAGAGGTAATGGAATTGTGTGATTAAAAGAAAATATGTCCACCTTGTTAAGAAAATGTAAGCAACATACATTGAAAATAAAATTTACCACCATATTTCACAATGAAGTATAATGTTTATCCATCATTATTACTTCTCTTCAAGTAACTCCTACACATAGTAGGTCATTATGGAACATAAACAACATAACAGTTTCTAAGATTATATCCCTTGAGCTAAAAAATGTCATTTCTAACACTACAAGAGAAGGTAAAACATCATTCTTCATTCAAAACCCATCTCTTTAGTATTCAACACACTCATGCTATTAGAATATTATAAAGATAATACCTTTAGAATTTAAACAAATAACTCCTTAATCTCTATCAACACATAGGCATACAATAAATCACATGCTTACTAAAAGATATGAAAATTAATTAATTGATATGTAATGCAGTCAAAGATTTATGCATTTATTGAATACAAGTCTACACATAGGCATACAACTAATTATTGCTTACAACCAAAGGCACACATTTTTCTATATCACAAGGTATGGTTCTCGCAACATGTAATCAATATAATTCATTCCATAATGAAACACACTAAGAAGATGTGTAATGAAGCTTGGAAATTAGTCTAGCCAAAATAACATAAAGAAATTAAAGTCAATTGGAATTCATGAAAAGGGAGGAAAAGTAAAAGAATAGAAATAGAGTTACATATGCGCTATCATGCACAACTGATGATAGCTTGTCTTTCTAGATCTTCACAAAATAAGCACAAACACATAGAATGTATATAACTTTTCTAACCATCCATGCAAATCTAAGAAAATTACACTCCCTCCCATTTTCATAACATACAGAATTTGAAATATAGTGTTGCACCTTATTGTTTTTAGGATAAAATACACTATGTTTTATTCACTCTATTTTATAACATATTTGAGTAATTACACTTCTAAAATACTCTATTGTATTTACAAATGTTAGCATTTTGTACTCAAACCTAGGATGACACTTAGTCTACAAGATCTATTCTAATAGATATAATAGTTAGATTAGAACCTCTCAACATTAATCCATTTTATGTAGTTGGAAAAGAAATTCCTATTCCAAATATTTTCTTTAAAGATGAGTGAAAGTAAGAAGTCATAAATGAAGCTTAACTAGATATGTAGATGACTTCTATTTATACATAAAATTAAGAAACTCAACATCATTTTGACTAATAAAAATAATATCTATTTAAAAGCAAATAATCCCATTTTGAACTATAAAAAAAAAAATTTACTTATATGATTTAAGAAACTAAACAATAAATAAATGCAATTATTTATATTTTTATATTTTTCATTAGCAATAAAACTTGTAAGTGCCAATAAACTTTCAATTTGGCTTCTTCACTCAAACCATAGTTAATCTATATGGTCAATTTCCAAAGGCATAGTAGTTAATCCCTATTAAAATTTTCAAATTAATTGGTTTTCCTTAGAGCTTGTCATTCACCTACCTATCAAAGATTAAGATACCCATATTTCCTTTGACACTACAATCCCAACGGTTAAGAAATTTATTGTGGCTAGGTAAGTTTGAATTTGAAGATAAGTGGGAAAGTTTTTTTGTGTTTTTGGCAGCTCAAAAAAAGGAGGGAATGCTCTTTCATTCCATAGTGCAATGACATTCTAAAGAGCATAAGATTTTGGCAAGCAACAACAACACTAGAAAGAATATTAGAGTGTGTAGTAGTATTGCTCAAAGTTTCTATTTTGGAAAGTAAAATTTTTTCTTGTCTGTGCAATGATTACCCTAGGATTATTGTATGCAATCATATATTGCTGCAAGTTTATTCAATAAACTATAAATGTAGTTAGTTATTTAGTTTTATAGATTTATAATAGGTTATTTCTAGTGAATAGAAAGCAAGAAAATAATCTTGCATATCTCCATCTTGATGTGTTTGTGTTGTCTCAATTTTCTTATTATGATGTGTGTTTGGTTATTTGAAAAAATAGAGCAGCAATCTATATTCTTACTTTTATGTTTTCTAGAACATTATTTTTTTATTTTTTCATGGGCTAACACACTACTTTACCAAGTTTTAACATTTCTTGACTTTATCATGGTTTGTGTTATTACTGAGTGGTTCCTATAATGAGCGAGTGACTTGGTCCTTTATTTGTCAAGCATCTCAAGGTTAACATGTATGTTATTTATCCTTGTTTTTGGTTTATTGACATGGTATCAGAGCCATTTAGTCCTAAATCCTTGTGAGTTTGGGTATTTTTTCTTCTAAGGGTTGAAGATTTTTTTTAGGAGACATGGCTTGTGATGACAGAAAGACTTAATAATGGCTACCATCCTTTAATGAACATAACTATGATACTTGGGAAAAGAAGATGAACACCATTATGGTTGCAAATGATTTGTGAGATTTTTTGATAAATAGGTTCAATGATGTTATAGACCCAACTCAATGTGATGCCCTCTCCAACAATCAAAAGACTCATTGAAGGAGTAAAGGGGGAAGGATACAAAAGCATTAAGGTAGCCATGATAGAGGTGATTTTTCCCAAGATAGTAGTAGTTAACTATTCAAAATAACCATGGGATATCCTTGAGAAAAATTTAAAAAAGACTAATAAAGTTCATGTAGTGAAGCTACAGATATTTAGAAGAGAGTTTAAAAACCTTCAAATAAAGGAAAATGAGTCTATTGTAGCATTTAGCTCAAGGATCTTTAGTTTGATAAACCAATTGAAATAAAATGAAGAATATTATGAGGAGTAGAGAATAGTGGAAAATATAATTAGAATTCTCCCTCCAAAGTATGATAATCTTGTGATGACCATTGAAGAGGCAAAGGACCTTGCCACTTTGACAATGGTTAAGTTGATGGGTATTCTCCAAACCCATGAGCACTAGAGTAATAGATCAATAAAAATTTCCCAAGAGAAAGCTTTTAAAGTTCAAAGTAATGCCAGAGGTAGGGGGAGAAGAATAAATAGCTCTAGTATAGATTCTAGAGGTAGAGGTCATGGTAACTCTGTATAAAGAAATCCTAGAGGAGAAAGCTCAGGATGAGTAGGCACCCAAGAGGGAGCAAGTAGCTCTCAAAATAGCTCTAGAGGAGGAAAGGAAAATAACGATTTTAATAAGGGAAATGTAGACTATTATTATTTCCATAAATTTGGGGATTATTCAAGTGAATGGTGGGAATAGAAAAATGATTACTCAAAGAAAAGTGCAAATGTGGTTGATGTGAATGTCAGTGAAGAAAATAATTCCACAACCTTCATCATGTAAAACATTGGTCAAGAAGAAAAACCCTAAGGTATGGTATTTGGAAAATGGTTGCAACAACTACATGAGTGGTGATGAAAACTTATTTTCATTTATTGATAAGAATTTGAAATTTGAAATTTGAAATTAGAATGGGAAATAATGGAACCATTCCTATTGTGGGAAACATATCTATTACAATCCACACCAAGCAAGGTGAGAAGAGAGAAATTCAAAATATTTATTTTCCATAAGTATGAAACACAATTTGATGATTTTTGGATAGATCATTCAAAATGGTTACAAAGTGCTGATAGAAAATGACAAGTGTGTCATTCATGAGAAATATGGGAGTAAGAAGATACCTTCAACAATCCAAATGAAAAAGAACTAGATGTTCCCTTTGAAGATAGAGAAATGTTTCTCTTCTCAAATTGTTGTTTCACCCCCCAAGAATGCATGCACATTAGTAAATCATCAATCAGCTCTAAAGAGCATGGTTGAAGACCCCTCCAAGTTATGGCATCTTACGTATAGACATCATTTGAATTTATTGTCCAAGAAAATAATTTAGATGATTTGCCTAAAATTGTAGAGTTATGTGACAAGTGTGAGGCTTATATTTTGGGTAAGCAACATATTCTTCCCTTTAATTATATAAGGTCAAGGGCATCATTGGATCTAGTGCATACTAATTTAGTTGGACCTATGCAAACCGATTCTGTTAGGGGGAGTACAAATTTCATGAAATTCATAGTTGATTTCAATAGTAGGACATGAGTGCATTTTTTTTGAATAGATCTAATGCATTTGATAAGTTCGTAGAGTTTAAATCTTACACTAAAAAAGAACGTGGACATTTTTAAAAAGTCCTAAGGTGAGATAGAGTGGGAGAGTATACCTCCAATTATTTTGTAAAATTTGGGAAGAAAAATGGCATCAATAAGGAGCTTGCAACCAGCTATACTCCACAACAAAATGGAGTGGATGAGAGGAAGAATGGGACCATTATTGAGATGGCAAGGAGCATGATAAAATAAAAATCTCTCCCAACTAAATATTGGGGAGAGACTATAGCAATAACAATATATTTGATAAATAGATGTCCTATGAAGGTGGTTCGTAACAAGATTCCTCTTAAGACATGGTAAAAAAATAGATGGATGGTTGAACACTTGAGAGTGTTTGGGTATGTAGCTTATGCACTCATGCCAAAGGAGAAAAGGATAGAATTGGATGGCAAGGGTGTGAAGTGCATCTTCACTTGTTATAGTTTAGAATCAAAGGCATATAGATTATATAATCCAATCACCAAGAAGATCATCATTTCAAGAGATGTAGAGTTTATTAAAAATTAGTCATGGGATGGATTGGTGGATAAATCTTTAAGAAATTCAAGTAAAGTGAAAATGATTGATGAAGAAGATGAAGTTGGTGATAAATAAGATGAAGGAGCATAAAATATAGACAACTCCAGATTGATGCTGATAGAAGCATATAGAAAGGCAAGAAACCACATTTAGCCATAGACTCATCTTTGGGAAGCTCCAAATAGATTCATATTAGTGTAAAAAATGTACATAAAACATCAATTTCATATCCTAGTCTCTCCTTCATATATCCAAGAAAGACCAAGAGTCTATGGGAGATATACCAAAATGAAAGGTATGATGAAGAGTTTGATGAGAGTGTTAACTTTGTATTAGGTTCTCATAGTCATACAATTTACTTTGAAGAAGCTATAAAGAAAAAGAAATGGTGTAAGGCCATGGATGAGTAAATAATTGCAATAAAGAGAAATAAGACATGTGATCTAATTTATTTATCTACAAAGAATAAAGTTATTGGAGTCAAACGGGTCTATAAAACCAAGCGTAATGCTAAAGGAAAATTGATAGGCATAAGATGTGATTAGTGGTCAAGGGGTACAAACAATAGTATGGTAGAGATTATGATTAGACATATGCCCATGTTTCAAAAGTGGAAACCATGCATGGTGTCATAGAAATTACAACCTAGCATAAATGGAAGATATGTCAAATAGATGTGAAGTCTTCCTTCTTGAATGGAGTGTTAAAAGAAGAGGTGTATGTGGAGCAACCACCTAGTTATGAAATTCTGGGTGAAGAAAACAAGGTGTATAAGATGAAAAGAGCTCATTATGGGCTGAAGCTAGCTCTACAAGCATGGTATAGTAGGATTGACTCATATTTGATGAGTAATGAGTGTAGTAAAACTGATGGTGAGCCCACTCTTTAGATTGAGGTAGTTGATAGTAAATTTTTGTTAGAGAAAAAGGTTAACGTAATTTCATTTATTAAATTACCTTTATTCCCTTCTTAAGATTTCACCTTTATGTACTTTGAACTCACATTTAATAATTAATTAGTAATTATTAAATGGCTTTTGCCTTTTAGGTTACCCTTTTTCAGGTTTCAATCTTCTTCTATAAGGATAGATCTTTTCTAATTATCTCTTATCCTTTTCATTTCTAAGAAAAAAAATTTGCATATTTTTAGACCAAACACTTGCTTCTTCTTGTCTTTCTTTTCTCTATGATATTTTTTTACAATAACATATTATTCAGACTTTGTGGATTTGTATTGGCTATTGCTCAAGTCCTTCATGGTATTAGAGCCAGATCTATTGTAGCTTGTTAGTATTTTGAGAAAAAGAAGAATGAGGGTTTGGCATATTATATCTAGTATTTCTTTTGTTAAAATAGAGAGGTCACTAATTTTTGGAGCACATTGAGGATGAACATACCTTACAGTTGGATTTAGAAGGTGTCAAAACTCTCATTCTCATATAAAGTTTGTCAATTTTGGACAACATTGATTTGGCCGAAGGAAAAAAATTGCCCATTAGGGCTGTATGGCCTCCTCCACACATCTTGAGGAAATTTTAAAAAAATAAAACTAAAAAATGGTGTGAGTGCCTTTTTTGGCATTGTTGCTATTTTGTTGGCATTCCTAGGTTTATTCTGGATGTCATAGAAGCCTTTTTTAGCTTGATGCTACCTCTTGACCAGCAACGGTCATTTCCTAACCTTGAAAACTTTTCCAACACAACATTCATGTTTTCTGTGTCACATTCTAGTTTTCAGTGTCACCGTCACAACTGCTCCCACCAACTACCATTGCTCCTAAGCTCCTCCCACCCATCGCTCAGCCCACTACCATTGGTAGTGGCTCAGGCTCAGGCTATCCACTTCTTCATTGGCCACCACCCAAGTGGTGCTTTTTGTGGAATTTTATGTATTTAAATTATCATTTTTATTATTTCTAGAGGGTTCTATCATTTTTTCACTATATATTGAGCATATATAGGTATTTTTTCAATCCAAAAGAAGTACAAGAAAGTTGGTTTCAAGACAGAGACGATGGACACGCATTTTTTTGATTTGTTTCAATTTGATATCGATTTTTGTGCTTAAAATTTGTTGATGAAATTTATCTCCTTTTTTGATCCAAAAAAGCATTGAAAAAATCTTCTCAAGCACTTTCTAGATTATCTATCATTTCACTAGTATTTTGTACTAGGTATTTGTGATTCATTTATGAAGTTTTTTTTGCTCTTCTATGATTTATGCATTGCTTCCAGTAGTTGTGGTTTGGTTTTTTGCATTCTAAGGTTTTTTTTTCATATTTTTTCTATTATTTACTTATGTAAACTAGAACTACATTAAAAAAATTCAACACCTAAAAAATTTCCAAGACTCTTCTTTTCTGGAACATCTAAACCCTCATAACTATCACACATGGAAGATCTTGATGATATAACTTCTCCTATCAAAAGGGTTGTGGTATTATTTAGATGTAGTGTAACCAATTTTATAGAGATCATTCAAGGTCATACAACATGGTAAAAAGATGGATGAGGCAATATGATTTATTTCTTTAAAGGTCACTAAGAGTCTACAGTTTCATCTTGATGGGTGCAATACCCTCTAGCTTTGTGGACCAACATTGAAGGTTTGTTTGGTACAATCAATGAGTTTAGGGAACTTCATATTTAGGTAGAGCTTATTTTCTCTTATGCCAGATTCTTTTCCTTCCATTGAGGACTTCTTGATGAATTTTAATCAACAAAGATCTTTATTACAGGGTTTTGGGAAGACCAAGATTGATACTGAGTGCAACTACATTATTCCTTCTAAGCTGCGTGGAAACTTTTAGATTTTTTCTTCTACCTTCTATTCTACCAAAGATGATTTGGGCAATAGATTTAACATGTCATCCTTTGAGTTTTATTGTGATCATTTGACTTGAGAGAAAGCTAAGCTCTCTTAGTTGGATTTTCTCATAGGGTCACAAACTTATGCATTGGTATCTAAACCATCTTTAGGGACAAAGGAGAAGACAAAGAAATCTCATTCTATAGTGTCTTAAATTAATTCCAATACTCATAGTTCATCAGGGCCACCTCCTCCTAAGTGGAATAAACCAAAGCTAGAAAGACCAAAGTGTGCTTATTGCAATAATCCTAATTGTGATGAGTCACATTTCTATGAGAAGAAGTTAGATGGTTATGCCAAACAGCCTTTAGATTTGAAAACTCATCTTCAGAAGAGAAACATTGATATTCCTTCTGCTTCTCATAGATCTTCTTCATCATCACCATTTTAGTCAGATGTTAAAGATATAGGAAAGGGTCATGCATTATGTGTAACTACTATTCCTCATTATTCTTCTAGATGGTTATTGGATTCAGGTGCCTCACACCATATCGCATCTTCTCAAGATTTGGTCTCTTCTTTTGAGACTTCTCCTACTCCATACATTTGATGGGGAACAACATTGTAATAACTATACATGTGAAAGGTTCTATTGACATTGATGAAGGTACATTTCATGATCTACTTTGTGTTCCATATTTCTCCTCTAACCTTCTCTCTATTTATTAGATTACACATAATGGAATAGGGAAGATAGTTGAGTTTGCACAAGATTCAATATGCACATTAGAGATAGTGAGATAGGAAATATTATTACTATAGGGACCATTGATCATTCTTCTTGCCTATATTCCTTCTCACATTTTGGTCCACCATCTCCACTATCTGAGATTCACTCTCCTTTTTCATGAGACTCTACTTAGGTGAAGTCAGGTTGCTTGATCTTATGTATTGTTCCTAAGATGAGTATTGTGACTTCTACATCTCCACCTATTGTTCAAATTCCATATCTTGCATAGGATTAATCTTCAATATTTCCTATAATTTCATCTCTAGTCATTAAACCACCTACTATAGTTGTTGAGGATATATTAGAAGACACACATCTCCTACTTTGATGATAGATTCAACACACTTGTTATCTCACCTCTATTGGAGATTCCATTTAAGGATTCTCATGCCTTCTCGTTTGATCATCAGGTAGGACTTCTAGCTACACCTTATATACATAGGTTTTATCATCCTTTTCCATTACCTTTGTTTCCTTTAGATTGGAGACACATTGGTATGGTCAACAACACATGAATTCTACCATTCTGGGAGTGCTATATAGTCTCAAGCTTCTATCATAGAGGCTTCAGTTATACTTATGATCTTGAGAGATTCTCTTGAGATGTTTCATTTGTGTATCCTTTTCCTATGTCTTTTTGGAGTAGATTTTTTCACATTGAGTTTTCTCTATTTCTCTATTTCATAGAGATTTGGTTGTGATTAGGTACCTCATCAAACCTTGTTGTTAGGATTGAAGTTTTCTTTCAGCATTGTACTTTCCTTGTATTGTTTGTAGTTGCAACATTGCTTATATTAAGTGGGGATGTTAGAGAAAAATATTAATTTAATTTAATTTATTAAATTACATTTTTGTTATTCTTAAGATTTCACCTTTATGCAGTTTTGCATTCACATTTAATAATTAATTAGTAATTATTAAATGGCTTTTTCCTTTTAGGTTACCCTTTTTTGGGTTTTGATCTCCTTCTATAAGGATAGATATTTTGCAATGATCTCTTATCTTTTTCATTTCTAAGAATACTATTTGCATATTTTCAAAGCGAACCCTTGTCTTTTCTTGTTTTTTCTTCTTTGTGATAGGTCTTTACATACATGTATTCTTTGGGCTTTGTGGATTTGTATTACATATTTTCAAAATCCTTCAATTAATTGTTGTCTTGTATGCAGATGATTTAATTTTTACTAGAAATGATAATTTCCTCATTTAAAATTTTAAAGAGGCCATGAAAAGTGAGTTTAAAATGACAGCTTTGGGTCTCTTGAAGTACTTCCTAGGCATATAAGTAAACCAAATGAATGATGGAATCTTTATCTCTCAAGAAAAGTATACAGATCAGATCTTGGAGATATTTAAAATGAAAAATAGTAAGGAAGCCTCAACACCAACAACCATAGGTTTGAAGTTGAGTAAGGAAGATTGCAACAACAACATGAATCCAATATTGTATAAAATTATGGTTGGAAGCTTGATATATTCGACAACAACTCATCCTAATATAATGTATGTAGTAAGTTTTATTTCTAGATTTATAGGAACTCCAAACAAATCCCATTGGCATTCAAGAAAGAGAATTGTGAGGTATGTGAATGGAAACAAAGGATTTGGTATTTTGTAAATATTGAAATTGAATTTGGGCTGGTTGGTTATATGAATAGTGATTGGGCTAGAAGTTTGGATGATAGCAAGAGAAATTTTGGTTATGTATTTCATATGGGTTCGGGTGAAATCTCATGGGAATCCAAGAAGAAACCAATTGTTTCTTACTCTAAAAAAGCTATTTGGTTGAGAAGAATCTTGGAAAAGTTGAAGGAAAAAAGAGAGGATAGAACCATAATTTATTGTGACAACATTTCCTCAATAGCATTGACAAAGGATCTAGTGTTCCATGAAAGAAGCAAGTGTAAATTGAAATAAGGTATCAATTTATTAGAGAGTTGGTTGAGAATGGTGAAATTAAGATGTAGTATTGTAAGTCCAAGTAGAAGCTAACAAGTATATTTACGAAGCCATTGGGCATAGCAAGTTTTGTGTACACAAGAAGATTTCTAGGTGTAGTTGATTTGGATTAGTAGTGATCCTTATATTTTTGGCTTAGGATAAAGGGGGAATATTGGAATTTTAAAATAAATTGGTTATCCTTGGAGCCTTTAGTCCACCTACCTATTAGAGATTCAGATCTCCATATTTCCTTTGACATTGTAGTCCCAATAGTCAAGGCATTTATTGTGGGTAGGTATGTTTGAATTTGAAAATAAGTGGGAAAGTTTTTTGTGTTTTTTTGGAAAGTAGAAAAAAAGAGGGAAAGAGAAGAAGATTTTGGCAAGTAACATCAGAAACATAAAGAATATTAGAGTGTGCAACAACATGAGTGAAATTTTTTATATTGGAAAGTAAAAGATTGTTATGAAAGTTTATTTCTCTAGGCTTATTGTATGCAGCCATATATTGCTGTAATTTTCTTTTTATGAACAAAAATAGTAGTTCTATTTATTATTAGTTATCTAGATTTGTAATAGATCATTTCTAGTTAATAGAACACAATAAAACAATCTTGCATATCTGTAACCTATTATGTTTGTGTTGTCTCCATTTTCTTATTCCACTATACATTTGGTTGATTGGAAAAAAAAAGTAGCAATCTTTGTTCTTGCTTGTGCATTTTTTGGAATGTTGTTTTTTATTTTTCACATGGGTTAACAAGCTACTTTACTAAGTGTTAATATTGCTCGGCTTTGTCTCAGTTTATGTTATTGCCAAGTGGTTCCTATATTAACTGAGTGATTTGATCCTTGCTTTGTTGAGTAGCTTGGGGCTAACATGCTATTTATTTCACCTTTTTTTTATTTCTTGACAATTCTCCATCTCTCAACATGTATAAATAAATTTTGAATTAGTATTTAACATAGACCATCATAGTTTTTCTATAAGATTAATTCCTAGAAATACAGTAATTAATCCTACACCCTCAATGAAATCAAGACTCTAACATCACATCACACATAGATTTTTTTTTTGTTAAACTATAGTTATACATATCATAAAAATCCTACAAATTAAAAAAGATCGCCATTGGACTCCATCAAATCTTATGAATTTGACAAAAAAGAAAGAGCATTCTACCCATCATTGTGATGAATTCTAGTGATTCACTTCCATACAAATTTTGATAAATGACAATTAAATGCACACAAAAGTATTAAATATATGTGGAATGTAATCTTCTAAGAGTATAAAATATGTTAATCAATAGGCATGAAAAGGTTGTCCACAATATGAAGATCGATGGGGAAAAGTATATAACTGCCATCATAATACACATCCCACATTATTGATTCCAATTAACATTTCACTATCACATTAAAAACAAAAAGTTTTTCAGCCTTCAAATCAAGAAAGAAAGATATATCAGGTTAGTGAATTAATGGATATTAACTAAATTGTTTGTAAAACACAACAAGAGCCTATAGTTTTTTTTATGGAATTTGAGATTTTTAGGAGGCGATACTGATGCTCTTTAAAGCCCAAAAATAGGGTTGAAATAAAATAATATTCTCATAACCATTTCATAGTAATTTAGGGCATTAAACATTAAAATAATATCTATCATTTAAGAAAAAATAAATAGAAGAGGAAGTACTTGGATTAATGTTGTTTCTTCTATCGGTATGAATATTCTTTCCCAAATCTACATGAATCTTGTACCTCCTCCTTAGCTCCTTCCTATTTCCACGATAATGTGCTCCCCTTTTTCCTTTTTCCCCCACTACCACATTAAATTGTTTCTTATATCCTATTTTCAAGTTGTTGAGTTCTTGTATTTGTATAATTGACCCATTTTTGTTTTCTCTACATCCAATTGAATGAAAACATAATTTATGTCTAACCAAAACTAATTCTATGAAGTAATTAGTTTTCCTAAAGAGGAATTTTAAAGCTAGGGTTCCACACATTTTTAATTCCTATGAATCTACGTGGCAATAAATACATCAAGAATTTTTGCATGTGAAATATAGTTAGTTGTGACACCATAGCTTCTAAATCACCTAAGTAATCTAAATAGATTCTTCTTAGGTAAAAAGTATCACTACAAAAGTTTTCCCTCATCCTTAAAAATTAAAAACTAGACCACTTACAATTGTAAAGAATTCAACTTCACAACCTCTAATTTTATTAAGTAGAAGAGGAAACCGAGCAATAGTTTTGCTCGACACAAGTGGGTGTTGAGTGATAGATAGATGGTGTCAAGTGACTTAGTACACAAAGAAGTTGAGTATGCTCAACAAAAGGGGAAAATCAACACAAGAAGATGTCATGTGAGTTCAATCACTAAAGGAATGGTGGAGCTCAATATAATGGTTTTCGAGTGAGCTCAGTCTCCAAAAAGGTGGAGCTTAGGAAGCTCTTCATATAACCAACACTCAGATTGAGTGAATTGGTCTAATCTAGTATTTTGATCTTCTTTCTTCTCTTCTTTTCTCTTTGATGAGGCCAAATATTGCCTCTATTTCATGATAGTTCTAAACACTTTTTTAATACTCTGTTTCATTTTCATCAAAACATTTGTGGACCTATGTTTACCTAAACCTATGATAAACTTATGAGTGGGTAGTATGCCATCTTTTGCTAGTATTATATATATGATGTTGTATTTCATATAATTAGTAGAATGTGTGTTCTTATATTTGAATTTAGTTTGATAATGCTTATTTGCAAATATGTCTCTACATAATAACTAACCTGTTAGCAATGAAGCTGAAGATGATTGGAAAAATTAGAAAATGAACATTAATATAATTAATAGAATTCAAGAAGGAAGAACATTGAGGTTTACTCATCGTGGAGAAGAATCATACCAGTACCAAAGGACATGGTTGCAAGAATGGAGGATCTTTGAAGACTTACTAAATTCTCTACATTTACATCAAGTGGTTGTTGTTTAGACTTTATTCTTCCCACCTTGAGCTGTTACTTTTTCTTCTTTCTTGCCTGCAGATTCATAGTTAGTTTGTTCACTTTTTTGTTTCAAAATAAGTGTCAATTTCCTATATATAGGGATCAGACCAGTTGTGTGCAAGTTTTGAAGTCAAGAAGGAGAAATTTTATGACAAGGAACTATTGGCTTTTACAGTGAGTTGTTTTTATAGTTCTATGTATTGATTCCATGTAATGAATTTCTAAAATGTAATGAAATAGTTTTTGGCTTCTATCCTATGTTAGTAGATTAGTAGAAGCCAACTAAGGGGGCCCACTTGGGAGGTGGATTAGATTAGAGTAGTATAAATTTATTTTCAAGCATTTCTAACATTACAAGTAGAAGTTGTAAATTCCTTCCTATAGCATCATACTTTGTGAATGTTCCTGCAACATCTATAAGAACAGTTATAGTAGATGAACTAAGTTGGAATAGATATTAACATTTCATTTCTAGTATTTATTTTAGTCAAGTGTGTTAATTTTTTGTATTAATAGCGTAGGTTCTTTTCCTTGCATTTTATTTTCCTGCAACATAAGCATAATGACTCATTAAGATACCTAGTGCACATACTATGTCAACCATTTCAAGTATACATCCCTAGGTTGACAAGATTAAATACACCTCATAGTGTGAAAAATAATACTTAGATTGAATACATTATTCCTAAGTATGGCCTAGAGCATGATTATCATATACCTATTGTAAGGTGAACCATTTTTGGTGCTGTTGCCGGGGATGGTGTCAAGCTAGGAGCATTCTCGAGTCATAGTTTTTTAGACAATGTTTTTTTTAGTTTTCAAAATTCCTTCATCAATGTGAAGAATTTAATTGTATGCATCAAAGAGGAAGATGATGAGATGAATATGGTAGATTTCTTCCATAGGATTCTTTTAATTTGAATGAAGAAAGTGAAGAAGAAGAAGAAGTTGAGTTGTCTTTTGAAGACATAGGCCATTTTTTTCCTACAAAATCATCCTCAAGAGCACAACCTTTAGATACAAGCGAAATTCAACCTTTGCTGAAATTTTGACTTGTTTTCTTGATAATACTACTTTGAATCCACTAGTTGTTAATAACCTAGTACCCAATGTTTCTTTTCAACAGCAACCCCAAAATCTAATACCTTCAATAATGGCACAACCTACTTTTCCATTCCCTCTTTCAAGTCTTGTTACCAATGCTAATCTTAAAAAATATCTCCCACTGCTCTTCCAAAGTTCTATGGCCTTGAAACTAAAGACTTTGATACTTTCTCGTTTGAGTTTGATATACTTTTTCATATTTTTGACTACAATACTGATGCCTACAAGCTCAAATTATTTCCAGCAACATTGAAAGAGTCAGCTCTATGATAGTTCATGGGATTAGGAGCTAATGCAGTATGAACTTGGGCTGAAATGCAAACTCTATTTCTAGATAAATATAAATAGTATTGTAAAGCATCTAGTTCAAGAGGAGATGATGTCTTCAACATTGGAAGACTATGTTTCACATATTTGTATACACTATGAAAGAACCCTCAGTGAGTTTTTCTGAGAGGTGTAAATGATAATTGTCTAGAAGCATTAGACCTGATGGCTAGTGGTGATGTATATCTAGCCTCCTAGGATGACCTCAAAAAGATCTATCAAAACTATTCAAGGTCAACTATGAAGAAAGGCTAAGGAGCTTGTTCCATAGCCACTAAAGGGATTAGCCAAAGCATTATGAAGGTCAAGATATCTAACATACTATCAGATTTCAAGCAAGACATTATGAATGATGGTGCTACACATCTTGACATAATAAATGCAAAGAAGAAGCATGCAAAAGCTGAATTACAACTAGCTGAATATTGTCCTCATTGCAAAAAGAAAAGAAGGATTGCAAAAGTAAACTAGTTGCAACTATGGAGAGCCAACATCTTCCAATTGAGTACCTCAAGATAGATGGAGATGATGAGAAAATATTTTTTGTTTCTCAATTCTGGCCCTAGGCCCAAAGTCAAGGTATGCCTTAGGACCCTTTGCAAAATTCAAATTCATATGGTAATTAATGGAAAAATTGTAATCCCCAAGGTCCTCCACATTATCAATCTAATTGGAATAATGCTAGGAAAAAAATTGCAACAATCTCAATGGCCTCAAAATATCCAACCACCCTAGCCTAATCAGTAGAATAACCAATGGCAGAACCAAAAGAGCTACTGGCAAAACTAGCAAAATCTATGGCAACCACCTCAAGAGAATTTGTAGTCTACGGACTAATGGAGGGGATCTAAACAGTGGCCTAACCAAAATAAAAATACTCCACAATTATGACCTCTAGTTTAACAACCTACTTTAATACCACCATGTGCAAATCCTCAAAAATAGACACAGTTACGTGCATAACCTTAGCCAAATCCAAATAGCCAATAACCATAACAACCCATGTATAGTACTAATTCTTAGCAATATCCTACTTACACTCTGAATGTTGCAAATATACATTTGAGATTTGGTACAACATTACCAGCACCCAAAACATCTCTTATAATTGAGATACTAGATACTCCTGTTGGTTTGATTTTTTACATAGTTAATTTCCTTAAAATCATGCTATAAAAAATTAGATGTGTCCATTTTACTTGATCCTAGGGTTTTAGGTTTTGGTCTTGTATTTTTGATACCCCTTTAAATTTTTTTTAAAACCCTAGGTCTTGCCCTTTTAATTTTATGCTTGCATGAAATCTTTTGAAAAGCCTAAATATTCTCTTCTTGCCCACTTTGAAATCTTTGTTGTGTGCTTTTTTGAGAAGTTTCTCCACCGTTGGATTTTTTTAGATCCATGGGTGTCACATGCTCATTAAAGAAAGTTATGAGGTTTTTTACTACCACAACATAGCAATTGTCAGGATAGTTGTTCTACGACATCGTAAACTAAAAGGTGGGATCAGAAAAGGTGTGTTACCTCAGGAAAGGTTCATTCTAAGTAACAGAGCTGTCATTGTCAAAAGGTTCACGTGGAGTGGAATATGGTTACTAGAACTTAGGATTTCTAGAGATTCACTATGTTTTGACCATAGATCTTTTGTTGAAAGTCAATAACAAGATAGCAACTCATCGAGAAATTGCAGAAAATAGCAAACTTTTTGAGGGAAATAGTGATCGCTAAGTTCCCATGTGATTTTTACAATTTGCATATTCATTACCCTAACAACTATACTATATGAAATGGTCATGTTTGATGTCATCTCATTTTCTCTATCATCAGATTGTCATTTTGCTAAGGGTTGCTATGTCGCAACTGATAAATCTTTCATCTTCACCAATAGTGAGATAGTGAATGGCCAAAAAATGTAAAGGGTAGCGATCTAGTGTAAATGGTGGTGATTTTGACAATCCCTAGAAAGAATTTTGGAAAAAGGTCCTCTTAATGTGTGTCAATTGATAATTATTGATTAACTGTGCCCAAAAGTTTTCCCAGCTTCAGATTCTTATCATTCACCAGAAGTTACTATGTCACGATTGGAAAATCTTTTATCTTTATCGATAGTGACATAGCGATTCAATCAAAAAATAACGCTCCAGTCATATCTCCATAAAGTGGGTTCCAATAAAAAGATTTGTTAGTGGTGACTCATATAATTTTGTGCTACAGTGGCATTTGACTGCAAGCATGTATATCAAAAATCTTTAAACTTGCCAGAAGTCACTATGTTGTGACTGGGAAACTTTTCATTTTCGCCGCTAGTGAGATAGTGACTCACCTGAAAGTCATGAAACATGGTGAGATTTAGGATATAGCTGTCACCA
Source organism: Cupressus sempervirens (assembly GCA_028749045.1). Lineage (NCBI taxonomy): Eukaryota > Viridiplantae > Streptophyta > Pinopsida > Cupressales > Cupressaceae > Cupressus > Cupressus sempervirens. The sequence goes on along the minus strand of CM053787.1, from coordinate 808,009,702 downwards.
CTAAGAGTTAAAAGGTGATATTTTTGCTAGGTGGAATGAGTTTATTATGTTTGCATAAATATGGACCCATTACCAAATCAGATGAAAGGTAATCATTAAGGATCATTTGATCCAAGAATGATCCACAATTTTTGCCAAGTCACTATAAAAAGTTGCATACTATTTATTTTACATGACTTGGTGACTAAGGGAACCACCATATTTTATAACTAAAGTGAAATTTCCTCATTGTTTGATTGAATGAGATCTATGGATGTCGCATGCTTGTTATGGAAAATTTTTTGAGTTTTAAGGGTAGCAACATGGTGAGAGGGGAAAATGAGTAATGATCCCACCAACTGTATCAAATTAATATTTTGAATTTAGTCAGTTTGATCAAGGTGAGATCAATAGTTATCACTATATCACATAGAAGAGTTGCTTGCTCTTTAGGCATAGTTAGATAGCGATATGGTGACACATGTCCTAAAAGAAAAGTGGGTCCAGTTTGAAGTGCCAACAATGAAGGAAAGCTATAGGTGGAAATTTCTCATTGGTTTGACTTCCAGCATATTGAGAAGAATATGAGTTAGATCTTTTTTAATTCCTAGATCATAGGATTTTTTAAGATTGACGACCCAAATTTAAATACAAAAGGAAGTGCCACCCTATTTTTCCCTTACAATTAATTTATGAGATATGAAGGCTTCACATATAAAGTAGAAATAGAGCATATCATAGTGGATTTTTCCATTTTTACATTACGCAAAAAAGATTTTGAGTTTCATAAGAGAAAGAAAATTATAGAGAGTATTGTGGGGAAGCTTGAGTCAATGTGTAGTCATTTTCCAATTATTCATGAAATATTGCAGATTCATAGAGCAAGCAGGCTGAAAATCAAGTAAGTTTCTAAAAAACCAATCTCTGTAGAATTTTGTTTCCTCCAAACTATATTCAAGATGCCTCCTAAGAAAATTTTCTCAAGACAAAGGGATTATCAGGCTAGGAATGTTCACGATGATTTGTTAGAATTGCATCCTGAATCCACTACTAAGACTATTCAGGTTAAAAAATTAACCTCCCTAAACCCTAGGTTAAGGATAGCAGATGGCCTTTATGATAAGGGAAATTGGGTAAGGGATGAAATGACTACTTAGAGTGGCCTTGTTTTATTTTAAAAATGGTTTTCAAAGAGGAATATTTTCTCCCCACAGTCAAATGTTTAGAGCTTTGATTTGGGAAAGATAGTGGTTCTTAGTGTGTTTATGGATTATGATTTGTTGGAGGCCATTGTTAGAAATTATGACCAGGCCATCAGGATGGTAAGAAGGACTGATGGTGTGCCCCTAATTACAATTAGCCCTGATGAGATTAGAAAAGTTTTTTTGCATAGAATGCCTAATTGACTTTCATGTGCCAATCAATCTACAAGAATTAGAAAATGACTATAAGGAGGGGCACTAAAGGCACATATTGAAAAAATTTGAACTTTGCTAGTGATTACAACTACTTCTAGGGAGGCTTTCAAGAAAGACCTTTTTACTTCCTAGGCTATAGAGGTATATAGGACTTTATACAAAGTTTTTGGTGAAGATGAAAAAAGTGCTATACCTATCAATTTTATGTATATGATGATTTAGATTACATCTTTTGGGGTGGATGTTGTTTTTGATTTTGCTACTTATTTAGCTGAAGAAATCCATGTTGGTTTGGTTAGAATTGCTAAAGGGAAAGTGGAGAAGACCTTTGGGCACTATTCTTTTTTGATGCAGATGTTCTTGTTTAAGGGGGTAACATATTTTGGCAAAGAGATGGAATTCAATAGGGATTAGGATGGGGTAGCACAACTAGTCCAATTATATAGTGTTGAGATGACTTGGGATGCTAATAATGCCACCTTTGTCAGATTTGATACGTATTTCACTTCTAAGTTGAGATGCCTCATATTAAGGGATAATCCCAGAATCCCTAAGGCACTAATGAACCTCATTAGGCCTATGGATAACCCCCATGATTTGAAAGTTTCACACAATTGGGGAGATATCATTCCTTACTATGTTTCTAATGTGTTTAGAATTTATGGTTTCAAGGGCACTCCTCATGTGTTTCCTTATCAAGTGCCTTTGAAGGTAGGAATGGTTGAGGTTTTGTGGTATTTAGGAGGTTTGGAGGAGACTTACCTATTGAAGAGGTTACTAGGGTCAATTTTTGCTACTTGTATTGTGGCACACTAGTTTGTGATTACAAAGGGGGGTTGGATCTTTTGTACAAAATTTTGGATGGGTATAAAATGGCTATTTCCCATCCCCATTTTTGTGATACTGATGAGTTTTACAATTTGAATTTTATGCTTAGGATCAAATTGGGAAAGATAAAGCATGACTTTTATTTTCCTAAAGATATTATAAGAAATGAATTCTCACTGCAAGAACAAGAAACCAAAAAGGAAAAATGGAGAGTTTACTCTAGAGTGTTAGAATTCATTCATTGTTTTGATAAAGATTACAATCCTTTGGATAATGCTGTCATAGAAGCAGATAAGATTAATAATCTCATGAATGCTTTCCCTGACATCATGGAAGCAATGAATGAAAAGAAAGATTTTTTTATTGATTCCTATCTTGACAGGGCTAGAGAGGCTATGAGAAGGTTAGAATTCACTCCTAATGTAGGAGCTAGTCATCTAGTTGTTCAAAGGAGACCAGGCTATGATATAGTTCAGAGTAGGAGGACCACTGAGGAAAAGGGTAAGCAAATAGTAGGATCTACTAGTGTAGTTCTAGAGGAGGGGCCTCGTAAACCATCCCCAAAGAGGAGAAAAATAATAATAGAGGAGGAATCCCATGATTAGAAGTATTCACCTACTCAATACCCTTTGAGAATAGAAGGAGAACAACTCACTGGTGAACAAGTTGAGTAGATAGGATCATAGGGAGGTATTTTTATTACCTAGGCAGAAATAGATGAGGGTAACCCTCAAGGACCTCCTCAACCAAGTTTGGATTTAACTATCTTTGACTATAGAGGGAGGGAATTGGACACTATGTTAGAATATGAAAGTCATCAATTTTTATCTAATGAAAGTTTTATAAAATCTAGAGCTTTCCATCAATTTTCATGGAGAGCAAATATGAAGAACTTTGAGGAGAGGTGCAAAAAACTAAAAGTAGAGCATCCAAAAATGGATGAAGCCTCCATCCAAGGTCAAATAAAAGAAGAAATGATAAAAAAGTTTCATAACATAAGCCCTAAGGAGGGAAGGCAAATGATGAGGGCATCAAATATTTAGCTGTTACCAAATTGGGACATTGTTGATGCCTTAGTTTTCAATTCTATTTCAAGTAACCTAAATTTGTAGGATCTAAGCAAAAAAGACATCCAAGGCACTATATTTAGTGAAGATGAGGTTGCATTGGTCAGTTGGTCATTAAGAAGAGGTTCTAGAGCCACACCATCATAGCTAGATGAGTCTAGGTTGATGGGAAGCATAATTGTAAGGAGAATTGCTAAAACATGACATGTACAGGTAGCCCATATGAATGTGGATAGCTCTCAATTTTCTTTGTCTACTACTGAGAGGGAAGAAAAAGAAATTTTTTGAGTTGCAAAGCAAGTATGAGGCACTTGTGGAAGCCTATAATAAAGAGGTTTGGAAGAGAATTGAGCTTGAAAGTAAGGTATTAAGAAGATCTTCCAAACCTAGAATAACATACCCTTGTCCTCCAATGGAACCTTTCAAGTCTACCCCACTTATAGAGATACAAGAAACACCCCAAAGGCTAGAATACTATACAGCTAAGGACTTTGAAGAAGAAAAAAGAAAGCTATGGGCCTTACATGTAGAGCTAAATACACAATATGAAGATAAATTAAGAAAAGTTCTCATGTACCTTGCAGACAAAATTGAGTGGCCATTGTTCTATGATTAATTAGCAAGGGTAGTGAATATTTGGGAAGAATTGAAAGTGAATGAGGAGGCTTTAAAGCCTATTGTAAATAAGTGGGGGAAGAAAAGGAGAAGGAAAGAGGTGACATTCTTGTATTATTCAGTCATAAGGTCATCCCATGACCAAATTGAAAAGACTTATGACATTGTCACTGATCTACAAACTTTTGATGATAGGAGGGTATATCTATGAAAAATAATAATTGGCTACTTGAGTAAGTACAAGAGCCAAAAATTTGATTTGTTTCCTCATGCTATAGACAAAAAGAATAAACTTAAAGGTAAATATGAGTGGGCTTAATAGTTAGATGATTTATTCTTCTTAAGGATTAATAAAATCATAAATGAAAAAGGACATGCTTGGTGGGCCACTTCAACTAAAAAGTTGGTAAATTTTTAGTTGTTCTTTGATTCTTTGAAGCAGGATTTTGTTGCTATTGATAATGAGGCTAACTATGTGCTCCAAGAACATAATGATATTTTACAATTCAACTGGCCAAATGATTAGTGTTTGACACATGGATGGTAGATATTGCTTCTAATGAGTAATTTGAGGAAGTTGAAGTAGATGAAGATGAAGTATAGGATGATGAGGTGCATATTAGTGACACATTTACACCAGATTTGAAAGATGAAGAAGGTGAGGGTCACTAGTTAGTTCCAACTACAGAAATAGAAGCCCAAGATGTTGACATGATAGAGGAGCAATCAAGGGTGAAAGTAATGTTGCCTATCCAAGATGAAGACAATGAAAATCCAAGGGTAAAAATTGATTTAGAAGCACCACAGGATGATTCATCATTGGCTAGTTTAGTAACTACATATTCTAAAGATCTAGAGTAGTGGGGGAAAATCAAAGAGTTGGTAACTTGCAATAGTGTAACCGAAATGGGCCTACCAAAGAATATCTTGATGCACTTGGCATTCTATTATACATTTTTTTGTCTTTTGTATTTGTTTCTAGTTTGGAAGGCCACCTCTCAATCACATTTTCCCTTTTCTTGTTTCAACTCATGGCTATATAAATGATTTTTCAAGGCAATGTGAGGGTCTGAGACTTGTGTAATTTTTAGTCTTTAAAGAAAATAGAGTTGGTCCAATGCATGTAGTTGTTATTTTGAGTTTATTTTCAATTGTAATTTTTGATATATAGAATTAATAGAATCAATTAAATATTATGGGCTTTTCTTTGAATATCTATTAGTTATTGTATTAGTCATATTGAAAGGATAAATCAAAGGGATACTTACATTATTCTTTGTGTCACCATTTTTTGTCTCCATTTCATGAGTTTATTTGTTTTGGGGTCACTTGAATAAGGTTTAAGTGGTTGAATATAGTCTAGATGGGTTGTGTGTTGGTTTTATTGTTGCTCTTAATTCAATGAATTATATAAATGCTTCATTAGATTAGTAGAATTCATGAATTTATGAAAATGATATTTTATAAGAATGGAAATGGGTGATTACTATTGATGAATTTATTCACAAGTTGTTTGAATTAGATCTCCTACTAGTAGTTGAAGTTCTGCCTGATGGATAAGGTACTGGTCATAGAAGTTAGTGATGGTTAAGAGTAAATCTTAATTCTACATGCCAAATCAATTTTAAATTCAAAATAATTTTCAGTGAAGGTTATATTGCTAATCAACACTCGTTTATACATTATTTCTAAGTTATAAGTAGCTGCTAGTACTAGGAATTTTTGTAGATTCAAGGAGGGATATTCATGAATTAAAGAATATTAATAGATGGATAAATTGCATATATGATAGGGATAGAGGATGAGAATTAGAATAAAACTAAATTAGGTTTCATGTAGCAATATCCTGGTCTAGTATCCCCTATGTATACCTTGTTGGAAATAATCAAGACTTGCTAAGTTACTGAGAAGGGAGGGGTGAATTAGTAACTTCAAAACTTTTCTTTAAATTCATCATATAACAATGTAAATTATTCACCACAGATCCATCTATACTACTGCATGCATAAGTACTAAAAGATAAACATTCAACACACAAGAACACAAAGTTTTAGTGAGCTAGAAGAATTCCAAATACAAAGTAAAACAAGGACGGGGATGATACCCACAAAACTTCACTACTGTAGCATAAAGTTGGCTAGTTAAGGCTTACATTGACCACTTTTGCTGATTTGTCTTGTTAGGAGCAGAAAGGACTACTAGGTCCACATTGTTAGAGGATTTACAAACATACAATGAAGTATGCACTCGGTTAAGAGATTTATACAAAGACTATTAAGTCTACCTTGTTAAAGGATTTAGGACTAATTCACCTATTAGGATGAAGTAGTGGATCTACTTACAACTCTAATTTTTGGTTAGATCCTTTATGCACTGATTTCCTTATGTGATAGATAAGACTTTTCTACTCCTTTGAAGACCTTGCTGAATACCTTAAATTGCTACTAATATACCTTCACATGCAATTCTCACAAATAATTCATCATAATACAATACAATGATATCTTACAATACATCTTACATATATACCTTTCCAATTTACAAAACTACAAGGTCGACCAATACACAAGTGAACAACACATTACAAAGTTGGCCCAATTGTAAATAACTCGGGTGCAATTAATTGACTCAGTGACCTTTTGATACATGGTGTCCACTGTATTACTTGGCATCATCATGCACTTGATAGAAGTGAAGGCTCAGTTCATACTAATCACTTGACATAGTTCTAAACTTAGTGACCACTGGTGACTCGGTAGATGTAATGTCACTTAGTAGATATTGCATGCTAATTTTACCTTGCTTTACTCAGTAAATACTACTTCTTCTAACACTCAGTTTACATTGAATTTCCATGACACAAACTTACTGCACTGTAGAAATTGTGAAGCTTTGTAGACATTTCTAGTCTTCACATTGCTTGTATTCACTTGGTAGCCTCTGTTTGCTTGGTGTAAACTGTTGTAGCTTGGTTAACTCTGGAGTGCTTTATGAGTGTAGGAAACTAAGCGCTAAGCTTAGTAGCTTCACTAATATAGATAAGTGTTTTCACTAATGGCAACTATAAATTAATTCCAATAATCTCCCCCTTTGGCATTAGTGACAAATCACTTATAAGCCATAACATATGTACATAATTTGACTTACTGAATTTGATTTTTCAAAATTGATCTTTGTAAATTTGCTATATATACATTCCTACATATATCTCCTTGATGAAACATAATGTATATACAAAGACACTTATGTACATAGCTATACACATATACATTCTATCTCCATTATGTGCTATCTCCCCCTTTCACTATTATTCTATTTCCATCTCTCACTATCTCCCATTTATTTTTCTTATACTGATATCTCTACCCCTTTTTGATAGTAATTCCAAAGGGATACATATACTATCTATATGGTTACACCAAAATGAGATAGAAAATCTTGATGTACCTTGAGAATGAGGAAAAATATATTATCCCAATTCTCTTGCAAAATTTGGCAGGTGGAGAGAGTAATCTGAACTTCTATTGATAGATGAATCATGTGATCAGCCATTGAGAAGTTTTGATCTTGGACCAATTTTTTGTAATGTGCAATATGTTTATGCATTGTGTCCATTATTGGAAAGACCATGTTTTGAATATCAATCAAGTTTTCTCTTATTCTTGCTTCTTCTCTCAGAAGCTCTACCTACATGTTAGCCAGATATTTCACCTTGGTGTGATAAGAGGAGCTAGATGAGGGGCCCATCTACAACTTTTATGTACTAGATTGCATATCAACATCAATCTTATTTAACTTCTCTTTTATTTCCTTGGTGAAACTAGAAACATCACAAAGTTTAGTAAAAAGTGATGCTGCACTATTAAAATAATTTTTAATGTTAGCCAAAATTGTGAACAACTCAACTTGTTTGATTGCAATCTACTAAGCAATATGCTCTAGCACTTTGTTATCAAATTTTCTTTTAGCCTTCTAAATCAGTTTCTCTTGTCCTAAAGAATCTTCATTATATTTTTGGATTGCCTCTTCTAATTGAATCAAAATGTGTTGAGTGGAATCCACTTCAACACCTATAGCCTTTGTGATTATACCTTTGGCACTTTCTATTATTTTGTACTCCTTATCCCTTTTAGACCTTAGCTACTTCTACCTAGGTTTCTTCTCTAAGAGTTGACTTGCTAATCTCATCTCTTCAACAGTAGCAGTGTCAAAGTCAATCTTAGGTATCTTTATCTTTGTGTCCAAGTCAATGTCTTCTTCAATTTCCTTTCCAATGATTAGAAGTTTCAATGGTTTCCTTTGTTCTACTTTTGTGATTACTGGTTTGACCTTTGAAACTGACACAATACTGGAGATAGAGGGGCTAGCCATGAAAAATGGGATAGGGCTTAATGATTGAATGCCAATAGGAGTAATAACCAAATCCATAAAATAAACACTTCCCAAAAATGGTGCAACACTTGGTGGAATACCCATAGAAATATCTATAATTGAACTAACTAGAATTGAAGTATATGCAAATAATGCTAATGTAATCAAAATTTGAGAGCTAACTTGAATTGATGAAGTAGAAAAAATTGTAGAACTAACTACTACACTTACTATACATGATGATGATGTAGCGATAGAGGGGGCTAACTCAATTGCAGATGAAGAGACTATTAGCTTGGTAGATGAAGTGCTAGACACTTCCATTGCAGATACCTGGAGCTAGGAGTTGGCAGGTGAAGATTGAGCAATTGATGTGACTATTGTACTCACAATCTCACTAGTAGAAGCTATCTCCATAGATGTAATATTAGTTGGTGGAGTGTGAGGAAGGGATACAATTGCTTCAGCTACAATTCTTACCAGATCTTCTTCATCCTTGTCTTCCTCTTCTGCTTCTTCCTCCTTTTCTTCTTCTTCCTTCTCTTCCATCAATGCTTGCATATCTTCCTCTATTACTATGACTGATGGAATGTTATCATCTTCATCATCACTATCACTATCATCATCCTTAATTTCCATAGTTTCAACAGTTAGCTTATTTAGATGGTATATGGCTTTTTAGATATCATTTGCACTTTTCACAATTGATTCAATGTTCTTCATTAATATGAGACATGAATTGAATTTTAGAAGCATTCTGCCTTCATGCTTTTTTATTGCCTTCTTTACTTCTACATCAGTCAAACTGGGTACTAACTATCTTAATTATTGTCCAAATATATCCTTGATAGTTTGTACAGTATTCTCTCATCTGACTTTGATCTTGGCAAAAGGATCTACATGAATTTGAGGTTGCATTTGCTTAGGAGAGTATTTCCTAACACCCATCCTGTCCATGATGAAATCCTCAATCTCTTTTTTCTTAGCTAGAGTCCGAGCCTCATATTTGAGAGCCTTGAAGCTATTAATTCCTTCTCTAACTCTCAGCTATTTCATCCTTTCCTCAAATGTGGGTGCAAGGCAGATAAATGCTAGTTCACTCTCCTTCTTTCCTTTCTTTTTCCTTCTAGCAAAAAATATAGTGGTAGGCTTTTGAGGTTTGGAAATGATTACCTTGCCTTTCTTTCTTGCAGGTTCCTCTTTCTTCGATTCTTCCTCTTCTTCTTTAGTTTCATCCTCTTTATCCTCACCCTTACCCTCGGTAAGCATTAAGGGTCCTTCAGCTGTCTTTAATTTGGAAACTCTCTTCTTTCCTAAGAGCTTGAGGAAGCTTAATGCTAAGCTCTATCCTCTTCTTAGCTTCATTATATGTACCAAATGTAGGAATATTAGGATTATCTAGCTCATTTACCAGTGCCTCAATGATATCTCTAGCCTCATCAATGTTAATTTCATAAGGCAATGGCTTTACCCATGCCACTCTTGGTATGACTACTTGAATGTACACTTTGTCATAGTCCACCATGAAACATATGTCATCCTTATAGTCTTCTACAAGCTTGGGTGGGATTTTGAATCTATTATTCATATTTTTGTTAAAAACTTCAAAATAATTGTCCATCACCCTTTCAAAATTTTCACCCATTTCTGCAATAAATTCATTGATCTAATATAGAATAGGGGTGTACTTCCTCCACACAATAGTGCCCTTAGATGGAAAGAATTTTTGGACATAGAAAAATAGACAAGTAAGAAGTGATCCAAACTTGAATGGATTGTTCTTTGATGTTTTTACAATATCAATGTTTTTGTTCAACTGTTTCAACAACACATCTAAAAGATCATATTCAAGGTTCTTCTTCACCACTTTATATGCCAGGTCAACTACCTCATAGGGATTACTATTCAACTGACTTGAGTTGTAGATCTTGTGTGCAATAATGTGGATACCAAATCTAAGCTCTACGTAAGTGACATTATTTATTTTCAAACCTCTACCATCCCACTTGGCTAGGGTTTTCTTTTGTAGTTCCTCCCGACCTAGGGTTTTGGTAGTCTTTGCTTTACTTAGCATTGGGAGACCTATGACCTTGTGTATCATTTTATTTGTGATCAAAATGGGTTGCTCCAACCATTATTTCCCATTGTGAAACTGACTCAATATGTATCTTATCCATTTCACTTGGAAATTTCATGGCAAGTGAGGGATATTGGTTAACCCTTTTGTTTCCAATTGCTTATGCTTGGGTTTTAATACTCCATCAAAACACATTTTGGCTAGCGAATTATCCATTTCTAATGTCCCTAATTCTTGAATAGTACACTTAAAATGAGTTCTTATATCATTAATAAGGAGTAACTTTGGTGGGATTTTTGACTGAGCACTGTAAGGATCAAGTGATTTAGCAATGGTGAGAATAATTTTGAAGTTTGGTACTTTCCATTTGATGCCCTTAACCAACATTTCAAAACCCTTCTTTTGTTTGCTACTACTTCTGCTGGTAGATGCCATTGCTAATTAGTAAGTGAATAAATTCATGAAGATTTTGTTGCTAAATCACTCAAAAAAACTTATAATGCTCTTTCAAATTTCTCTACTCTTTGATTGTTGTGAATGTGGTGAGAAATGAAGTTGATTTTGCCCTTTTTGTTGAGAAGTTTTCATAAATGCTTGGTGCCATAATGACATAGTGCATGACAAACTATCATCCACTGACCTAACTTAGCAAGAATATAAACTCGACAAATAAACCAAATTTCCTTTACTCTCGACCTTGCTTGATAAGGTCTTCAACTAACCTCACTTGGTGGAGTTTGATGCAACTAAACAAAAGGTGAAATTTCTATAATCCTTGTGTATCTATAATACTAATTGGATTCTTTGCATTCTTCTTACTTGTTGGAACTACTTATGATCTTCTTGGTGAGTACAACTCCAATTCATTTTTAGAAGCTTAGTTTGAGAGGTTGGAGTCACCCACTTCTTGAGTGACTTCACTCCCATGATTTGAGCTTCTTTCCTTGGTAGATTTAGGAATCCATTGCTGCTTCATTTGTTTCCTAATGTTGTCAACCTTAGCCTTCTTTTCATTGTCAACTTTGCTTATGTTCATATAGTTTTTAGCTATATGACTGAGTTCAGTGCATGTGTAGCATCTTATAGTAGTATCCTTGTTTTTAGATGATGCTTTGCATAATTTATGCCAGTGTGTCCATATTCTCCACAATAATGACATCTACACCAAGTATTATAGTCCCATCCAAATATTGGCTTTACAATTTGTTCAGCTGGATTAAATGATTTTGATCTACATTCGGATTGCTTTTTGACCATGCTTTTTCATTTGTGACATTTACCTTCAAATTTTGGTTTCTCCTTTCATTCATTAGCTTTTTGACCATGCTGATTTTAGTTGTAGCACTTTCCATTGAATTTTTCCTTTCCATTGCTCTAGCATTTGTTTGATGTGTGACCAATCTTTCCATAGTGATTGCATGTAGGTTTTTGATTCCTTTTTGCACCATGCTTGGAAGATTCACCTTCTTCTTCATTGTATCCAAGTCCTACTATACCTTTTTGCCTTTGAAGATTTTTCTCATTTTGCTAATTCAATTGATTCATGTCTTCTTGAGATTTCATCATTCTCTCATTGATTTATTTTTCAGCATTTAGGTCATTCTTCAATCTTTCATTGATTTTATTTTTAGATCTTAGTTCTCTCATTGTTCTTTCATTGATTTCTCTTTCAAAATTTAGGCCATTTCTTATTCTTTCATTTTGTTCTTTGAGAATTAAGATTTCCTCATTTACTTCTATGATTTGATCAATAAGGTCTTCATGCTGATTGGATTGATTTTGTTGTTCATTGTTCCTAGCCTCCAAGTCTTCTTTTCCCTTATTCCTTTGTTCCAAAATCTCACATAGCCTGATAGATTGAATTTCTTGTTCTCTTTTGAGTTTCCTTACTTCTTCTTGTAGAGATCCATTCTTTTCTAGAAGTTCTTTGATTGCATTGTTTACATCATCTGAACTACTTGAAGGGAAAAAGTCTTCGATCTTTTCTTCAACATACTTGAGATCATTCATCTGATTTTCAATTTCCTTTATTCTTTTAAGGATTGGGAAAGATTTTCATTTGCTTCCTTGAGTTGAATTATGGCCATCTCTAGATCTAGCTTTTCATTTTCAATTGCCTTGTCAAGTCTAAATATCTCCATTTGTCCTTAGATCTTTTCTCAAGCTGTTAAACTTTATCTTGAGAACCACAAAGCTTTGATACCAATTGTTGGAAATAATCAAGACTAGCTAAGCTACTGAGAGGGGAGGGGTGAATCAGCTACTTCAAAAATATTCTTTAAATTCATCATATAACCATGTAAATTATTCACCATAGATCCATCTATACTACTACATGCATAAGTACTAAAAAATAAACATTCAACCCACAAGAACACCAAGTTTTGGTGACCCAAAAACTTTCCAAATAGAAAGTAAAACTAGGGTGGGGATGATACCCACAAAACTTCACTATTGTAGCATAAAGTTAGTTGGTTAAGGCTTACATTGACCACTTCTGGTGATCTGCCCTGTTAGGAGCATAAAAGACTACCAAGTCCACCTTATTAAAGGATTTACAAACATACAATGAAGTATGCACTCAGTTAAAAGATTTATAAAAAGACTGTTAAGTCTACCTTGTTAAAGGATTTAAGACTAATTCACCTATTAGGATGAAGCAATAGATCTACTTATAACTCTGATTGTTGATTATATCCTTTATGCATTGATCACCTTATGTGATAGATAAGACTTTTTTTTCCTTTGATGACCTTGTTGAATAGCCTAAACTACTACTAATATACCTTCACATGCACTTCTTACAAATACTTCATCATAATATAATACGATGATATCTTACAATACATCTTACATATATACCTTTTTAATTTACAAAACTACAAGGTCGGCCAATATAGAAGTGAACAACACATTACAAAGTCAACCCAATAGTAAATAACTTAGGTTTAATGAATTGACTTAGTGACCTTCTAATACATGTCATCCACTATATTACTTGACATCGTCATGCATTCAGTAGAAGTGAAGGCTCGGTCCATACTAATCACTCGACATAGTTCTAAACTCGATGACCACTGGTGACTCAGTAGATGTAATGTCACTCTGTAGATACTACACACTAAGTTTACCTTGCTTCACTTGGTAAACACTTCTTCCAATGCTCAATTTATACTAAATTTCCATGACACAAACTTACTACACGGTAGACACTATGAAGCTCAATAGACACTGCTGGTCTTCACATTGCCTATATTCACTTGATAGCCTCTATTCTACTCAGTGTAAACTATTGTAGCTTGGTTAACTTTGGAGTGCTCAGTGAGTGTAGGAAACTAAGTGTTGAGCTTGGTGGCTTCACTGATATAGATAAGTTTTCTCACTAATGGAATCTATAACTTAATGCCAACATACCCACCTTGGTTTAGCAGAACCTAAAGAGTAGAAAACTAATTTTGGTTTCGTTGAAGTTGGGCCCAAGTGATCTACACATATAAGTCCTTAGGTTGTGTGAGTTTTATCACTATGGTATTGGATATTTTGTTGTCCAGTAGTTTCAAACACCAACAAAATGGTGACTCTATTAGGGAGTTGTTTTGAGATTCATGATAGACAAACCTTGAGAATTTAAAAGAATTCAACACAATAGAAGGAACAACATGGAGAAAGTTTTATGCAGTAATAAGTTGATGTGTTTAGTCCATTTCCTTACTATATTGTTAGATACACCTAGTCTTGTCATTAACTAGTGTGCCTTTTACAGATTTGTGTCTCCTTTGGGTAGAGTCTGAGGTAATCATTTTCCATAGTGTTTCCCATGGATTTGGGGTTTTATGCATTTTTTTTTCAAACTATCAACAAAATATTTTTCATTTGTTTAGTAATTGTTCCCATTCTGATAGAGTGGGTGGCAACTCAAAAGGTTTAACCAGTGTCAGTACTTGGAATTTTTTGTCTAAAATTATGACAAATAAGAAGAATACAAGGGAAAATGTGAAGTAAAACATAGGAATCATATTATAGACTGATCTCCCTCCAAGGAGAAGATAGAATTAGGTTGTGAAAGGAGATTAGATGCAGAAAGGAAGTTATTCTCATGATAAAATATCAAGAAAAGATAATACCTATCATCTTGCTGCTAAAAAGGAGGCTTTCTCTAAAGGTCCTAGATCTCACCCAGGGTTGTCTGATGATGAATTCTATAATACTTCTAAAATGATATGTCAGCAAAATATTGTATAACCACATGCACTTAGTTTGGGTTGTAGGAATATAAATAATCTTTTCCAATGTAGTACAAATCCTTTCATGTCAGACTATTCTCCTAAAAAGTTGAGACCCAAACACTTAGAACCTAAAAGTTTTAATGATGAGAAAACATCTAGTTCTAATTTTACTATCTCTGATCCTAATGAGAATGAAATCTTGAGAGAACAACTTGCTAAGAAAGAAGCTATTGATAGGAGATTTCAAAAGGAAAGGGAAGTAAAAATCATTAAGGCTTATGAAGAAAAACAAGAATTACTTAGGCAAATTGCTACTCTCAAGAAGAAAAATGAGATAATAGTTAGTTCTTGGTAGCCTAAGATTGTAGGTCAAGTTGAGAAACTTAGGATGCAAGAACAAAGTTTGATGGAGACTTAGAAAGTGAATCTAAAGGGACTTGTAATACATCAAGTCAGGAACTATAGAGCTCTAGAAGTTGATAATAATAGGGTAAAGGATGTAGAACCTACTACAACCCCTAAAGATAAAGGAAAAAAGAAAGAGATTGGTATTAGGATCAATGAACTAGAAAAGATTGTCTAGATCCATGATTTTATGTCACCTTCTAATATTGAGTTCGAAAAGAAAAGACAAGAAAAGGATGCTCTAGTTAAGAAATTGGAAATTCCAGAAAATGAGGTAGCTATAGCCAAGATGAATAATAAGATCAAATTCCTAGAAATTTCTAATAAGAAATCTATAGCTATGCCTAAGGGTAATACAGATGGTGGATTCAATAATGTAGATCAAAATACCACTTACGTACTAGTTTCTTTCTTGTCTTCTTTTTCAAAAAAATTGAATTTAAGTAAGCCTATTGGTGAGGTTGGTACTAGTAATACCATAGATAATTCTAATAAAAATATTTCCTATTAATGAAAGATTGACTTGCAAATAAGACTTGTCCAATTAGAGGGCTAGAGGAAGATATGTTTTGATGGAATCCTTGGTTTTCCTAACCCCATACCACAAGAAATGAGAAAAAGGTTGCCTAAATTTGTTGGGAATAATGCTATCACTTGTGAGTATCTCTTAATAAGTTTTTTTGGATATGATGAGTGACTATGAGGTTGAAGCTAAAGATGTCATGATGAAGTTATTTGTTCATTCATCAACTAAAGATGCTAGAGAATTGTTCAAAAGACTTCTTGAATTATCCATTATGGATTAGAAAGACATTGAATATTTTTTCAAAGAGCAATATGGTGATAAGCAAAATTAGAGCTACATTTTGAGTGAATTCAATAACATCAAGAGGTTGCCTAATGAGTCTAATATTGAATTCAATACTAGGTTTTAGAAGAGAATGTACAAGTTGATGCAATCCATGTGACTTGATGATAGGGTATGTTTAATCATCTACTTAAATGCATTTTATGGTAAAATAACATACCAACTTAGGGACAAGGAACCTAGAACTCTAAGGGATGCTTTCAAAATGGCTATAAATGTAGAGAATAAATTGAGAATCTTAGGGAGATTAGAAAGTAAAAGGGATGACCCTAGGTTGTTTGGTAATAAAGGAAATAGAAGGGAAGATCATAAAATTGTAGGTGGGAAGAAGAAACAGTCTAGTGAGATAAGTCAAGTTCTCGATACTATAAAGAATTTAAGTCTTCCTTAGGTAAAGAATGATAGGAATCCCATTGATAATAGGATCCCTTATTAGTCTAACTTCAATAGAAGAATAGGTTGCAAATTTTCCCCTTCAACACTATGTGAAAAGATGGTCAACCCTAAGAACAAAAACAAGGTAACCCCTGATCCTTTATCAAATTTTTTTATCAATTTGATAGATGATCCTAAGTTTGTTGTTGAACCTACATGGTTTTTTGCATGTCAGTTACCCCATTCTCTTGAATCTTGTGCAATAGCATTGTCAATTCAAGGAAATCGGACCATAATAGAAACATCTCATGAGCATGAAGAGGACAATGATGATGTTCTTTGTAACATGTTTGAATCACATTATTCTGACTGTGAGGATTTTGATAGAGATGTACATGACCAAAGAAATTTTTAGAATGTCACACAACAACAAGTATTTTTAGATGGGAGTGATATTGAAGACAATGTGTGTAACATGATGGATACTAAAGAAGTAACATTAAGAAAACCTTCTAGGGAAGAGATTGATTAGATTACTACTAGTATGATAGCCTAGGTTCAAACTAGGAACATGGATTAGAGAGATGGAAATGATAAGGTATCCAACATTTTTATAAAGGGAAATGACCCCAAAAATGTGGAAATTGTGAAACCTAAAGAGGCCTTTGTTGTGAAGATTAAGTTCACCAATAAGAAGTGGGAACCAAGAAAGGGGGTAACCCCAAGGATTTAGACTTTTCAAGCAATGTTCCTAAAAGGTTAGATGATAAGATACCAAAGGTGATTACTAAGATAGATAGGAATCATCCAAATGCTTTGAAAATTTTGGATAAACATGATGAGAAAAAGAATATAAATAGTGGTAATCCTTCTAATTCCTCTATAGTTATGCTTGTTGTTTTATCTTAGATTACCTGTGAAGGTTCCTCTATCTGAATTGCTAAGAATCTTAGAACACTAAGATAAAGCCATAGCATGGTCGGGAAATACTAATCTAAAGGTACGTTAGGAGTGTAATGAAAATCATGATCTGAAGGAAGGATGTAATGAAGAGGTAAAAGACAAAGAAGCCAAAGTGGTTGTGTCTCAAATTCCTCAGATGTTTTTTGATAGCTCTGTCAATGAATGTTTAGGAAGTGTTGAGCCATTTTTCTTGAGTATCTTAGTGAATGGTAAAACATTAAAAAATTGCATGATTGATTCTAGTGCTTCCAATACTATTATGCCTTTTAAATAATGAAGGAGTTAGGCGTAATAGTTGATACTACTCAGGGAAGATGTTGTGTTATGGATAAGAGAGAAGTGATAGTCATAGGGACTATTAATGCTTTACCATATAGATTAATAGCTTGTCTTGACAAAGTACTTAATATGAGTGTATTGGTTGTTGATATTCCACCTCAATATGGTATGTTGTTGTCTAGAAAGTGGAGTGCTACCATGGGAGGAAGTTTACAATGTGATCTATCATTTGCTACTTTTAACATTGATGGAAATTTGGTGAAAATAAATAGAGAACCAAAGAGTATATATATGATAGAAGAAGAGATTGTGGATGACGTGATTAGATTTGTGGATATAGATGTCAATGAATTTAAAGCTGAGGTTTTGACTTTGAAGAAAGATAAGCACAAATTACAGTTGGAAGTAGAAGCTAACACAAAAATAGATAAGGGTGATTTATGGACTATGTTTTTTGATGGTTCTTATTTCAAAGATGGAGTAGGTGCAAGTATTTTGTTGATCTCTCCTTTAGGAGTAACATACAAGTTTTCCTTTACCTTAAGTTTCCCTTGCACTAATAATATAGCAGAATATGAGATTTTTTTGTTACCATTAAGACTAGCTCATAAGCATGGGATAAAGTGTTTACATGTTATAGGAAATTTTGAATTGTTTGTGTCCCAAGTAAGAAATGATTATGTGTAAAAAAATAAATGGCTAAAATAGTAAAGAAATGTAGTATGGGACATGATTGAATGCTTTGATGCATTTGGGATAGTTTGGAAAGATAGAACTAACAATAAGGTAGTAGATTTTCTAGAAAATATAGTAATAAAACTAGATGACATTACATTTTCTGGCATATCTAAAGTTGAGATCCAAACTAGGTCCTCTGTTCTTGATAATGTCCAGAATTGGCAAGTATTTGAAGATGACAAGGATAGTTTGAGATTTTTGAATTGTGAAAATATGTTGTTAGGATAAGAAATTGATTGTTAAGCTTATGTGGAAAACATAAATGGAAAAGATACTATTCTTGGACAAGAAGTTGTACAATTAAAAACAAATAAAATCCCAAAGGTTCTAGTTGTCCTAGAAACTATTTTTGACAATCAAGATAGGTCACAAGTGGATACTAGTGGATATAATGCTAAAGACCTTGAGGAGGTAAATTTAGGAACTATAGAAGCACCTAAGATGGTATATATTGGCAAGAAGCTATCCCCTAAAATAAGCCAAGGTTTGATACATTTTTTGAGGAAGTATAGGCATGTATTTGCATGGTCATATGATGACCTAAAGGCTTCTAGAGAAGATCTCTTTCAGCATGAAATTCCTTTGAAACTAGATGCTAAGCCTTTTAGACAAAAACAAAGGCCAATAAATCCAACCTTGGCTCCTAAAATGCAAGAAGAGTTAATCAAGTTAAGGAATGGAGGGATCATAAAACATATTAGACATTCTTCTTGGGTATCCAATCTAGTGCCAATAAGGAAGAAAAATGGAGATACAAGGTTGTGTGTTGATTTTAGGAATCTCAATATATCTTCATTGAAGGAAAATTATGGCTTACCAAACATGGAGGCTATGTTGCAAAAGGTCACTAGCTTAGAGCTCATGTCTATGATGGATGGATTTTTAGGTTATAATCAAGTGGTTATCAAGGAATAAAAACAATTTAAGAGTGCTTTAACCACTCCATGGGGTACTTATGTATATGTCAGGATGCCTTTTGGGCTTATTAATGCTGGGGCTATTTTCCAATGTGCAATGGATGTGGCATTTGCTTATTATTGATAATTTTTAAGTTGTGTATTAGGATGATTTGACTGCTTACTTTAAAGATGAGAATGATCATTGCATGCATCTAGAGAATATATTTATTAGAGCCCTCAAATATGGTATTTCTTTGAATTCTATGAAGTGTCATTTTGGTGTCACTGAAGGGAAGTTGTTAGGGAACTTGGTTGGTAAGCATGGAGTGAGGATTGACCCTGAAAGGGTAGAAGCAATAGATAAGATTTAGAAACCTAAGAGTGTCAAGAGAATTCAGTCATTTTTTTGACATATTAACTTTCTTAGGAGATTTGTCACTAATTTTGCACAAATTAGTAGACCTATATCAAGGATACTGAAGAAAGGATCTAACATAAAATGGAATGGAGAACCTAGCATTACCTTCCAAAAGACTAAAAAAGCTATTAAGGATGCTCCTATTCTCAGAGCACCAACCCATCCATATATTTTCTTTTTCTTCATTCCATACCATTGATGTAGTACTATTATAGAAAAATGAGGAGGGTTATGAACAAATAATTCCATTTTTTAGCAAATAATTATAGGTAGCAGAGCTTAAGTATGATATTAATGAAAAATAGGCATATGCATTGGTCAAAGGAGTAAAATATTTCAAATGTTACTTAATGGGAGCTATTATTATTGCATTTGTTCCTATTGCTACTGTAAAAGAAATTTTTTTACAACAAGAAGTATCTGGTAGAAGATGTAGATGGATAAACCAAATTCAAGAATTTAACATTGATATTCAAATCACTAAACTAGTTAGGAGTCAAGGTTTGGCCAAATTAATGACAGAAGCTAATTTAGAGGCAAACCAAATCAATCAACTAGATGATAGTTGTAGAGAAAATATTTGTGACATGGATACCTCTGACTGGTACAAGGATGTGATTTATTATTTGCAAGACATGAAATCTCCATTAGAGTTAATTAATAACCAAAAGAGATCCCTTAAGTTATAGGCTATAAGATATGTCATAGTTTAAGGTCATTTGTGGTGGAGAAATATGGAAGGAGTCCTTTTGAAGTGTGTGGATAAAATGGAGTCTAAAAGGATTTTGAAAGATATGCATGAAGGTGTATGTGGTGGTCACTATATGGCTAAAACCACTTCTCATAAAGTTCTGAGGGCTAGGTTTTGGTGGCCAACACTTTTCAAAGATGCTCATGAATTTGTGAAAATATGTGATACTTCTCAAAGATTTAGTGGAAAGTTGATTTTTTTTGGGAATTTGCCATTAAGACCTGTTGAGGTGTAGGCACCCTTCTAATAATGGAGAATTAATTTTATAGGTTAAATTACAAACAAATCTAGTGGTGTTCATTCTTGGATCATGGTGGCTACTAATTATTTCACTAAGTGGGTTGAGGCAATTCCTACTAGGAAAACAACAAGTAAAGTGGTTGTCAATTTTATTTTGAATAATAATGTGACCAAATTTGGATGTCCACAAAAAATTATGATTAATAATGCTATGTGTTTTAGATCTGAAGAATATAAGAATTTTTGTAACAAGTATGGCATTACAAGATATACATCTCCACCTTACCATCCTCAAGGAAATGGTTAGGTAGAATCAAGTAACAAGATTATACTAAAGATTATCAAAAGAATTCTAGGGGAAAATAAGAAGGCCTGAGATTCAAAATTTCCATTAGCCCCATGGCTCACAGGGTTACTGTGAAAAAAAGCCATTAGATGTGCCCCATTTGATTTGGTTTATGGTAGACAAGCTAGACATCCCCAAAAACCTAAAGGAGATGTACAAGTTTGTTCAACTTTATGAAGATGATATTATTGATGAAATGCAACTCAGAATGGATGATATCTTGTAATTAGAAGAAACAAGGTGGGAATATTCTATTCAAAATGCCAAATTACAATCATTGATGAAACACCTATATGATAAAAGGACTACTGAAAGGAAGTTTGAAATAGGTGACATGATATTAATATGGAATGCTAGACTAGAAGATAAAGGAAAGCATGGTAAATTTTACCCAATATGGCTTGGCCCATATTACATCTATGATACAAATGGAGAGGATTCATATTTCCTGAAGGATTTAACTGGAAATATTCTTGAATTGCCAGTTCATAGACAATTCTTGAATAGGTACTTTTCATAAGGTATTTATTTTCCATAAATATTAGTTTTAGGGTTTTTTGTGCTCTTTTACATTGTGTATATTTTGTAAGTCCATGTAAGTTTCTCTATACAATTTGTTTCCTTGTTTCTATTCTATTCTATGCTCTCCGAAGAAGTTTTCATTGTTGTATCAAGAATGTGGTCTCTCTACCATAGATTCTAAATTCTTGCATAGACTTTGGTAGTCTATCATCCCCAAACAGAGCCACTGTTGGTCTAATTTTTTACATAGTAAATTTCCTTGAAATCATGGTATAAACAATTAGATGTGTCCATTTTATTTGATCCTAGGGTTTCAAGTTTTGGTCTTGTATTTTTGATACCCCTTTAAATTTTTTGTAAAACCCTAGGTCTTGCCCTTTTAATTTTATCTTGGCATGAGATCTTTTAAAAGGCCAAATATTCTCTTCCCACCTACTTTGAAATCTTTGTTGTGTGCCTTTTTGAGAAGTTTTTCTGCCATTGGATCTTGTTTAGATCCACAGGTGTCGCATGCTCATTATAGAAAGTTGTGAGGCTGTTTACTACCATGACATAGTGACTGTCGAGATATTTGTTCTATGACACCATAAAGTAAAAGGTGGCATCAAAAAAGGTATGTTACCTTAGGAAAGGGTCATTCTAAGTGATAGAGCCATAATTGTCAAAAGGTACACGTGGAGCGGTGCATGGTTACCAGAACTTAGGATTTTTGGTGATTTGCTATGTTGTGACTAGAGATCTTTGTTGTAAGTTGATAACGAGATAGTGACTCACTAGAAAATTGTAGAAAATGACAAACTTTTTGAGGGAAACAATGATTGTTGAGTTCCCATGTGATTTTTACAATTTTCATATTCATTACCCTGACAACTATACTATATGAAGTGGTCATGTTTGACATCTCCTCATTTTCTCAGTCATCAAATTTTCATTTTATTGAGGGTTGCTATGTCACGACCAAAAAATCTTTCATCTTTGCCTATAGCGAGATAGTGAATGGTCAAAGAATGTAAAGGGTAGTGATATGGTGTGAATGGTGGTGATTTTGACAATCCCTAGAAAGATTTTTGGAAAAGGGTGCTCTTAATGCATGTGTCGATTGATAATTATTGATTAACCATGTCCAAAAGTTTTCTCAGCTCTGGATTCTTGTCATTCACCAGAAGTCTCTATGTAGTGACCAAGAAATCTTTTATCTTCACCAGTAGTGACATAGCGATTCAATCAAAAAATAATGCTCTGGTCATATCTCCATAAAGTGGGTCCCAATAAAGAGCTTTGTTAGTGGTGACTCATATAATTATGTGCCATCGTAGAATTCAACTACAAGCATGTATATTAGAAATCTTTGAACTTGCTAGAAGTCGCTATGTCATGACTAGGAAAATTTTTGTTTTCACCGATAGTGAGATAGATACCCACTTGAAAGTCATGCAACACGGTGAGATTCAGGATACAACTATCACCACTAAGAGATAAAAGGTGATATGTCTGCCAAGTGGAAGTGAGTTCTTTATGTTTGCATAAATATGGACCCACTGCTAGATTAGATGAAAGGTAATCACTGAGGATCATTTGATCCAGGAATGATCCACAATTATTGCCAAGTTGCTATAACAAGTTGCATATTATTTATTTTACACAACTTGGTGACCCACTATATTTTATAACTAAAGTGCAAGTTCCTCACCATTTGATTTAATGAAATCTGTGGATGTTGAATGCTCACTATGGAAAAATGCTCAAGTTTTAAGGGTAGCGACATGGTGAGAAGGGAAAATGAGTAATGGGCCCACTAGCTATATCAAATTAATGTTTTGAATTTAGTCCATTTGATCAAGGTGAGATTGATGGTTATTGCTATCTCACGTAAAAGAGTTGCTCACTTTTTAGGCATAGCGAGATAGCAATATGGTGACATGTGTCTTAAAAGAAAAGTGGGTCTAGTCTAAAGTGCCAACAATGAAGGAAATCTACAAGTGGAAATTTCTCATTGGTTTGACTGCTAGTGTGTTCAAAAAAAATGAGTCAGATCTATTTTAATTCCTATATTGTAGGATTTTTTAAGATTGATGACCCAAATTTAAATACAGAAGGAAGTGCCATGCTTTTTTTCCCTTACAATTCATTTATGAGATATGAAGGCTTTGCATGCAAAGTAGAATTAGTGCATATCAAAGAGGATTTTTCCATTTTCACATTACACGAACAATATTTCAAGTTTCCTAAGAGAAAGAAAATTATAGATAGTATTGTGGGGAAACTCTAGTCAAGGTTGAGCAGTTTTCCAATTGTTCTCAAAGTATTGTAGATTCATAGAGCAAGCAGGCTAAAAATTAAGTAAGTTTTCAAAAAAAGAATCTTTTTAGAATTTTAATTCCTCCAAACTATATTCAAAATGCCTCCTAAGAAAGTTTTCTCAAGACAAAGTGATTATTAGGCTAGGAATGTTCATGATAATTTGTTAGAATTGCTTCCTAAATCCACTACTAAGACTATTCAAGTTAAAAAATTAACCTCCCTAAACCCTAGGTTAAGGATTACATATGGCCTTTATGATAAGATTGGATTAGGGATGCAATGACTACTCAAACTAGCCTTGTTTTATTTAAAAAATGGCTTTTAGAGAGGAATGTTTTCTCCCAACATTCAAATGTTTGGAACTTTGATTTGGGAAACCTAGTGGTTCCTACTATGTTTATGGATTATGATTTGTTGGAGGCCATTGCTAGAAATTATGACTAGGCCATCAGGGTTGTAATAAGGACTGATGGTGTGCCCCTAATTACAATAAGCCCTGATGATATTAGAGATTTTTTTCACTTAGAACCCATAACTGACTTTCATCTGCTAATCAATCTGCAAGAGTTAGAAAATGAGTATAAGGAAAAGAAAGATGTGATTAGGAGAGGGGCACTAAAGGCACATATTGGCACAACTAGAACTCTACCAGTGATTACAACTACTTCTAGGGAGCCTTTCAAGAAAGACCTTTTTATTTCTTGAGATGTAGAGGTATATAGGAATTTATGCACAATTTTCAGTGAAGATCAACAAAATGCCATGCCTATCAGTTTTATGTATATGATGATTCAAATTACATCTTTTGGGTTGGATTTTGTTTTTGATTTTGCTACTTATTTAGCTAAAGAAATCCATGTTGGTTTGGTTGAAATTGCTAAAGGGAAAGTGGAGAAGACCTTTGGGCACTATTCTTTATTGATACACATGATCTTGTTTAAGGGGGTAACATATTTTGGTAAAGAAATGGAATTGAGTAGGGAGAAGGATGGGGTAGCACTACCAATCCAATTATGGAGTGCTGAAATGACCTGGGATGTTGATAATGCTAGCTTTGGTAGATTTGATAGGTATTTTTCTTCCAAGCTAAGATGCCTCATATTAAGCTGAGGACTTTGAAGAAGAAAAAATAAAGATTTGGGCCTTACATGTAGAGTTGAATACACAATATGAAGATAAATTAAGAAAAGATCTCATGTACCTTGTAGACAAAATTGAGTGGCCATTGTTCTATGTTCAATTAGCAAGGGTAGTGAATATTTGGGAAGAACTGAAAGTGAATGAGGAGGCTTTAAAGCCTATTGTGAATAAGTGGGGGAAGAAAAGGAGAAGGAAAGAGGTGACATTATTGTGTTATTCATTCATAAGGTCATCCCATGACCAAATTGAAAAGACTTATGGCATTGTCACTGATCTATCAACTTTTGATGACATGAGGGTATATCTATGGAAAATAATAATTGGCTACTTGAGTAAGTACAAGAGCCAAAAATTTGATTTGTTTCCTCATGCTATAGATAGAAAAAATAAATTGAAAAGTAAAGATGAGTGGGCTAAATAGTTAGATGATTTACACTAGTTAAGGATGAATAAAATCATAAACCAAAAAGGACATGCTTGGTGGGCCACTTTAACTAAAGAGTTGGTAAAGGTTCAATTATTCTTTGATTCTTTGAAGCAAGATTTTGTTGTTATTGATAATGAGGCTAAGTATGTGCTCAAAAAATAGAATGATATTTTACAATTCAATTGGCCAAATGATACAGTATTTGACACATGGATGGAAGATATTGCTTCTGATGAGAAATTTGAGGAAGTTGAAATAGATGAAGATGAAGTACAGGATGATGAGGTGCAAATTATTGACACATTAGCACTAGATTTGAAAGATGTAGAAGATGAGGGTCACTAGTTAGTTCCAACTATAGAAACAGAAGCTCGAGATGTGGACATGATAGAGGAGCAATTGAGGGTGAAAGTCCAAGATGAAGACAATGAAAATCCAAGGGTAAAAATTGATTTAAAAGAACCATAGGATGATTCATCATTGGCTAGTTTAGTAGCTACATATTTTGAAGATCTAGAGTAGTTGGGGAAAATCAAAGAGCTAGTAACTTGCAACAGTGTAACAAAAATGGGCCTACCAAAGAATATCTTGATACCCTTGGCATTCTGTTATACATTGTTTTGTGTTTTGTATTTGTTTCTAGTTTGAAAGGACACTTGTCAATCACATTTTCCCTTTTCTTGTTGCAACTCATGCCTATATAAATGAGTTTTCAAGGCACTGTGAGGGTCTGAGACTTGTGTAATTTTAAGTCTTTAAAGAAAATATAGTTGGTCCAATGCATGTCGTTGTTACTTTGAGTTTATTTTCAATTGAACTTTTTGATATATAAAATTGATAGAATAGTTAAATATTCTGGGTTTTTCTTTAAATCTCTATTGGTTATTGTATTAGTCATATTGAAAGGATAATATAAATGGATACTTACATTATTCTATGTGTCACCATTTCATGAGTTTATTTGTTTTGAGGTCTCTTGAATAAGGTTTAAGTGGTTGAATATAGTTTGGATGGGTTGTGTGTTGATTTTATTATTGCTCTTAATTCAATGAATTATATAAATGCTTCATTAGATTAGTAGAATTCATGAATTTATGAAAAGGATAATTTATAAGAGTGGAAATGGGTGATTACTATTGATGAATTCATTCACAAGTTGTTTAAATTACATCTCTTTCTAGTAGTTGAAGTTTTGCCCAATGGATAAGGCACTGGCCACAAAATTCAGTGATGGTTGAGAGTAAATCTTAATTCTACATGCCAAATCAATTTTAAATTCAAAATCATTTTCAATGAATGTTATATTGCTGGTTAACACTCATCCATACATTATTTTTGAGTTATAGGTAGCTACTAGTACTAGGAATTTTGGTAGACTCAAGGAGAAATGTGACCAAATCTACTTAAGAGGGACATTCATGAATTAGAGAATATTAACATATGGATAACTTTCATATATGACTAGGATAGAGGATGAGAATTAGAATAAAACTAAATTAGGTTTCATACAACAATATCCTAGTCCAGTATCCCCTAGGTATACCCACCTTGGTTTAGTAGAACCTAAAGAGTAAAAAACCATTTTTGGTTTTGTTGAAGTTGGGCCCAAGTGATCTACACATATAATTTTTATTAGGAATTAGCTAGTCATTAGGTTGTGTGAGTGTTATCACTATGGTATTGGATATTTTGTTGTCTAGTAGTTTCAAAAACCAACAACTCCTATAGTATTAGAACCCCCAGTTGCTAAAGTGGTTGATCCAACCAATGTTACTATTTCAACCCAAGCTCAACCAAAAGTGGAACCTCCTTTTCCAGAGAAGATTATACAAAAGAAACCTGTATAAATAGATGAAGAACCTTTTGATATTGTTGATTAGTTGAAGAACATGCATGTCCAAATACCCCTATTTCAAGCCATTAAAGATGTTCTAATTTGTCAAAAAGCCATTAGAGAAGCTTTCTTGAAGAAGCCTAGAAGGAAGAAAAAGGACCCCACCATAGTCGATGTTGTGGGACAACTGGCTAACATTATGTTAGGAAAATTGGTCACACCAAAATATTCTGATCAAGGTAGTCTAGTTGTAGATGTCAGTACCAATGATAAGTCTATTAAAAATTCTTTAATAGATCTTGGAGCTGCTATAAATGTCATGACCAAAGACACTATGAAGAAGCTGAAAATAGAAGGATTAAGAGCTCCTCTAACAATTCTACAACTTGCAGATAGTTCTATTGTTACCCCTAATGGGATAATAGAAAACATAGTTGTAATCATAGACTCTTTGGAGTCTCTTATAGACTTCATGATTATGTCCCACAAGGTTAATCTATCTGGTTACCCTGCCATACTAGGTCAACCATGGTTAGCTACAATAGATGAAAATATAAATTTTAGATTAGGGAATATGACCATATCCAATGGCCAAGCAACAAAAAAAGTTGATCTATATCCTCCAATACAACCATTACCAGATTTAAGCACATCTATTTGGCCAGATTTAGGGGATGAAGAAGAAGAATTAAATGCTATAGTATAGCTCATGATGTTACATAGATAGCCTTTTCAAAAGCTAGAGGAGGAAGATTTAGTACTTCAGAGTATTCTTACTAATAGTTGTATGGTAGAAAAAGATGTATCTGAAAGTTCTATGTTAGAATTAATCACATATGAGGAATTTGGTGAGAATTGTACTATGCTCAAAGAACTTGATATTCCTCATCAACTACTACCATGTGAATTAGAAGAAAGTCCAATCTCTAAAGCTACTATGATAGAGTCTACCACTACTATTGAACAATCTAAAGGTCATAATCTTCATGTTAATCCCAAATTAACACCAACCCAAATGGAATAGTTAAGAGCTGCTTCAAAGGCATGAAAAGGCCTTTGCATGGGACTATGGTGATATGAAAGGGTTGAGTCCTACATTATGCACCCATAGGATATACATCAACAATGGGTGTTTACCACTGCATCAACCTCAGACAAGGATAAATCAAGCCTTAGATAAATAGTTAAAATTCAATTACAAAAATTGCTTGATGATGGTTTTATTTATCCTATATTTGATAGTAAATGGGTGTCATCCTTGGTCATAGTGCCCAAAAAGGGAGGAAAATGGAGAATTTGTGTAGATTATAGAGAATTGAACAAATCCACCAAGAAGGATCACTGTCCTATACCATTTATAGATCAAGTTCTAGACACTCTAGCTAGAAAGAAGTATTCTCTTTTCTAAATGGTATAGTTGTTATAATCAAATCAATATTGCTCCTGAAGACCAAGACAAAACCTCATTTACATGCCCATGGGGTACTTTCACATACTCTATTTTACCATTTGGTTTATGTAATGCTCCTGCAACATTCCAATAAGCTATTATTAGCATCTTTCTTGATATATCACATGATTGTATGGAAATATATATGGACAATTTCATAACATTTGGAGTCACCATTGAGGAAGTAGTGATGAATCTTGAAAAGGTGTTGGTCATATGTCAAGAACATAATTTGGAACTTAATATTGAAAAATGTTTCATGCTTATGTAGGACGATGTAGTACTTGGTCATTTCATATCAACTGTAGGAATATAAGTGGATCCAGCAAAAATAGAGGTAATTCAAACATTGCCCATACCTAGAAAATAAATAGATGTAAGATCTTTCTTAGGTCATGCTAGATATTATAGATGTTTGATAAAATATTCTAGTATAATAGCTAGTCCCTTGTATAAATTACTCACAAAGGAAGCTAAATTTAGTTGGACATTCAAATGTAATGAAGCCTTGTTGTAGCTTAAGAAAATTCTCACTACAACCCCAGTTTTACAAGGCCCTAATTGGAATTCACCTTTTCATATATATATATATATATATATATATATATATATATATATATATATATATACAGATGCTTATAACTTTTCCATCTATGTATTTCTAGGGAAACAATCTCAAAATCTTGAAAATGCAATATATTATATTAGAAAAAGCCTTCATGGACCAAAGCTAAGTTACACAATGACTAAAAAAAACTATTAGTAGTAGTTTATGCCTTGAACAAATTTCATCATTACATCACTGGCTATCCTATATTTGTTCATACTAATCATGTAGCAATTAAATATCTCATCAACAAGCCTACTATAATAGGTAGGCTAGCAAGATGGTTATTGTTGTTGCAAGAATTTGATATAACTATAGTTGATAAGCCTAGAAGAGCCAATGTTGTAGCTGATTATTTTTCAAGAATCCATCATGATGATAATGATACTACTTTGATAGATGATTCATTTCTAGATGAGCATTTATTTCACATTTCTATTCAAACTCCATAGACATTATTAACTACGTTGCAACCAATAAAATACTGACACATTTTTCTTACAAGGAAAGGAAGTTACTTGTAGAGAAAAGTTTTCATTTCTCTTGGATAGATAATCTATTTTTTTATACTGGACTTGACCAAGTTATGAGGAGATGTGTAAGAGAAGATAAAATATATGACATTCTACATGCATGTCATAATGAACCATGTGGAGGGCATTTTACAGCAAAAAGAATAGCCTTGAAAATCTTGACAATTGGTTACTATTGGGCTACACTTCACAAAGATGTAGTCAACTATACACAAAAGTGTGATAAGTGTCAAAGGATGGGTTGACCAACAAGAATAGATGAAATGTCTCTTAACCCATAGATGGCATTAACACCATTTGACAAATGGGCCATGGACTTTATTGATCCAATTGATCTTCCATCCAATGGAAAATCCTATATCCTTGTATGTATTGATTACTTGACAAAATGGGTTTAAGTCAAAACCATGAAACATGCTCATGAAAAAAAAGTTGTCAAATTTTTGTATGAAGAAATTTTTACTCTCTATAGTGTACCCAAAGAGCTAGTAACTGACGAAGGTCCACAATTCACCTCTAATCTAATCTTAACACTTATGAAGAAATATAACACCAAGCACTAGAAATCTAGTCCTTATCACCCTCAAGCTAATGGGCAAGCAAAAGTCACAAATCATGAGCTAGAGAACATACTAACAAAAATAGTCCATTTACACCATAGGGATTGGACCAGTAGATTACAACAAGCCTATAGAACAACATGGAAGACTACTACAAGATTTACACCATTTGAGATCCTATATGGTAAAGTAGCAATGCTCCCCATTGAATTTGAATATAAAACTTTAAGAACAACATTGGAGTTAGACATTTAACTTCTTGTAGCATAGAGAGAACATCTTCTACATCTTAATTCTTTGGATGAAATGAAAAAAACTACTTTGGAGCACACTAAAATTTTACAAAAATAAAGAAAAAAATGGCATGACTCTCACATTATCAACAAAAAATTTCAAATTGGTGACTGGGCACTATTATATAATTCCAGATTTAAAGATATGCCAGGAAAGCTACAGACAAGATGGCTGGGTTCATAAAATGTTGATCATGTCTTTGATAATGGAGCTATCTAATTAACTACCATTGATCTAGTACCTTTCAAATTATTAGTCAGTGGTCAAAAACTAAAATTATATAAATGGACCCAAACAAAAAAGGATTTCCTGTAGTAGTTTTAGTGGTCAGATTCAAATACAAATTAGGTAACTCTTCTTGCATGCAAAAGTGTTAAACTTCTGACTGCTACTCTTCAACATTAATTTCTTTGTGCATGTTCATTATAAAAATTTTATGCCCACATAAAGTTCCAAATTTCTCCATTCACTTTATTCACTTCATCTCATTTCTTTTCTTCCATCCATCCATGTCATCTCATTTCTTTACCTTCTACCCATCCACCTTCCACGTCATCATTTTCTAATGTTTTCAACAAACAAAACAATTGTTGATGGATGCTATCACTACTAATGTAACCTTCGCCACCTTTTGGGGTATGTGCAATGATTAGTTAACAAATATAATATTTTCAAATTATTATTCATTTATAGTACACAAATTTCATTAATTATATTTAATATTACATTCTTTATATGATGGCATTATGCAAGTTCCACACCCTGTATTAGGTCTGACAAGTGTGGACACTTGTCCTTATTTCATAGGGGGCAAGAAAGTTTACTAATATCCAATGGCATTTCTATTTATTCCTAAAGATTTTTCCAAATCTTCATATTTCCTTCATTGATGGAATTTAATTTCCATAATTACACAAGTGTAGATTTCGCACCCCTTATTTTTAAATGATTTTATTGTCAGGCTATGATGTGACTTGTGGTTAAATTTTAAGTGATCTAAATCCAATTTTTGGGTAATTCTCACACACATCCATGATTTAATTTCATTAAAGCCAATTTATTGTTCATAACGATTTGTTATGACATTAATTACTTGTCAAAAGAAATAAATGTGAGTTGAGTTTGTAAAACAAAAAAGTAGCTTGAATTCATAAGGGGGAAAATAGAGTAGATAGTGAAAGTGTTAAGAAGACATGGGTGGACAGTTATAGAGGAGAGAACTAGTAGAACATACTGTGTTTCTCTCAGATGTAGAAGCTTTAAGGAGACTTAATACATGTAGTTGGTTAGGATATTTCCTGAGATTGACCGCATTTGATGATGAGCTAGCTGTAGAATTCATAATGACATTTGATGCAGGTGAAGCTTCTATATGGGGTTTAACGATGATTTCTATAGAGGAATGTATTGCTGAAGTAACTAGATTGTTGGAAATTGGAGAATATTATCCCAACACACATGATGCAAGGTTAGCAAGAGCTCAATTTTTTATACCAACTGATCCTCCTATAGACATTACAAAGCAAGGTTGCAAAAGAATATCACTCCTACTACCATACAATGAATTAGCCATGCATATTATCAGATACCTTACATTTGAAGGGCAATTCTCATATTTACATGCACATCATTTCAAATTGCTTAGTTGTATAAAGCATAATCTTCCTATAAACATTCCAAATTTCTTGTACAATATGTTGTGTTTTAGTGTAGAAGAAACTCAAAAAGAAAAAGATAATTCTATTACCCATCATGCCCTAATTAAATTACCAATAGAAAGGTCACTTAGGGATGTGTCTACCATGACATGGGAAGAATTTGTCCAAGCTAAGACTTTGCAACCCTAGGCTACCCCTAGTGAATAGCCTAGTGAGGAGAATGTAGTCCCCACCAATGAGCCTACTAAGAAAAATATCCAAGAGGTTGAAGCTGAAAATGTGCAAGAAAATACCCGAGAAAATGTAAAAAAGACTATACCTTTACTTGTTCAAGAAACCCAAAAACCTACTTCTAGCAGAGCAAATAGGAAATGAAAATTGCAAGAAGAAATCTCTATTTCGGTAAAGCAAGAGCCAAACCCTATAGTTGTGAGAAAAAAGTGAACTAAGAAAATTCCTACAACAACTACTCCTACAATAGAGACATTAAGAGGAAAATGTAGGCAAAAGGCTATGATACAAGAAGAAACCCCCATAAGGAGAAGCCCTAGGATGAGAGGGAAAATTTATAAAGATTCCACTTTGTCCAAGACATCTACTAAGGACTCCCCTATAAAAATTTTTCCTAATAATTCTCCTCCCGATCCTAAAACCACAAAAATTCCTAAAAGTCTTAATGAGGAATGTAAGGATGAAGTCAATGAAAATCCAAATAATACCCTAGTAGGTCAATCAGGTATTTTAGGTAGTAAAGATGAAATAGTTCCTAAGCAAGTTCATCCAAACACTACCCTAGTTCCCCATAAATCAACATGGTATACTAATTTTGTAGAACATTTATGGAAGGAAGAGAGGAAAAAGAAAAGAAACCATGAAGAAGACAATGGTTCCATTACTTTGTAGAAACTCCTTTTTTTTTTGTTTGGAAAACACATGTTTGCTAAGGCCTTATGGGAAGAAGAGAGGAAAAAGATGAAGAAAGTCATAGCCTCCCAAGGTGAAGAAATTATAGATTTAAAAGAATAATTAGCAAGTCAAAATCAATAGATGGATCATGCCCTCAAGTTGGTTGATCAAGCACTTGCTTGTAGACCACTGCCAAGAGTTTATGCTCTCTATTCAAAATAACAATTTCTATTGTTTGAACTAATGCTAACTCTTAAGGATATTAATGTAGAGTTCAAATTAGCCCAAGAATTCTATGAATTATACTGGACTTTCCCATCCTAGTAGCAAAATTTTCTTTGTGACTTATATGTGCATAATTTTGTTATCCCTTTAGAAACCCCATGGAATCCCTTACTCTATATAGAAGATATACATTTAAGAGCCTTAATGTGTTGGATGTCTAATGAAGAAAACCATGATAGGAAACTAAATAACTATAGAGATGAGGAAAGGATAGAGCCCTTGCCTTTAAGAGCTGAGAGTAGCAAACTAGAAGAAGTTCTTAGAGAGCTGTTTAGATTAACTTATGGAAATAAGAATAAGGAAGTAAGGGATAGAATATTTGTTGCCAAAACCAAAGCCTATGCTGATTATGAGAATTTACCCTATTTTTCCTTTCAGAGAGCTATGATTGGTGTTAGATGTAGATGGGCCATATTTCTTGAGTCTCTTAGAAGGTCAAAACCATATAGTCCCATCAATTTGGAGGCAACACTTCACTGAGTACCAAAGTGTCTAGAGTTAGGGAAGCAAGCCAAACTAGAATTATGGTGTCCCCTCACCATGTAGCCTCTAATGCTCCTATGGACTTTATATGACATTAATACTGATAGACTCAACAAGCCATAGGAAGATCACATAAGGGAAGTTTGGGAAGAACAAGAGGATTTTACTATACCTTCAAGAGCAGTAGGAAAGGAAGGACTAAGATTGGGGAATTTAGGTCACTAACTCAAAAATGCAATGCTCGACGAAAATAATTACTTTAGTAGGGGGTAGATGATGAGGCTAAATATTACCTCTATTTCATGATAGTTTTAAACACTTTTTTAATACTCTTTTTCATTTTTATCAAAACATATGTGGACCTATGTTTACCTAAACCTATGGGTAGATAGTATGCCATATTTTGCTAGTATTATATATATGATGCACTATTTCATATAATTAGCAGAATGCATGTTCTTATATTTGAATTTATTTTGATAATTATTATTTGCAAATATGTCTCTACATAATGACTAACCTATTAGCAATGAAGCTCAAGATGATTGACAAATTCAAAGATGAATGTTGAGTACAGTTAATAGCATTCAAGGAGGAAGAACATTAAGGTTGGGTCATCATGGAGAACATCATACTAGTACCAAAGGACATGGCTATGAGAATGGAGGAGCTTTGAAGACTTACTAAATTCTCTACATTTATGTCAAGGGGTTATTGTTTAGACTTTATCCTTGAGCTATTACTTTTCCTTCTTTCTTACCTATGGATTCATAGTTATTTTTTTCACTTTTCTATTTTGGAATAAGTGTCAATTTCCTATATATAGGGATCAAACCAGTTGTGTGCAAGTTTTGAAGTTAAGAAGGAGAAAGTTTATGACAAGGAACTATTGACTTTTACAGTGAGTCATTTTTACAGTTCTATGTATTGATTCCATGTAATGAATTTTTGAAATGTAATGAAATAGTTTTTGGCTTCTATCTTATATTAGTATATTAGAAGAAGCCAACCAAGGGGGCCCACTTGGGGGGTGGATTAGATTAGAGTAGTATAGATTTATTTTCAAGAATTTCTAGTATTACAAGTAGAAGTTGTAAATTCCTTCCTGTAGCATAAAATTTTGTGAATGTTCCTACAACATCTATAAGAATAGTTATAGCAGATGAACTGATTTGGAATAGATGTTAACATTTCATTTCCAGTATTTGTTTCAATCAAGTGTGTTAATTTGTTGTAGTGATAGCATAGGCTCTTTTTCTTGCATTTTACTTTCTTGCAGCATAAGCATAATTACTCATTAAGATAATTAGTACACATACTACGACAACCATTTCAAGTATACATCCTTGGGTGACAAGATTAAATGTACCTTATAGTGGAAAAATTAATCCTTAGATTGAATACGTAATTCCTAAGTATGGCCTAGAGAATGATATTCATATACCTATTATGAGGTGGACCACTCTTCTCCTTTGTCTTCTCTCCTTCTAACTTGATAATTGATCGAATTAATGAGATTTATTCCTTTTTTTCTGGCTTTAGAAACATTTCTCTCTCTTTCAAATTCAAACTCAACTATCGAGTTGAATGTTGTTAGGCAAGTAGGTGGGCATTTGGCTATAGGGGAAATTGACCATGTCACATCAATTTCTAACACTCCCCCCCTTTTTCCCTTTTGAAACAAGGCAAGGATTGCTCCTAATCCAAATTAAATACACAAAGACTCTTTCTTAGGTGCACAAAAATTATTATGCCCAATAGCTTAGTAAATATGACTACTAGCTACTACTCAGACTTACAAAATTTCATTTTTATGTCTCCATTCTCCACCAACTCTCTGATGAAGTGATATCTGATCTCTATGTGCCTTTTATTCAAATATATCAAGGTTCTCCTTAACAAAATAGCTTGACATATTGCTACATTCACTGCTATGTATTCAACCTTTGCTATAGGTTGAGTAACAATGGGTTTCTTCTTGGATTCCCATGAAATTACACCCAATCCCATATGGAACATGTATTCAAAAGTGCTCTTCCTATCATTTAAACTTATAACCCAATCACTATCAGTGTAACTAACCAACTTAAAATCATTATTCATTGTATAAAAAATCCTAAATCCTTTGGTACCATTCATATACCTTAAGATCCTCTTTCCTACTTGCCAATGGAATCCTTTGGTGTTTCCATAAATCTAGAAATCAAACTTATTTCATACATCATGTCAGGCTGAGTTTCTATCAAATACATCAAACTTCCAACCATACTTTTGTATAATGTTGGACTCACTTTCTTTCTATAATCTGCCTTACTCAACTTCAAACCTACTTCTGTTGGTGTTGGGGTTGCCTTTCTATTCTACATTTTGAATCTTTCCAAGATCAACCTTGCATACTTTTCTTGAGAGATGAAAATGTCATCATGCATTTTTTTTACTTCTATGCCTAGAAAGTACTTCAAGAGACCCAGGTCTATCATCTAAAATTCATTTTTAATAGATCTTTTAACTCATCAATTATGAAATTATAATGCCCCGCCAAGGGATCCAAAGAATTAACCTAAAGTTTCACTAAGTTTGGTAACTTTTTTTTTTAAAACATGAAAGTAAAAACCATTTACAACTTATACATAGTGACAGAAGCATAAACAACAATCCAAATGAAAGTAAACATAAACATACCCACATAATAGGTTACATCCTTCAAGAATCCCTTAATGTTGAATCACATCTAAATT
Source organism: Cupressus sempervirens (assembly GCA_028749045.1). Lineage (NCBI taxonomy): Eukaryota > Viridiplantae > Streptophyta > Pinopsida > Cupressales > Cupressaceae > Cupressus > Cupressus sempervirens. Next base: position 807,973,101 of record CM053787.1, on the reverse strand, counting down.
AACTATTAATGAATCCATCTAATACTACATCCACACGAAATAATAATGAAAATTCCATTGTTCATAATTTACATTTCTAAATGCTCTATCATCCACTGTACATGTCACAGGGTATGAAAGGCTTAATAGAATATACATCTGTGTAAATAAACTAAATCATCATACTAACTCTAATCCATGATGCAATAACATAAATGAAACCACATGTCATATATGATACATCATCATAGAAGACATAAACATCAAACATAAAAGATATCCATATATCATCAAACATAATTAACTAAGTGCACGGTTCCTCCCAACCATAAATAGCATCATTAGACCATCATGGATCCTAGCCATCCCTCCTTGCATAACATTCCAAGTCATTGAAGAGATCATCAGTATTAACATAGTAGGACTGTCACACCTAAATCATACGACATCATATGCAAAAAGATATCTAACACCCAAAGTAAAGCATAAGATAACATCATCTAACATATGCAAATCATTAATGTAAGAAACATACCAGTAAACACATCTATCATAAGGTATATCATAATGATCCAATAATATAATGAAGATAAATACCAGCCAAGAATGCATCAGTCATGGTGTCTCAGATGGATCTCAAATGATAAGAGTGAAAAAAAAACACTACCACCTGAGCGCATGGAACCTAAGTGGTCCACTCCCACCGTGCTGAGGAGATAATCTCAAGTCTCAAACAGGATATCAAATCACATAGCACAAATACTCTTTAAGTCTAGGAATCCTAAAAGTATACTAACTCAAAGGTTCCAATCACAAAACTGACATCTACTTCCCAGAGGCACACAATGACATGTAGGAAACCTACTCTATAAAAGGGCAAGTGTCATCACATATATCATGTAGAAGTTACCTTGGTAGTTAGCTTACAACTCCACAGGTCCCTACTAATCCTTATGCAGCCACTAGTATCCTCTCATACTGACGAGGCATACTATGGAATGCAAGATCTCAACCAAGCGTTCTCTCTACTCCCATCCTAGTCTATACTAGCACTTGAGGCATGGGCGAGAACATAAACAATTATCTTTTTAGGTTCATTTAATCCCCATTTAGTGTAAATGTTATCACTTATTAACAAAACTTACAATGAGTTACCTTGGCAGCCACTTAGGGCTCCGACCCCCATTGCAAGCCACTTCCTGACACTACAAGTAGATAACCTACCCTAAGCTCATGGAATCATAAATCACCCCAGTCCTATACAAGCAACTGGAAAAATATCAAAAGATAATTCATAAAAAGAGCATCAAATATCCATAATAAAAGTATCAAATCTCCATGAGCAAATGAAAAGCATCCATAGATAATCATGACCACAACAGTTCTCTATTGGCAACTGAAGGTATCACTGACAATCAAAAGTATCCATTGGTTCTCAATAACCAAAATATATCTCAAAATCATACTGATCAAAGACTCCAAAATGGTTGAGTCAAAACATGTCACAACATGACATCATCAAGAAATAAATCAACATTTCAGTCCCATCATGGCGACTATAAAGTAATCCAAGGATAACTGATCGATGACTAAAAAATGATTAGCTCAAGTGTCTCATACACATACATCTCAGCTTCAACATGAAGACTGATGAAAACATCATCATGACATCACAATCACATAACCCCCAAGCCTCTGGTAGAGGTCCTATAATTGGTCAACACTAGTCAACCTAAAATCCAAAATAGAAGCATAGAGAAAACACAATGCAAACATATGTTTTGGTTTACTAAAATCACATAGTTAAATTGATTATGGAGGCTTCAGTTTTTGTTTGCAAGTATACTTCAAGTATATAAGATTAATCATTTGACCTACAAGTCAACCCATTTGTTCCCTCGATAACATTATCCTTCCATTATTTAAAATTACATTCTAAGAATAACTTAAGGGTAAATATTTACTCATTAAATCATTTGACACTTAATGAAATTATTCGCTTTATTTTGCTAAGATCAATGTTACTAATTGAATAACTATTCCTTATCATTAATTCAACTTCTCCAAACAAAACCAAAGGATCATTATTCTTTTAAATTATAAAAAAGTTAGTTATCAATCTTTGAATAAGAAGATTATAACTTTATTAAAATGATCAATTAAATCAATCAATTAACATAGGTACACAATCCATGACCTTTTAACATTCTAATAATACTTAATTAAAATTTAATTAAATATTACTAAAATTTAAGCCTTTTAATATTAATTGTTATAACAATTAAATCATCACTAATAACCATTAAAATATCTAAAGTCATTATTCAAGTCATTAAAATAAGACTTATCAATTTCGATGTAAATACTTAACAACTTCACTAGAGGAATCAATATTAGCATATCAATTAAAACTTTAATACATAACTTAATTATTAATTAAATTTAATTAACTCTAATTAATTAATTTAATTAATAATTACATAACCATACCAACAACCCAATGAAAACCAGTTGACTAATAACTAACAATAGTTTGTACGTAAAAAGTCAACTACAATCCAATACACAAATATTCATATTAATAGTTAAATAATAATAACTTGTTAATATTTAATAACAAGCTATATTGGGAATCTTATTAATAAATCTATAATGACCACATTCATCTTTCTTTAATGAATACTAATCTTTCCTTAACAAATTCATAATAATGATAATCATTTAGACCATTATACTATTATTTATTAATGATTTGCTAGACCCAACAAACATTAATAAATAATAAACTCATCAAAACTATAAATAATCGATCTAGAGAACCTTCCATAAATCTCGTTAGTTAATATTTGACTAACTCTTAACACCATTAAGGTATATCAATAAGTTATTTAATAACATAACAATTCAAAACATAGCAATGTTATAATATGTTATAATGTAATAATGACTCCTTGTCAATTAGATCTTAATCCCATATCATTAAATTCTCTTAATTTAAATCATCATTAAACATCTTTACATAATATAAGTTACCATCTCTTAATTATCTAATATATATTAAATAATATTTAATATACATTAAATAATTAATATTAAAAGTCAACCATTAGACTCAATTTTCTAATTGTTCTAATAATATTTTGTTTGTATAAACGTTGTTTGAAAAAGACCCATCAATTTCCAATAACCAATTAACAATTCTAATGAACCCAATATTATCAAAACAATGATTCCATAATTCAAAATTTTGATTTATAATATATTCTATTGATTAACCTTAGTTAAACTAAATTTAATTAAGTTAATCATTACAAATTCTAAATATATAAAACTATATTAATCTCTCTCTTTTTTTTTAATAATAATAATTGACAAATTATTATTAACAATTCTAAATCATTTATCATTCTCAAAAAGTCAATCTACAATTTCAAGAACCCCAAAATAATTAGCAACTTAAATATTTAAACTCATTCTAATTAAATAAAATTCTATCTATATCACTTATTAGAAATTTTCTTAACTTAACATTTTATTAATATTATATATGTATGCATATATATATGTACATATATGTACATATATGTATATATATATGTACATATATGTATATATATATACATATATATACATATATGTACATATATATACATATATATACATATATGTACATATATATACATATATATACATATATGTACATATATATACATATATACATATATACATATGTATATATGTATACATATATATACATATATATACATATATATATATATACATATATATACATATATATATATATACATATATATACACATATATACATATATATATACATATATATATACACACATATATAATAATAATAATAATAATAATTAATATCTAATAACTTCATCATACCTTAAAAAAATGAATTACAATATATATATATATCTATATATATATATATAGATATATATATATATATATATATATATATATAATAATCAATATTTAATAATTTCAAAATTGAATCAATCTGATTCACAACATATACATTGACCTATGTTCATACATATTTCATGTCGCCGACCGTACCATCACTGATTGTGCTAACAACAGTGGCTTTTATTTTCCCACACCCGTATGCAGAAGGAAAGGACCGCAGTACCGTGGCAATCTACTGTCGCAAGCCTGCGACAGCACTGCTGTCGCAGTGCCTACGGTAGCAGAGTTGCCGACACTCTGCGCCGTGAGAGGGGTGGGGGTATGGGCTCGTCCCTCCTCACCTCTCTTTTTTTTTTTTTTTTTTTATTTAAACATTTTTAAATAAACCTTTTCCAAAAGCGATTCCCTTCATTAAATAGTTTTAGTACATTTTAAAGCAGCATATATATATTTTAAAATATAAATATTTTTTTTTAGTAAAAGTTTATTCACAGACATAAATATATATTTATTATTTAGAACAATTTCATCCATAGCAAGGTTAAACATTTTTTTTAATAAATGTATTCAGATCTGATTTTATATATATACATATACACTTATATATATATAATATATATATATATATATATATATATATTGCACTATAAAAAATAATAATAAAAAAATGTATGTATATATAGATACATATATATTATTATTATTAATATATATGTATGTATGTATATATATATATATATATACATACATTTTATTATTATTATTTTTTATAGTGCAATATATATATATATATATATATATATATATATGTATGTATGTATGTATGTATGTATGTATGTATGTATGTATGTATGTATGTATGTATGTATGTATGTATGTATGTATGTATATGACATTTTATTATTATTATTATTTTTTATAGTGCAATATATAAATAGGAATTCTCCTACAATGATCACTCTACAGATTAACCTAGTTAATCCATCTAATAGATTTTTTCATACATATTTGAAAATATAATTTGATAGAAAGATTACACCTAACCATTCAACTTTTCAACTTAGAATTTCTATTTTAATTTCAAATCTTGTCTATCCAATTTCACAATATAAATTCGAACCCAAACTCGATTAAGAACTAATTTCTTTCTTAAATTGAAGCTAGGGTTTTCTATTGTTTTCTTCGCATTCAAATAAAAACTAACATATATATCTAGATTCTAATTTCAATATTGAAGATTCAATCATAGAGAATATTCAGACACATATAACAAACACGATGAAGACAGGAAGAGAAAGAGTGCAAATAGATTATGCGAGAATCACGAGTGCACCTGAACACTGATGCTAATTTGCCATCCCTCAGAAGTCCATAGAAAATCCCTTCCTTCTCTAACATTCACAATTCCTCCAAGATCCGAACCAACCAAAACATCCAAGTGACTAGAAGTGCTTGTAGAAGCATATGAGCATGTAGAAGCATATGGGCTTCTCAAATGCATGTAAGCTTTGAAGCTTGTCCAAATACACTAGGAAAGCCTCTATTTAAAGACCTCTAAGATGCATCTAGAATGTGTCTAGAAAGAACTAGAAGATAAGCATGACAACTAAGCATGAGTCTTCTCCAACCTTCTAGATGAGTCATAAGGTTGTAGACACCATGTCCTCAAATAATATGCTAACTCCTAAGTGTAGACAACTTGTGCATACTTAGAGTGCAAACTCCTGTGTTGTCTACATGACAACTCTCGAGAATTTGCCAACTCCTAAATATTAAAATAATGCACATTAATTAATTTAATATTCACTTTACTCTTTTCAATTTAATTTATTAATTTTAAATCTCATGCACTAAATTTAATAACTCCACTTGTTTTTATCTTAATATATTTATATTTTAATCACATGCACACATCATGCAATTTAGAATCTTTTAATAATTTAATATCTTTTCCACTTTTAAATTCATTTTCGAAACTTAATTGATAAAATATTTATTAACTTAAATAGATATTATCACATTCCAACTTTTAAAATTATAACTTTTATCTTCAATTTTAATTATTTTATTTAATTAATTTCCCAATTACTTAAATAAAATAAATATTAAAATACCATATTAATTTTCCATTAAATTAAACCATTAATTAAATCTTTTAATTAGGCTTAATTAATAGAAAATACACCAAAGGCTCATAAAATAAAATACAAAAAACCCATTATAGCAAAACACATACAAAATCAAATCAAAAGGGTTAATATCATGAATTATGTCATCCGATGCATTCAGAGGGTACTCAAGTTAGATACTTATCCTAATTTTCAATTAGGACAAATGGATTAAAGGGTTGGGATTTGGACTTGAGAATTTATCTCCCCTCTCTTACCATTGAGATAATGCGATAGGGTACGCTCATCCTGGCAATTCAGGGAAGTTGATACCCGATACTTGCAAACTGCATAAAAACCATGCATGCACAAGTACAATATATACTAAACTAAATAGGCAATGGCAGGAAGTGGTGCATCATGTAGATCCCAACTAGTAGGTGACTACAACTCCCTTCCTTAACCACATCATAAATGCCATACAGAAAGGAAACAAACACACACACCATACACATGCAAGTATGGGGTAAGTATCCATAGGAAAACATATATGATAATAAACCATCTAACTAATTATCATCAATAACTAAAAACAATATAATAATCATGATGCATATATGAAATGTAGAGTCTAAGTAATCTCATCTCATATCAATTGAATCCATAACACAATATCTGAAAGTCTCAAAACAATGCTACTAACCATCAACATAAGACTATTTTAACAGAGTTCGACAATGATAACCAAAAATGTGACCTAGGGGCAGGCACTACAGAAATTATCATTTCCAATGGAGATTAAGTCATCAACATAAAAGAAAACAATCAACACTTTACCATTTTCTACCTTGATGTAAAGGTTGGGCTCACCATCACTTTTTCTAAACTCATTTCTCATCAAATATGAGTCAATCCTATTGTACCTTACCTGTGGAGCTTGGTTAAACCATAAAAAGATCTCTTCAATCTATACACTTTATGTTCTTCACTTGTAACTTCATAACCAAGTTGCTACTCCACATACACTTCTTCTTTTAATACACCATTAAAGAAGGAAAACTTCACATCCATTTGATATACCTTCCATTTGTGTTGTGATGCAATTGCTATGACAACACAAATGGTTTTCATTATTGCAACCATGGTATATGTCTCATCATAAACTCTACCATATTGCTGCTTGTACCCTTGACCACTAAATGTGCCTTATGCCTATCTATTTTTCCTTTAGCATTGCACTTGGTTTTAGAAACATATTTCACTCTAGTTAATTTTTTTTTTGGGGGAAGGTAGTTAACTCCCATGTCTCATTTCTTTCAATAGCATCTATTTCCTCATCCATGACATTACACCATCTTTTTCTTTTATAGATTCTTCAAAGTAAATTGGATCACTATGAGCAAATAATGCAAAATTAACACTCTCAACATAATCTTCCTCATACCTTTCATCTTTGTGTATCTCCCTTAGGCTTTTGGTCTTTGTTGGAAATAGGGAGGTGAGAATGGGATCTAAATTCTTAGGATTATTGTTGCTACTATTTTGCATACTAGCTCGAGGCCATCTTGAATAATTTTTGTTGTCACTAAGAATGTAAGTGGTTGCTTGCTTTTTTTCCTTTGTTTTTAATTAACCATGTTTGCTTCTCCATCATCTTTCTCATCACCAATGTCTTCCTCTTCCTCATCAATTGGAACTTTTCTTGAAGTGTTTGAAGATACATCAAATGAGCCATCCCATGATTGATTTTCAAGAAACTCCACATCTCTTGAAATGATTATCTTCTTGGTGATTGGATCATATAACCTACAACCTTTTGATTCTAAGCTATACACTATGAAGATACATGCCACACCTTTGTAATCTAGCTTTTGCCTTTGTTCCTTAGGCACATGTGAATATGCTACACATTCAAATCTTCTCAAGTGCCCAAATTTTGATCTATTCCTTAACTAAGCCTCAAAAAGAATCTTGTCATGAACTAACTTTTTATGACACCTGTTGATCAAATATACTTTTATTGCTACACCTCTCCCTAATAATCACTTGGGAGTTCTTTTTCTTTCATAATGCTTCTATCCATTTGCACAATGGTCCTATTCTTTCTCTCAGCTACTTCATTTTGTTGTGGAGTATATATGGATGTAAGCTCCTTCTTAATGCCATTCTTCCTACAAAAATTTAAAAACAAATTGAAGGTATAGTCCCCTTCTCTATCCGATCAAAGGACCTTAACATAGTGTCCACATTCTTTTTTAGCCAGGGCTTTAAATTCAATGAATTTTTCAAATGCTTTAGATTTTCTCTTCAAGAAATACACCCATGTCCTATGACTGCAATAATCTATGAATACCATTAAACAAATACTGCCCACAATAGAAGTAGTTTTCATAGGGCCTACTATTTCAAAATGCACCAATTCTAATGGTGCTCTATCCCTTCTAAAATTTCCAAAATTAAAGGGAAGTCTATGTTGCTTACCCAAAATACAAGCCTCATACTTGTCATATGAATCTACTATAATTGGCAAACCATCTTCCATTCTTTTCTTGGACAACAAATTTAAACCAAAAAAGCCAAGATGTTCATAGATAAGATGCCAAAGCATGGAGGGGTCTTTAATTATGCTCCTAAGAGATGATTTTTAATGTCCTATTGTACATGAAATTTTGGGAGGTGCACCACTAAATTGAGAAGATAAACATGTCTCTATCCTTAAAGGGAACATCCAATTCTTTGTCATTTGGACTACTATAAGTAATCCATTACTCACATCCTTTTCATGAATGACACACTTATTATTTTCCATCAGCACCTTGTAACCCTTTTGAATGAGTTTTCCAACACTCATTAAATTGTGCATCATACTAGGGGAAAAATATACATTATGTATCTCCTTCTTCTCATCTTTCTTAGTGTGGACCATGATAGATCATTTGCCCACTATGGGAAAGGTTTCATTATTTCCCATCTTAATTTTAGACTTGAAAGTCTTGTTAATGAAAGAGAATAAAATTTCATCACCACTCATGTGATTTGTTACAACTTATATCTAGGTACCATACTTAAGGGATGCCATCTTTACCAATGTTACACACGATGAAGGCTATGGGGTTGTTTCCATTTCCATGTCCACATTAGCCACATTTGAATTTTTCTTTGATTGATTACCTTGCTTCTCAAAAAATTCACTAGCATAAAGCCCAAACTTATGATAGTATTAGCATTTAGCATTGCTCTTAATGGAGTTGTAATTCTTATTACCTCCTCTAGAGCTATTTGAGAGGTACTTTCTCCCTCTTGGTTGCTTGCTCATCCTAAAATTTCTACACCAACATTCCTCTGACTATTCCTTCCATGACATATACTTCTTGAATCTCTACCAGAGCAATCTCTTCCTCTCCCACTACCTCTTAAGTTTTCTTGAGCCTTAAAAGAATTCTCTTAGGAATTTTTTGCTGACCTATTGATCCGATGCTCATGGGTTTGAAGAGTTTCCATCAACTCATCCTTGGTCAATGTGGTGAGTTCCTTTTCTTTCTCAATGATCATCATAAGGTTGTCATATTTCTGAGGTAAAATCCTCAATATTTTTCCACAATCCTTTGCTCTTTATAATCTTCTCCATTTCATTTGAGCAGGATTATCAAAGTGGAGATCTATGAGCTGAACTCTACAATAGGTTTATTATCATTCATCTAAATATTCTCAAATTCTCTTCTGATTATTTGTAGCTTCACTACTCTAACCTTATTAGCCCCTTTGAATTTTTTCTCAAGGAGATCCCATGCTTCTATTGAGTATTTTTTTGCTCCAATCTTAGGAAAGATTGTCTCTATCATTGCTACCTCTATTAGACATAGTTATTTCACATCCTTTCTCCTTTCATCCTTAAACTGAGAATTATATGGGTTTTTAAGGGAAACATATAGTGCTATGATAGTAACATCATTGAACCCTTTGATTAAAAACTCCCACAAATCATTAGCTATCATTATGGTTTTCATCTTCTTTTCCCATGTATCATAATTCTATCCATTAATGGATGGTGGTTACTGCCATGCCTTTCCAATGTTGTGATGTAGAGCCTAATTAGAATTGGAGGTTTATTTGGCATGGTTTTCTCCCCATATTATTTCTATAGGGGTTTGGTGGTAGTTCCCCCAAGATAGGGTCAAGAGGCAGCCCCCCTGTAGGGTCCTAAAGCAGTGCCCTGGGTGTGCTCCTTATCATAGTACAAGGTGGGGTCAAGGGGAAACAACCGCATGGTGGTTTTTTGGGTTAGGGATAGGGATTTCATAATGTAATGGTGATATTTTAGCTTCTTGTAGTGGTATTGAGTTGTGAGGGATTGAGGATTGTAATTACTAGATAATAGTAATATTGGACTTCTTGTTGTGGATGTAGCTCATGGATTGGGTGAACCACATTAAATATTGGTATCTTGTGTTATCTTTTGTGTGATCTACCATTTTTTGGTATTGGCTATATCTCCATGTAACTATTACTTCTATCTAATGTTAATCCTAACAAGTGGTATCAAAGCCAGATAGGCATCTTTTTTGGGGTAGACTATTATCATTTTTTTAGGGATCCTATACAGAAAGGTTGCATGGTTGAGTGGGAGTCTCATGGTTAAGTGGGAGTGATGGCACATGAGGGTAAGTTGAGGGTTGACAAGTTTAATGGGAATAAATTTTAGTTATGGAAGATGAAAATAGAGGACTATCTTTATCAAAAGGATTTATGAAAGTTGTTGGAAGGAAAAACCAAGAATAAAAAAACTATGAAAAATGAGGACTATGAAATTTTAGATAGAAAGGAACTTAGAATCATTTTATTATTCCTAGCACTATCGATGACATTTAACATTACAAAAACAAAGATTATGGAAGAGTTGATGCAAATCCTAGTGAAACTTTATGAAAAGTCCTCCACTTCAAACGAGGTATTTCTCATGAAGCCTTTATTTAATATAAAGATGATAGAAGGTGAATCTGTTGTAGATTATTTAAATGAGTTTAATAATATTAATAGTTAGTTCTCTTCTATGGGTATTAATTTTGATGAAGAAATTAGGGTTCTCTTTATTTTGTGTTCTTTGCCTAAAGCTAGAATGGCTCAGTAATGTCTATGAGTAATTTTGTTTCTAGATCTAATACCCTAAAATTTGATGATGTGATTGGTGCTATTTTGAGTGAGAAAACTTGTATGAAAATCTCAGGTGAATCTACATCAAGAAGTACTTTGAATGAAAAAAGTAGAGATAGAATGAATGAGAAAGAAAATAATTCCAAAAACCAAGGGAAATTAAGAGAAAAGTCAAAGGGGAAGAGGTATCGATCTAGAGAACTGAGAGATTGTTAGTATAGTGGTAAACCAGGGCATAAGAAGAAATATTTTTGGACTTGAAAGAATAATGAAGGAGATAAACTAGAAGGGACCAAGGAGGAAAATGTGGTAAGTAACAAATCCAAAGAGGATGCTTTGCTTCTTTCTTTAGAAAGTGTTGATGATTCATGGGTTTTAGATTCTAGTGCTTCATTTTGTAATACATCTCATAGAGATTATTTTATTGATTATTTCCAAGGAGATTTTGGGCTTGTTTATTTGGGGGTGATGAACTCTGTCAGATTGTTGGAAAGGGAAAAGTTAAGATTAAGTTTAAATATGTGAATCATTGGCTACTACATGAGGTAAGACATGTTCCAAGGATGAGTAGGAATTTAATTTTAGCAAGGCAACATGGTGATGAAGGTAATGTAGTTACTTTTCATGATAAAAATTGGAAGGTTTCAAAAGGTTTCCTTGTAGTAGAAAAAGGAGTGAAAGTAGGCACCTTATATCTTTACAATACAAGTCACATTGTTCTTTCTACTTTGATTGTTTTAGAGAAAAATGAATGTTTAGGAACAATTTTTGTAATTGAGTAAGTGGAACAAAAAAATGTTGTATATTATGGTATAATACTATGGAACAATAGAATTGGGCACATGAGTGAGAAAGGTATGAAAGTAATTCATTTAAAGAAATTTTACTAGGTCTAAAATGTGTTAATATGGATTTTTGTAAAGTTTGTGTGTATGGGAAAAAAATATAGTGAGTTTTGTAAAGATTAGAAGGAAAAGAAAAGTGAGGGATTAGAGCTCATGCATACAGATGTATGTGGACTAGCTTAGGTATCTTCCCTTGGTGGCTGTCATTATTATGTTACATTTATTGATGATCCAACTAGAAATATATGGGTTTATTTCCTTAGATAGAACCTTGATTTATTTCAACCTTTTTAGAAATAGAAATGCTTGGTTGAAAATGAGATTGGAAAGAAATTAAAATGTCTCAGCTTTGATAAAGGTGGTGAGTATTGCAATCATGAATTTGAAGATTATTGATCCACTTATAATATTCATAGATAGAAAACTATTCAAACGACTCCATTAGAAAATGGAGTGGTTGAATGCATGAAGATGACTATAATGGAGTGTGCAAGAAGCATGAGGTTGCATGTAGGGTTTCCCTTAAACATGTGGGTAGAGGCTATCAATACTTCTATATATTTTATTAATAGAGGTCCCTCTACTCCATTAAGTTGTGGTACTCTAGAGGAAGAATAGAGTGGTAAGAAGGTGAGTTATTCTTTTCTTAAAAGCTTCCATTATGAAGCATTTTCTCATTTAGATTATGATAATAGAACCTACTTGGAAACTAAGTCAAAGAAATGTGTATTTTTTAGATATGACATTAATGAATTTGGTTATATGCTTTGTGATTTTGCAAATCATCAAATTGTAAGAAGCAAGGATATATTCTATGATAAAGGTTTGTACAAAGATCTATTTTAGCAGCATGAGAAGAAATAAAATAATTATGTAGTGCTAGATGATACTCCAAAAGATGATGTTCCAAAAATTCCTTATGATCTGCAATAAGTATAGCAACAAATACCACACACCCCAATGAATGTTAGATGGTTAATAAGGCTAAATAGATATCCAAAAATGATTTTTTTTCTTTGTATTCTATTTTACTCATTGATGCTTGTGAACCTGAATGTTATGATGAAGTTATGTAGGTGGGTGTTAAGATTCAGTGGGAGTCTGTAATGAATGATAAAATGGACTCTTTGCTAAAAGATAAGACTTGTGATTTATGTAACTTTCTTGAAAGTAAAAGGGATTTACAAAATAAGTGGGTTTATAGGTTGAAAGAGGATGATGGAGGTAAGAAAATATTTAAAGCTAGGTTAGTGGTAAAATGATTTGTCACAGAAAAAGGTCATTGATTTTGATGAGATATTTTCTCCTATTATTCAAATGACTTATGTTTACACTATTTTAAGTATTATGGCTACTAAAGATTTACATTTGGATTAGCTTGATGTTACAACAACCTTTCTCCATGGTGATTTGGATGAATCAATCTTTATGGAATAACCATAGGGATTTAATGTCAAAGGTAAGGTGAACTTAGTGTGTAGACTAAAGATAAGTTTATAAGGCTTGAAGTAAGCATCTTGAAAATGGTATATGAAGTTTGACAATTTTATGCATGAGCATGAATATAGTAGGTGTAATTTAGATAATTATGTTTATTTTATGAAGTTGGATGATGATAGCTACATTATTTTATGTTTGTATGTCAATGATATGCTTGTAGTTGGGTCTAACATGGATCACATAAAGGGGTTAAAAGAACAGTTAGCATATTCATTTTCTATGAAAGATTTGGGAGCAGCAAAATAAATTGCTGGTATGAAGATTTGCAAAGATAAGAAGAATAGGAAAATGACATTATCTCAGGATGATTATATTGCAAAGGTGTTGCAATGTTTGTATATGGAGAATGTTAAAGCTATCAACACACCTTTACACAGTCATTTGAAGTTGACTAAGGAGATGTGTCCCAAGACACAAGAAGAGGAGGATAAGATGTCTAAGGTACCTTATGCTTTAGCTATGGTATGTACTAGGCCAAATATTGCACATGTAGTGGGAGTTATTAGCAAATATATGACTCATCTAGGAATCTAACATTGTGGGGGATCTACTACTAATTTACAAGGCTATGTTAACTCAGATTTGGTAGGGGATATTGATACTAGGTAGAGTACTATGTGTTTACTATTGGTGGGACAATAGTGAGTTGGGTTTCTTGATTAAAAAAGGTTAATGATTTATCCACTATAGAGGTAACCAAGGAGATGACATGGCTTCATTCCTTTATGAAAGAATTAAGACATTTACAGAGAGACAATTATTTTTTCATAGATAGCAAGAGTGTCATTAATCTTGCAAAGAATTTAGCTCTTCATTAAAAGAAAAAACATATACAGTTGTGGTACCATATTATTCTATTAGTTTTGGATGATGGAAAGTTAAAGCTACAAAAGTTGCATATAGATGACAATTTGTTGAAATGTTTGCAAAGGTAGTGACAAGGGAAAAGTTGAACTCCACTTTAGCTTCAGTTGTTCTTCTTGACTAAATAGAATAAAAGAACAATAATGTCTAGGGTGGTTTGATATATTCCAGTGGGAGATATAGATTTAGCTATGCTAGTCTCTAAGTGAGAGGTCATTATTGTGGAGTCTAATTAGTCTCCAAGTGGGAGATTCTTGTGATGTGGAGCCTAATCAGACTTAGAGGTTTATTTGACATGGTTTTCTCCCCATATTATTTCTATGGGAGTTTGGAGGTAGCACACCCAAGATTGGTTCAAGGGGTAGTTACTATATTGTTGAAAGGCGTCAGTAGCTATTTTTCCTATTGGACAACATATTCTAGCAATAATTTTGCAAGCATAAAAATCTTGTATAAAAAATGCTTTGGTTATGGATTTCATAATGTAATGGTGATATTGGAGCTTCTTGTGTCAATATTTAGTTGTAAGGTATTGTAGATTGTAATCACTAGATAATAATAGTATTGGACTTGTTGTAGGTGGATGTAGCCTAGGGATTAGGTGAACCATGTTAAATCTTGGTGTCTCGTGTTCTCTTTTATGGTACCTAGTGACTTGGCTCATGAAGAAGATGAGTAAGCTTGACAAAAGGGGCAACTTAGTACAAGAGAATTTTGAGTGAGCTTGGTCACTAAAGGGAAGTTGAAGGTTGACACAATGGTTATCAAGTGATCTTGGTCTCCAAAAAGGTGGACCTTGGCAAGCTCTACACACAACCAACACTTAGGCCAAGAAAAATCAATCAACAAAGACATTGAGTGAACTTGGTAGGAATGATAGAGGAAGAGCTCAATTTAAGGAGTGAATTGAGTGAGCTATTTAAGAAACTTACAATCTGAGAATTTTTTTCCATTAAAACACAAAGAGGATAAATTTTTTTTTGAAAGTATGAACTTCTTAAATGTAAACCATGCAATGGAAAAAGGAAGGGAGACAAAAATAAACCAAGTATGCCTACTTGCTTTATTTATTTTTGTAATACCCCAAAATTGGCACATTGCCATGGCACCAATTTTGGTCTATCTGATCAATGCTAAAGTCCTATTTCACTAGGTAGATTCTTGTTTTGACATTTGCTACTTGACTTAATTGTTAGATGCAGAAAACCCTAATTTGCATTTATCATACTCCTTATTTAATTCTTATAGTATTTGCTCATATTAGTCACATTTAAACCTATTTGATTTAGATATAATTTAATTTAAAGTATTTATAATTTATTAAATTAAATTATCACCTAAGGCTAATGTACTAAGGAATTAAATTTATTTACTTTAATAATTATGGTTATTTTAATTAATTGAATGTAATTATTCAATTAAGTGGAAAAGGTATTTATGGGGTCATATCTCATTTTATTAAATTAAATATCTTTCCTAAATTCTATTTCTTAGTTCAAAATGGAAATCCCTAGTTAACTACTTCTCATATTAGAAGTGATTCAAATCACTTATTCTCACACTCAAGTGTATCTGAGTTAACTATTTCTTGCACTTAGGATCTGGGGTAGTTAACTCCATCTAAATTTGGAATCCTCCACTTTGACTAGATCTTTACTTCAATCCTGACCACCGATTTGAGTTATTCTCAACCATTGAATGTTTTTAGGAATTCTATTTAAGAGACTCCCAATTCCTCATTATAGAGGTTGATTTGAATTCCTATAAAATTGATGCTAAATTAAATACTCATCTAAGCTTATTAAATTTTCATATATTTTCATTTCTTAGCTTAATATCATTTAGTTCTTAATATGAATACATTTAATCTAGTTTATTTTACAAGTTATTAGAATAATTGTACAATCATTTAGACTAAATTTGCACAATCATATAGCTACATTTTAAATCCTTCATTCTAAGAAGGTCTGGTTGCCTACACCTCAAATTTGAGGGCATTAACAGGAAAAATACTTCTAGATAGAAGGTGACAAGCCACCTTGCAAGGTTTCCCTCAAGTGAACAATCTCATGTTCATTTTAGGATGGATTTGCATACATGACCATGTTGAAGTGTGCATGTTAAAAGAGAGGCCACATTCCATGCATACATTTGTGGTGCCCATCATGGGGTTGAGAAAATCAATTTCTCTGGCCTCATCTATATTTTTTCCTATTATTTTATCATTTTGTTCGTACTATTCCATATAGTCACTTGAATCTTTTCACGAGACATTTCATTTTTGTGAGGATTTGAAGATCTCGTACGAAGTTTTATTCCTTCTTGTGCAAAAAAGTTCCCAATTGTGCAAGTCTTCATGTGGCACATCATTTTCTCACACAAGTTAGCAAGGAATCTTGCACAGCTCTGCACAAGATCTCATGTGAGATCTTGAAACAATAACTTTAGTTTTAGTACTTTTCAGCATGCTATTTATTTGATTTCACTGACATATTTTTCTTGGAATCTTTACTATTATGTTTCTTTGATTTTTTGCAGCTTGACTATTGCTTGTAGGATGTTTATCAAAGATTCCTTACAAAACCCACTCAAACATGAACTGACTATTTTCTTGCAGGATGATTGTTGAAGGTACGTTGGTCAAAGAAAACATTTAAAACCCACAAAACAATGTGTCTTATTTCCTATTTTTCAAACTAGTCTAAATAGGGCTTGTGAACTTCTTAGGGTGCAAGATGAAAGAATAGGGGATTAGGCTCTTCACCACTTGGAGGTCATGACCAAGGGTGAATCAAAAACCTAGATGCTTCCAAAAGATGACATTCTAAGGGAGGCAAGAATCTTAGTGGTTCTCTAGTGTTTATCCTTTTCTATGATGAGATGATGGTTCTCTTTCAAAGGGATCAAAAGCCTTAGGAAGGATGAGCCTGGATTGATTAAGCTAAGTGGGTAATTAACTTGTTTTGTGTGTTTGAGTGAGGAAATAAGGTAGAGGATTATGCTCTTTCCCCTTGAGGGAAATTAGAAACTCTAACCCTCAAATCCAGACCACCAGTTTGAGTCAATCCTTTAGAGGGCCTACCAATGTGATCCAACTTCTAGGAATGACCCGAGTGAGCACACTCCTTTCACTAGAGATTCCAACTCACTCTAATAAAGAATCTTTGTAGAGAAAAAGAATTCAAAGCCAGACTAATTTCCTCTCTTTCACTCTTGATATTGCATGTCAAGGAGAGGCTCTATCTATTGCATTGGTCAGTGCCAGCCCCATTCTTGCTAAGTAAGTGTGTGCACTTTTAGATGCTTTTGTGGATTGCTGGTCTCAAATCCACTTATGGGGGCATTGGGGATTAATTCAAATAGAAGCCAAGTAAAAAAGCTTTAGCTAGAGGCTACCTTGTTCACCTCCAAAAGGAGGCATAATCTTTGTGCAAGGAGGGGGAATAATCTCTCCTACAGAACTCACCATAGGCATGCTAATAGACATTGGAAGGTGGTATATACACACTTGTCCCCTACCACAAGGGTGCTCATTCAACATATACTATTGAGTCCTTTGAATATACCAAAAACACGGGTGCCGTCTAGGGGGTGACATGGCTATGTGAGGTATACACATGTGCATAAGATATGAGACAAAGGTTTTGCCTTCTATACCATTTTCTATTTCCAAGGATAAAGCATGTTTGTTCTCAAATCATAAACAAGTCCAAATCTATCTACAACAAACAAAGGTCAAGACTCCCTCTTTCTTTCGAGTTGGTTTGTCCTCTATTGGATTGCTTTCAACTAGTACTTGCTTCCCACTATCTTGTTCAAAAAAACTTTATCTTTATTGAAACTCAAATACTATCTAAATGATTTTTAGAGTCAATTTTGTTGTCTATCCAATAAAATCAATCCAATAAATCTATCCATTCTATCCAAATAGTCCATAAATCTCTTCAAAAATCAAACGTTGTTGTTAGTTTGGTCTATATTTTTGCACACAATTGTGCAAGTTCTCATGTGAATCCATTTGGTCTTATCACTTTCTCGTGTGGCTCTATTCAAGCTCTTGTGCAAATAGTTGTAAGTCTCTATGCGAGATGTTGCAACTTTATCTTGTCTTGTTTGTCTTTTTGTGCACTTTCTCATGTGACCTAGATCATCACCTCATGTGAAAAGTTGCTGCTATTTCAAGTCTTCACACAGTCCAAAAAACTTTCTCATGCAACCTCTACAAGATCTTCATGCAAGACTTTGAGTCTGCTTTTTTACTTTGGTCTGTTATAGCTATCTGCATTTTGCACACTGTCTATTTTCTACATCAGTTTACTGCTTCTCTATTTGCAAATAGTCCAAAATAGTGGCACTTTTCTTAGCTGAAGACTTGTGTCCTATACTTTGACTAGTCTTGTCTCTTAGTTATCTTGGTTCTTATTCTTTAGTGCTTGTCATGCTCCATGTACAATATTCATAACCTTTGGCTATTCTAGCCTTTAAATTAGACTATTTGTGCCTTAGTCTACAACACTCTTACTTTGTCTTTTCTTTAGGACTTAGCCCTAGTATAGTACTTGTCAAAGTTTTTGCTTCTTTCCCTTGTCTATGACTATGGTGACAAGGAGTGGAAACACATTTTATCCCCTTAGGCTTAGATGTGGTAGAGCTAGGGGTGGTAATCATGATAGAGGTTGCTTTTCAACTTACACATGATTGGTGTCCAGTTCATCTAGTGAGGAGACTTCACAATCTCCCTCACCTGTCAGATCCCCTCGAGTTCAAAGGTGATTTTCCATAAATTTGAAGAAAACTAGGAATCCCTTATTTCAAGAGGTTCCTAAAACCAACAGAGGTCCTATACCTATAGATCAAACAATGGAGTTCTTTTCTAAAGAACTTTTCTAGTCTTAGTATACTGAACCTAAACACATTCTTGCAATGGCTGATCACGAGCCTGGGCATGGTAATTGCAGTAGACATCATAGGACAACTAGGAATGATAAAGGGAAAGACCATGAAACTGATGAAGAACAAGAAGAGGTGGAAATCCTTCCTAAAAACTTAGAAAAATGTCATAAAGACAAAAAATTTCAAAAGGTCATGGAGATTCTCCTAAACAAAGAGAAAGAGAAATACTTTCTCAAACTTGCACGAGAGGTAGCTAAGTTGCTTCATCACTTCAATGTCAAAACCATTATCATGTCTAAGGAGGAGACTAAAACATCTAAACTCCAAAAGAAATTGAAAATCATGCAAGACCAATTGGTTCAAATGATGAAAGACAAAGAAAAACCTACAAAGACATACACTCTTGATGCTCTTTGTTTGTTTCCATTTGACAAAAACCTAGACATGCCTCCTTTTTTGAGAGAAGTAGAACTACCTAAGTATGACAAGTACTTTGGAATGACTAATCCCCAAGATCACTTATGGGAATTTGACACCTTATCTATGGAGTTCATGCATAACCAAACTTATCTCAAGCATTTATTCCATAGAAGTATATGTGGTCAAGCAATGAAGTGGTTTTCATACCTACTTGCAAGTATCACAACATTTGATGAGATTGCAACTTATTCATATAAAAATACTCACATAATATTCAACATCCTATTAACATACAATATTTGTGCAATCTTAACCAGAAAGTCGAGGAACCTTTCCTCACATTTCTCTAGAGGTGGAGATAGCTCTACACTAGATACTCATGCAAAATTCCTGAAGCAAAAAAGCTTGATATTTTCACTAATAATCTTCTACCTAATTTCAAGTATAGAGTCTAGCTTCAAGGTCTGTGTACCTTTGAAGACATGGTAAAATAGGCTATTTTTATCAAGGAATTTATGGTCAAGAAAGGTCAACTCACCCTTCAAAAAGACATAAGAGAAGGATCCACCTCTAGTAAAGACAAATCTAAGTATGTGAGTAAAAATTGTGAAGTTTTACATGATGAAGTTGTCGACAATATAACTCTGAAGCCTGCTAAGGTAGTGTTTAATCTCATTGATAACCTCAAAGTGTCAAAACAAGTTGAAAAACCTTCTTTGGATAAATAGACATCTAGGAATAGGCTAAGAAACTCATGGGCTACATGTTCTAAGAGAGAATTTACACCTTTGGGAAAATCACTTGATGTGGTTTACAAGACATTATTACAAAATAAACTCATATCCCCATTGGATAACACTCGGCCCTACAATTTGCAACCTCGACCACCATGGTGGAACGAGACATCATTCTATGAATATCACCAAAGTAAGGGTCACAAGACTATTAATTGCATTAATCTATGTCACAAGATCCAGGATCTAATCAATGATGGTGATATAGTTGTGGATGGACACAAAAAAAACATGGATCATAAGGCTTTCAAAGAGCCATTCCCATTGATAAAGGGAAAAGTTTCAAGTCAAAACTACAAAATAAGGTCAACTACACTTACTCCAACGATGATAGTGTGATCAACATGGTTAAACTTGTAGATGTAAAATAATGTGATGTCATTATCATTAAGGAAAAATAGGATAATCCTAGACCTAAGACACCATTCATCTTAAGAAGCCCTTCTTCCAACAAATCTAATCATGAACCATCTCAAACTTGTGCTAATGCTATCACACACTCTCACACCAAGTTGGTTCTTAAAGGCCCTATACCTTCTTCTTCTACTGAATTTACCCTTGCCATTCCATCTAGGAAAGGTGTGAAACCTATGATGAATGTTGTGGCTACTAGCTATAGTATTCTTGATCATCTACAAAGAACTAAAGCTCAAATCAAAATGTTTGAGTTGCTTTAAATCTCGCCTACTCCTAGGCAAATTCTGGACAAAGCCCTCACAAAAGGCAAATGTTCCTCAAGATATTGATCTTGAGTACTTTCAATCCATGGTCAGTCATCTGACCTCACCATATTACATGTCTTTCTTTGAGAAGGATGACAACTCATTGAGTCACCTGCACAATCAACCTCTGCATATCAAGGTCATGATACATTAGAAGCATGTTCATTAGGTGCTCATTGATAATGGAGCTAGCTTGAACATTGTCTCTACATCCTTGCTTAGATAATTAGACCATTTTAAATAGCCTATCGATCCCCATCATAGGGTCACCATTAAAGTGTATGATGAAGTTGAAAAAAAGTCCTTAGGTCTTGTGGTGTTGCCTCTTCATGTCATCCCTATAGAAAGGGATGTCACTTGTCAAGTTCTTGACATTCCCTTGGTTTATAATATCTTTCTTAGAAGGCCATGGATACGTGAGATGTGTGTTGTGCCATCTACCTATCACCAATGCATCAAATTTCCTTTCCATGGCTTTGAAGTCACTATTCCTGCTAGCACCAGCTACACTTGCAACATACTTAAAGCCATCGAAAACTTTGTACCTACCAACAAGGAGTCCATGGATTACCATGATAACAAGTTAAAGTAGATGGAATAGTCACTCCAATTAAAGGAAACTAGAATGGGTGAGTACCAAATGGAGCCAGTCCTATCACTAACTACTCTTTTTGAGTCTCCTTGTCACTATGGGAGACCATTTGAGGCAAAGAAGCCATTTATATTGATGCCTTAGACTAAATTTGATGGTACTTTTCTCAAGGCTATGGTTCCTCTAGAGGATGAGAGTAAAAATAGAGCTATCATTGCATGGCTTTACAAAGATAAGACACTAGTTGATCTCATAGAACAAGACCGTGAGATTAGTCTTGAGAAATATGGTCCTAGTCTCAAACTTATGAAATGCTATGGTTACAAAGGGATTTCTCCTATTGGCTGCAATAACAATGGTTTAATAGATCCTCTCAAAGCTACAACTTGTAGCAATAGAGATAACTTTCGTCTAGGATTTAAGAAGGTTCCCTTTCACTTAGGGATCAATAAGTTTGTACTAGAACCTAATAGTTCATTAGAGCATGAGTTGCAAGCTTAATTTGATGTTCCTAAAGATAGTGATGATGGTGAGAATCCTTATACTAATCCTATTCCTCACAATTTGGTTAAATTCTTTGCTAAACCAGATGAGTTTGTATCGCATGTCAATGCTATGGATAGTACCAGTGATTCATCTGAGGACACTATTGATACACATCATACTCAACTAGAGGAAGGAGATTTTAGTCAACCTCTGCATATTGAGTATCTCTCTAAGAACTTAGGAGAAGAAGGAGAATATGTTTCAATCACTCTCAAAGAGTTCTATAGTCTATCGCCTTGTAGCACATATTCTAGGGAATATGAGTTTGACTCTCTTTCAGAGGCTACTATGGATAAAGACATTGACCAAGTCCATGTCTATGAAAACCAACTCAAAGTGGGGGAAGTGTCTAGGGTTATGTGTAATGAGTCTGATCCAATTAGTTTTCTTGAGTCTTTAGTTGATTACATTAGTGCTCCTAGGAATTTGAACACACTTATGGATGAAATTACTCTAGGTGTTAATTTGCTAGTCCAGGCATTTGATGACTATACCATGAATGCAATCAAACCTACCACTATTCTCTCACTCACATATCTTGAGCTTATAGACTAGAATTCTAATATACCTAATGAAGTCCCAACATTCCAGAATGATTATGCTCTTGCTTGCTATCTAAACACTATCAAACTAGTAACATCTTCCACCAGTGAACACAGTGTTAACATGACTGAAGCTAACATTAAATATCTCAGTCATATAATTAAAAAGAAGAAAAATAGAAGTTTTGATGGTGAAAACCACATTGTGGTAGTATCCAAACCAAAAAAAGTAAAAACAAAATATGTATCCAATGGTGAAAACCTCTCTGAGGTGCCTAAGGATGAGATATTTGATACATTTCCAAGTCACTTTTAGGAAAGATCATTAGTGTTGATCGAGCCAACATAGCCAATTAATTTGGGAACAAAGGAGCACCCTCATATGATACATCTGGTGTAGTCATTGTCCCCTGAAGAAAAGGAAGAATTTATTGCTTTCTTTCAACAAAAGAAGATCAACTTTACATGAACATATTCTAACATGCTGGGATTGGATCCTAATCTCATCATGTACCATTTGTCTATTGCACTAGGCATCAAATCGATTAACAAAAGCTTCAAAAAATGCATCCTCATGTTGCATTGCTCATCAAAGCTAAATTGGAGAAGCTCCTCAAAGCTAGTTTCATACGTGCCATTAATTATGTTGAGTGGATATCTAACATTGTTCCAGTTTCCAAACATGACAAGTCTATTAGAGTGTGTATAAAATTTTGAGATCTAAATTTGGCATGTCTTAAGGAAGACTTTTGACTCCCAAACACTAACATGATAGTGGATCTAATGGTAGGATACAAGATGTACTCACTCATGGAAAAATTTTCTAGTTATAATCAGATCAAAATTGCATCAGAAGATCAAGAGAAGACTACTTTTAGTTGTGCATGGAAAAATTTCTATTGGAATGTGATGCCATTGGCTTGAAGAACACTAGTGCTACATATCAAAGGGTTGTTACTACAATTTTCCATGACATGGTGCATAAGACCATTGAGGACTACGTGGATGATACCTTGGTCAAGAGTGCAAAACACAATACTCATCTGCAAGATTTGGAACCTATCCTGGATCACATGGAGAAATTTAGCTTAAGGCTTAATCCAAAGAAATGCACATTTGGTGTCACATCATAGAAACTAATAGGATATATCATGTCTACAAAAGGAATCAAGGTGGATCCAGAGAAAGTACAAGCAATCATGGATATTCCTCCACCTCACAACATCAGTTAGATGAGAGGTTTATAGGGACAACTCCAATCTATTTGAAGATTCATCTCACATTTGGTAGATAGATCACAACCTTTTACAAAGACTCTACACAAGGGTGTGAAATATAATCAAAGTTAGGATTGTGAGAAAAGCTAACAATAGATAAAACAATATCTCGCTAATCCACCAATATTGATGCCTCCTATCTATGGGAAGCTTTTGATTCTGTACATTTCAGCAACTGAGACATTTCTGGGGATCTTACTAGCTCAAGAGGATAACAACAATAAAGAACAAGCTATTTACTATCTAAGTCACACATTGATCTCTTATGAGACAAACTATAGAATTAATGAGAAAGACTACTTGGTAGTGGTCTTTTCTTCCCAAAAGTTGAGACACTACATGCTTGCTCATACTACGTGACTAGTAGCAAAGATTGATCCACTAAAGTACTTGCTTAGTAAGGCAGACCTAATAGGGAGATTAGCTAAATGGGTAATGATATTGAGTGAGTTTGACATCGAGTATGTTGAATGAAAGGCTATCAAGGGACAAGCACTTGATGATCAGTTAGCAGATGCACCAATGTAGAGTCTTCTCTTGATGAACATTGATTTTCTCGATGAATCAATCTTGATGCTCACACACCAAATGTGGATTATGTTCTTCAAAAGTTCCTTCACACAATAAGGATTCAATGGGATACTCTTCATAATGCCATAGAGGTATTTTCTACCTAAATCATATAAGATTATGTTTCCTTGCACTAATAATATTGTAGAATACAAGGCATTGATCAATGGGATGAAGATTGCAGCTAAATGGAGAGTGGATTAGTTGAATGTCTTTGGTGATTCTCAGCTCATCATCAAGAAAGTTAATGATGTGTATTAGAAAAAGGATGATAAATTACTTCCTTACATGTGTGTGGTTGATGACATGAAGAAGTACTTTGCTCACATCACCTTTCAACAAATTCCTCGAGAAAACAATAAGGTAGCAGATGCTATGGCTACTTTGGCTTCATTGTTACAAATGCCAGAGAATGATCTTCAGCACGAGTTCTTGGTGGAAATGTTACTCTACCTTGCTTATGATACCCCTCAATCTAGGATGATCTATTCTATTGTAGGACATGATTCATCCTACTACGATCATATTTACTCCTATCTATGTGACTATACCATTTAGGATGGTCTAACTTAGAATGAAAGACATCACCTTGTCTATAATGCTTCATGGTATGTCATTATTGTTGATGAATTGTTTAGGAGAGGTCTCGATAGAACAATCCTTAGGTGTCTAGAGTTTGAAGAGTCTAAATGCACATTAGTTGACATTCACAAGGGCATTTGTGGGTCTCACTCAAATGGCTTTATACTCTCTCGTAAACTCATTAGAGTTGGTTACTATTGACCAAACATGGAACAAGATCTAATCAAGTATACTAGGGCCTACAAATAGTGCCAGCTCCATGGGAATTTGATTCATGCTCCAACTAGGGAGCTAATTCCATCTATTGCACTATGGTCATTTCAAAAATGGGCCTTTGATCTGGTGGGTTAGATTCACCCATCTTCATCTAATGGACACAAGTTCATTATTATAGCTACAGATTACTTCATGAAGTGGGTAGATGAAGTCCCTCTCTCAATAGCTAATGGAAAAACTATAGCTCTATTTATTACAAACTACATCATATGCAAGTATGGTGTACCTTCCTCTATTGTTACTGATAATGGAGGATAGTTCAAAAATAAATATCTCAAGGAGCTATGCAAAGCATTGGTCTTCTATCTATTACCCCTAGGGTAATGGCCAAGCAGAGGCATCCAACAAGGTGATCCTCAAGATCTTGCATCACACAGTCAATAAATCTAGACGGGACTAGGACCTCCAAATTAATCTAGCTCTATGGGCATACATAACAAGTATCAAAACTCCAAAAGGTACAATGCCCTTTGCTTTGGTTTATGGATGAATGCTGTGCTACCAATAGAGGTCAAGATTCCTACTTTGAGAATCTCCATGAAAGGCCTCATCACTAATGATGACTACAAAATATCTTGACTTCAAGAGCTAGTTCTACTAGATGATCATTGACAAGTGTCATGTGATCATCTTCGAGCCTATTAATAATGAATGTCAAGAAGCTACAATAAGTAATTCAAGCCACACAACTTTCAACTAGGTGATCTCATCCTGAGAGAGAACCCCAAGAATTAGCAACAAGTCCAAAAGGGGAAGTTTGAACCAAATTGGCTTGGTCCTTACATCATTACTACAGTGTTTGGATCTAGTGCTTACCAACTTTCAACAGCCAAGGGAGAAGTGCTCAAGGATCTTGGCAACACTCTCCACCTGAAATGGTTCTACATTTGATCTGGTTTCAGAAGATCTATGTACATACTTAAATATCCTTAAAAAAATTATAAAAATTGCAAAAGGTCCTAAAAAAAATCATTACCCTGGTGAAAACCTAACAATAGACACCTTGGTAATATTAGAAAAAAAAAGGAAAAAAAAAAAAAAAAAAAAGATCAAAAAGAGAAAAATACAAAAAAAATTGAAAAATAAGAAAAGTCCCATTGATGAAAACCTAGAAACAGGCATCATGGTAGCCAAAAAAGAAGAAGAAAAGTTCTGCCAAGAAGGTGAAAACCTGGTAAATAGGTGCCTCTTGTTCCTAATGATCCATCTTGTAGTGCATCTTCTGGCTTATTATACAATCACTTTCATGCTTTCACTTTCCTACTTTAGTTTCTTGCTTTTTGCTCATGTATCCACGGATTACATCTTTTCATGACTTAGGGGAAACATCCTATAGTGTTATAGAGTCTTTTTCATGACAATCACCAGTTGTTCTAACTGTGTCTACCTACTATCCTCAAGTCTCACTTCTTTTCAAGATTCTCGTCATAGGATCTTTGTTGCGACAGTCACCTGTTGTCCTAACTACATCTACCTATAGTCACTAGTATCACTCTTTATCAAGATTCTTCTCGTAGAATCTCTTTTGAGACAGTCGCTAGTTGTCTTAACTGTATTTGCCTACTATCGCTAGTATCACTCTTTGTCAAGATTTTCCTCATAGAATCTCTTTTTCAATAGTCACCAGTTGTCCTAACTATGTCTACCTACTATTACTAGTATCACTCTTTGTCAAGATTCTCCTCATAGAATCTCTTTTGCAACAGTCACTAGTTTTCTTAGTGTGTTTGCCTACTATTGCTAGTGTCACATTTTGTGACTCCTTCATGGAAGATCTTTCTTGTGTCAATCACCAATCATTCTGACTTTGTCTGTCTACTATCATTTAGTCCTCTTTAGGATCTTCATCTCGAAGATTCCTCTTTGACCTTAGTCACTATCATTCTAGCTATCTCTGACTATTGTTGTCACTTTATTGAAGATATTTTCTCCATTCCTATTCTGGACAATAATACTACTCCTATAACACAAAACATTGAACTCATAATGCTAAAATTCTTTGGATATCTTGAGCTTTTCTTTGTTTTCTTTTCTTTCTTTCTTTCTCATGTCTCCTTGAAGAACTTGATGATGTCATTATCGACTAGAGAAGTAAGGACTGGGGTATGCTCTTTTATTTGTTTTCTATTTTTAGTTTAGTTCCAAAACATTTGAAACATTCATGAAAGAGGGGTGTCGACTATAAGAGCCTCCATCTCATGTTGGATGGTCATGTGTAGCTTGAATCCTATTACATGGATAAATCAGTAAGCTTGGTGCTTTTCCTTTTTTATTGAAGTAAACTCTTTATGCTATAGTAATGTCTGATACTCGTCTTGCTAAATGAATGTATGAGTCATTGTGAGTACATATGATACATTTTTGTCCTAGGTTACAGATGCAAAGGCCATTGTAGATATAATACTTACTCATTACTTAGCATAAGAAGGATCTTCTATGTGTTTGGTGTGTCTGCATGCAAGCAAAATTCAGGTCATCCTAGCATTTATGCTTTGATGCTTATGTCAACTTGCTATATTAAAAGGGACAAATGTTCTAGTCATTCTGCCTTCTTGTGCCTTGAATGCTTACATTTAATCTTGACAAACCTATAATGTATGTCCTATTCATATTTCCATGATTGCAATGTCATTGGTAATTGTAGGACATATAAGCTTCATTTTATGCCTAGTGATGATAAATTGTCAAAGCTTGGTAACTAGACCTAGGGTTGCATCTAGTTTAAGATTGCATCTAGCATAGGGTTGCATTTCATAAGCACGTGGTTTGATTGTAGATCTACCTATATCCTTTTGTAATGAGAAATTATCAACTTCTTCAAAGCATCATGTTCTTCACAACTGCACAAATGATTGATTAATCACCCTCTTGGCTACTTTGGCTTCTTTGAACCCATTTTTTAGGATCAAATTTGAAATCTAACACACTTTAACAACTCAAAATAGCATTTTAAACTTTTTGGGCCTGATGCGATCAAATGCTTGTGTAGTTCAAATTTTTCTAATATTTCAGGATTCCTAAAATCTTTTTAACTCAAATGCTATATGTTTCCAAATTTATTTTGGAAAATTAACTCAAGTCAACTATGCTTAATTTTGGTAAACTTTTGGTCAAACTTGGTGTTTTGGACCTTGAAATCATGCTAAATTGACTTTGATTTCTTTTATTTGATCATTTTGATCTCTTCTACATTCTGTTCAATATTTTATTCATCTCTATCTATCCAAAACATTGCTCTATATCATATTTTTGGTGTGTCATCTTTCAATTTCACTCCCAAGGGGTTAGGATGATTACATCATCAAACTTCAATTTCAACTCATTCTGAATCTCATTGCTTGGGGCATCCGATTCCCATCTTATGTCCTCATTGTTTAGGGCATCTCATTACTCAGGGGCATCTAAATCCCCTCTTTCTAGAATCTTTGTCATCTCATGAAGAGTTTCATGGATAGGTATCAGGACAATCTAAACCCTAGATTCATGAGGATCAAGCCTCATTCTAGGGATGATTCTATGACTCATAATTCAATTTTTCTATCTTTTATCAAATCTCAGTTTTCTAGATGTTCTCTCTAGATTCTTAAAGGTTAAGCTCCATTCTAGAGATAATATTTTAAATTCTTTCAATCCTAGGTATCTAGATGTTCTATCTAGATCCTTAAAGGTTAATCTCTATTCTAGAGATAGTCTTTTAAATGTTTTCAATCCAAGGTATCTAGATGTTCTATCTGGATCCTTAAAGGTTAAGCTCCATTCTAGAGATAATCTTTTAAATGCTATCAATCTTAGGTATCTAGATGTTCTATCTAGATCCTTAAAGGTTAAGCTCCATTCTGGAGATAATCTTTTAAATGCTATCAAATCTCAAGTATCTAGGTGTTCTATCTAGATCCTTAAAGATTAAACTTTGTTCTGAAGAAAACCTTTTAAATTCTTATCAACATTAGGTATCTAGGTGTTTTCCTTGGATTCCTTAGGATTAAGCTCCATTTTGGAGATGATCCTTAAAAGCTTATTAATTGGTCTCCATGACATCAACTTTAGAATCAATCTTATTTCCTGATCTTTGTATCACACTTTCTAATTTTCTTTGAATTGAACGTGTTGCTTGCACATTCATTCAAAGAGGGGCAAAATGTAATACCCCAAAATTGGCACATTTCCATGACACCAATTCTGGTCTATCTGATCAATGCTAAAGTCCTATTTCACTAGACAGATTCTTGTTCTGACATTTTCTAGTTGACTTAATTGTTAGATGTAGAAAACCCTAATCTACATTTATTATACTCCTTATTTAATTCCTATAGTATTTACTCATTAGTCACATTTAAACCTATTTGATTTTGATTTAATTTAATTTAAAGTATTTATACTTTATTAAATTAAATTATCACCTAAGGCTAATGTACTAAGGAATTAAATTTATTTAATTTAATAATTATGCTTATTTTAATTAATTGAATGTAATAATTCAATTAAGTGAAAAAGGTATTTATGAGGTCATATATCATTTTATTAAATTAAATATCTTTCCTAAATTATATTTCTCAGTTCAAAATGGAAATATCTAGTTAACTACTTATCGAATTAGAAATGATTCAAATCACTTGCTTTCACACTCAATTATATCTGAGTTAACTATTTCTTGCACTCAGGATCTAAGGTATTAACTCCATCTAAATTTGGAATCTTCCACTTTTACTTGATCTTTACTTCAATCTTGACTGTTGATCTAACTTAATCTAAACTATTGAAGGATTCTAGGAATTCTATTTAAGAGACCCCCAATTCCTAATTATAGATGTTGATTTAAATTGCTATCAAATTGCTGGTAAATTGCATACTCATCTAAGCTTATTACATTTTCATAGATTTTCATTTCTTAGCTTAATATCATTTAGTTATTAATATGCATACATTTAATCTAGTTTATTTTACAAGTTCTTAGAATAATTATATAATCATTTAGACTAAATTTGGACAATCATATAGTTGCATTTTAAATCCTTCATTCTAAGAAGGTCTAGTTGCCTACACCTCAAATTTGAGGGCATTAATGGAAAAATTCCTCTAGATAGAAGGCAATAGGTTGCTTTGCAGGGTTTCTCTCAAGTGAACAATCTCATGTTCATTTAGGGATGAATCCATATACATGACCATGTTGAAGTGTGTGTATTAAAAGAGAGGCCACATTCCATGCATACACTTTTCAACTAGGTTAAACTATTACAAAATTTTGGAGCATTTGGCTTCAATCAAAAACTTGATAAAACTTCAACTAATAAAACTTAAACTTATAACACTAAAGGATGCATACAATATGCCTAGAGAAATCACTACTTCTCAAGACAAACCAAAAATTCACTTACAGAATGAAAAAGTGATACAAACATGTGTTGTCAAATTGAACCTTCCTCCTATCTTTTGACCTCTGAATATTCCTTTGATCCTTTTTGTTGATCTTCTTCCTTCTTTTCTCTACTCTTCTCCTTTTTCTACTTTCATTCTAACTTGCTAACTGATTGAATGAATGAGATTCATTCCTTTTTGTTTAGCTTTTGAAATGTTGCCCTCTCTTTTCAAATTAAAACTCATCTACTAAGTTGAATGCTATTAGGTAGGTAGATGGAAATTTGGCTCTAGGGGCAACCAACCATGTCATATCAATTTTTGCCATCTACATGGAAATAAATACATCAATAATTTTGGCATATGCAATATAGTTGATTGTGACACATAGGTTCTAAATCACCCAAATAATCTAAATAGATTCTTCTTAGGTAAAATATCTCACTAAAAAAGTTTGTCCTCATCCTTAAAAATTAAAAACTAGACAACTTAGCACTCCATGCATCCTTCCTTCTATAAATACAAGAAATGTGTCAATACAAAGATAAAATAAAATAAAAATATATTTGACTTGTTATGTTCAGTTATAATTTTGTATTCATTTATAGCTAATGTCCCTCAAAAGAGATGCATGCCTAAATCTCCTTGCACAATTGAAGTAAATTGGTATATCATATATAATGTAATCACAAAAGAAATAAAACATCTCTAGGTTTGTTAATATTTTCCAAATAGTGTGCACAACATGGAATGAAGTAGCCTCAAATTATAAATTCTGAAAACATTGGCTTCCTAAAGGTGAATCCAAATGCTAGTTAGCCATTAAAATTGAACAACTTTGCAATTTTTCAAGGACAACCACATGACAAAAGATGAGCAAAGAGAATATAGATGTTGATATTTTATATTTTAAACTAAAGGAAAAAATATCATTTCAATAGAACACTCATCATAGTGGTCTCATATTAAGCGTAGAAGTAATAGTAGAAAATCTTCCATACCTACTTTCATAGTTTAACACGACATGTACTTGTTCTAATAGTTTTTATAATAATTAGGAATTTAAATTTAATAATGAAAATTATCAATTATAATCAATAATTTTATTTTCAAAATAACATTGTGATAATTATAGTGCTAACTATATAGATATATAGTATATCATACTAATTTAAAGTATTTTAAATTGTAATAGTTTACCAGAGTTAATACAGTAGTATATAATAATATTTTTGAAATATAATAGTAACATATTATTTACTTATCATCATATATTATCAATTTATAAAATTTTAGAACTTAAGAAATATGTAAGTTACTTAAAAAATAATTATTTGTGATTGATGCATATTCATTGAGTTAATTGAATTATCAGTTAAAGTGAATACAATAATATGCATCACGTGTGACAAGTACAATAATAATCCCTAAAAAACACAAGTGCCATGTAATTTTAGTGAAGTAATTTATCAATTATAATATTATAAAATGATGTGAATTTGTTAATGTAAGTAGACATAATTTTATAACCAGCACCATGAGCATAATTCTAGATGACATGGGCATATTGGAAACAATATCTATGGGAAGAAATAATAAAAATAAGAACATGCCTTTGTAGAAGTGGGTGTAAGTTTACAAAAATAAAATTATGGTTTCTAGGAAATGTTTGTCATTCTCTATGTGTATAAGATAGAAGAAACATAACATATTACCATTTTACCTTTATATATGTTCAATCTATTTCTTGTACTATTTACATGAATTATAAATAATCACTTGTTTACTAATATGTTTTTATTACATTTTATATATTATTTTAATTCATTGCCAAATATCTAAAACACATTCTCCTATCTTGCATTAAATTTGTCAATTTACATGCACTAAATTTGAAGATGCTGATTTACAAAGTAATGTATAAAAATACATTATAATCACTTGTTTACTAATATGTTTTTATTACATTTTATATATTATTTTAATTCATTGCCAAATATCTAAAACACATTCTCCTATCTTGCATTAAATTTGCCAATTTACATGCACTAAATTTGAAGATGCTGATTTACAAAGTAATGTATAAAAATACATTGTAATTCTAGATACAAAATTATAGAAGAATTTTTATTGTTGTATTATGAAGGGTCTAAAAAACAACCAAATATTTAAGAGTAAGAGTTCTGAAGGGATGTTTATCATTTTTTATAAAATAATATAATGAAACATTATTTTAAAATAAAATTATAAATTAAAAATTAAAATCTAGAAATTCTATAAGATTGCTTGAAAATTTTGAAATCCAATA
This sequence comes from Cupressus sempervirens, assembly GCA_028749045.1. Classification (NCBI taxonomy): domain Eukaryota; kingdom Viridiplantae; phylum Streptophyta; class Pinopsida; order Cupressales; family Cupressaceae; genus Cupressus; species Cupressus sempervirens. The sequence continues at coordinate 807,939,844 of CM053787.1, read as the reverse complement.
TTGTGAGAGAAAGGGTTCTATGGTATAATAATGGGTACACATAAATGTCAAAAGTTTTAGGATAATTGAGTAGCATGGCAAAGATCAAATAGTTTTTTTTAAAAATAGAATGTTTTATATAAGTTATTGGATAAATCTTGTCACATTAAATAATGGGAAGTTTGATCATTCTACTATCTTTAATTTAAAATTAAATTTTTTAAAAAAATGTTTTGATATTAATCTATATTTTCTAACCTCCATTTTTTTGTTTGTAGAATTACACTTTTTTTTAATATTATTTTAGTTGATCATAAACAACTATTAACAAAACATATACCAATTAAACAAGAGTTGTTTGCAACTTTAGTCCCTGCATAAGCTATGGTAGGAATATGTATCTTTCATCCCAATGAATTGAATTAATATATGCTATCATGTGCTTACCAATAGGTATTATCTTGGCATAGATAAAAAATAAGAATCAGTTAAGGATTATAAAGAAAGACATAAAATTGTAAATATAAAATGGACACACGAGCAAGGAACTTCTAAATAGGTGATTAGAAAACAATATAGATAAATTTACATTCAACAACTTCACTGAAAAATATTTCCTTTGAAAGAAATAGAATGTCCCAGCACAATATGATCATTTTGTCCATGGAGAAACTTAGATCAGTATGCAATTTCAAAAAGGATTAAATGATATTTTCATTGTGACATTACAATAGTGTGTATTTTTGGGTACATAGAAAAAATATCCATTGGAGGTAAAAGGTATTGTATTCCATGATATGTTTACGATGAAAATGGTAGTGAACTAGAGACTCTTTGCAAATTTTGACATCTTTTTCAAAGGTGACATCTTCTTGCATCTTCTTAAACCTATTTGTTTATGCATCAAAAGTGAGGAATATAGTATGTCAGGAGCATATGGTGGGTCTGTGATATAGTAAACATGCAATAACTACCATAGTAAATTTCATGTGCCAATTTTTTAGATCCATGAAAACACCACAATATACTTGTCTAACAAGCCTTGCATGCCGGTGTGATATCAACGATGTCCTCTATTGGTAGACTTATCTAAAATGAAACATTGCATTGTGCACTCATCCTCTAAATGATGAAAGCATCTCTTTGTCCTCTTGAGTCAAGCTACTTTTGGCCCATCCAAAAATGAGCACCACAATGCCACCTTCTCACTATCTTCTTGAATAATCAATTGCATAGTTTTCAAGTCTATGAGGTATGTGTTGTGTGGTCAAAATCTAGCATAATTTATTAGACATGTTCTTAGGTATGTTGTTTCATTAAGGACATTCTACAACTAAGGCATTTTTGAGGATTTTGATCCCAACTACTAATTAAATCTACCAATAGCTCTATATCCTTCATATGTGAATTCTATCTCCCACATTATACATGTAGCAAGATGACTTAGGAATTGGATGAATTTGCATATACTACTAGAACCATTCACTTTTATATTTATCTTTATCTGATGTGTACTATGATGTGTAGTGAGTAATTAAAAACTATTATTTTAAATAATTTTTGTAGTAGTGTGTACATGGTCAATTTTTTATAAATATTTATCTTTACAATTTGTCTACACTCTTTCAAATGGTCTATCTCTATAGAGTAGCAAAAGCAGTTTGTAATGATGTAAGATATACTGGAAACTAAGTTTGTAAGTGGTTACAAAAGTTATAAATAATAATGTAATGATGCAAGATCTATAGGAAAATAAATTTGTAAAGGGTTGAAAAAGTTACAGATAATAATTTAATGGTGTTTAAAGGTAATAGAAATAGCTAAATTAGTATTTGTAATGTTTTGTTGATGAATATAAGTTTTAATGTAAAATTTGTTTTCTACTTCTAGTCCCTTTTTATTACAACATCTAGTATCAGAGACAGGAGATCGCAGAATAGTTAAAGAAAGTGATTGCCAACAAAAAATAGAATAAGTTTGGAGTTTTGTACTAGAAAAATTAGAAAGAATTTATAGAGCTATTATATTTGTGAAAGATGTCATAGTCTGAAGGAATAGTTTCTTAAAGAGAAAGAGTTGAAGCTAGCAAAGAGTGGTAGAAAATAATTCAATGTTAATCTATTAGGGGAATAAAAGGCTTTTATTTGAAAAAAAGAACTCACTTGGATAACTGCTATGTAAGATTGACAAGCAAGTTCTAGTATTACAAAAAAAGTAATTGATTTGGGTTATAGCCACCTATCTCCTAAAACTATAGGATATTATGTACTAGTGCAATTATTACTTCCAAGGTAATAGGTTGATGAAATATTAACATACTTCATGACCAATGATGATCATGGTTCTTTAAGATAGAGTAAGATGTGTCGTGCTTGTGGATTACCAAAGAAAAATAGATTTCAATGACCTGATATTGCAGCTAATGACTAATCCAACAACTTTATTGCTTCCTACCCTATAGTTATCATGTGTCAAAATATTTCATAGAGAATCACGAGGCTTCTGTATTTGATCATAATATTAAAACCTACCCTATAGTTATCATTTATCAAAATATTTCATAGAGAATCTTGATGCTTCTATATTTGATCATTATATGAAAACCCTATTCTTGGTATGTGTTGAAAGTGTCACCTTAAATTGGTTTAAAAATGATTTAAATAGGTATATTAGATCACATTTATTCTAGTAACTAAATGAATTTACAATATTGATCCATTCCAAAAACTCAAATTGCTTCTTATCCTTTTGAGGGATATTGTTATAGGTATTTCTTAAAATATTTGCCCTCATTTTGACCAAAGCTATTATTATAAAATGAGATAAATGCCTATCACTAGCCATGTTGGATAATGATACACTAATCTTATATAAAAAGTCATACATGAAGAAGAAGGTCTTGGTAATAGTTATAAGACCTAGACTTACACCCATCATTTGCATTTTCTTATAGTTTTTATCCTAAAAAAAATCTAGACAATGTAGCAACCATCAAGTCAATCATGCCAAGGCCAATTTTTTTAGATATTTGGCTCAAAGTTTTTTAAGGTTAATCAAAAAATTCATTTCCTGTGTAACTAACAAAGAAACATCTCCTTTAGCATTAACTTCATTCAACCATGATAGCTAACTCCTTGTGCCCAAATCTCCATGAATATTTTAAGAAATTCAATAGATAAATTTTTAGTTATCACTACTTTACTATCCCATTATGTACCTAGTTTGAAGATATAAAATTCTTTTATATCATGGATGAACATTTCATAAGGAATTTTGTTAAACATTATAGATACAAATAAATTGACAAGGATAAATGGAACTCAACATTCAATCCATGAAACATACCTAAATACTGAAATAAATAGTCACAACTTTGATATGTGCATAATCTACACTAAATACAAACTTTCCCTATTAAGCAATCATAATTCATGACAAAGAAGGAATAATGGAAAGGCTCAACTAAAGTTGTTAAATTTATGTCACAAGTACAGTGATAATAAAAACTTTAATGAACTCAAGAGACAAATTTTAAGTCATATCTATTTTTAATTTTTTTTATATATATCCCTATTGCCAATTCTATCGAATTAGTCTAAGCCTACCTATAGAATTCTTTAGGCCAAATCTTGAATATACATATAAAGAAACTATAAATTTTGACATATAAAAGCTTTGGATAGAAATTTAAGAGAGAACGTTTTGCTTTGATACTTGTTCAATATCAAAGGAGAAAAGAGGGAAAAAAGGCTTGACAAAAAGGAAAATTACATTGTGTTGGGATTTTAAAAATGCGAAATGGTGAAGACATAAAAACAAAATTAGTCCACAAGGAAAGGGGAAAATATTTACCTAAATCATAAGGTGTTAGTAGACAATTTTTTTCATTTTAAATTTAAAACTTAAAAAGAGAAAAAACCTCGATAAACTAATAGATTGAAATCCCTTAATGAGTAAGGGATTCTCTACATAGTATTACTTCACAATACTATAAGGTGTAGAAAATAGTTTGAAAAGATGTTCATTAGTTCCTCCTTTGATGGAAAACCTCCCCAGTGAGTATTTTAAAGAAAAAACTTGAAAAAACTTATACAATCAATTCATAAAAATTAAAAGAATATGTACATTGAAAAATAACTTAAATTTTATAACCAAGATCATCCACATGATTAATCCCTATAGATAAAAATGATTTGAATTTCACTTTTACCACTCTCTATTTAAATTATCTCGACCTCAATAGAAATACTCTAAATTGTAATAAGACAATGTAAACCTTTTTGCAAATAACCAATCTCCTCAAGGATACAAATCATTATAGAATAGACAATATTATCTATTCTAGAAAAGCTTCAAAACATAAAATTGCAAAATCTTATATTTATTTATTGCAACCAAAATCTTGCATTAAAATTTTCTTTTCAGAATGTAGATATCAAATCCAATTTTTTTTTTGGTTTTGTATCTACCAAGAGAGAGAGTCTTTTTGAAAAATAATTATTACATATATATGCCCTTCAAGGCTAGATAACATAATCCAAAATTAGCCTATGAGGAGTAGATGGTTATTTGGTTACTTAATCAAGCTAACCAACTAAATCAAAATAGAGAAAATAAAAACTATAAGGCATGCAACTAAAAACATTCTAGGTGTTGCATGGGCTTGTCCATGCTAGTAGCAGTCCTTCTAGCTTTCTAGCTTTCATATGTGGTAGTAAAGGATGAGATGACTAACTAATGTGGTAGGTTAAGAAAAGTGATCCTCTACTTCCAAACTTCTTTTTCCCTCTTTAGTTTTGTTATCTTCCCTTCATACATCTCTAGGTTCTTTTGATTGATTATTAGCATGGTGTCAACATAGGTGATGTTCAAAAAATCTTGTTTCATAGGTAATTTCTTTTTTTGAAGCTCCAAGAACCTCTTCTACACTTGTTTGATCACATCTTTCATTGGTAAGATAAAGTCACCTTCATCTTCTACACACTACTTATAAAATCACTTTAGGTAACTGAGAATTATATCATCTATGACCCCAAGCTCAAATAGAATTTCTTTGACTTTATCTATACCTTGCATGATTTCTTTATTCCTACATTCAATGCATTCTCGAATCACATGGAAAGTATTATCATCAAGACCAGCCACAGGGCATTCAGATAGGAATTTCTAAAGGCCATGCCCCTGTATTTCATCAATCCATAGTATTACTTTCATCCAATTATTTTTTCTCCTTCTCATATCCCTCAGTATTTGATTTAACCTTCTTAGTGATAATCAAAGTTTCTTTACAAATATCACTCAAGAGATTCACTTGTGTTATTGCTTTAGTCCACAAAGTCTAGATCCATTCTTTAAATATCTTAGTTGTGGCTTTACACTTTTGCTAATTATACAACAATTTTTTATTAGTTGAGGACTTGAAAAAAATGGTTGACATTTTGTTGATTCAATTTAGTTTAGGATGTAGACTTGCAATGATATAGTGGGAAATACTTCTCATATCTTCCTTAATACATTGATATCATATTTAGCATCTTTCCATACCTAGCTTGTAATCTGCTTGTTAGACACTTGAAATATTTTCATGTCCATGGCTCTACTACTTTTACCTAGGTCTACTTTTAACCCCTGATAATCTTGAGGCATGAGTTCTTCCTAAAGTTTATCTTGTGGAGGTTTGGCAATTTCTGCCAACCACCATCCTATTTCTTTATCAAAATTAAGCTGAGATTGCATTTTTTCTTTCTTAAATTTAGAATACCTTTCAAGGCACTTTCTTAAAAAAATTTCCAGTCACATATAAAGTGGTACCATGCTTCTTTTCTTTTCTATAGAGGTCTCCAACCACTTAGGTGTCGATAACTCTTTTCTAGGTATGACATTATTGTTAATCAGAGCTAAAGTAATCATTGATTCACTATCACTATCTAATGTTTTCTATTGGACTTCTATTGAGATAGTCATATCAGGATAAATGATCTATTCTATCACCTCTTTGGTTTCTAGGGAATCCATGTTTATCACAATCCCACTCTATGCTATGTTTTGCATAGTCCTCTTGCTTCTAGTGGATGAACAAGTAGTTCTTTTAGTGCTTGTTGTTTAAATTTGAGCTAGAGGAATAGATACTTCAACATCAGTTTCATTTTGACCTATACTAGAATCACCAATAAAAACACTTAAGGACACAATCATATTTCTTAAAGGCTTCTCTTTTTTAGTTCTTGAATGCTTTTTGGGCTTTTCTTGAATTGATGCTTGATTCATCTTTTGAGCTAGCCAATTTTATTTTCTCTTCAAAACCCCTATCATGCAAGAATACAAATCATCCTCTTCTCTCTTGTTCCAACCTAGCTCAAGCATAGGGAGACATTCAATTAGTTCAATATATAGAGGATCAATCACTTCCTCATTATCATTTTCTTTTATTCCACTGATGTCAAGTTGAAGTTCAAATTCTTGTATTTGGCTTATGGTCAATTTTTATAGGAAATAGGGTAGCATGAGTCTTTTTAATATTTTTAGATAAATGAGTCATATGCAAGAGTTACCTATAGATTTCACAAAGAACAATATCATTAAGACAATAGTGAGACAACTTAAGAGGTTCTCTAGTGAAACCTTTGACTCCAATGTAGGTGAATCTAGAGAGTTGTATATAAAAGAACCCATAAATCTTAATAACTTACATAGATTCTTTAGAGATTCTATAATTCTCTTGACCTTAGAGCTCAAAAACCAACCTCCATAAGAAAACATCATTAACCCCTTGAAACTCCTTGTAGGGTTATTTCTCTTGTAGACTGCCATAATATTGATATATGTTCTTATCTTCTATCTAGGGTTCATGTGGTAGCCCTTCCCATTCTTTTGACATAGCTGGGATGTATACCAAAAATGAGGACATTAAGAAAAGGCCAAAGTCATTCAAACCTACAAGACCTGAGTGCAAATCTTCAGCTATCAAATCCACCCCATCAATGAATTTTGGTCCTATTGGAATATACAAATGGGAAGACTACTTCTGAGGGGGGAGTGAATTAGAAGTAACACACTTTTTCCATAAATTTTTTTAATTAAAATTAAATTGTATGCATGTAAACATATCAAGTAAACATAAAGTAAAGACATGCATCAAAACACATAACACTAGATTTTGGTCACATAGAAACCCTCCAAAATGAGAAGGTAAAACTAGGGTGGGGATGATACCCACAAATTATCATTGTAGCAATATAGTTTGACCACTTCCAATGGTTTGCCTTGTGAGAGGCCTACCCTATTAAAGGCTTTACGCTCTATCAAAAGTGACCTGTTCAAGGGATTTACAAACACTTACTTGAAGTCTTACCCTATCTAAGGATTTATCACCTTGTTAAATGTTATACAACATAGATGTTAAGCTAACCTATCAACATAGAATTTCCTTCCTAATACAATTGCTAGAGAGTATTAGATTGAATTGACTTGATAGTTTACAATCCTTTATTACTTGTTTCAAGCTCTTGATCTTCTCACTCTGTTATGATCCTATTTGATTTGATATCTATGTGAAGCTCCAATACTCTATTCTAATCAATTGGATTTTGCAATGCTAATCAATTATCTATGTCTTGACACCCCTACTAATTCTCTATCCTAAAATTAGCTCTCTTCAATTTTTTTGGTGTTTGAAACTACTAAACAAAAAAATGTTTAATACCAGAGTGATGGTACTAAAATAATCTAAGGATCAACTATTTCCCATTGACAATTACATGTGAAAATCACTTGGGCCCAACTTCAACAAAACCAAGGATGGTTTTCTACTCTTTAGGTTCTACTAAACCAAGGTGGGTATATGTAGGGGATAATTTACCAGGATAATTGTTGTATGAAACTTAATTTAATTTTATTCTAATTCTCATCTTCTATCCATGTCATATATACAATTTATCCATTTATTGATATTCTCTTATTCATACACATCCTTCATAAGTAGATTTGGTCAAAGTTCTCCTTGAGTTTACAAATAATTCCTGATAATAGTAGCTACCTAAGACTCATAAATAAAATATAAATGAGTGCTAGCTAGCATTATAATTGATTTTTCATGTAGATGCAGGATCTATTCTTAATTATTTCTGATTTGTGTGACTAGTGCCTTATCCATGGGGACAAAGACTCAACTATTGGTAGGAGATCTTGTTTGAAATAACTTGTAAATGAATCTATCAACTGTAATCACCCATTTCCATTCTTATGAAATTTCCTTTTCATAAACTCATGAATTCTACTAATTTACTAAAGCATTTACATAATCCCTTGAATTAAGAGCAACAATAAACCAATATACAACCCATCCAGACTGAATTCAATCAATTAAACTTTATTCAAATGACCTCAAAATTAACAAACTTATGAAAAGGAGATAGAAATTGGTGACAAAAATCCAATGTAAATACACTTTTGCATTATCCTTTTATATGACTAATACAATAATCAATATAAAATCATTGAGAAACCTAGAATATCTTGTTGATACTATCATTTCTTTATACAATTAGAAATCACATAATTAGAAGTAAATTTAGAAAAAACCTACATATACTAGATTGATAGTATTTTCTTAAAAGTTGAAAATTATACAAGTCTTAGACCATCACAATGCCTTGAAAACTCATTTATATAGGCATGAGTTGCAACAAGAAAAGGGAAATTGTGATTGACAGGTGTCCTTCCAAACAAAAGACAAATACAATTTACAAAATAAAAAACATAATGTAATTGAATGCGTAACACATCAAGATATTCTTTGGTAGGCCCCATTACTGTTACATTGTTACAAGCTACTAGTTCTTCTGATTTGCCACTACTATTCTGAATCTTTAGAGTAGGTAGCTACTAGGCTAGCCAATGATGAATCATGTTGTGGTGTTTTTAAATCATTTCCTACCCTTGGATTTTCATTGTTTTCATCTTGGACAAACAACACTACTTTTACCCTTGATTGTTCTTCTATCATGTACACATCTTGGGTTCCTGTACCTATAGCTAGAATTAACTAGTGACCTTCATCTTCCTTATCTTTTGAATCTGGCATTGTTGTGTCAATAATTTACACCTCATCATCCTATGCCTCATCACCAGAGGAAATATTTGTCATCCATGTATCAAACAGTGCATCATCTATCGTGTTGAATTACAAAATACCAATTTTCTTCCTAAGTACATACTCAACCTCATTATCAATATTAACAAATTCTTGCTTTAAAGAATCAAAGAATAAATAAAATTTCACCAAATCTTTTATTGATGTGGCCCACCAAGCATGCCATGTTTCATTTGTTATTTTATTCATCCTTAGATAGAATAAATCATCCAGTTCTTTAGCCCATTCATCTTTGTTCTTCAATTTATTCTTTCTATCTAGGGCATGAGGAAACAAATTAAACTTTTGGCTCTAATTCTTACTTAATAACCAACTATTATTCTTTTCAAGTGAACCCTCTTATTATCAAAATCTAGAAGAATATTAACAATATCATAGTTCCTTTTAATTTGATCATGTGAAGACCTTATGATAGAGTAACACAAAATTTTCACTTCTTTCCTTCTCTTTTTCTTCCCCCATTTATTAACAAATGGCTTCAAAGCCTCATCATTTTCCTTTATCTCATCCCAAATGTTTATCACCCTTGCCAATTGGTCATAAAATAATGGCCATTCAATTTTATCTGCCAAGTACATTACAACTTTCCTTAATTTGTCTTCATACTGTATATTTAACTCTACAAGTAATGCCCATAGCTCTTCTTCAAAATCCTTAGCTGTTTAGTATTCTTGCCTTTGGGGTGTATCTAGTATTTCTACAAGGGGAGTAGATTTAAAAGGCTCCACTAGAGGGAAAGGATATGCAATCCTAGGTCTAGAAGACCTTTCTAGCACCTTATTTTCTAATTCAATCCTCTTCCATACCTCTTTATTATATGCTTCCAAAATTGCCTCATACTTACTTTGTAACTCAAACAGTGCTTTCTCCTCCCTCTTAGTAGTGGCCAAAACAAAATGAGATGTTACCACATTCATGTGTATTGCCTATACATTGGAGGCATTAGGTACTCTTCTTACAATAATGTTTTCCATCAATCCGGATTCATCTAGCTATGATGATGTAGCTCTTGATCCTCTCCTTAATGACCAACTGGCCAATGTAGCCTAGTCTTCATTGAATGTAGTGCCCTAGAAGTCATTCTTCTTCTTGTCCTATAGATCAAGTTTATTTGAAATAGATTTAAATACTAAGGCATCAACAATGTGCCAATTAGGTAACAACAAAATGCTTGATGCCTTCACCATTTGTCTTCCCTCCTCAGGGCTTATACTCTAAAACTCCTTCATCATCTCCTCTTTCACCTGATGTTTTAGGGTGGTTTCATCCATTTATAAATGGTTTTCTCTCAACTTATTGCACCTATCTTCAAAATTTCTCATGTTTTCCATCCATGCAAATTGGTGGAAAGCCTTAGATTTAACAAAATTGTCATCAGACAAAAATTGATGACTTGCCTATTCTATTACAGGGTCCAATTTCCTGCCTCTATAATTAGCTACTATTAAATCCAAACTTGGTATAGGAGGTTCTTGAGGGTTTCCCTCATCTAATTCTACTTGGGTAATGAATATACCTCCTTGTGACACTATCTACTCAATCTGACACTAGTAGATCCCATTATTTGCTTGCCTTTATCCATAGTGGCCCTTCTACTCTAAATTATGGTATAGCCTGGCCTTTTTTGAACAATTTGATAACCAACTCCTACATTAGGAGTGAAAGATAACCTTCTTATGAACTCTCTAGCCCTATCTAGGTAAGAATCAATAAAAAATTATTTCTTTTATCTTAAGCAAAGAATTCATGAGCTTATTGATTTTATTTTCCTCTATGGCAACATTATCTAGAGGACTATAATCCTTATCAAAACAATGAATGAATTCCAAAAATCTGGAGTAAACTCTCCATTTCTCCTTTTTGGTTTCCTACTCTTATAATGAGAGCTCATTTCTTATGATATCCTTTGGATAGTATGAATCATGCTTTATATTTCCCAATTTAACCCCAAGTCTGAAGGTCATATTGTAAAACCCCTTAGTATCATAAAAATGGGGATGGGAAACATCCATTTTGTATTGATCCAAAATTTTGTATAAAAAGAGCCAACCCTCTTTAGTAATTACAAACTGATAAGCCACAGTATAAGTAGGGAAAATTGACCCTAGCTACCTCTTCAATAGGCAAGTCTCTTCCAATCCTCCTAATTGCCACAAAACCTCAGCCATTCCTACCTTTAGAGGTACTTGGTAAGGAAACACATGAGGACTCCCTTTGAAACCATAAATTCTAAAAATAGTAGAAATAGAGTAAGGGAAAATATCTCCACAATAGTGTAAAGCTTTCAAATCAATGGGGTTATCCATAGGCCTAATGAGATTAATTAGTGCCTTAGGAATTATGGGCTTGTCACTTAATATAAGGCATCTCAATTTAGAAGTGAAATACCTATTAAACATGACAAAACTAGCATTCTTAGCATCCTAGGTCACATCAGCACTCCATAATTGGACTGGCAGTGCTTCTCCATCCTACTCTCTATTCAATTCCATTTCTTTACCAAAATATGTCACCGCCTTAAACAAAAATATGTGCATCAACAAAGAGTAATGACCAAAAGTATTCTCTACTTTCCCCTTTGCAATCCCAACCAAGCCAATATGAATTTCTTTAGCTAAATAAGAGGCAAAATAAAAAATAATATCTACTCCAAAGGAAGTAATCTGAATCATCATATACATGAGACCAACAAGCATGGCATTTTGTTCATCTTCACCAAAAACTCGGCATAAGGTCCTGTATACCTCTACAGCCCAAGAAGTAAAAATATTTTTCTTGAAGGGTTGCCTAGAGGTAGTTGTGATTACTGGAAAAGTTTGAATTGTGCCAATATGTGCCCTTAGTACACCTCCCCTAATCACATCATTCTTTGCCATATATTCCTTTTCCAATTCTAGCAAATTAATTGGTACATGATAATCTATCACTGGCTCTAAATGAAATACTTCCCTAATTTCCTTAGGACTAATTATAGCCAAAGGCACACCATTAGTCATTCTTATTACTCTAATTTCTTGTCATAATTTTTAGCAATGGCTTCAAGCAAATCGTAATCCATGAACACACTAGGAACCACTAACTTTCCTAAATCAAAATTCTAAATATTTGAATGTAGGGAGAATAGATTCCTTTTTGAGAACCATTTATTGAATAAAACAAGACCAGTCTGAGAAGTTATTGCATCCCTAACCCAATTCCCCTTATCATAAAGGCCATTTGCAATTTTTAGCCTAGGGTTTAAGGAAGTCATTTTCTTAACCTAAATAGTCTCAATAGTGGATTTAGGGAGTAATTCTAACAAATCATCATGAACATATCTAGATGAATAATCATTTTTTCCTAAGAAAACCTTCTTTGGAGGAATTTTGAATATAATTTTGTAGGAATTAAGATGCTACAGAGATTGTTTTACATAGGAACTTAATCTTTTTCTTGTTTTCTCTATAATTCTGTAATTACTTCATGAACACTAGGGAAACTATTTCACCTTTTGACTCAAGCTTGATAGAATGCTCTTAATTATTTCTTGTTCTCAAAAATCTTAGTGTCTTGTTCACATAAGATGTAAATGGTGAGATCCTCTATGATATACTCTACTTCTACTCACATGCAAAGCCTTCATATCTCATAAATGAACTATAAGGGAAAATAGGGTGGTATTTCCTTTCTTTTTTTAAATTTCCACTGTCGATCTTAGAAAATCCTATGATCTAGGAATTAAAATAGGGTTAAATCATCTTCTTCTCAATATGCTAGTAGTCAAACTAATGAAAAACTTCCACCTATACCTTTTGTTCATTGTTGGCACTTCAAACTGGACCCATTTTTCATTGAGGACACATGTCACCACATCACTATCTCACTATGCATAAAGAGTGAGAAAATCCTTTATGCAAGATAGTGAAAACCATTGATCTCACTATGCTAAATGGATGGTATTTAAACCATTACTTTAATACAATTGGTGGGTCCACTATCAATTTTCCCTTTTCTCCATGTTGCTACCGTTAAACTTTGATCACTTTTCCATAGCGAGTATGTGATAGTCATAGATCTTATTCGATCTAATGGTAAATAACTTTCATGTCAATCATGAAAACTATGGTGGGTCCCTAAGTCACCAAGTTGCATTGAGTAAACAAAATGCAATTCATTATAACAACTTGGCGATGACTATTGATCTACCTTTGATCCAATGATCCTTGTTGATTATCTTCAATCTAACTTGGAAATGGGTCCACACTTTTGATGATGTGGGAAACTCCTTTCCATCTGGGAAATATATTACTTTTTAATTCTTCATTATGATAGCTAGCACCTGGGTCTCATAGTGTTCCTTAGTTTTAGGTGATTCACTACATCTCTATTAGTGAAGGGCAAAGCTTTTCTGGTCACGACATAGCAACCTCTAGTAGATTTAACATTTCTAGTTCTCACATGCTTATTAGGATGTCACCATGTCACTATATTTTCATATCTCACTTGTGACATAGCATTTGATGGGACCCATCCCCTAGAACTGAAGCCACAAAATTGTTTTCCCAATGAGTCACTATGTCATTATCAGTGAAAGGTATTATATTTCTGATCATGACATAGTGACCTTTGGTGAAAAAATAAAACCCAATGAGAGGAAAAGCTAACTATCCATTAGGATACATTAATGAGTACCTTTATTAGATCAATCAAAATGCATGGTTATGATTTTCACATGGGAACTCTACTGTCATCTATCAATATCAAAGGCCACCACATTCCTTCACTTTTCAGTTAGTTGCTACATCACTACTAGCATGGCACATATATTTTCTAGTCATGACATAGTGATTTGCCTAAAATTTTGAGCTCTAACAACATTTGTTACAACTTTCTCTATGTGTCCTCTTTGACAGTGATGACTACAAGATAGATCACGTGACCAAATGTTTTCCAAAACACTATGCCTTTTGGGTGCTAGTTTTCACTTTACAACACCACACTTTAAATTCTTGGTAGTTGCTATGTTGTGATAGTAAACAACCTTGCAAATTTCTATAATGACAATGCAACAACCATGGATCTAACCAAGATCCAAAAGTGGGCAAGATTCTTCAAAAAGGTACTCAACATGACTTTTATTTTAAAAAAAAGTGGGAAAAGAATATTCAGACGTTTTAAAAGATTTTGTGCCAGGATAGATTTAAAAAGTAAAAGACCTAGGGTTTGACAAAGGTTTTTCAAAGGGAAATGAAAATTATAAAACCAAAAACTAGAAACCCTAGCCTCATCAAAGGACTCAACTCTAATTTTTTTAATACCTTGGATTAGGCAAATTTATCATGCAAAAAATCAGACCAACAAAATTCTCAACCACTCAACAACTTAACAACTCTTAATCATGGGGACTTTACCTTCTTATTAAGGCTTCAAAGACTTAGAATTAGGTTTGAATCCACAAACCTATTTTCCTGCTCAAATCCTTGCACTTTTCCTATAGGTTGCATGTATTCTCCATTTTTCTTATTGGCTACATGCAAAGTAGATAGGTAATGTAAAAGATTCGATCTTATCTCTAAAATCCTTCATGATTCATCTAAAAATGGTTTACATCTAAGTTTGTGAAGGCACAAACTCAAATGTTGATTTTTTGTTACTCAGTACATACTAATTGTTGATACTCAACACATATGGTATTTCTAGCTTGCTCAATACACATAATAATTCTATCTTGCTCAACATCTATTCACTGCTCAACACCTATAGTGACTCGACACATATAGTTCACTCGACAACTGAAGTCACTTGGCATCTGTATCTTGCTTGGCACCTAAAGTTCACTTGGTACCTATTGGATTTTTCATTCGGCACATACTGGAACTCAACATGTATACTGTACTTGGCTTCAACTTGAAAATTGGTTAAGTGTGTTGACACTCAATTATCAAAAGCAATATGAGACCAACAATCTCCCCCTTTGACATGACTATCAAAAAAACTTCACTAAGCATTATATATCTGATCTTATGAGTACAATAGACCTCATGTTTGGTATATGTACAAAACTTCAAAAACTTGTTCAAAATTTTTTATAAGACAATCTACCTCAAAATATTGTAACTCCCCCTAAGAAGATGTGCCAATTCTTTATCCAAAAATCTGATACACTTTATGCTAAATCTATCTCATTCTAATTCATCTTTTCCTTGTCTTGTTGTGCCTTAACTAACTTGTTCTATTTTTGTTGTTCTATACTTGTAATTTTATTTAGTTTCCCCCTTTCATCATGTCTCCCCCTTTTGGCTATCATATGATATGTGCAATCTTCCCTTTTTGATTTATTCTCCTCAAAAGAATAAAAGAAAGTAATATATATCTCCCCCTTTTTGACACTTGTGTCAAAGGGTCCTAGGGATGAATTGAATACCTAGCCAAAAAAATTTGATTTACCTCTAAAATTATTTTTAGAGCAGCATCCCAATTGTCAAATGCAATTTTTAGGGCTTTGAGCTAGATAGCTATCTCTACTGCAAGGTGAACAAGGTTGTCTAGTGCTGAAAGATTTGGATCTTTCTATAAAACATTTTGAGCATAGGCTTGTTCCTTGTGGAGTACTTCCATGTGGGGAGTGATAGATGACTGAATTTGTACAAGTTTGGCCTTTATGTTTTCCTCTTCTATTGTTATTATAGCTAATTCCCTCTATGTGTGGAACAATGTTGTGAAATGTTTTTCACTTTGAGCTGGATCTTTAGGTAGCTATAAGCTAGATACCTTTAGATTCCCTTCCAAACTTAGTATCCTTTGGCTTGTTTCCTCTATGAAATATGATGAGTCAAACAATTTGGAGTACAATGAGAAAATGTTCTTAATTACTATCTTGACCTTTTTAATTTTTTTGGCCAGCTCCACTCGGGTCAGTGCTATCTCATTGGATATCTTCTCATTCACCTTCATCTAGAATTTCTTCTTAGACCATTCTAATAGTTTACCATTTGTGTCTAGGTCTTTGCTTTGCACCTAGTTCACTATGTTGGATAATTGCTCCATAATGGGCTTGGTTTCATCAAGTACTTGTAGGCTAAATGCATCAAGAAATATGTTCTTAATTTCCACTAGTGCTTGTCTTTACCTATACTCATTTCTAAGTATCTCTTGCTTCTTTCTCTTCTCTAGTGCCCCTTGCACTTCATAAATCTATTCTAGATTCATTGTCCTTGAGTCATAGCATGGTGTGACTATTTATTCATCCATTTAGGGTCTTCACAATGAAGTACCCTTGTTGCCTTGGTGGAGGTCGAGCCTGGTGCTGAAATATATAGTGCTACTACATTAATGCTTAGCTACTTGGTTTTTGCTACAATATTTTGGAACTTTTCCACACTCACTAAAACAAGATTTATGCATAGTTGTGATTGCAATGTGGTTTGGTGAAGGATATTTTTGAGATCCTCTATAGTCAATGGATTGATGTTCTTGTTTGAAGTGTTAGGAACATCCTTCACAGTTATTGTTTCTATAGGTGTTGTATGTCAAGGGCTTGGTGGTGGCATTTGGGTGTCTTGCACACTCTATTCTTCCTATTTCTCATTAGCTATTTCCTCTTCACCCTTCTCTATTTCCTTCTCCTCCTCTTTTTGTTTCTCTTTCTCTTCTTCTTTCTCTTTCTCTTCTTCTTTTTCTTCTTCTCTTATCTCTTACTAATCTTCCTTTTCCTCCTCTTCATCATTCCTTCCCTTAAATGATCTTCCTCTCCTTCTTTGACTATTTCAATCCATATATAACCTTCCACATAGAAGTGGATTTCAACACAACACCTTCAATTTGATTTTGCAAAATTTTAAATACCCTATATTTAGGTGAAAATTTTCTCCCATGTTTTTGATTTACTTTGGTTATTTGACCTTTAGTAAGGTCTAGCATTACACGAGCTAATATTGATTCCCTTATATCCTTTTCCATATTAAGGTAGTAATGTCATTTATTTTCTACATTGGAGCTTAGCTCATTAGGCATTGAATTGTATAGTTCAAGTGGGGTGGTCTTGAACTTAGCCATCATAGTGTAGATGGACTCTTCCACTATGTTTTGTTCTTCCCTTGACAACTTATTAAAATCAATGGTCTTTAAACTAGTTAAATCAACATTACCTCTGATGTTATTACAAACATTTTCCAATTTAGATTTGGTAGAATGTCTTACCAATCTATATTGTTCATTATTAGACTTTTTTTTTCCTTCATCTAACTCTAGAGGTGCAACATATTATCTTCTTTTATTTTGTTCTATAGGCCCTCCTTTATTTTTTTCCTTTTTGTTCCCCTATTCTTTTGGTACTTGGGTAGTTCTCCTAGTGTTTTCCCTTATAGTTGGCTTGGCTGGGCTTGACTTTGTTGCTTTCTTCTTTCCCTTAGGTTGTGCAGCTAGCTATTTTTGTGTCTTAATCTACTTTGGCTTAGCCTTGGGTGATTCTTTCTTGGCTTCTTCTTCTTCATCTACATCATCCCCTAATCCTTGTGTCAATTGCAATGGGCCTTGCCCTTTTTCATCTTCATTTTCATCATCTTTTGCTTCTTCTTCTTTTCTTCTGCTATGCCCTCTCCAAATTTGGCTTCGAGTTTCTTTACCAATATATCCTTCTTCTTCAGTGTGGAGGTAGTCTTCAACTCCATATCCACTTTTGACTTGACTACATCATAGGTTCCAAAATGTGTTCACTTTTATCTATTTCTTCTACAAGCAAGGCTATGATTATTGCAAATGCCTCATCTATGTTTATCTCATAGCCTAGAGGTCTCAACCACTTGATCCTTGGAATAGATACCTATATATAGGTGTACTCAATATTTACAAGAAAGAATACATCATTTACATGCTTTTCTACTAATGAAACTAGTATTCTTAGCCTTTTCTTCATTGTCTTCTTGAAGTCTTCAAAATAGCTAGTCATAAGGGTTTCAAAATTAGCTCCCATTTGTTCAATATATTCATTGACTTGAGCTATGATTGACCTATTTTCTTTCCACAAAACTTTACAAAAAGAAGGAAATTCATTTTTGAAATATAAGAAAATACAAATCAAAATGGCACCAAACTTGCATTGTTCTCCCTTTGTCCTTCTTATTGCTGCTAAATTCTCATTAATTTGTTGCAGTTGTAGTTCTACAAGATCATAGATATGATCCTTTTTCACCAATTTGTAGCCTACATCTACTGCAATTCATGGAACGCTATTTATTCTGCTAGACTGATAGAATTTATGTGAGATTACTCTAACAACAAATTCAATGAGTGGATCCTAGATGGTATGTATGTTCATCCCACATTTGTTCCATTTTTCTCTAGTGTTTTTCTCAATAACCTCTTTGGATTCACTTCTTAAGGTCTTTGGTAAATCTAGGGTTGGGTACCCTATTACTCTATGTAAAATTCTTTTTGTGATTCTCACTCAACCATCTTCCAACCATAAGCTTTCATCATGTATTCTACTAACTATTAGCCTAATCCAAATAGTTTTGAAAACTATGGAAAATTCTAGGGCATGCATGAAGCCCTTCCTCTCAACAATCTAATATTCTTCCTTCAACACTCCATTCTCACACAATTTCTCATAAGATCCCCTCATTTCCATATCTCTTATGACTCCAATCTTGAAATTGTAACATCTCCTAACATCTTGAACCATAACTACCTTAAGGGGTATGATAGATAGGGCTCCAACTGGGTCATTTTTATATGCTACCTTTGGAATTGGGTGAAAATCAAGTTTTTTCACTTCATTGGACACTAGCTAGACCTCAAATCATTCCTTCTCCTAAGTTTTCCTAGAACTAGTGGCCATTCGTGTAATCTAGGGTTTAAACATGATGAAAATATGAAATTGTGCTAAATTATTGTTGAAATTTTCTTAAACACTAGATTCTTTGCTATGAAATCACTTTGCACTTCTTTGTCATCATTTCTCTTCATTCATGATGAGTACAAATGATTGAAAAACATGATAATATACCCTATTTTTATTGCATTTAATGCTTGGTGCATTTATAGCTGCCTACTTAGCTTTTGAAGGATTTCTACATCACTTGGCTTCCATTGGTTTTTCATCACTCAACTTCTACTACCAAGTCGACTACAACTGATCATTCAACTTCTATTGTTTTTGACAATCAACTTAGCATGCACTAGGATTTTGGTCAGCATCTGAGGGTAACTCAACAACATTTGTGAATACTTGAAGTTTTAACTTTGCATCTTTACTTATGCTAATTTCTCCTTTCTAGTACTTTCTTGTCTTAGGACTGATGTATGATATAGCTTTGTATATTAGTCCCATACACCTTCTCATTCTTAGTTGGATGAAGTGTGACCACTTGACCTCTTGGGTGAAGTGGTCTCTCCACTAGTTGTGTTGCCTCCATGTCTTCTTTTCCATGTCCTATTCATCTCTCCTCTGATATGTTCAACATCAACTTTTTCTTTTCTTTTGTTGAACTCAGAGTTGGGTGCCTTGGATTTGGTTGGACAAAACTTGCTTATGTGTCCTTTCTTTAGACAACTAAAGCATGTGGTTTGGCTCAACCATCTATTATAGTTGCCACTAAAATGTGCTCTAATTTAGTTATTAGAAATGTGCCCTTAATCTTGACAATAGTGACAACTCTACTTAGTATTGTAGTCCCAATTGTATTGGTGTCCATGGCTTTTAGTCTTTGCTGATTGGTTTGGTGTCCACATAGGCTTTGATCAACACTCAAAATATCTATGACCATACTTCTTGCAATTATAGTAGTGACCATCAAATCTTGTTGTCCTTATAGTTTTGGTCATGAAACCTTGTGTTTAGTGTCCTTTCTTATTGCATTTGTGAGAGTGACCCTTATTTTTGGGTTTTTCTTACTGATTGGCTTTCTTATTCCTACATACATTAGAAGTATGTCCTTTTTTACCATAGAAATGATAAGTGGGTTTAGTATTTTTACTTTTTTCACTACCTTTCTTTGCACTCTTTGACGATTCTCCTTCTTTAGTGCTGGTGAAACCTAGTCCTAAAGTGTCAATGTTGGATCTTAGTGATTTCAATAGTTGTTCAAAGTTCTTGATGGCTTCACTTGATTTTTTGAAGCTCTTTTTATCTCCTTTTCTCTTCTCAAGTCATTCTACATCTATTAATTTTTCATTTTTAGTGTGGAGATCTTATTGTCTTTGACATTTAGCTCATGATGTGCATTCATCATTCACCTAAGGGTCTCTAGCTGCATGTTGGGAACTCTTTCAAGCTTTGTTGACTTCTCTTCCAATTTGTTGGCAAGGTTTCTCTTGTCATCCTCAATCATAGCCTTATCTTCAATGGTACTTTTCTTCTATTTAGTTATTTCACAAAGCATCATGGCCTGTGACTCTTGCTCAATTTTGAGAGACCTGATCTCTTCTACTTGAGCTCTATTCTTCTCTATCAAATATACTATTGTTGCATCAACCTCTTGGGTATCTTCATAGAAAAACACTTTTGTGATGTCATTCTCCTTGTATTGTGTGTCATTTTTAGCTATGAAAATATCTCTTCTTCTCTTTAAGGATTTTCTCAACTCTTATTGTATGTATGTAAACATATCAAGTAAACATAAAGTAAAGATATGCATCAAGACACATAAGACCAAATTTTGGTCACCCAAAAACCCTCCAAAATGAGAAGGTAAAATTGGGGTGGGGATGATACCCACAAATTATAACTATAAAAATATAGTTTGACCACTTCCAATGGTCTACCCTATGAGAGGCCTACCCTATTAATGGTTTTACACTCTATCAAAAGTGACCTATTCAAAGGATTTACAAACACTTACTTGAAGTGTTACCATATCAAAGGATTTATCACCTTGTTAAAGGTTCTACAATATAGCTATTAAGATAACCTATCAACATAGGATTTTCTTTCCTAATAAAATTGTTAGAGAGTATTAGGTTGAATTGACCTGATAGTTTATAATCCTTTATTGCTGATTTTAGGCTCTTGATCTTCTCACTCTAGTCTAATCCTATCTAATCAGATATCTATGCAAAGCTCTGGTACTCTATCCTGATCAACTAGATTCTACGATTTTAATTAATTTAGTAAGTCTTGACACCCCTGCTAATGCTCTATCCTACAATTAGCTCTCTTCAATTTGTCAACCACTCAACAATTTAACAACTCTTAATCATGGGGTGTTTAACTTCTTATAATGGCTTCGAAGACTTAGGGTTAGATTTGAATCCATGAACTTATTTTCCCACTCAAATCCTTGCACTTTTCCTATAGGTTGCATGTATTCTCTAAAATCCTTCATGATTCATCTAAAAATCATTTACATCTAAGTTTGTGAAGGCACAAAATCATATGTTGATTCTATGTTACTTAACACATACTAATTGCTGATGGTCAACACATATGGTATTTTTGGCTTGCTCAGCACACATAGTAATTTTGTCTTGCTCATTATCTATTCACTTCTCAACACCTATAGTGACTTGGCACATATAGTTCACTCAACACCTAAAGTCACTCAGCATCTATATCTTGTTCGACACTTGAAGTTCACTTAGCACCTATTGGATTTCTAACTTAGCACATACTGGAGCTCAACATGTATAGTGTACTCGACTTCAACTTGAAAATTGGTTAAGTGTGTTAACACTCAATTTTCAAAACTAATTTGAGACCAACAGGTCCCTCAACAATTTTCTAAATGAATAAATACATCTAGTCATCCTAATGGAAGGCATTCTTATTTCCTTTTACTCCATTGAGAAGAAATACTATGTCAGCAATTTCTTCGATAAAACACTCTATAGTTAGTGATCTGGGTAAACTTGAGCCTCCTAGTGGTGGCTTTAAAAGCTATATCTATGTGACAATACAATCATAATATTTATTTTTCTTTTCATATAAGTGTCTAGATTCTTCAAAAGTACATGGTTCATAGGGTTCTTTATACAATATCCTTAAGGAGGAACTAGTTGTAACTCTATCAATTTTGACTAGAACTTCACCTGTAACCTTCTTTATATATCTGGTATGAGGATCATAATCATTCCCACACTCAACAATAAGCTATGGATATGCTATTGTAGTTGGGAAAGTGGTGGCTTCTATCAAACCACTAGTGATGAGTTTATGGTAAATGGATCTAGCTTGTGCATTCTTTACTCACTCTACTAGTCAGGTTAGGTCTACATTGACTACAAAAATATCTCGTATCTAAGACAAAGAGCTTAACATACATGGATTCTTAGGTTTAGGAAGCGTAGGTTGAAAAAGAGTCATCACCTCCTTGATAAGAAATTGAAATCTTAAATTCTTAAAAAGAAAACTTTAAACCAAAGAAATAGGAGTATGAAAGCAAAATAGACAAAGGAAGCCAAAATGTGCACTTATAAGTTTCTACTAAGTCAAGCACATCCAATTTTTTTCTTACCAGCTTGATTTTTTGGGCTCTAACATAGCAAGATAGGTAATTAGGCTAGAAAAGGAAGAATTTTAAAGCACAAAATTTTGAAAATCAAGGATAGATATAGAGTGTACAAAATCACTAATACCAGCATGTGAATTAATTTCACAAGACTTTCCAACCATTTATTATTTCTCATCTCAATCATGTTAAAATGCAAACTTATTTTAATGATGCCCGATAATCATTACTTTTACTTTTCTAGAAATAACTGGTACTTTTGATACATGCCACTTAATTGTCATATTTATTGCCTTTTCCATCTTCAACACATGGCAAGGAAGTAGGGCCTCCTTCAAGTGAAAATACATGCTTTGTTTAACTAAATCCCTGTGAGAATAAAGCAAGTACAATCATTAGAAATAAAAGAGATGAAGTTAAAGTTGAAGCTACCTTTTCTTACTTTAACTTAAAATCCCTCTATGCATGAGATCTATTGGAATGATGGGAAATGGGAAAGAAGGATTCAATATTTGCATGAAAGACGCTGACTTGAAGTAGAAATTGAATTAAATGGATACTAGGTTCAAGATGAAGTTTATTTTAGAAAAATTCTAGGTATTAGTATCTACAATTAGCAAGACAAATATAAGGCTAACAATTAGCTTTGAGTAGGGACTGACACTGCAAGGCTTTGATATGAATCTAGAATCTCTAGTTTCACATGCTCATCTTTTAGACTAGTTTCAATAGATAAGGAAATCTCAAATAGGAACAACAAAAAAAAATAGACCAAAAATGAAAATGGCACAGGAAAAATAATATGTATAATGAAAGAGGAGACAAAAATAAAATTGGAACAATATAAGATCTTATCCATTATAGGATAGGGTTAGATCATCTCCATTGAAATACTTTAATTTAAAAGAATTTGATCCTAGCTCCTAATAAATAATGAATGTTCCTTTCCATAGGATTTCAAATTCTCTATGCATCCCTCTGGGATCTCTTCTCTTATTTTGCAATAATACTTTGTCTCCTTCCATGAATTTCCTAGGCCTTGTCCTTTAGTCAAAAATATTCTTTACCTTGGCATGATGTTCTATTATATGGTCTACCAAATCCATCCTTTCTTCTTCAATCTTCTGAAGATAAGGTATCCACTTTTCAAGAGAGTTAATGAAAATATCACCTTCTATTTCATTTTTCATATTAAGTGCTTCCAATTCCAAATGGAGAGATAAATGTGCTTCTACTTCATGAACCAATTCAAAAGGGGTCATGCCAATAGCTCTTTTAGGAGAGGTTCTATCTGCCCAAAGTGCTTCATAGAGTTTCTCATGCCAATCTCTTCCCTTATCATCTACCAATTTTTTCATGATATTAATCAAATTCTTATTTGTAAACTCAAGTTGCCCATTACCCTATAGAAAATAGTTAGATGCATGTGACAATTGAACTCCATGGTTATAGCATAAAAGTTGAATCTCTCGAGATGAATTTTTTTTAGCATTATCAATCACTATTTTGACTACTACCCCAAATAAAGCCAAAATATTTTAGTTAAGATATTGCATACCACCTATGATGTTGTTTCTTTTACTTCTATTGCCTCTACCCATTTGGTAAATTAGTCTATGGTGGTAAGAATATGAGTGTGGCTTGCACTAGAGATTGGGTTTATGGGACCTATAAAATATAACCCCCATTTCTGAAAAGGTTCTTCAATGACTACTAGCTTTAAAGGGATTGTGGCTAATTGTGGTTTACTAATGAACAATTTACATTTTTCACAATCTCTTACCCATTTATAGGCAAATTTTAACATACTTGGCTAGTAGTACCCACTCCTCAAGATCTTAAAAGTAGTGATGGTTGAGGAAAAAAGTCCACCGCATACTTCATTATGAAAGGTTTGTAGTAACTTTTCTTGCTAATCAGCATTAGAACATCTAAGGAACATTCCATATAAACCTTTCTTATATAGTATGTTATCCAGGATCATAAATTTTGCATCTTTGAGTTTCAAACTTCTCTAATCTTTTCCCTTTAAGTGTTTTGGTAAATGTTTATATGTGAGAAAATATGCTATATCTAAGAGCCACTCATCTATCAATCCTACCAATAGGAAATTAAGGGAAAGCTTTGATTCTTTATTCTCTACAACTAGCTTAGAAATCCCTTTGACCAATTTTGTGGGTTTGATACTGAGATCAAACTCCTATAGTTCTAATACTCAAGTAGCACATTTATTCATGACTTCATCTTGATGTGTGATGATGCTCTTAGTAGCTACAGTCAACACATAGATGATTGAGTGTGAATGTAGGATATAATATCAAAACTTCTTAACTACTCTTACAACCACAAAATATTTTTTCTTAGAGAGCAAGTAGAACAACTCATGCTTTTTCAAACTAACACTCATAAATGAGATAGGAAATTCTTCATTCTTCTCATTCTTTTGAAGAAAAATTCCAAACATGGTGTGCTCAAATGCCTAAGACTACATTATAAAATCTCAGATAAAGTTAGGATGAATGAGGATTGGTGCTTTAGCAATAGCCAACTTTACTTCTTCAAATGAATTGATAGCCAAATCATCTCATTTGAAGTTCTGCTTCTCAATCAATATCTTTTCCATTGGCTTGGTAATTTCAAAAAAGTCAGGAACAAATTTCTTGAGGAAATTTATTTGACTAAAGAAAGACCTGATGCCATTGTGATTTATTGGGAGGCATAATTTTTTATTATCAATCTTACCCTATTTAGATCAAATTTGATCCCCTTCTTTGAAACTATATGCCGCAACAATTTCCCTTCAGTTACACAAAAGATAGAATTCTTAGGGTTCAATGAAATTCTATGTTCTCTGCATATTTGCAAGACTTCTCTTAGATCTTTGGAATGCTTTTTTATTCTTCTTGAAAGCATGGTAATATCATCCAAATACATTATGATGCTTTTATCTAGAAGATGTTTGAAAATTGAGTTCGTTGATCACTAAAAAGTTGTGTTAGCATTTATTAACCCAAAAGGCATTCTCTAGTAAGAAAAAGTGCCCTAATGAGTTGTGAACACAATTTTGTGTCGATCTTCCTTTGCAACACCTATTTGGTTATAACCCAAAAATCCATCAAGGAAGGACATCATCTCTGAACTAGCAACTATTTGAAGAGTTTTATCCATCAAAGGTAAAGCAAAGTTATCTTTCAAACTTGCTTGATTCATGTTCCTAAAATCAACATAGATCCTTATCTCTTTGCTCTTCTTTCTCATGGGCACTATGTTTACCACCCAAGTGGAATGATGTATATGTAGGCTTTGAGAATTTTATCAATTTCTTTAAAGATTGCGTCTTATACATTTGGATTATAGGTTCATAACTTCTACTTAAGAGGCAATTTACCTAGCTTTAAAGTGATATGATGCTTCAATTGTCCTCCTTAGAAAGTTTTCAAATATTTATATGACCATGAAAAAATGTCTTTATATTCACCTAATAGCTTGGTGAATCATGCTTTTTCATCTCCTTTACAATAGGCCCCTAGATTCACCATTTTTTTGTTAACTTCATCATCTAGATTGATCTTTTCATGATCACTATTTTCAACCTCTCTAAATGTTGAATTTTGAGTAGAGAAAACATATTGTCTATCAAAGAGCTTCTCTATCTCAACTAACCCTTTAGGTATGAAATTAGCTTTGAGCTAAATGACCTCCTTAGTTTCACTAGTACTAGTTCTGAGTAGAGTTCATGACATTCTCATTTCAAGCCTTCAAAATAATTAGTGGCAAATGGTTTCATACCTTATAAGAAAGAATTGATATGGGTATCATCTCTAAACACCTTCCATGAACTGTTATTGTTAGGTACACTGGGTCTATGGATTATTTCTATAGTGTATCTATCCATCACAAATTTAGGGTGAGGAATCATAAAAGAAGCTAAGACTACTAAAGAATCATCTTTTGTATTGAGCTCTCAGGGTATCAATTCGATGGAGAAAGCATTAAACCAATAAAGTTCATCACATACCCAATTCTTGTAGTGCTCTAACCTTTCATTTTTCACCAAGAACAATTTCCTAACTTGCTTTACTATCAACTTGACATTTCCATTTTCCTTGAGTAATTTTACATTCCTCTTCTTTGCTTCCTCTAATCACAACAATAGGGATTTATACTTAGCTATATTATTTGTATTCTCAAAAGTGAGTTTGAAAGAGGAAGGTAAAATCTAACTTGAAGGACATGTTAATATTGTGTTGGATCCAGACCCACTTGAACAACAACTTCCATTGAATTCCAAAATCAAAGGTGTATCAGTCTCTTAAAGTTCAACTCCTATTTCTTCAATTTTAGGCATAATCAAATAATTAGAAAAATCATTTTTTTTATAGAGGATTTGAGACTTAGGGTTATTAGAAGGGAATACTATATATTTGGACCTAGACTTGGGTAATAGAGTGATTCTTTCCTTTCTCACATGTATGATTTCTTGTGACCAATCCATTTTGGCTTCTCCATCCTAATCCCAATAGAAAGTTCTATTAAGGAGCATACCATAACTAGTTGGGATGTTGGCTACTAGAATGGTGAGTTTTATCCTCTTATATAGAAAGGATTCAACAAAAACTTGAGCATTTTTAATCTAACCTAAAAGAGGTACTTGTTTAGAATCCATTGCATAGCATTTAACAAATGTTTTTGTAAGAAGTAAGTCAAGATCTTTAGCTACTATTGCTAGCATTATATGCTCTAATGCTCTAGAGTCTATGATACAATTTCTTAGCTTTAAACCATGTAAGAAAAGAGATATGTAGAAAGGGTTAGGTTTTTCCCTAGAAAATGTCACTAGAATAACCTTCTCTAGTTGAACCTTTTCTACATTGGGAACTATCTTTTGGATTTGGGTTTCTTCAGTACAAGACACTCTATTTTTTTGGTTGGAGGAAAAATTTGATGAAGGTTAGTTGACAAACTCAATTAATTTATTGAGTTCATTAGGATTCATTCTCAAATATTCAATAGGTAAAATTTGAATGCTAGATGTTTTACAAAACTTAGTAATTTCAAAAAGTAAGTCAAGAATATACCTCTTTAGAATTTTAGGTAGAGGAAATTGATCCTAAAATGTTTTATTCCCACCTCCATCTCTTGTTTTGAAATATTTTTCCTGAGTAGGTGTTGTGGAGTTTTTGGGAGAAGAATCAATCTTATTTCCTCGCTATGCATTGGTTAAGAGTGAACATGAAGGATTATCCAAAGTTAATAGAATATCACCATCCCTACCTGAATGAGATTCATACTCAAGGTAATAATTTATGGAATCACCAGGTCCCTTAGAAGAATCTTCTTCTATCATTAAATTTGTTGAATTTATTTTTTTGCTTCTAGTTGTTCATTCCTTACATTCTTAGGACATGTTGACCCATCATGATCACTAGTTAGGTGAAAGATGCACATGTTTCTTTTGCCAAAGGGATGTTAGTTTGAAGTCTCTATTGATTAGGAGGAAGGCTAATTGTTTGCCTTGATAATAAACACCTTGATTTGGAAATTTTTGTGAGATATATTGGTAATGGTAAGAAACCTTTCGAAGATTCTTCTTTAATGATATTAGATCATTAGCCATTTTTTGAATGAGTGTATCATTTGAGGAAGAGCTTGAGAATATGGAATTTGTACATCATTATTCCATTTTATAGATATAATAAGATCATCTTATATCTCTATGGCAAGAGTTTGGGATGTTGTAATCATTTGGGGATTAACTCTTTTCATTGGAAAAGTAATGTTTGGTGGCATGACATTTCAAAAGAAACGTTTTTGGTTCTCATGACTGGGTATACTAGCAAAGAATTTGCATCTTTAGTCACCATGAATCTGGCCTCAAAAGTATTCTTCATAGTATTCCAAGGTGTAATAGATGTGTTTGGTAAATGATGAAACCAATTGGCTGCTAAAATTGTCAAGGTCTAAATGAACAACCTTAAAACAACATCCTCTATTGTTATAGCTAACTCTCCATATTCTATAGTGAAAAAATTTAAATGTTCTTAAAGTGACTTTTTACCATCTCCACTAGATCTAGAAAGAATTTTGTGCCCCTTTAAGAAATCTTCCTAGATTTCCCACAACTTGTAGAGGTCCTATAGTGGCACCCTAGGGCTGATTGAGAGCCATTCTTAATAATATAAAACTACTATGGAGGATTGTAACATTAGAAGGAATCAATGTTATAGGGATGATTAGGGATTGCATAAAAGGAAAAGGACTACCACCTTTAGTGGGAGATGATAGTCTATTGATAGTTTTAGCTTTATTTCTTTTTCAAGGAAAAGTCAGGTTTGAAGTCAATTCTAGCTAAGTCTTTGAAATCTTTATCTACTAATCTTGAAAATATATTAATTTGTGTATACCTTTTTGCAGCTAGGATGAAGGTTCAATTTGATCAAATCAATTATTTGCACAAGAAATTGTTTCTACCAAAACTTCTTCCTACACTACTAGAATCCCTCTAGTCCTCTCAGCTATTTCTTCTTCTCTTTCTAGTACCAATTATACTTGGAGATACTATTGATTACTAGCTTGTTTAGCCTATGAACAAGCATTCAAGTCAAAAACAATATCTTCTTGTGTATCTTGAAACCCTATATTTAGTTGTAGAAAAGAAAAATGGTTGTGGTTATTCCCAAAACCATATAATTCATTACAAACATAAAGGAAAATAAATTCTATCTTTTAAGTTCCCCTACAGAGTCTTGAGATAATAGGTGTTTCAGACATTGCATAATGTTGTTATATTATATTAGTTATTTTATCATGTAGTGTTTTACCTAGATGGATGTGCAACATGTAAAGATTCCCATGGGATATACTTGATAAGTTGTACTATAACATTGTGACAATATTTCATGTAATTATTTAGTATTGGGGAAAATAATTAAATTCCCAATATTAAATGTGGGGTCAAGGGGTTAGGTAGAACATGTTTATAGCACATGGTTTATGTAATACCACTTGGTGGTTTTGTGGGACTTTATACTATATAAGCGGGCACAAGGGTAGTTGTTGGTAGTGACAAGACAAAATGGAAAAGGGAAAGATTCAAGCGGGACAAGGCTTTATTGGTTAACCAAGGGAGCATTTGTGAAGATTAGAAGCATGGCATAGGATGTGTGGATTCATGCTTGCTCACATAGATTATTTGGTTGTGGCTATGGCTTTGAAGGCTTCCATGGTTGTATTGCAATGATATTTTTGCTAAATAATACATAGTGATGGATGCTTTTGGAGGTATGGTTTTTCTTCAATGAGGGTTTTCTAGGGTATATCTTGTGTCACATTTTTTGTAGGTATGTTATTTATTCTCTTGTATGTGGATTTAAATTGCATATTTGTTTCAAATCTATTATGGGTTATGTGGAAACAATTATATTCTTTCTTGAAAGTTTCCATACAAGTGGTATCAGAGCTATGGTTTTATTATTGTAAGCCTAGATTGAATCCATGGGAATGCATGAGAGGATAAAAGAAAGGGTAAGATATATGAATTATTTATTGTAGATCTAAGGTTTTTGAGTTTGTTATTATGATGGGATGTTGGTAGATTTTAGGTATGTGAAATTTTTGGACAAAAGGAGTTTTAGGACGTTTCATTTAAATGGGGCTTTTAGGGGGTAACTTGTAGAAATGACCTCTTGGGTAAAAATGAACCTCACCATTGGATCCAAGTTGATGTTTCCATAAATTTTGATATGTAATATGCCCTAGTTTAGCCATATTTAGAGGATATGAAAGAGTTTTCTAATTTCAGCTTGTGATGGCTGTCAAATTTAATCTTGTCAGAATTTTCATTGAAAAAATTGTAGTATAAATGGTAAAAAGACTATCTTAGTAAAATGGCCATAACTTTCTCTTAGGATATCAGATTTTAGACTTCTTAAAAGGATTACAAAGCTAATCTAGAACACTAAAACTTGGTGTAAGTTTGGTTCTATGATTTTGATATTTTATTAGGTTTTAAGAGCCCAAAATTTAGATGCTATTTATTTTGAGCACAAATTAGGGCATAACTTTGGTATATAAAGTCAGATTTTTGACTTCAAGTAGTCAATAGAAAGCTCTTGGAGAGATATACACATTGGTTTAGATTTGGTGTAGTACTGGCATGATTATTTGGTCATATATTAATTTGAATAGTTTATGGTATATATTGAATATGGAAATATTGTGACTTTATGACATTATATGTTTGCAAATTTAATATTTGATGTCATTGTATGCTCAATTCATATTTTAGATTGATCTCATGATGATATGGTTATCAATATTTGGTTTGGATATGTATTATCACTTATTGGGTCTACAAGTTGTGCAGTTTTACAAGCCGTCTATATGTACAAGTTATATTTATGGCTTGGATATGGGTTATCTTTGCCTATTGATCTGTCATCATTGATTCATATTCAAAATGGTGGCTTGGATTTGTGTTGTCTATGCCATAAGTCACATGATTTGCTGATTTTTCTTCATATAAAAAGGATGAGATGTTCTTGCTAGGTATAGTCATGGTGGAGGATTGTGGTTCACTATTTTATGCTGATAGGTTGTACATATTGAGATCAAATGTTTGGTTCATGGATGTGATTATGGTGCCATGGATTTTGGCATGACATTATTGGATATATAGGTACATCCTTGATATTCATTGGTTTGGATTCGTAGTATAGTTATGGTTGTATATCTTCTTGGTTGAGGATCGTAATTATTTGATTTTTTTTGAGGAGCTCATGATGTCCACTTTGAGTTCTTTGATGGTTTGATGCCTTGGTTGATTCTCATGGTTAGAGGATGGTTTTTCATCACAATATCATGGATAGTTTGCATACACGGTTTAGTGGGAGCTTGTGATAGTGATGGGGTGACAATGTAAGATTAGTTCCTAGTTTGGTTTGTATCTTCTTGGTTTGGAGATCTTGGTTTCACTTGGTATAGATATTTTGGTTGTGTGAGTGTATTCCTAGAGGATCTCCATGTAGGAGATGGATTTTATGATGCCATAGGTGACTTGGTACCATGGCTGAGTGGGAGTTTTTGGCATTGATATACTTATTGAGTGTTTGTAGATGTTGGAGGTTTGTCTTAGATTCTATTGCTACAGAAGCATATTTAGCATTTGCATGGTGTAGTTGTTATCTTTATGGTGTGTGAAGATGGTTAGAAGACTTATGGAGTTCTTGGTTATATTTATGGTGTGTGGATATGGTTCTTCATGATATGTGGAGATGGTTTTTTTTCATGATGTTTGAAGATGGTTGTATCTAATGGATTTATGGGGTTCTTGGTAAAGGGGTGGTTTATGATTTCATTTGACATGTTATCCTTGGTGTGAGGATGGTTTGATTATTATTTCATGGTGTAATCTAGATATGTGTTTAGAGTTGTGACATGTTATGGTGTGTTCATATGGAGCATGTTCAATTTTACTTATATTGGATTTGAAATTTCTTAAACATTGTGATCAATGGTTTGTGCTCATGTATGTCATGTGAGAGATGGCATGGTTGTTCCTTTATCTCTTTCCTTTGTTAGTTGTGGAGAATCTAGGAGAGTGTTGGAGACTTGTTATGAGATTTTTTCTTGAAGGTTATTGGTTTATGTATTGTGGATGTCCTTGATACTACATGGATTCACTTTTTTGAGATATTGTGAGTGCATTGGTTATAGATTTTACATTATCTTTTGTAGTGGGAGCTTCATAGTATATATGTGAAAGTATTGCTATTGAGGCTTGTGATTTTGGGTTATAGATTGGATATGTTGATGATGTGAGATTCACTTGGTATACCTTTGGAGGTATGGTTAGTTGGATGGGTTTGGCACTAGTTGTGGGTGCTATTTTAGCTATGGATATTTTCACAACTATGGATACATATGATTACCTTTGTATCAGGTTTTTGTGCTTGGCATTTTAGTTGGTATAGGATTTTATGATTTTCTAATTTGATAGGTTGGCTGGCTTTCTTTTTGGATGGCTTCTATGTATGTCTAGTGGTAGTGGCATAATAGGAGGTGAAATCATTCATGTTTGAGATGCTAGATACTTTGATTCCATTTTTGGTACAAGGATTAAGCACTTTATGTACTTTGATCCATGATAGTGGATGTGCTGGGAGAGATTTCTCCCTTGTTCATTTATGTGGCTATAGATTGACCCTATGCCATGCATACAAGAATTGGGGGATTGTTGATATAATAGATGTTGCACGCATTGCATAATATTTTTATATTGTATTATTTATTTTATTATGTAATGTTGCACCTAGATGGACATGCAATATACAAAGATTCCTATGGGATGTACTTGATGAGTTGTATTGTAACATTGTGATAATATTTCATGTAATTATTCGATATTGGGGAAAAGAATTAAATTTTGATTATTAAATGTGGGGTCAAAGGGTTAGGTATCACATAGTTTTGTTGAGCTATCATTTTATACAATGCTAAATAGTAGGAATTCTTGCAAATTCCTCTCTTGAAAAGCCGATCTTGTGAATCAACTCCAAGGTTCTAGTTGTCTTACAATGCACTAAAATCCACTCAGTTGAAGATAAATGTGATTGTTCATGAGGACGCCTTTGCTTGTTCATTTTGACTTTGGATGAAATGAAGAATCTGCACACTATTTCAAAATAACAGTAAAAAGAACTATGTTTTTGTATTTTATATTTTTTATAAATGCAATCCAACCATGCAACTAGTATGAAATCCTATTCTAATAGGGGGGTTAATAAAGAAAATAATGAGAATTGAAAGAAAATAACTTGAATTTGAAAGAAAATAACTTGAAATTGAAATCCTAACGGACATAAACCATAGAAAACAACATACTATGAGTTAAGCTTTCTAAGAAATTGGTAGGTAACCAATGAAAACAAGAGTAGCGCTTCCTTGATTCCATTGATGATATTGTCGAAGGGAAATTTCAATAAACAAATAATGTTTTACTCTACATCAAATCACAAGGCCACAAAAAGTGTGCTCATGTGAGATAGAGAGTTATGTAGGCACAATTTGTTGATTCCTTCTTGAGCTTAGTATGTCAGCAAAATTCATAAATCTATAGCAAACACCAGAACTAAAAGATCGCACAACTAGAAAAAACACAATAAACCTTTGGCTCAATCACAATCTCATCAATAAAATTCACAAAACAATGACACATTTAGGCAAGAATAACTACACTCCAAATGCAAGCACCAAAAGCATAATCTTATTGCAAAATAATAGTAGCCTAGATTACATATTACAATAGGGTATTTCTAAGAAATCGTCTCCTCAATTTGTGTTGAGAGTGAGAGATATCTTGATGCAATAAGATTCTTTTAAACTACTAAAACAAACTAATTATATACAAACTACTTATCTAATCGGTGCTTAGTAGGACTCCATCTATTTTGAATTCATTAATTGGATGCATGAGCCTTTACATTTTAAAAAACAAAAAAATTATTAAAAAAAAGCATGAGGAAGCTTTGAGTCAAAGTGGAAGTATTTGGAGATGCCAAAAATAGAAGCTGATCCTTCATAGGGCATTAGTTAAAGTTACACTGCCATCAGAATGTGTTTTCGATGCATGGATAGCTATATTTTTGGAACTAGTAGTTAACTGTTGGTGCACCTCTAGAAATGCAGAGCTACGAACCTGAAAACCTACATACCTACAAAGCTATGAATGTGTAGAGCTACATAGCTATGGATCTATGTACTTGCAAAGCTGTGGATCTACAGAGCTCAACAGGGTCAAAATCTCAAAATTTTACTAAGTGTCAAAACTAAAATTCTGGCATTTAGGTTTTGTTCTTCTTCATCCCAAAGGTATGTTTGGATGTTTTCCCTTGAATTTCTCTATAATCTTAGTGATTTTGGCTACATCTGGTAAATCCAAAGCCTCATCTTTGTCCTTGACCTTTCATCGATAATTGTCTACCTCAATTAAGGTATCAGCAAAAGCCTTGAGTTTGGTATCCAATTCCAACAATGCTTCCTTAGTCTTGAAGGCCTATCAGATGTCCTCCTCCTCATCAACTTCCACAAAAATCCTCTTAAAATTCTCCACTAATATATCTATAGTTAGCAATCTCTCATGTTCCTCATCTTCAAAAATATCCAAGCAGGGATCCCTATAGTGCCTCTCTGCTTCCAAAATTTGCTCTCAAGCTTGATCCTTGAGCGGATGAATTTCATCATGTAATATTTCCATTACTTTATCACTATTCACTATCTTTCCTATCCAATCCTCAATCATATCTAATTCATCTCCTATATATACATCAATCAAAACTTAGTACCTTTGCCTATTTATGGCTTGTAGAGTTTGTAAATCCTTGATCTAGGCCCATACTTCATCAATAATGCTGAAGTCTTGCTTCAAAATTGCCACTATTTTATTCACATTTACTTGTGTAGTGTGCAGCATCTTAAGGTTTTCTATTATAATCATGACCCCTTTCTCCTCAAAAATTTCCCACCATTGCTAATAGGCTCTCAAAAATGGATCCATATTGATTGCTCCCCCTCCTCTAAGAACAATATTCAAGGAATCCTTAGGGTGCTTAGGATCAAGAGGACCAACAACTTTGGAAAAATATCCCTTTAGGATATCAACCTACCTTTGAAGTGCTTGGATTTCCATCTAATCCTCCCCCATGTTCTTCCTGATTTCATTAATTCCCATGGTCACCATTAATTGGGATGCATCCCATGTGGGTTTTCCCAACATAACATTTTTCAATTCATAATTGTTGGGACCAAGGCTTTCTATGTCTGTGTCTCTAAAAGGAACATCTACCTATGCAAACAATTCTGGGATATTTCAATTACTTGTAACAAATGCCAATGGTATTGCCTCATGTGCTGAGGACTCAAGTTTATTCAAAATTTTTGCAATCTCATAAATGTATTCCTTCAAAGCCCAAAACTTAGGTCTGGCACTTCTTATCACTTCCTTTTGCAGCCACCTTGGAGTGTATTGAGTTGGAGGTCTTCTTATCGAGGATGAAGGAGTATGTTCTACCACTTCCTTCCCCTTATCACTCCTTCTCAAAGTTGTTTCCATTTGTGAGGGATCTCCTTCTATTTACTCAATCTCAATGGACCTTGTAGCTTGTACCTAATTGTCTTGGGAAGGTGATTGAGAATATTTGACTATTTGTCCCTCCTTTGACACTTCATCAATCACCGTTTGTTCTAGTTGCTCCTCTTGCAATGTTTCCTTTTGAACTTGTTCTTCTGATCTTGGAGGTGGAGGAGTAACCGAACCTTTGTCTACCACTATAACTTGTGGTGGAGATAGAGGAGTAGGATTAGGACCTTGTCTGCCTAGTGGTATCTGTGTCTAGCCTTCCTATAGGGATTTCCATGTAGGGGTACACTTGAACTTGCCATCAATCAATGTTATTCCCATAGGCATGAAATCAAAATCTGACATCTTAAATACATCATCCCCTTCTTCACTTTGCTCATCTACCCACTGTTGCACTAAATATTTTTAAGAAGAGACTTGTAAGGGTCTTGCCTGGTTGGATGGTGATATGCTCAAGGTACTCCTTCTCCTTTCTTCCTCCATGGATCTAGCTAGCCAAGTTATTATTTGTATAGGTACTTCTTCCTATTCATCTATCTCCTCTTCTCCCTCCCCTTCTTCTTCTAGAATTATTTTAGGAATAGAAGGAAAAGGTACCATTCTCTTAGTCACTCTTTTCCTTTTCTTCATTCAAATCTTAATCCTCTTTTATTTTGTGGAGGTAAAAGGGGA
Source organism: Cupressus sempervirens (assembly GCA_028749045.1). NCBI lineage: Eukaryota > Viridiplantae > Streptophyta > Pinopsida > Cupressales > Cupressaceae > Cupressus > Cupressus sempervirens. The sequence goes on along the minus strand of CM053787.1, from coordinate 807,903,483 downwards.
TACTGGCTATTCTTGCATAGGAGGCATAGAAACCTATTAACTCTCTTCCTCTTCAGATTGGGAAGGCACAAAGGGAGGCAGTGGAGGATTATCCTAGACTTGAGTAGCTCTAGTATCCTTAGACCCTTGGACATCTTCTTCTTGTTGCTAGGAAGGTGCCTGTATTTCACCCTATTCTACTTGAATTCTTTGTGGGGAAGTCCTCTTCCTTTTATTATTTTTTGTCCTCTCTAGAGGATGATAGTATCCAACTAGACAGTCAAGTTGGTATATTGTCTCTAGCTTAATGGGAGATTGGAGTGCAAAGGTAGGAATTGTAACTTTACTTCCTCTACCTTTCTCAAGGTAGGCTTGAGCATGGAAGACTATACTATTAGGTATGGGATCAAGTTGAAAAGGTTGCTTGATCCATTCCTTCATCATTATAACCACATTTCTTACCCAATGATCAATATCATCACCCTCCTCCCTGTCAACTTCTAGATTCATAATGGGTCTTTCTCCAATTGTGTCTAAGTCGAACAGGTCCAGTAGCTCCTTAGAATCTTGTTGGCTTATTTCCTTTGGAATATGGAGATTGAGGGTCTTCTCTGCTAGATACAAAGTCATCCTACAATAATCCCTTATATGAATATCATAGTCATTTGTTGTGTTCATTCAATGATCTTCAATAGCATCTTCATGATGAAACTCTTTACCAGCCACACTCTCCACTTTCTTGACATTATCAAAATGAATCCTAGGGTAATTGTACTCCGAAAGGGTATAATTCTCCCATTCCCACACAAAAGTCAAAATATCTTGCTTCTTCTTTACCTAGTATGGTCCAATGATGAGAGGCCATGTCCAACAGGGTCTTCTTTGTCTTTTCACCCTTTCATATGCTAATTCAATTTGCCAAGAAATCTCCAGTAGCACTATCTTGTCATTCAGATATCTAGGGAGCTTCTTGGGATTGATAGTGGTACCACCTACCTATAGATATGCGAACATCTTAAACTGAATGAAGTAAGCCCTAAGAGCTGATACCTGTGCTTTTGCTTCATCGGATAATCTTTTGGCATAATCACCTTCTATGAATTAGATGAGCACACAGATGAAAGCATCATTCATGATTCTGTATTCTTTGCTTTTTGCTAAGAGCTTCTTCTTCACCAGTTGAGGATAAACAATGTATGGCAAGGCATTGGGATCAAGCATACTACCTCTTCTATACAATCTAGGGTAGTTAGTCACCCTCACTACAAGCAATTATACTATGTAAGACATCATATAAAACTTCTTCTTATCCTTTACCGTACTCAATTGCTCACACAAATATTCACTTAGTGTGGTGGCCCAATCCAATGGTATCTTTGCTATTTTGATGGTCTCAATGAAGTTAATCATGAAGGTACTAAGGTGGCCTTCTATGGATAAACCCATGACTCTGCTCAAAAGAATGATGGAGTAACCAATATCCTCCTTCATATATCCCTGAGTCATATCCACTTTTCCTGTTATCCTTCCTTGAGGAGGCCTCTCAATGAGGTAAGATGATTGGATGATATTTGTCACCTACTTCATATGTTCCTTGTACCATCTCTTTGTTGATTTGTAGGAGAGTCTAATGAATTGATCCACTCTTGGAAGATGGAAGACCTTCTCAATGTTGTTAGGTTGAAGATTGAGAACCTTCCTATCACACTTTTCACCACTCTCTCTTTAGAAACAAAATGTTGTGCCAATGTCATGATTAGTTCTGCTGATTGCAATAATATAGGGTGTGACATTGTGTTCACCAACCTAGAAAATTCTAAGGAAGATACCAGATTTGATCTCTTGGTTGGTTTATTACAAGTTTTCAAGAATTCCCCTAAGTTAGTGTGTTCTAGGTTAGTATCTTGGATCTCATCATAATCATCATGAAATCTTGATTTGGATGGTACACCTTGGAACTTAAAGACAACCGATTAGGGTGCTACTCCAGATGTGGATGCCATTTGATTATCTACAAATAATGATAAAAACATTTATTAGTCCAAAGATAAGATGTAAAAACTATTAAACTAAAATAAGCATGATGGAAAAAAATCTCCCCTTTGGGTATTTTAAAATATTTTTTATTTTAAAAATTTTTAAATTGTTTAAAATTTTTAAATTTTTATTATTTTTAATTTTTTTTTAAAAACTTAAAATAAATAAAATAAACAAAATAAAATTGAAAATTAAAAAATGCATATGGGGTGTGTGTGGGGAGCGGTTTTAATGGTGCGTCGCATGCAGTGTTTTATGTGGGCACAAATAGGAAAATAGTGGTGCAATGGAGAGGCACACAACACCCATTTTGTAGTGTGTGTTGCACCACTGACAGGCAAATGATGATGCTTTGGAGAGTGACATGTTTATTGGAGGTGCATGGAGCACATTTGGGTGTAGGCCACACTTATGAAGGGAAGTTGCATGTGTGGCTTATGATTTATGGCCAAGACAGTGGTGGATAGTTGAGTGTGGGTGCATGCTATTATGGGGCACATGGTAGCCAAAGGGCCAGCATGCCTCAGAGGTTGAAGGGTGCAACACATTTGATGGAGGTGCGTAGGTGCAAGTTGTGCCATGCATAGTAGGGGAAGGTTGGCGTGGAGGCGTGGCATGCACTGTGGACGCAGAGGTTGTGAGCATGCGATGCCAAGACATATTTAGGCATGCAACATAGATTTATTTAGGTGTGTGGCACTAAGACAATAGGCACACTATGTTGATTTGTTCAGGCATGCGGTGCAGACAAGATGATGGGTGCACAGTGTAGGCACGATATTTGTGAGGTGCGTATTGCCATTTAGGGGTAGGTAGGTGATGGATATTACCTGTAGTGATAAGTTGAAAACAAACTTGAAAATGTTAAAGAAAATGGGAGTTAGGGGTTTTATAGTAGCCCCCCCCCCCCCCAGGCTGGGTGCATGGCACGCATTCTGCCTGCTTACGTGTGCCTACGCATTTTTCAATTTTTTTATATTTTATTTTTTTTATTTTTAATATTTTTTTAATTTTTATTTTCTATTGTTTTGTGACTTTTCTATTTTTTACTTTTTTTGTATTTTTAGAGTCTAACACTTCTAATTCTAATAAGACTTTCTTCTCCCAACTCTGGAAGTCTGAGTCTGGGAGTCAAAAAAAGTAGGGTGCCCCCATTCCTCACTAGGCATGGGGTGTGTGTTGTGGACACCACAACAAATAGCCCCAAAAAAGGAAGAAATAACCAAGATATTTCTTCATCAACAAACATTCCTACAACATGTGTCAAACACCAATCAAACTTTGAACATCTTGAGCTTATTTTGAATGATTTCATAGTCAAAACATTAGGACTGAAAATCTTCAAGCTCAGTGTGTGAAATGTGTATTCATTTCCTTTGACGCCTTAGGATGCAGTTTATCAAATTTTTTGGATAACTTGAAAACAATTTTCCACACCTCCTAGCTCATTCATTCGAAATCTCCACGAGGGCTTTTTATCAATCAACTGCTTGACTAGATGAGAGAATTAGTTCGAGGGCTCTTAGTAGGATGCCATGTTCTTTTAACTTTCTGGCAATTTTGAATAATTTCTTCGTGTCATTCAGAATGCTACTTTTGATGATGCAATAGTTTAAATATAAGATACTCTATTTTGAGAACGTATCTTTTTCCATTTCAGATCTTTGGAATCATTCAGTCTTAACACCATATCTCTTATATATATATATATATATCTTTTGTATCCTGACTACACTTAGACTATGTAGTTAGGACATCGGTGTTGTTTCTTGGATTTGATCTCTTTTGAACATCCCTTGTGTTCCTCTTTTAGAACTCTTTTAGAAACTTCTCACACCAATCAATGATCTTTACAACCTTTCGAGGAGACCCCTACTATTTGAACCAGTTGAAGTTTGGATAATTTCTCATCATCTTTGACTTCAATTCAACGACACCAAAAAAAATTAAATTTTGAAATTTGCAAAGTGTTGAGAACTTGTTGGTCTAGAGTTCTGATTTCCTAACTGAAAATCCCCTATTTCCACAAGAAATGTCCATTGCTCAATTGGCACAAGACATACAATCATCTAAATATTTTGACAAAGAAATACCTCTTCCTAAAATCAAAACCAAAGAGTGGTTAGTAAAATCTTGAGAAAAAACTCAAGTACACCTTACCCCCTAGGACTGACATGACTTTGAAAACAAAACACACAACTTGAAAGTGAACACTCATCCAAAAGCAAACACATTAGTAGAAATAAACACACTTTTAGGAATGAAAATCTAACCTAAATGCAGAAATAAAATCTAACTATTTTTTTTTTTTTGGCCTTAAAATAATGCAAAGGTAGGAATTCCTCCTGCAAGGAACTTAGCCTAAAGTGTTTTTGCTGAGAATTTCCACAATCTAATACGAGCCCATCCATAAACGTTGAAACTTGTTATGGCTACAGGAATTTTCTTTCACCTTATCCCAAAGTAAAACAAGGTTGGAAATCTCGAAGGATTTTATCTTAGCTCTCTTTTCAAACCATCTCTTGATGATAGCTCGATGTTTAACCATATTCTCTAATGCAGTTGTCTGTTTCTCATCCATTTCTAAAAGATTCATCAATCTGATTTGTACTTTGTCAAAATCCTCAGTGTATCCACTCATGAACTTCAAAATAGGAATTTTGAGATTTAGTGGAAATACTAGTTCTTTCATGTAGACAAGAAAGTATGGAGAAGTCCCCAAAGCATTCTTGATTCTTACTCAATTTGTCCATATAGCATATTTAAGTTGCATATGCCAATCTCTAGGGTTTTCCTCCAACAATCATTTTATAACCAAGATCAAGTTCTTGTTTGTGTATTCTACTACCCCATTTTCCTGCGGGTAGTAATTTGAAGAAAACTTGATAATGACTTGATTTTCAAATGCCCATTGGGTCAAGAATGCTGATGCAAAAGCTGACCCATTATTGCATACCAAGGAAAATGGCATTCCAAACCTAGTGACAATATGTTCCTCCAAGAAGTTGGTCACCACTTTAGCAGTACAATTCCTAAAGGTTTCTGCTTCCATCCATCTCATACAGTAATCCATAGCTATGAAAATGAATGTGTGTCCTGTTGATGATGGTGGGTTGAACAGACCAATACAATCTAGCCCCCACTTTGCAAAAGGGTGTATCTCAAATATAGGCTACAAAGGCATCATTGGATTCCTTTCTCTATTAGCACTAGTTTGACAAATATGGCAAGAGCATACATGCTCAAAAGTTTCTTTAAATGTTGAGGGCCAAAAATAGCCCAATCTTAGAATCATGTGAGAAGTTGCTTCTATTGAACCATGTCCTATACCATACTTGTCATGAAATTGTTTTAAGAATTCCTTCACTACCTCATGACCTAAGCACTTGAGATATATCCCTTCATAATTCCTTTTGTACAACTTTCTATCACGTAGCATATAAGACTTACATTTCATTTTAAGTCCTCTATGTTGTGATCTATTCATCCAATTGGGATACTAATTTTTTAAAAGGTAATAAATGATGTCTTGGTACCAAATATCTATCACCACACCCTGGTCAATGTCAACTTTAGATATTACAATCTTTTTCTCTTGATCTTTGTCATCAGTTTCATTGTCAAACTTGAATTCCTTTTCATTTCCATCTTGGTTATTAGCTATCATTTTAGACAATCCTTGTCCTCAAACTAGTTTCATAGGTTGAATATCTAAATTAAACTCTTGAAGTATGGCCATCCACTTTCCTCTCCTTTCACCAAGTCCATTCTGCATCAAAAGCATCTTTACTACTGGATCAGGTACTATTGCATACACCTTACTTCTTAGTATGTAGTGACAAAACTTCTTCACTACCTTGATTAATGCAAAGGATTTTTTATCAAGGTTTGTGTATTTTAACTCAGAATTTTTTAGAGGACAACTCATGAAAGCAATGGGCCTTTCTTCTTCCTTTTATTTCTTCTACATAAGGATCCCAACACATGAATGTTTTGAGGAAAAAGAGTATATTTTGAAAGGTAACCCATAATCTAGACTTTCCAGTACTGGGGCCGTAGAAATGGCCACTTTGATCTCCTCAAATGACTTCTTAATTTTTGGAACCCATTCTATCTTAGCCCCATTTTTGAGTAAATCATTAAGGTGGTGGACTATTTCTACAAATCCACTTATGAACTTTTGGACAAAATTGATCTTCCCAAAGAAAGACTTGAGTTCTTTCTAACTGTGGGGAGGTGATAGCTTCATAATAGCTTTGATTTTATCAGGATCAATGGAGATCTCTTCTCAAGAGATGATGTGACCCAAGAGCTTTCCTTTAGTGACACCAAATGAACACTTCTTAGGATTGAGAGATATGTCATACTTGCAACATCTATTGAATACCTATTTTAGATCCATGATGTGAGTACTTTGATCTTTCAAAAAGATCATCAAGTCATCCATATTGATGACTATACATCTATTTATCAATCCTTTGAATGCTTCATCCATGGCTTGTCAAAATGTAGCCCCTGCATTGATTAGCCCAAAGGGCATTTTTCTATAGGCAAAAGTTACCCACTTAGTTGTGAATGTTGTCTTAAGTCTATCTTCTTTGTCAACCATTATCTGATTGTATCCCGAGTATCCATCTAAGAAGGACATCATTTTTGAACCATTTATAATTTTTAGGACCTCATCTAGTGAAGGTAAAGGATAATTGTCCTTTTGAGATGTGAGATTTAGGTTGCGAAAGTCAACACAAAGATGAATTTCTCTAGTCTTCTTCCATATAGGCACCAAATTGGCCACCCATGTGGAATGATGAATAGGGAAAATGATCATGACATCAAGAAGTTTCTTCTTCTTTCATGATCAATGGTTTGATGATAGGATTGATAGGTTATTTTCTTTGACAAAAAGGCTTTGCATCTAGTTTCAACGGAATGTCACGTGTCTTAATCTCAGGATTATATGTTTTTAGCTCTTTGTAGCTCCATGCAATGAAATCTTTATATTATGAGAGTAATTTAAGCATATATTCTCTTTCTTGTTGAGTGCATGCTTTCCTGACCCTTACCATTTTAGGATCATATTTAATACCCAAATTGTATGAGTTGCATTCTTCTATTCCCTTTTCTTTAGCTGTTCTTCTGTTAAGTGATGATTCATCACAATCAAAAATGTGCTCCAACTCAACCATCCCCTTAGGAATAGTGTTGGTTTTCAAATTTAGAATCCCATCCTCATCTTGGATTTCATCATTCTTAGGTTTGTTATCTGGAGTGTCATCAACTTCTTGCCCTTTAAAGTGGCCACTGCTCATGATAAATTTGAGTATATGTTGATCATCTTGAAAGACTTGGAAGTTCATGATATTATCCAAGATGGATGGAATAGCAACCAATTTGACTGAAAATATTTTCAATTTGGTTCTTTCAACTAGTCATAATGTGCTCGCTGAAATAGCAAGAGCATCTACTACCATGTTTTTCCTTCTCAGAATAGATCTCACATTCAAAGCTTTGAAATCATCCATTAAATCCCATAATCTTTTTCTATATGCAAGTAACCTCTTATCATTGTAGGAGTATAGAAATTTTACTTATCTCACAACTAACTGAGAATCTCCCTCAATAATGAGAGCTTTGACCCCCTTTTCCAAAGAAAAAAGGAGTCCTCAAATCAATGCCTCATATTCTACAACATTATTAGTGTATCTAAACTATAATCAATATGCAACATAGACAGAATTACCTTTTGGATTGAACAACTCAATACTTGTGCCAACTCTCGATTTGCATCTAGAACTGTTGAAGTGAAGTGTCCATATCAGGTATTCCTTGAGTTTTCTAACTTTATGTTTATTTGTCCTTAGTTTTTCATTTACTTGAGCTTGAAAAGATTGTCTCTTCGGTACCCACTTTAATCTTTCTCAGGGTGGGCTTACTGATTTTTCATTATCGCTCTTTGATACTGGGAGTGCATGTTTTTCTTGTTTATCTTTGATTTCCTCTATCAATTCCTTGATTTCATCCACCTTGGCTATTGGATGAACAACTACTGAAGTCCATCCTTGCCCTTTCATGTACCATCTCCTCCTTTTGATTTTGATAATCCTTGGTGGAGGAGAAGAAAAACCTCCACCATCTAAAGAGGTATCACTATATGATGTGTTCAAGTCTTTAATTTCTTCTTCAACTTTTTCACCAGACTCAGATATGTTTATAAGGTCTTTATCTTCCATAGGTTCATCTTTCAGCATGTTATTACTCTTGGCTTCTATCATTTGTGTCAATACCTTAGCAACTGCTTCTTGGCATGATGAACATTCAAACTCTGAATGGCTAACTTTATGCAATTGAAAAAATCCTAGGAGAAGTAGGATAATGGGGTCAGCTTCCTCTCCTAAACATTGTAGATTATCCACCATGTTGTCTACAAACTATGTTACAACTTCTTGCCTTGGAATTGAAACCTTGGACTTTTCAGTTTGATCATCCGATATTTTGGTTGAGAAAGCCATCACTTTGTAAGAACCCAAATTTGATTACAAGAATGCTACTTCATTAGGAGCATTGTATTTGGTAATCATGGTTTTTAACTTTGGTTCTGCATCTATCTTGATTTGGTTGTTCAATCCTTTCTATGGTAACCATAACTGAGTGAAGTCCATATAGAACAATCCTCTTAGGCATTTTGTCCATTCCCTAATTAGAAGCAATCCATATGTCTCAAGTATAGCAACCACATGTATATCAATGACATCTTGAATTCTAGGGTCAATTGTTAATTGTATCCAGACATCTTTAAGCACACCAATTACTTTCACCTCTATCTTATCTAGTTGTATCACTATTTGGTTGGAAGGCTAGGGATTTACTCCCAACCTTTGTGCTATTGATAGTGGCATCACATTACACAAGGCTCCTAAATCAATTAAGCAATTGTGAAAATTTTTCCCATATATCTTGATACTTAGTAGAAATGGAGGCACCTCAACCTTGTCTTTAAACATAGTAGGCATGGCTTCCAAAGCATTGACCTATTGAGGTATTGCTTTTTGAGAAACAATATTCATGTTTTGAGGTAACTTTGTATGATCTAGAGTCTTAATCAATGCTTCCTATTGTTGAGGATAGTTTTGTAACATGTCAAACATGGACATGTTGGCCTTAGTACATTTCAAATCTTCTATTGCATTGTATTTCTCAGTAGACCATGCTGGGTTTTTCAAGATTGTAGGAACTATTATTTGATTCTGATTCTATTGTCCTCCATATTGGGGCCTAATTGGCACTAGATTATTACTTGCTCTTAGATCGAGAGGAGTTAGTTGTAGTCTTAGAGGAATTCCATCTATCAAAGGTTCTTTTCCATTTCACAAAGTGTAAGTGTTTTGATTATCATTGTGAAAAGAAAACATCTCATCATGTTGAATATTTGGTTCCTGGCTAAATGGAAAAGAGAATTTTTCATTGGCTAGTCGCTCAACCTATTCATTCTATGTAGGCTCATAAGTATCTAGTAACATAGCATTAAACTACATAGGAGGAGCATTGCCATTTTGTTGTTGATTTTGAGTCATGTCTTGATTTCCATTATAGCACGAATCATCATTGTTGGGGGCATTTTGATTGTCATCATACTGATTGATATCAGAATATTGAACATTGTTGTTGTTGTTATCTGTAGGAATGCTTCCATTATTTGGATATGTGTTCCACTTTCGGTTCTATCTTTAGAAGCCATTGTTAAAGTTGTTTCCCTTGTTATTATTTCCTACATTGTTATTGTTTCTAGCATTGTTGTTTCTAGCAAAATTCTGGTTGTAATTCTGATTATAATTGTTGTTTTTGTAAGGACTAGCAATGTTTCTTTGAAAATTGTTATTCTATCCTTGTGACAATCTTAAGCAAGTCATCTCATTGTTAATCTGTGACATAGTCTTTTTCATCTGGCCAAAATTGGAGGCAAAATTGTTGTCTGCCTCAACTAGAGTTGCTACCATTTGTTTGAAGAAAGTAGCTTTTGGGGGTTCATACCCTATATATGTCAAAGTTGGATTTTGTGGAGCAGGCACTTCCTATAGTAGAATTGGATTCATAAGTATGAATTTGCTAGGCATTGTGGGTGTCATGGCTGGGTATGTTGGTGTTGTTATGATAGCTTGTTTGGGAAGCATCAATCCTCCTCCATTGGGATTAGCTTGTTTGGTGAAGGTGATTGCTTCTGTGAAGACTTTATCCAATGTGTCAATATTTTCTATAGGAAGTCTTCTTAGAAATATAGTTGTAATATGGTCCACAACATTGACATAAATCTAGATAGCAGCTAATACTAGTATAGTGTATGACATTTCCAAGTTGTGATATGCCATGTGAAAGTGATGGTTGAAGTGTGAAACTATCTTGATTGGGTCCTTTTTGATAGATATGAATTATTGATGTATCACAGCCGGATTGATGAAAGCTTTGAATTGTTCTAAAAATAATTTTTCAAAAGTCTCCCAATCTTTGATGCATGCAGGTGGAAAATTAACATACCAATTGAAGGTAATTTCCCCTAAAGAGTAAGGGAATAAATGAATAACCACATCCTCGTTGGAAATTTGTTTTTGATTGCAAATTTCTTTGAACACTTTGATGTGATCTTTGGTAGTTCATGTTTCTCCATAAATGAACCTTGGGAAAAACTTCTTTGGATTCTTGGGAAGGTCATGAAGTGCACCTCTCAAGTTGATGGGTGAGTCTATTACATTTGAAAAAAAGGCCATTGGAGGATTTGGCAGACCTAATGGTGGTGGTTGTGGTGACAAAATTGTTGGAATATGCAATGGTCCACCAAGTGATTGGAGTGGAGGCAGAACTAAAGAAGATGATGAAAGATCAAAAGGAAGTGGTTGAATTCATGGGATTTCTTGATCACTACATGTTTTACAAAAATGGGTAAGTTTGAGGAACTCATGGGTAGTTGGTGAAGATCTTAATGCTTGCTAAAATGGGGAATTTGGATCACAATCCTCTAGTTTGCATCAATTCTAAAAAGTGTGCACCTCTATAGAAGCATACTTTCTAACAAAAAGAAGCACACCATAGAATTTTGTGGATCTATGGACTTGCAAATCTGCGGACCTGGGACTTGTGGACTTGCGAACCTACAGATCTGCAGACTTGAATTTCTGGCAGAGTCAATTTTTTTTTTAAATTTGCAAGAAAGTCTAGAATTTCAAAACTTTGGCAAAATTTTCTCTTATTCTAAATATAAAAAATGTAGGCCCTCCTTCTAGCACCACTTCTATTGAGCTGTCATTTTACACGATGCTAAATAGTAGGAATTCTTGTCTCTCTTGAAAAGTTGATCTTGTGAATCAACTCCAAGGTTCTAGGTTGTCTTATGATGCACTAAAATTTTCTTAGTTGATGATAAATGTGATTGTTCATGAGGAGGCCTTTACTGGTTCATTTTGACTTTGGATGAAATGAAGAATCTGCACATTGTTTCAAAATAAAACTAAAAAGAACTATGTTTTTTGTATTTTATGTTTTTTATGAATGCAATCTAAGCATGCAACTAGTATGAAATCCTATTCTAATAGGAGGGTTAATAAAGAAAATAACAAGAATTAAAAGAAAATAACATGAATTTGAAAGCAAATAACTTGAAATTGAAATCCTAACAAACATAAACTATAGAAAACAACACACTGTGAGTTAAGCTTTTGAAGAAATTGGTGGGTAACTAATGAAAATAGGAGTAGCACTTCCTAGATTCCACTGATGCAATCATTGATGGGAAATTTAAATAACAAAATGATGTTTCACTCTACATCAAATCGTAAGGCCATGGAAAGTGTGCTCATGTGAGATAGAGAGTTATGCAGGCACAATCTGGTGATTCCTTCTCAAGCTCAGTACATTAGAAGAATTCATAAATCTATAGCAAACACTAGAACTAAAAGATTACACAACCAAAAACAATGCAATAAACCTTTAGCTCAATCATAATCTCATGAATAAAATTCACAAAACAATGACACATTCACACAAGAATAACTACACTCCAAATGTGAGCACCAAAAGTATAATCTTATTGCAAAATAACAGTGGCCCTGATTATATATTACAATAGGGTATTTATAAGAAATCATCTCCTCAATTTTCATTGAGAGTGAGAGATATCTTCATGCAATAAGATTCTTTTAAACTACTAAAACAAACTAATTATATACAAACTACTTATCTAACTGGTGCTTAGTAGGACTTCATCCATTTTATATTCATTAATTGGATTCATGAGCCTTTACATGGTTAAAAAAAAAGAAATTATGAGAAAAATCATGAGGAAGCTTGGAGTTGAAGTGGAAGTGTTTGGAGATGCCAAAATTAGAAGCGGATCCATCACAGGGCATTAGTCAAAGTTACACTACCGTCAGAATGCATTTTTAATGCATGGAAAGCTCTATTTTTGGAACTAGTAGTTAACTGTCAATGCACCTCTAGAAATGTAGAGCTATGAAGCTATAGACCTATATACTTTTGAAGCTATGGACTTGTGAACCTATGTAGCTATAGACATATGTACATGCGAAGTTGCAGACCTACGAAGCTCAACAAGGTCAAAATCTCAAAATTTTACCAAGTGTCAAAACTGAAATTCTGGCATCTAGGTTTTTTTCTTCTTCATCCCAAATGTATGTTTGGATGTTTTCCCTTGAATTTCTCTATAATCTCAGTGATTTTGGCAGCATATGGTAGATCCAAAGCCTCATATTTGTCCTTGACTTTTCATCTGTAATTGTCTACCTCAAATTAGGTATCAAAACAATCCTAGAGTTTGGTATCCTACTCTAACAATGCTTCCTTGATCTTGAAGGCCTGTCGGATGTCCTCCTCCTCATCAACTTCCACAAAAATCCTCTTAAAAATCTCCACTACTATATCTATAGGTAGAAATCTCTCATGTTCCTCATCTTCAAAAATATCCAAGCAAGCATCGCTATAGTGCCTCTCTACTTCCAAAATTTGCTCTTGAGCTTGATCCTTGAGCCAATGAATTTCATCATGTAATGTTTGCATTAATTTATTGTTATTCACTATCTTTTCTATCCAGTCATCAATCATATCTAATTCATTTCCTATATATACATTAATCAAAACTTGGTACCTTTGCCCCTTTATGGCTTGTAGAGTTTGTAAATCCTTGCTCCAAGCCTGCACTTCATCAATAATGCTGAAGTCTTGCTTCAAAATGACCATCATTTTATTCACATTTTCTTGTGTAGTGTGTAGCATCTTCAGGTTTTCCATTATAATCATGACCCCTTTCTCCTCAAAACTTTCCCACCATTGCTGATAGGCTTTCAAAAAGGGATCTTTATGGACTACTCCCCCTTCTCTAAGAATAGTATTCAAGGTCTCCTTAGGGTGCTCAGGATCAAGAAGACCAATGACTTTGGCCAAATATCCCTTTAGAATCTCAACCTACCTTCAAAGTACTTGGATTTCCATCTCATTCTCCCCCATGTTCTTCATGATTTCTTTAATTCCCATGGTCACCATTAATCAAGATGCATCTCGTGTGGGTTTTCCCAAAATAACATTTTTCAATTCATAATCCTTGGGACCAAGGCTTTCTACATCTATGTCTCTAGGAGGAATAACTACCTATGCAAACAATTTTGGGCTATTTTGTGTACCTGTAAAAAATGCCAATGGTATTGCCTCATGTGCTGGGGACTTAGGTTTATTCAAAATTTCTACAATCTCATAAATGTCTTCCTCTAAAGCTTAGAACCTAGGTCCAGTGCTTCTTATCACTTCCTTTTGCAACCACCTTGGAGTGTGTTTAGTTGGAGGACTTCTTATTAAGAATGAAGGAGTATGTTCTGCAACTTCCTTCCCCTTATTGATCCTCCTTAGAGTTGTTTCTATTTTTGAGGGCTCTCCTTCTATTTTCTTGGTCTTAGTGGACCCTGTAGCTTGTACCTTACTGTATTGGGAGGGTGCTTGAGAATATTCAACTATTTGTCCCTCCTTTGACACTTCATCAGTCACCCTTTGTTTTGGTTTCTCATCTTGTGATGGTTCCTTTTGAACTTTTTCTTCTAATCCTAGATACAAAGGAGTAATCAAACCTTTATCTAGCACTATAACTTGTGGTGGAGATGGAGGAGTAAGATCAGGACCTTGTGTGCCTAGTGGTATCTGTGTCCAACCTTCCTATTAGGATTGCCATGTAGGGGTACGCTTGAACTTGCCATCAATCAATGCCATTGTTATAGGAATGAAATCAAAATTTGACATCTTAAATACATCATCTCCTTCTTCACTTTGCTCATCTACCCACTATTGTATTTCATCTTTCGAAGAAGAGACTTGTAAGGGTCTTGCCTGGGTGGATGGTGATATGCTTAATGTACTCATTTTCCTTTCTTCCTCCATGGCTCTAGCTAGCCAAGTTCTTCTTTGTATACATACTTCTTCCTCTTCATTTTTCTCCTCTTCTCCCTCCCCTTCTTCTTCTAGAATGGTTTTAAGAACAGAAGGAAAAGGCACCATTCTCTTAGTCACCCTTTGCCTTTTCTTCATTTGGATCTTAATCCTCTTTTGTTTTGTAGAGGTGAAAGGGGATACTAGCTATTCTTGCACAAGAGGCATAGCAACCTGTTGACTCTCTTTTCCTTTAGATTGGGAAGACACAAAGGGAGGCAGTGGAGGATTATCCTAGACTTGAGTAGCTCTAGTATCCTTAGACCCTTGCACATCTTCTTCTTGTTGCTATGAAGGTGCTTGCATTTCACCGTGTTTTTCTTGAATTCTTTGTGGGGAAGTCCTCTTCCTTTTATTCTTTCCTACCCTCTCTAGAGGATGATAGTATCCAACTGGGTGGTCAAGTTGGTAAACTGTCTCTAGCCTAATGGGAGATTGGAGCACAAAGGTAGGAACTGTAACTTTCCTTCCTCTACCTTTCTCAGGGTAGGCTTGAGCATGGAAGACTATAGTATCAGGTATGAGATCAAGTTGAAAAGGATACTTGATCTATTCCTTCATCATTCTAACCACATTTCTTGTTTGATGATAAATATTATCACCCTCCTTCCTATCAACTTCTACATTCATAATGGGTCTTTCTCTGATTTTTTCTAAGTTGAACATGGGGTGCAATAGCTCCTTAGAATCTTGTTGCCTTATTTCCTTTGGAATATTGAGATTGAGGGTCTTCTCTACTAGATACAAAGTCATCCTACAATAATCCCTTATATGGATATCATAGTCATTTGTTGCATTCATCCAATGATCTTCAATAGCATCTTCATGATGAAACTCTTTACTGGCCATACTCTCCACTTTCCTAACATTATCAAAATGAATCCTAGGGGAATTGTACTCCTCAAGGGAATAATTCTCCCATTCCAACTCAAAAGTTAGAATATCTTGCTTCCACCTTACTTGGTATGGTCCAATGACAAGAGGCCATGTCCAATAGGGTCTGCTTTGTCTTTTCACCCTTTGATATGATGATTCAGTTTGTCAATAAATCTCTAGTAGCACTAGCTTGTCACATAGATATTTGGGGAGCTTATTTGGATTGATAGTGGCAACACCTACCCATAGATATGTGAACATCTTAAACTGAATGAAGTAAGTGCCAAGAGTTGATACCTATTCTTTTACTTCTTTAGATAATCTTTTGTCATAATCACCTTCTATGAATTAGATGATCAAAAAGATGAAAGTGTCATTCAAAATTCTATCTTCTTTGCTCTGTGTTGAGAGCTTCTTCTTCACCAATTAAGGATAAACAATGTATGGCTAGGCATTGGGATCTTGCATACTACCTCTTCTATACAATCCAAGGTAGTCAGTTGCCCTCACTACAAGCAAGTATACAATGTAAGACATCATATAAAACTTCTTCTTGTCCTTTACCATCCTCTATTGCTCACACAAATTTTCACTTAGTGTGGTGGCCCAATCCAATGGTATATTTGTTGTTTTGATGGTCTCAATGAAGTTGATCATGAAGATACTAAGGTGGCCTATTGTGGATAAACCCATGACTCTACTCAAAAGAATGATGGAGTAACCAATATCCTCCTTCATATATCCTTGAGTCATATCCACTTTGCCTGTTATCCTTCCTTTAGGAGGCCTCTCAATGAGGTAAGATGATTGGATGATATATGTTGCCTGCTTTGTATGTTCCCTATACCATCTCTCTGTTGATTCATAGGAGAGTCTAATGAGCTAATCTTCTCTTGGGAGATGGAAGACCCTCTCAATGTTGTTAGGTCAAAGATCAAGAACCACTTCTCCTATCACACTTTTCACCACTCTCTCTTTAGAAAAAATATGTTGTGCCAATGTCATGATTAGTTCTTCTAATTGCATTGATATAGGGTGTGACACTGCGTTCACCAACCTAGAACGTATCAAGGAAGATACTAGATCTAATCTGTCGGTTGGTTTATTATAGGCTTTCAAAATTCTCCTAAGTTAGTGTGTCCTAGGTTAGTATCTCAAATCTTGACATTATCATCGTAAAATCTTGATTTGGATGGTAAGCCTTGGAACTTAAAGACTACTAGTTTGGGTGCTACTCCAGATGTGGATGCAATTTGATTATCTACACATAATGATAAAAATGTTTATTAGTTGAAAGATAAGATGTAAAAACTATTAAACTAAAATAAGCATGAAGGAAAAAAAAGTCCCCTTTGGGTATTTTAAAATATTTTTTATTTTTTTATTTTTTTATTTTTTAAAACTTAAAATAAATAAAATAAATAAAATAAATAAAATAAAATAAAATTCTAAAAAATGCATATGGGGTGTATGTGCAGAGCGGTTTTAATGGGGCACCATGTGCAGTGTTTTATGCAGGCTCAAATAGGAAAATAGTGGTGTGATGGAGAGGCGTGCAATGCCAATTTTGTAGGGTGTGCTACACTGTTGATAGGAAAATGATGGTGCTTCAAAGAGTGGCATGTTTATTGGAGGTGCATGGAGTGCATTTGGGCATAGGCCATGCTTGCAAAGGGAAGTTGTGCGCATGACTTATGATTTATGGCTAGCATAGTGGTGGATAGTTGAGTGTGGGTGCATGTTGTTGTGGGGTGCACAATAACCAAATGGCCATGCACTAGTGTGTGATATAAAGGTGTGCCTCAGAGGTTGAAAGGTGCAGTGCATTTGATGGAGGTGCACAAGCACAAACAACACCACACGTGGTAGGGGAAGGTTGGCACGGAGGCATGGCACACACCATGGACTCAAAGGTTGTGGGTGCATGATGCTAAAACATATTCAGGCATGCAACATAGATTTTTTCTGGCATGCAACACTTTTGTAAACTATGAAGCATCGAGACAACGTGCATGTGGTGCTGATTTGTTCAGGTGCACAGTACAAATGAGATGATTGGTGTGCAATGGTAATGAGATAACTAGTGTGCAACATGGGCACAATATTTGTGAGGCACATAGTGCTGTTTAGGGATAGGCAGGTTATGGATATTACCTGTGGTGATAAGTTGAAAAAAAAACTTGAAAATGTTAAAGAAAATGGGAGTGCAGGGGTTTTATAGCCCCCCCTATGGTGTGCTTTGGCATGTGCATTCTTCCCACACACGCACACATGTGCATTTTTCAAATATATATATATATATATATATATATATATATATATATATATATATATATATATATATATATATATATATATATATATATATATATATATATATAATTTTCTATTGTTTTGTGACTTTTCAATTTTTTACTTTTTTCATATTTTTAGAGTCTAACACTTCTAATTCTAATAAGAATTTCTTCTCACAACTCTTGAACTGCGAGTCCAAGAGTCGAAAAAAGTAGGGGGTCCCCATTGCTCACTAGGAATGGGGTGTCTATTGTGGACACCACAATAGGTTTTAGCACATGGTTTACAAAATACCACTTGGTGGTTTTGTGGAACTTGCTTTTATATAAGTAGGCACAAGGGTAGTTTTTGGTAGTGACAAGACAAAAGGGGAAAGGGTAAGAGTCAAGCAAGACAAGGCTTGATAGGTTAGCCAAGGGAGTATTTGTGAAGGTCAGAAGCATGACATGGGATGTGTAGATTCATGCTTGTTCACATGGATTTCTTGGTTGTGGCTATGGCTTTGAAGGCTTCCATGGTTGTATTGCAATGGTTTTTTTTGGTGAATAATACAAATTGATGGATGCTTTTGGAGGCTTGGTTTTTTCCTCAATGAGGTTTTCCATGGTATATCTTGTGTCACAATTTTTATGGGTATATTGTCTATTCTCTTGTGTGTGGATTTCAATTACGTATTTGTTTTAGATCAATTATGGGTTATGTGGAATTGTTATATTCTTTCTTCCAAGTTTCCTTACATAGGGTCACCAAAAAAATTGTTAGTAAATAGTTTTCTCCCTTTTAAATTTAAAATTCAAAAAGAGAAAAACTCTTGATAAACTAACTAATTGAAATCCCTTAGTGAGTAATGGATTATTTGTTTAGTATTACTTCACAATAATATAAGGTGCAGTGACTAGTTTGAAAAGATGTTCATCAATTCCTCCTATGAGGGAAAGCTTTCCCAATGAGTATTTTGAAGAAAATACTAAAAAATCTTAAATAATCAAATTCATAAAAATGAAAAGAATGTGTAGATTGAAAGACCACTTAAAATTTATAACCAAGATCATCCACATAATTAATCCCTATAGATGAAAATGATTTGAAGTTAACTTTGACCACTATCTATTCAAATTCTCTCAACCTCAACATCAAAAATCTAAATTGCAATAAGACAATGTAAACCTTTTCACAAATGACCAATCTCCTTAAGAATGCAAATAATTATAGAACAAACAATATTATCTATTCTAGAAAAGTTTCAAAACGTAAAACTGTATAATCTTATATTTCCTTATCACAACCATAATTTTGCATCAAAGTTTTCTTTTCATAATGCAAATATCAAATCCAAAAATATTTCTAGTTTTACATCTATCAAGAGAGAGAGAGTCTTTTTGAAAATAGCTGTTACATATATAAACCCTTTCAGACTAGATAAAAAAATCCAAAATTACCTTGGCAAGAGTACATAGTTATTTAGTTACTTAGCCAAAATAAAAAACTAAAACTAAATAGAGAAAATGAAAACTAGATGGCATATAACTAAAAACATTCCACATGTCACACATGCTTGTCCATGCAAGTAATAATCCTTCTATTATTCCAAGTTTCATACATGACAATAAAGGATGAGATGACTGACTAATGTGGCGAGCTAAGAAAAGTGATTCTCTACTTTTAAGATTTTTTTCCCTCTTTAGCTTTATTATCTTTTCTTCATGCAACTCTAGGTGCTTTTGATTGATTATTAGCATGGCCTCAACATGGGTGATTTTTGAAAAATCTTGTTTAATAGGTGATTTCTTTTCTTGAAGCTCCAAGAACCTCTTTTGCACTTGTTTGATGATATCTTCAATGGGTAAGATAGATTCACTTTTTCATTCTATACATTGCTTATAAAACCACATCAAGTTGCTAAGAATTATATCATCTATGACTCCAAGCTCAGATAATATTTCTTTGACTTCAACAATGCCTTGCATGAATGCTTCATTCCTCCATTCAGTGCATTCCTAGATCACACATAAATTTTTATCATCAGGACCAACCACAAGACATTGAGAGAGGAATTCTTGAAGGTCATGCACCTTATATTTCATCAATCCAAAGTATCACTTTGATCCAATTATTTTTATCCTTCTCATATCACTTGATATTTGATTTTACCTTCTTAGTGACAAATGAAGTTTCTTTATGAGTATCACTCAAGAGATTCACTTGTGTTACTACTTTAGTCCACATAGACTAGATCCATTCTTCAAATGTATTAGCTGTGGCTTTATGATTTTGCAAATTATTCAATAATTTTTTATTAGCTGGGGACTTGACATCAAAATGGATTACATTTTATTGATTATCTTTGGTTTAGGATATAGATTCTCATTGATATATTGGGCTATACTTCCCATAGCTTCCTTCATACTTTTCTTATCTTTAGCATCTTTTCACACCCAATCTGCAATCTTCTTGTTAGACACTTCAAATGTTTTCATGTCCACGAATCTACTACCTTTACCTAGGTCTATTTTTTATACTTGATAATCTTGATGCATGAGTTTTGGTCTCAAATTGGTTTTGATAATTGAGTGTCAACACACTTAACCAATTTTCATGTTGAAGCTAAGTACACTATACATGCTAAGCCATAATATGTATTGAGCCAAAATTCTAATAGTTGTTGAGCAAGCTTTAGGGGTCAAGTGTGATACATGTGTCAAGTGACTTTAGGTGCTGAGTAAACCATTTGTGCTATGCCACTATAGGTGCTGAGTATTGAATAAATATCAAGTATGATAGAGTTGTTATAAGATCAAAATAAGACAGAATCCTATATGTGTCGAGCATCAGTAATCTAGTATGTGCTAAGTAACATAGAATCAACATATGCATTTGTGCCTTCACAAACTCAGATGTAAACTATTTTAGGATGAATCATGGAGGATCTAAAAGATAAGATCAAATCTTTTGTTTTACCTATGTAATCAGCATGCAACCAATAAAAAAAGTGTAGAATGCATGCAACCAATAGGAAAAGTATAAGGATTTGAGCAAGAAAAATAGTTCATGAATTCATATCTAACCCTAAGTATTCAAAACCTTTATAAGAAGGTAAATACCCCACAATTTGGAGTTAATAAGTAGTTGTTAAGTGAAGGGAGTGAATTACAAAATAGGGAAAACAACAGGGGTGTTAAAGACTTAGTGATTTTATTAGCACTATAGATTACAGTTGATTAGAATAGAGAAAAGAATATGTACAGACATTAGATCAGAGAGGATCAGATTAGAGTGAGCAAAGCAAGTGCTTGAAATCAACAATCAAGGATTGTAAGATATTAGGTCTACTCCATCTAATATTCTCTAGCAATTGTATTAGAAAAGGAAATCATTTGTTGACAAGTTAGCTTAAAAGATAGATTGTAGAACCTTTGACAAGGTGATAAATCCTTTGACATCATGACACATCAAGTAAAGTGTTTGTAAATCTTTTAAATAGGCCACTATTGATAGAGTGTAAAGCCTTTAACAGGGTAGGCCTTTGACAGGCCAAACCATCAGAAGTGGTCAAAAATTATTGCTATAGTGATAATTTGTGGGTATCATCCCCACCCTAGTTTTACCTTCTCATTTTGAAGGATTTCTGGGTAGCCAAAATTTGGTGTTATGTGTTTTGATGCATTTGTTTACCTTATGGTTATCTTATATGTTTAAGTGCATCAAATTTATTTTTTGTTAAAAGTTTTTAAGGATAAAATGCATTACTTTTGATTCACCCCCCCAAAAGTATTCTTCCCATTTGTAAATTCCAACAATTGGTATCAAAGCAAGGTTCTCACAAGAAGAAGCCTGACAACTTAGAGAAAAGATCTAGAGATGGAAGTCTACAAACTTGGGAAGGTCATAGAAAATCAGTTGATTGATGTACACCTCAATCTACGCAACTTGTAGGAAGCCAGAGAGGAATTGAGAAAATCATTAAAAAGGAAAAAGGATATTGCCATAGTTGAAAATGACACACAATACAAGGAGGTTGATGCCACAAAAGTGTTTTCCAATGGAGATAGTTAAAAGTTTGAAACAACAATAGTAGACTTGATGGAAAGAAACAGAGCTCAAGCATAAGAGATAAGGTCTCTCAAAATTGAGCAAGAGTCACAAGCTGTAATGTTGTGTGAGATAACTAAATAGAAGAAAATAGCCATTGAAGATAGGGCTATGATTGAAGATGATAAAAAAAGCCTTACCAACACACTAGAAGAGAAGTCAATAGAGCTTGCAGGAATCTCCAACATGTAGCTAGATACCCTTAGCCAAATAATGAATGCTCATCATGAGCTAAATGTGAAAGACATTGAGATCTCCACCTTGAAAATAAAAAATGAACAGCTACAAAATGACTTGAGAAGAGAGAAGGAGATAGAAGAGAGCTTCAAAAAATCAAGTGAAGCCATCAAGAAATTTGAACAACTACTAAAATCACCAAGATCCAACAATGATGCTTTAGGACTAGGTTTCACCAGCACTGAAGAAGGAGAGTCATTAATGAGTGTAGAAGAAAGAAGTGAGAAAGGTAAGAACACTAAACCTAGTTATCATTTTCTGGTAAAAAGGGACACACTAGTACTATATGTAGGAGTAAGAAGGTCAATCAATAGGACAAACCCAAGAAAAAGGGTCACTATCATAAATGTAATAAGCAGGGACACTAGACACAAGACTTTAGGACCAAAATCATAAGGATATGAAGATTTGATGGTCACTGCTACAATTGCAAGAAGTATGGTCATAAAACTTTTGAGTGTAGATCAAAACTTATGTGGACATGAAACCAACTAGAAAAGAATAAAAGCCATGGACATCACTATAATAAGGACTACAATACTAGGCATAACTGTCACTACTGTCAAGAGTATGGGCACATTCCTGAGAATTGCATAAGAACACATTTCAATGGAAACTATGATAGATGGTTGAGTCAAACCACATGATTTAGTTGTCTATAGACAAGACATATCACCAAGTTTTGTCCAACCAAGTCCAAGGCACCAAGTTCTAAGTTCAATAAGGAAAAAGAAAAGGTAGAGGTTGAACACATCAGAGAAGAGATGAACAAAACATGGAAAAGAAGAGATGGAGGTAGCACATCCAATGGAGGGATCACTTCACCCAAGAGGCCAAGTGGTCACACTTCATCCAACTAAGCATGGATAGGTGCATGGGACTGATATACAAAGCTATATCATACATTAGTCCCAAAACAAACAGGTACTACAAAGGAGAAAATAGCATAAGTAAAGATGCTGAGTTAAAGCTTAAAGTTTCTACAAGTCTTACCAAGTCACCCTTAGTTGTTGAGTAAAATCATAGTGCATGTTGAGTAGTTAGTTACAATTGAGTTGGTAGTTGAAGTTGAGTTGAGTCTTAGTTGATGCTGACTTAATAAACTCCAGTTGATGTCGAGTAATGCAGAAATGCTTAAAGAGTTGAGTGAACAACTTTCATTGCACTAAGAATTAAATGTAGCTAAAATAGGGTATATAATCATGATTTTATTCATTTTTCCTCATTGCAATCAAAGAGCAAAGACAAAGAAGAGAGTAGAGAAATTTTTAAGTAGTAAAACTAGTGATTGAATAGATATCTACCATGATTCATCATATTCTCATTGATCTAAAGGTATTTATTCAAGTGTTGAGTCACACAATCTTTTCTTTTCTTCAAAATTCAAACCCTAGATAGGAAAAATGGCATCCAACTCTAAGAAAATATAGGACAAAGAGCCATTTGAGGTTCAATTAGTATCTAACCATGTTAAGAAACTAGATTTTCATCTTATCCCTAAGGTTGCATATAAAATTAACCTAGCTGGTGCCCTATTTGTCATACCACCTAAAGTAGTTATGGCACAAGATATCAAAAGATGCTATAATTGTAAGATAGGATCCATAGGAGATATGAAAATTAGGATGTGTATGATAAAATGTGTGTAGATGGAACCTTGAAGGACAAATACAAAATTGTTGAAAACAAGGGTTTGACATGTTGTCTTGAATTCCCCATAGCCTTCAAGACTGAATGGATTAGGCTTGTTCTTAGAAGAATTCATGATGGAAACTTATTTGGTTAGAAGATGGCCTAGTAAAAATAACTAAGAAAATTGTACATAGAGTCACAAGGTACCCAACCCTAGATCGGCCAAAGACCCTTAGGAGTGATTCCAAAGAGGTTATAGAGAAGAACATTGCAGCCAAGTGGAATAAATGTGGAATGAACGTTGATGCCATCCAAGACCTCCTCATCAACTTTGCTATCAGAGTCATTTCACACAAGTTCTATTAGTCTAGTAGGTTAAACAGTGTGCCATGCATTGAAGTTGATGTTGGTTATAAACTTGTTAAGAAAGATCATACTTATGATCTTGTAGAGCTCCAACTACAAAAAATAAATGAAAACTTGGGAGAAATAAGAAGAAGCAAGGGTGCACAATGCACATTTAGTGCTATTCTAGTATGTATTTTCTTCTATGTGTGGAATGAGTTTCCTTCATTTAGAAAGGTAGCATGGAAAGGAAACAAGATAATAGTAGCTTAGGTTAATGAATATATTGAGAAGATGAGAGTTAATTTTGAAGCTCAAATGACTAGCTAATTTGAAGACTTCAAGAAGAAAATGAAGCAAAGGCTTAGAATTCCTATTTCTTTGGTTGAGCAACATATCAATGATGTATGCTTTCTAGTTGATATTGAATACATATACATTCATGTAGTCATACCAAGAATAAGATGGTTGAGACCTCTAGGTTATGAGATCAACATTGATGAAGCTTAGCAGCAACAATAGCCCTATTAGCAGAGGAAATTGATAAAACTACTAAACCATTTGGAACCTATGATATTTTCAAAGCTAAGGTTGAAATGGAACTAAAGATAGCTTCCACCATCAAAATGAAAGACAAATTGGTGAAGAAGTTGAAGAAAAGATTTGGAGTAGGAATTAAAGAGGAAACATAGGATGAAGATGAAGAAGATGCAAAGGATGATGATGATAAAGATGAATAGGGGCAAGACCCATTACAAATAACACAAGGCTTGGGTGAGGATGTAGAGGAAAAGGAAGTTGCTGAGCAAGAAGCACCTAATGCAAAACCTAGGAAAAGAAAAGCTCAAAAGCCACCTGCTCCTCAACCCAAACCCAAGAAGAAACTAGTGAAGATAAGCCCCGCTAAGCCAACCACCAGGGTAGATACTAGGGCAACTACTCAAGTTGAAAAAGAGTAGAAGAAACAAAAGGAAAAATAACAAGGAGGGTCTACTGAGCCAAAGAAAAGAAGAAAGTATTTTGCTCCACCTAAATTAGATGATGAGAAGACAAAATTAGATACTAAACAATTTTGAGTGGTAAGGCACCAAACCAAATCAAATGTTCAAATTATTTGTGAAAATATTAGAGATAATGTAGATTTGAGTGGTTTGAAAACTATTGAATTCACTAAGATATCAAGAGAGGAACAAAACATAGTAGAAAAATCTATATACACTATGATGGCAAAATTTAAAACCACACCTCTTGAACTAGATATCACAATGCCTAAGGATCTATACACCTTAGAAAATAAATGACATCATTTTTGAAAATGAAAAGAGAAATAAGGGAGTCTACACTAGCTAGAGTTATGCTAGAATTGAAAAAAGGTCAAATTACAAAGGCTAACAAGAAACATGGAGCTAGATTTTCTCCTAAATATAGAGCATTTTAAATCCTATAGAATCGAATTGAGGATGTTGTGCAAAAATCCACTTCAATTTGGAAAGTTACCTATGGATTGAAAGAAAGAGAAGAAGGTCCTTCTAAAGGAAAGGATGATGAAGAGGAGGAAGAAAAAAAAGAGAAGGAAGAGAAAAAATATGAAGAAGAGGAAAAATAAAAAGGAGAAGAAGAAAAGAAAGAAGAAGAAGTGAAAGATAAAGGGGAAGAAGGTGAGAGAGAGAAGGAAGAGAAAGCACATCAGGGTGAAAAATTAATAACTGATCAACAAAAACAACAAGAATAGAGTGTCCATGACACCCAATTGCCACCACCAAGTCCTCCACATAACACTTCTAAACCTAAAACAATAGTAAATGTAAAGGATGTTCCTAACACCATAGGTCAGAACATCAAACATTTGACTTTAGAGTATCTCAAGTAGTTTCTTCACCAAACAACAATGCAATCTCAACTATGCTTGAACCCTATTTTGGTGAGTATAGAGGAACTACAAAAGGCTATAGTAGACATTAAAAAGGAGAAGGTGAATACACAAGAACTACCTTCATAACCTCCTTTAGCTACAACAAAACAACCAAAAGGGTAGAAAACTCAAGAAGGAATTGCTTTGGTTGATTCATCGATAATAGTCACCACCACTATCGAGGAGAAGGACAAGGTTACAATAGGACAACAAGATGTCACTAATACCATAGCAAAAAGTCAAGTTGCACCTCCTCAGATCATGACCACTAATCAAGGTAGTAGGGAAGAGGACAAAGAGGACAAAGAAGAGGATAAGTCACCAAAAGAAAAGGAGCAAGAGGTAATACAAAATTTGATATAGTACCTTTGAAGATATCAACACTAGGCTCAAGCTCCATAAAGGTGACAAGGGTACTATTCTATGGAGACCCTAAATTGGATGAGGAGATAGTCATACTAAGTTATGACTCTTAAAAAATGAATTTAGATCAAATATATGAAGTGCAAGAGGCACTAGAAAGGAGAAAGAAGTAGGAGATACTCAAAAATGAGTATAGGCACAAGCAAGCCCTAGTAGAAATAAAGGACATATTTCTTGATGCCTTTACCCTACAAGTACCTAATGAAACAAAGCCCATCATGGAGCAATTGTCCAACATAGTGGACCAGGTACAAAATGAAGACCTAGATACCAATGTAAAACTATTAGAATGTTTTGAGAGGAAATTTCAAATGAAAGTAAATGAAAAGGTATCTAGTGAGATAGCACTCACACAAGTAGAACTGGCAAAGAAGATAGAAAAGGTTAAAATAGTACTTGGGAACATCTTCTCATTGTACTCCAAATTGTGTGGCTCATCTTACTTCACATAGGAAACAAGCTAGAAGATAATGAGCTTGGAAGGAGATTTGAAAGCATCTAGCTCACAACTATCAATCAATCCAACTTAGAGTGAGAAGCATTTTTGCACATTGCTTCACACACAAAAGGAACTAGCTGTATTGAGAGAAGAAGAGGCTAACATTAGAGCCAAACTTGTATAGATACATGCATCTATCACTCCCCATATAGAGGTTCCTCACAAGGAATAGGTCTATGCCAGGAATGTTTTGCAAAAAGATCCTAATATTTTAACTTTAGATGGCCTTGTTCACCTCATAGTAGAGATATCCATCCAGCTAAAAGCTCTACAAATTGCACTAGACAATTGGGATGTTGCTCTCAAAATAATTTTAGAGGTAAATAATATATTTTTGGTGAAGTATTCAAGTAACCCTTAGGAACCTTTGATATAAGTGTCAAAAAATGGGGAGACTAATAAAAAGTGGGAGATATGAAATAAAAGGGGAGATTAATACTAAGGGAGAGAGCATGGGATAAAAGGAGGAATAATTACATTCTTTGAATTATTTCATTCTTTTGGAGAATAAAAAGGAGGAAGATGTATATACCATATGATAGCCAAAAAGGGGAGACATGAATAAGCATACAAGTGCAAAATAGGTGAAAACATAGTAGAAAAGATAGGCATAACAAGAGGCAGTGATATGTTAGCATGAGATAGATTCAACATAAAGTGTATTAGATTTTTGGATAAAGAAATGACACATTAGCTCAAGGAGAGTTACAAAATTTAAGGTATACTATTTTATATAGAATTTTGTTCAAGTTTTTGAAGTCTTGTACATATGTGAAACAAAAAATATGTTGTACACATAAGATCAAATATAATGCTTAGATAAGTGTTTTTAACACTCATGTTAAAGAGGGAGATTGTTGGTCTTACATTGGTTTTGACAATTGAGTGTCAACACACTTGACCAATATTCATGTTGAAGCCAATTACACTATACATATCAAGCCATAGTATGTACCGAGCCAAAATTCCAATAGGTGCTAAGAAAGCTTTAGGTGTCAAGTGTGATACATGTATTGAGTGACTTCAAGTTCCAAGTGAACCATATGTGCTGGGTCACTATAAGTGCCGAGTCATGAATGGATGCCAAGAAAGACATACTTGTTATAGGAGATGAGCAACCTAGAATCCTATATGTTCTAAGCATCAATAATCTAGTATGTGTTGAGTAACATAGAATCATCATATGAGTTTCTGTCATGACAAACTCAGATGTAAACCATTTTAGGATGAATCAAGAAGGATCTAAAAGATAACATCAGATCTTTTGTTTTACCTATGTAATTAGCATGCAGCCAATAGGAAAAGTGGAGAATGCATGCAACTAATAGGAAATGTATAATGATTTGAGCAAGAAAATGTGGATTCATATCTAACCCTAAGTCTTTGAAGCCTTTATAAGAAGGTAAAGACCCCATGATTTGGAGTTGCTAAGTAATTGCAAGGCAAATAACAGGGATGTTAAAGACTTAGTGATTTGATTAGAATTGCAAATTATAGTCAAAATAGAGCAAAGGATATACATAGAGATCAAATCAAAGAGGATCAGATTAGAGTGAGTAGATCAAGTGCCTGAATTAGCAATCAAGGATTGTAAGCTATCATTTTTATTCCATCTAATACTCTCTAGAAATTGTATTAGAAAATTAAATACTATGTTGATAGGTTAGCTTAATAGCTAGATTGTAGAACCTTTTACAAGGTGATAAATCCTTTGACAGGGTGACACTTCAAGTAAAGTGTTTGTAAATTCTTTAAATAGGTCAATTTTGAAAGAGTGTAAAGCCTTTAATAGGGTAGGCCTCTAATAGGGAAGACCATCAAAAGTGGTCAAACATTATTGTTGCAGTGATAATTTGTGGGTATCATCCCCACCCCAGTTTTACCTTCTCATTTTGCAGGGTTTCTGGGTAAACAAAATTTGGTGTTATGTGTTTTGATGCATTTTTTTACCTTATGCTTATCTGATATGTTTACATGCATGCAATTTATTTTTAGTTAAAAGTTTTTAAGGATAAAATATATTACTTTTGATTCACCCCCCTTCTCAGAAGTATTCTTCCCATTTGTAAATTCCAACAATGAGTTCTTCCTAAAGTTTATCCTAAAAGGTTTGGTAATTTCTACCAATTGCCTACCTATTTCTTTGTCAAAATTTAATCAAGACTCTATTTTTTATTTCTTAACTTTAGAGGACCTTCCAAGACACTTTCTTACCAAGTTTTCCATTGGTATAGAAACCTGTACCATGATTGTTTTCTATAGAGGTCTCCAACCACTTAGTCATCAAAGTCTCTTTTCTAGGCATGACATTATTGTCAATTAGAGCTAGAGTACTCATTCATGCACTATAATCTTGTGCTATTTTTTTGTACTTCTATTGAGTCAAACATATCAAGGGAAATGATTTGTTCTATTAACTCTTCAATATTTGGGGAATCCAAGTTTATCGCAATCCCAATCTCTGCTCTATTTTGCATAATTCTTTTTCTTTAGGTGGATGAACAAGTAGTTCTTTTAGTGCTCATTGTTTAAAGTTGAACTTGAAATTGAACCAAAGGAATAGATACTTCAACTTTAGCTTCATTTTGACTTGAAATAGAATCACCAATAGAAACATTAGAGGGAACAATCAACTTTCTTGAAGGCTTATCTTTTTTAGTTCTTGAATTCTTTTTGGGCTTTTCTTGAATTGATGCTTGATTCATCTTTTGAGCTAACCCACTTTTCATTCTCTTCAAAACCCCTATAATGTGAGAATACAAATCATCCTCTTCTCTATTGTTGTATTCTAGCTTAGGTATAGGGAGACATTCAATTTTTTTAATATACGAAGGATCAACCACTTCCTCATTATCATTTTCTTTATCCCATTGATATCAAGTTAAACTTTGAATGCTTGTATTTGGCTTACTGTCAATCTCAACCGCAATTTTTTTCTCACTTCAAACTCATCAGAGAAATTGGCCTAGTGGTCTTCTAAGTGAGGGACATGCCTAATGGAGGACATATATTTTAGTTTTTCCTTAGAAAATCCTACATAATTGAAGTTCTCTCTAGCAAGGTATGGATGAAGGCACATTTTAGACATTGTTGAATCTATCAAAATAGCTTACTTAACATTAGGAAATCTATAGTGGTTGATTTCTATAGTAATTAGGGTAGTACAAGTCTTTTTAGTATTTTTAGATAAATGAATAACATGCAAGAATTTCCAATAAACTTTAGAAAGGACAATAACGATGCAACTTAAGAGGTTCTCTAGCAAAACCTCTAACTTTGATGTAGGTGAATCTAGAGAATTGTATATAAAAGCACCTTAATAGCTTGCATAGATTCTTTAGAAATCCTACAATTCCCTTGACCTCAGAGCTCAAAAACTGGCCTCCCTAAGAAAACATCATTAACCCTATGAAACTCCTTGTAGGGTTCTTTTTCTTGTAGACCACCATAATACTAATATATGGTCATATCTTTTGTCTAGGGTTCATGTGGTAGCCCTTCCCATTCTTTTGACATAGCCTGGATGTAAACCAAAAGGAGCACATGAAGAAAGGGCCAAAGTTATTCAAACCTACAAGAACTAAGTACAAACCTTTAGCTATCAAATTTGCCCAATCAATGAATTTTTATCCCTCAATATTTTTCTAAATGAAAAAATACATCTAGTCATCCCAATGGAAAGTATGCTCATTTCCTTTTACTTTGTTGAGCATAAATGCTATGTCGACAACTTATTTGATGAAATGCTCTATATTTAGTGGTTTGGGTAACCTTGAGCCTACTAGTGCTGGCTTTAAAAGCTAGGGCTATGCCACAATACAATCATAATATTTTTTTTTTTCATACAAGTGCCTAGATTCTTCAAAATTTCATGGCTCATAGTGTTCTTTATGTAGTATCCTTAAGGAGGAATTGACTATAACTCTATAAATTTTGAGAAAAACTTCACCTGTGACCTTTTTTATGCATTTGGAATGATGATCATAATAATTTGCACACTCAACAATCAACTCTAGACACCCTATCATAGTTGGGAAAGTGGCAGCTTCTATCAGACCACTACTGATGGGTTTTTGGTAAATGGGTCTAGCTTGTACATTCTTTACTCTCTTTACTAGTTAGGTTAGGTCTACATTGAATAGAAAAGTATCTCATATCTTAGATAGAGATCTTAAAAAATAGGGTTTCTTAGGTTTAGGAAGCTTAGTTTGGAAAAGAGTCATGGTCACCTTGATAGGAAATCAAAAACTTAAATGATTAAAAAGAAAAATTTAAACCATAGAAACAAGAGTAAGAAAGAAAAATAGATAGTGGAAGCCAAAATGTGCACTCACTAGTTTTTGCTAAGTCAAGCACATCTAGTTTTTTTGTTACTAGCTTGACATTTTGGGCTCTGACATAGAAAGATAGGCAATTAAACTAGAAAAGGAAGGATTTTAAAGCACAAGATTTTGAAAAATCAATGACAAATATGAAGTGTGTGAAATCATTAATTCTAGTGTGCGAATTTATTTGACAAGACTTTCTAGGCATTCATAATTGCTCATCTCCATCACATCAACATACAAACTTATTTTAATGATGTCAGATAATCATTACTTTTACTTTGCCAAAAATAACTAGTACTTTTGATACATGCCACTTAACTATCATATTTATTGGTCTTTTCATCTTTGACACATGGAAAGGAAGTGAGACCTCCTTCAAGTAAATCATACATGCTTTGTTTAATTAAATCCCTAAGAGAAGAAAACAAGTGCAATCGTTAGAAATAAAAGTGTTGAAGTTGCCTTTTCTTACTTCAACTTCAACTCCCTCTTTTCATGAGATCTATTATATTGTTAGGAAATAGGAAAGAAGGATTCAATATTTGTGTGAAAGGCACTAACTTAAAGTAGAAGTTGAAACAAATGGGTACTAGGTTCAAGTTCAACTTCATTTTAGCAAAATTATGGGTATGAATATCTACAATGAACAAGACAAATATGGGGCTAAAATAAGGCTAACAAATAATGACTATTTAATTGTACTAAGAAGTTTCTATAATGACACAAAATGTAAGAAAAGAGTAAAATAAGAATATTAAATAAATAAAAAATCAACAATACATTTGAATCTAGACCAAGATTAAGTTGCAAAGCACAATGCATGGAGACGTTAGTCATGGTATTAAGTTAATAGATATCAATGCCTTTGGAATTAAGGAAAAATATCAAAGAAACCTTTAGTAATATATAGAGGAAATGTGGCCAACACATGTCATTCTCTTTTTAGCACTGGTCACAACCCTAGGTTCATATTTTCTACAAAAAATTTATGTAGGAAAATGAAATGACTACCCAGAATAAAGCCAACCAAAAAAGAAAAAGAAAAATATTTAGTCAATAATTTACATTAAATGGAAATATTGAATGTTGCAAAATTTTGTAGAATGTTTAGCCAATTTTCCCATTTTTGAGGCAAGATTAAATGGAAATAGGCCCTTAAAAACATAAGTCCCCCACCTTATAAGGTAAGGATTAATGATGGCTATATTACTAAATCAAAGGAAAAGTGGACAACTAATATATAGGAAAAAATAAGACCTTGTTGAGACAAATGTGACAACTAAGAAGAAATGGACGATGCCATAATATGCCTCAATTTTGCACATAAGTTGTCTATAAATGCATGAGATGAAATTGGAACCAAAACAAATGTATGAAAAAACAATAATTGATGCAAATTTAAATAATATTATAGAAATTTGTACATAATAGATAGGTACAACTTCTCTCACAAAAACTTCTTGCATGTGTTTATTATCTGCCCTCACTCTTTCTCTCTATTGGTCATTGTCATCCAAGTCTTGTAGCCCTTATCTCATTCGAGCTGAGTGTTGAAAGAAAGAAAAATCTAAGAAGACAAATAATGCATGAGTACTATTTTCATAAAGCTACTTGAATTCTTAATAAAAGTCTCAAGACTAACAAATTGAACATCTCCCATTATCCCTAAGGATGTGAAATGTGGAAGCATAAATTAAGTCCCAAGAATTTTACCTTATTTTCTATCCAATTTTTGCATGTAGCAAAATTAAATGCTATAGGAAAAAAAGAAGATAGAAAATTAAAAAATACATATTAAAATTCACAAATACATTTTAATGGAGACTATTACGCACACCCTACTTTAAGTGGGATGTTTTACAAGCTTCAAAAATAATGGAATGTTGCTTACCCAATTTTTTAAAATCTAGAAAATAAACAAGGCATCAACACTTTGCAAAGTTGTAGGTCATAGAATTGTGAGTAGAAAGTTTGAAGAGAAAATAGAAGTTGGAGAGAGAAATTAGAAATGTTGCATTCTTTCCCATTTGTAGACACATGTTTGTAGGAGACTATCATGTATTAAGTTCATGCACACAACATGTGGAAAGAAACAAAGGCTTTCTGAAGAATAAATCTATATTTTTTTCCATTGAGAAAATAAAAAAGACTAAGAAAAAAGAAAAATGTCCAATCAGAAAATAAGAAATAAAAATCTATTAATTTCATTTAATGGTTAACATACTCCATATCATAGGTTAAGTAGAAAATATGTGTACACAAATACCAATCTAGGAATTAATAAAAGATGAGCCAACAAAAACTATAATCTTTACATTTAGAAGGTAGGGACGAATAAACTATTAACAAAATATGTAAAACTATTAGCTTCAACTTAATTTTCATGTAAGCTATTGTTCCATTAAAAAACTAAAAGAAAACCCTAGAATTAAAGGATATTGGTAAATTTTAGACATCTTACAATGTTCACACAAATATAGGTTAAAAAGACAATGTGAAGGCCATAAATCCAATGTAAAAATAGACATTCAATAAATGATCTACTCATTCTTACAAAGTAAAACAAGGAATGAAATCCTTTTCAAATTATATAGACTCCAAATTTTTTAGTATTCCTTCAGAGAGTAGCATGATACTCAAAATTAGAATAACCTCATCAAATCTTACAACTACCTATGTAGTTTGGTCTCCTTGAGAATACAAACCAAACTCCAATTTCCATGCTAGATTTGAAAACTAGCACTTTCAAATTTGAAGGGTGCAATGGTTATGCCAATAATTTCATATATATAAAATGATGTCATTATAGTATTGACACAAAAGTTTACTCATAATAGTTTCGATGATTTTTCTTCTACACAAATTTTGTCAATTCCTTGCACCATTTTTCATCTATAATGAATTTTATTAGCTCTTGGTCATTATGGCTTGTATTTTGATTATCCTCCTTCAAAAGCATGTGTGCTACAAGAGCATTCAAATCGTTATTAATGAAATATAAACTATTGTAATGGTTTCCATCATGATATGAGACATGGAGTGTGGATGTTTCTGAGCTATCCAAATTGTAGATTTGGAATACTTGGCCTTCCAAATGGTGCACATGATGTTAGTTTGAGTCACAATGGAGGTTGCATAAAAATCACAATGGTTTACCCAACTTTCATCTTTTTCCATTTTATCATAGTATTCTTTAAATTATGTCATCTTTTTGAGAAAAGAAAGGCTCAAAGTTTGAACAAATCTCCATAATGTACTCTACTACCATACTATGATAATTTGAGTGTTGTTCTTGGTGACATTCATGTAGATATTCTAGTGTACTCATCTCATATCTTAGGGCTCTGGCATATAGAAAGGACCTTACCATTAAAGAAATAACCATAGAAATGAAGAAATCCATAAGATAAAAATATTTGGTAGCATTTTCTCTATTCTTGTCTACAATCTATTATGTTGAGTCTTTATTTCTTCTTGGTTCTCCTCCTTACTTTCTACTTCATCCTACATGATGCTTAATTGAGATTGTTTGACTTCTTCTTTGATGGGCATGTTCGATTGAGGAAGAGGTTGTTCTAGTTAAAAAAAAAATTTAACCTATAATTTGGATATATACTAAAATACATAATTTAGCCTTACATATAAACCATAATCATTTTATTTCAAAAAAGAATAATGGTATGTTCAACTATTCTATAATAGACTTAACCTTTTTGTAAGGAAACTTGCAACAAAGAATATAACCATTTCCACATAACCCATAATAGATCTGAAATAAATATGCAATTGAAATCCACATGCAAGAGAATATACAACATACTCACAATAATGTAATAGAAGATATACCTTGGGAAACCCTCATTGAGGGAATAACCCAACCTCCAAAAGCATCCATCATGATGTATTATTCAGAAAAAATACCATTGCAATAAAACCATGGAAGCCTTCAAAGCCATAGCCACCATCGAGAAATCTATGTGAAAAAGTGTGAATCCACACATCCCATATCATGCTTCCAACCTTCAAAAATTCCCCCTTGGCTAACCTATCAATCCTTGTCCTACTTGACTCTTTTCTTTTATCTTTTCACTTCTTACACCAATAACTACCCTTGTGGCTGCTTATATAGTAGCAACTCTTGCAAAACCACCAAGTGGTATTACATAAACCATGTGCTAAAACCATGTGCTACCTAACCTCTTGACCCCACATTTAATATTAGAAATTTTAGTTCTTTTCCCAATATTAAATAAATACATGAAATATTATCACAATACTACAATATGACTCATCAAGTATATCTCATGGGAATATTTCCATGTTGCACATCAAATTAGATGCAACATTACATAATAAAATAAAATAATACAATATAACAATATTATGCAATGTGTGCACAACCTATTATCTCAATGGTCTCCCTCTTGTTGTATACATTGCATAGGGTCACTTTGTAACCACATAAATGAACAAAGGAACAATCTCTCCTAGGACATCCACTATCATGGATCAAAGTACACCATGTGCTCCATCTTGGTGCCTACAACAAATTAAAAGTATATAACATCTCAAAAATGAATGATCTCACCTCCTATTATGCTACTGCCACTAAACATACATAGAAGCCATCCAAAAAGAAAGCCACCCAATGTGTCACATTAGAAGATCATAAAATCATGTACCAACTAAAATGCCAAGAAACAAAAACCTAATCCAAAGGTAATCATGATGCAGGAGCATCTCATGATCAACTGGGATACATTAGAGATCCACAAACATACAGGGGTCATGGAGCATCATCTGGAGTTGTTTGGGCCATTGTAGCACCCATCATGGCTCCTAGAAGCATAAAAAGTTATTATGTTGCATAATGTCTTGATGGACCCATATGTTGAAAAACTTGTAAAAGAGCCATGAAATTGGATTTTAGTATTCCATAGGGTAAGAGAGTCATTTGATAGGGTCTTATAGGTTAGTATAACCCTATCATGGCATTGGATAAGTCAAAAGAATCATAAAGACCTTTAAAAGCAGCATTTAGTAGTTTCAAATTCAAATTTTAAACACTAATGGCTATAAGCCATTTTGGAGGGAAACCTCTTAATTTGAATTTTATGAAGATTTAGCAAACCAAACTTGTTGGAGGTGGTTAAGGGGGCTAGTTGCCACCCTCCAAACCTATAAATATGTGTTGTACGACCTTTTACCCATAATACTACGGACTGTCTTAGATTTTGTGTGTAAATGCATGGTTTTCAATAGAAATTTGAAGAATCTCTAGGTTTGTGAGTTCCTTTTCACTTTGGAATGAATTGAAACATCTTTTAAGATACATATTTATGGTATTTACATAGTTTTGCATTCAAATTTGAAGACTTGTCCATTGAATTTCCTTACTACTGGCTATAGTAGTCACTTTCATAGGAATTTTGACAATTTTTTGGCTTAAACATGGTCATTCCATGAAATGCTTACCTGATTCTTCATGGAATGATATATTTCTAACTTTTACTATGTATGTTAACTTTGGTATGATCAACTAACTAGGAGATTTGGTGGCCACCGAGCAAAAACTTATGAAAAGAAAGGGTATATTGTAGGGTACAGACCTACAGTAGGGCATTTTCCTTAATGAGGGTAGTGTTTGAGTTTTGAATCATGCTCATAATATTGAAACATTGATGTTTACACCTTTAATTGATCCAAGAAGTTTTGGAACGTGTGGAATTAAAGAAGCCCTAGATATAAGGGTTTTGAGGGGGTGAATTAGGGTTTTTGGGGTTAGGGAACCCTTAGACTAAAATTGAATGGGGGATATTCTAATTTTAGGAATTTTAAGAGTCTATGCAAAGTTTGGATTCCAGATCTTAAGTCCTTCTAGTGGTTTCTTTGTAAATACATCTTTCCTACATTGTTGAAAACAAGGGTAGTGTGAAAGTTCATTGATAGTTGCCAAAAGAATTATATCTCAATTTTACATATGTTTTGTATAAGGATAAAGGGTATCTAAAACATCCATTTTTTCAAGGAGTCTTTTGGGAAAAACAAAAATTATCCACCTATTTGTCTTGCTGCTGTCACAAAGTTGTAAATTTACATTGACAACATCTTGGCATGTTATGCATTTTGGCTTGAAGGGTATTGAAATTCAAGGGAATTGATTGGAACATGCTAGATATGTCAAAAAAAACCTATTGATGCCTTGAAATCTCCTAGATTTGACTATTTGTGGATTTTTCCCATCAGGACCTAGAAGCGTCACTTGGAACACTTCTAAAATTTTCCTCATTTTGGGTTATTTAAGGGTTCATCATCATTTCCTATACATCAAGTGGTATCAGAGCAAGCAAGATCTTTTTGGGCATTGACAATTGTAGGTTTCATCATCATAGAAGTCTTTTGTAATCTTTAGTATACTGGTCCCTTTGTTGAGACCTTGGAGTGTCCAATCCCTCCTTGTGTGTTCTAGAGTTGAAAGGTATATTAGAGGTGTCAAAAGAATTATTGGTGAGGAAGAGGTATATTTTGTTTGATTTGATTTGTTTGACATAATGGCTCCCAAGAATGCAAGTTTGGTGAAGGAAGTTCAAGAATTGAAGGAGAAGAATACCAAGTTACAAGACTCCTATAATGCATTGTTGGCAAGGCTAGAAGCACTTGAATGCAATTAGAGAAGGGAAAAAAATGATGATGAATATAATGAAGAAGAAGAAGAAGAAGAGAAAAATGAGGAAGTTCAAGAAGAATAGGTTGATCTTGAAGAGCAGAGGACACTCAGGATCTTGAAGGCTATGAAAGGGGACAACCATAAGGTAAGGAAGGAAATTCCAATGTATGGTGGAAGTATAAAGGAGGAGGAACTCTTGGATTGGATTGCATCTATGGATGCTTATTTTGAGAGTGAATATATACTTTAGGGGTAGAAGGTCAAGTTGGTAAAGACCAAAATGAAAGGACATGCACTCCTATGGTGGGATCATTAGGAGGCTGAAAGAAAAAAAAAGAGGTAAGTCTAAAATCACTTCTTGGGATATAATGGTTTCAAAAATGAAAATAAATTTTCCTCCTAAACATTTTGAGGTTCAAATGCATAAGAAGATGCAAGGCTTGAGATAAAAGGACCTAGATGTGAAGGCATACACAAATGAGTTCTACAAGCTTAGAATGAGATTAGGTTTGGAAGAAGAGGAAGTTGTTAAAGTTACAAGGTGCTTAGGAGGTTTGAAATTTAGCATTCAAGATGAGTTTGCTGCTACCAATCCTAGAAGTGTGAAAGAGTGTTACGAGATGGCTTTGAGGATAGAGGAAAAGTTAAAGAGGAAAAGTGAAAGGCACAACAACACAAGGGGAGGATCTTCCATGAGAGGAAGCGGAGGAAAGACAACTCAGGTATGGGAAGAGAAGGAAAAAAGCACAAGTTTAGATTTAAGGGGAAGAAACAATCAGAGAAGTGCTAGGAGTGGACAAGGAAGAGGAAGTGGTGTCTTTATAGGTACATTCTTCACATGTGGAGGAGTGGGGCATCAATCCTACTAGTGCCTTGAGAAAGTAAAATAGAAAAGGGTACACCTGATTCAGGAAGAAAATAAAGAAGAAGAGGAAGAAAAGAAGACCTATAATGCATGCCTTGAGATAGGAGAATTTTTGATGTTAAGGAGAATCAAGGAATGGAGACCACAAGTAAGTATTTTTAGAACCAACTATTTGATACAAGGTGAAGTATACAAACTGATCATAGATTCAAGTACTTGCAACAATTTGATTTCATGGGATGTAGTTAATGCCTTGAAGTTGCTTACTCATCATCATCCTGAGCCTTATCATGCTACGTGGGTGAATGATAGTCAAGATTTCATTGCACATTATCAAACCATGGTAAATTTCTCAATAGGAGGGTATCATGATCGGATTCTATGTGATGTTGTGAAAATGAATTGTGCACATGTTATCCAAGGAAGATCTTGGCAAGTTTCTAGGAAGGTTGTACATGATTGCTTCACTAACATTTATCAAGTATGGAGTAAGGAAAAAATATTTGAGTTGATACCATTACCTTGTAAATAAAATGAAACTCTCCTCATGTGCATTGGAAGGGTAAAGGAACTAGATACAGGTTAGCAAGAGATGGGATAGCAAGTGGTGCAGAAAGAACAAGGAACTTTGAGTTTTGTGACAAAGTCAGACACTAAATTCAAAGGTGGTGAAGGTGTAATGG
The DNA here is from genome assembly GCA_028749045.1 of Cupressus sempervirens. NCBI lineage: Eukaryota > Viridiplantae > Streptophyta > Pinopsida > Cupressales > Cupressaceae > Cupressus > Cupressus sempervirens. Next base: position 807,864,142 of record CM053787.1, on the reverse strand, counting down.
TGGGGGAATGGTACTATCCTATTAGAGCACACAATAAGGGCTATAGAAATATGGTGAAGAAATAGATGAAAGGATAGCAGGGATACTATCCTAATCAGGCAAAGATAAACACTATGCAGGCAACAAGGAACACCACCAAGGCAGCAAGTGTGACTGCCCCAAGGGTAGGGTTTATAAGTTCTAACCAATGTTTGAATGATTTTTCTATAGGTAGTAGAAAGAAGGGAAATTTCATATTGGCATATTTCATCCTTAAACACCATCAATAGGGATATGGAGGAAAAGAAGCCATTTTTGCTAGACATGGTTCTTGGGACAAGAACATTTTCAAAGGTGGTGAATATGATGCAGGAGCATCTCATGATCAACTAGGGTACATTGGAGATCCAAGGAAATACAAGGGTCACAAAGCATCATCTAGAGTTGATTGGGCCATCCTAGCACCCATCATGGCTCTTGGAAGCATAAAAAGTTATTATGTTGCATAATGTCCTGATGGACCCATATGTTGAAAAACTTGTAAAAGAGCCATGAAATTGGATTTTAGCATTCCACAGGGTAAGAGAGTCATTTGATAGGGTCTTATAGGTTATTATAACCCTATCATGTCATTGGATAAGTCAAAAGACTCATAAAGATCTTCGAAAGCAGGATTTAGTAGTTTCAAATTCAAATTTTAAACACTAACGACTATAAGCCATTTTGGAGGGAAACCTTTTAATTTGAATTTTATGAAGATTTAGAAAACCAAACTTGTTGGAAGTGGTTAAGGGGGTTAGTTTCCACCCTCCAAACCTATAACTATGTGTTGTACAACCCTGTACCCATAATAGTATGAACTATCTCAGATTTTGTGTGTAAATGCATGGTTTTCAATAGAAATTTGAAGAATCTTTAGGTTTGTAAGTTCCTTTTTTCTTTGGAATGAATTGAAACATATTTTAAGATACATATTGATGGTATTTAAATAGTTTTACATTCAGATTTGAAGACTTGTCCATTGAATTTCCTTACTATTGGCTATAGTAGTCACTTTCATACGCATTTTGACAATTTTTTTCCTTAAACATGGTCATTCCATGAAATGCTTACCTGATTCTTCATGGAATGAAATATTTATAACTTTTAATATCTATGTTAACTTTGATACGATCAATTAATTAGAATATTTGGTGGCCACCAAGCAAAAACTTATGAAAAGAAAGGGTAAATTGTAGGGTACAGACCTACAATAGGGGATTTTCCTTAATGAGGGTAGTGTTTGAGTTTTGAATCATCTTCATGATATTTAAATATTGATTTTTACACCTTTAATTGATCCAAGAAGTATTGGCACATGTGGAATTGAATAAGTCCTAGATATAAGGGTTTTGAGGGGCTAAATTAGGGCTTTTGGGGTTAGGGAACCCTTAGAATGAAATTGAATGGGGAATATTCTAATTGTAGGCATTTTAAGAGCCTATGAAAAGTTTGGAGTCCAAATCTTAAGTTATTCTAGTGGTTTCTTTGTAAATGCATCTTTCTTACATTGTTGAAAACAGGGGTAGTGTGAAAGTTCATTGATATTTTCCAAAAGAAGTATATCTCAATTTTACATATGTTTTGTATAAGGATAAAGGGTATCTAAAAAATAATTTTTTTCAAGGAGTATTTTGGGAAAAAAAGAAGTTATCCACCTATTTGTCTCGCTGCTTTCATAGAGTTGTAAATTTACATTGACAATATTTTGGCATGTTGTGCATTTTGGCTTAAAAGGTACTAAAACTCAAGGGAATTGATTAGAACATTCCAGATATGTCAAAAAAAACCTATTGATGCCTTGAAATCTCCTAGAGTTGACTATTTTTGGATTTTTCCCATCAAGACCTAGAAGGGTCACTTGGAACACTTCTACAATTTTGCTCAGTTTCGGTTGTTTAAGGGTTTATCATCCTTTCCTTTGAATCAAATCACATGTATCAATAGTTTTCAAGATATCCATAGCTGAAATAGCACCCAAAACAAGTGTCAAACCCACCAAACTATCCATACCTTTGAAGGTATAACAAGTGAATCTCACATCATCAACATTTCCAATCTATAACCTACAATCACAAGCCTCAAGAGCAATACCTACCACATGTATACCAAGAAGCTCCCATTTCAAAAGATAATTTCAAATCCATAACCAATTCATTCACACCATCTCAAAGAAGTGAATCCATGTAGTCTCAAGGACATCCATGATATATAAACCAATAACCTACAAGAACAACTTTCATAACTAGTCTCCAATACTCTTCCAAGCTCTCTACTACCAAGACAAGAAAGAGATAAAGGAATAACCATGAAATTTCTCACATGACATATATGAGCACAAGCTAGTGATCATGATATCTAACCAATCTCAAATATAATGTAAGTAAAACTAAACATCTAGTAAGATAACCAAGACCAGAGAGAAACCATGCAAATCATAAACTATATCATGTCCTTCTACACACACCTCTAGATGTAAACTATGCAATTATAATCTCCTACATAAATCCCCAAAAAGAAGCCTCAATAACACCCAAACCATACCATATAAATAATTATGGATGTAATCTTCTCACAACAAGATCAAACTCATAAACCATTCCTAATCCAAGGAATATGCCCAATATAAAACCATCTCCCAAACTAAACCAGCATAACAACAAATGCAAATGGACATAACCAATTCTAAACCATCTCTCAAATGAAACCTCTAGAACTAACTCATTTACCATAGATCAAGATATATATCCATGAAATAAAAGCATAAATATTGTACACCTAAGAGAAACAATGGGTTATACCTCTCAAGTAGCAAACCCCTAAGTAGACCAAGAGTAGGTAATGAGAATTCTCATTAAGATATCCAAGTCTCTAGTGAAGACTCATCTAAGAACAATCTCCTCTCAAGTCCATATTAGGTGAATGCCCCTCAAACTTTCTACTAAAACTATCAACCATCCCAACAAATACTTCTCTAATCCAAGAGAAAACAACATAACCACCATTTCTAAGTATTCATAAGCACCTATAACCAATCAATCCATTCCAACTCCAAATGCAATATAGCAATATCATGAAGTATTTAGATTATGATCAATGTACTCAATACCAATAAACTAAACCAAGATCATTATCAAAGTTCCAACCATGGCCTCAAGAATATAAACATGTCAAAACTCTAAATACATGTCAAGAGTATACCATGACATAAAAATGAAGCCATCCCAACACCAAGGATAACATGCCAAATGAAAGCATAAACCACACCTTTACCAAGAATAATGTTAGTCCTCAAGATACAACCATCTCCACAAACATGAAGAAAACCATCTCTACACACCATGAAGATAACCAATAACCCTATGAGTCTTCAAGATCTAACCATCTTTACACACCATGAAGATAACTAAGTGCACCATGCAAATGTCAAGGGCACTTCTACAACAACAGGATCTAAGACAAACCTCCAACATTTGCAAACACTCAATAAATATATCAATACCAACAACTCCCACTCAACTATGGTACCAATTCACTTTTGGCATCATAAAATCCATCTCCTACATGAAGATCCTCTAGGTCTATACACACAACCAAAGTATTAGCACCAAGTGAAACCAAGATCTCCAAACCAAGAAGATACAAACCACACTAGAAACTTATCCTACACTATCACCCCATCACTTTCACAAGCTCCCACTAAAAAATGTATCCAAAATATCCATGAAACATGATGAAAAACTATCCTCTAAACATGTGAATTAACCAAGGCATCAAACCATCAAAGAACTCAAAGTGCACATCATGAGCTCCTCAAATGAAACTAGATAACCATGATCCTCAACCAAGAAGATATACCACCATTAGAAATTCAAGCCAATGAACATCAAGGATGTAGTTGTATATCCAATCATTTCATATCAAAATCCATGGCACCATGATTACATCCCTGAATCAAACATCTGACTCTTAAAGTGTCCAACCTGTAAGCATAAAATAGTCAACCACAATCCTCTACCCTGAATATACTTGGTAAAAATATCTCATCCCTTCTACATGAAGAAAAATTAGAAAATCATGTGACTTAGGGCATAGGCAACCCAAATCTAAGCCACAAATCTGAATATGCATTAATAATGAAAGGATAATGGGCAAAGATAACCCATATCCAAGCCATAACTATAACTTGTAAGTATAGACTGCTTACAAAATTGCATAATGTGTAGACCCAACAATTCATCATACATATCCAAATCAAACATTGATAACCATATCATTATGAGACCAATCTAAAATTTGAATTGAGTATACAATGACATCAAATCTTAAATCTCCAAACATACAATATTATAAACTCATAATGTTACCATAGTCAATATATATCATAAATTGTTCAAATTAATATATCACCTAATAAACCATGCCAAATCTACACCAAATCTAAACCAATGTGTACATTTCTCCAAAAGATTTTTGTTAACTAATCAAAGTCCAAAATCCAACTTCATATGCCTAAGATATGCCCTAATCTATGCTCAAAATAAATAACATCTAAATTTTGGGCTCTTAAAACCTAACAAAATTTCAAAATCATAGAACCAAACTTATACCAAGTTGTAGTGCTTTGAATTTTCTTTCTGATGTCTTTAAGAAGTCTAAAATCTGATATCTTGAGAGAAAATTATAGTTTTTTTACTAAGACAACCTTTTTACCATTTTCACTACATTTTTTCTATGGCAAAAAATTCCAATGGGATTAAATTTGATGGCCATCATAGGCTAAAACTAGAAAACTTTTTCATTTCTTCTGAACATGGCCAAACTAGAGCATATTATATATCAAAATTTATTAAAACATTGACCCGGATCCAATAGTGAGGTCTATTTTTACTGAGGAGGTCATTTTTACAAGCTCCCCTTAAAAACCTTATTTAAATGAAACATCCAAAAAACTCTTTTGTCCAACAATTTCACATGCCCAAAAATCTATAATATCCCATCATAACAAAAAATCCAAAACCCTTAGATCTACAATAAAAACTCATATATCTTGTCCTTTCTTTTATCCCCTAATGCATTTCCATGGATTTAATCTAGTGTTACAATAATGAAACCATAGCTCTGATACCAATTGTAAGGAAACTAGCAACAACGAATATAGATCTAAAATAAATATGCAATTGAATTCCACATGCAAGAGAATATACAACATACCCACAATAATGTGATACAAGATATACCCTAAAAACCCTCATTGAGGGAATAACCTAGCCTCCAAAAGCATGCATCACTATGTATTATTTAGCAAAAATACTATTGGAATACAACCAATACAGCCTTCAAATCCATAGCCACCAACGAGCAATCTATGTGAGCAAGCATGAATCCACACATCCCATACCATGCTTTCGACTTTCACAAATGATCTCTTGGCTAACCTATCAAGTTTTGTCCTGCTTGACTCTTTTCTTTTATTTTCTCACTTCTCACACCAACAACTACCCTTGTGGTTTCTTATATAGTAGCAAATCCCACAAAACTACCAAGTGGTATTACATAAACCATGTGCTACCTAACCCCTTGACCCCACATTTAATATTGGAAATTCAATTTCTTTTCCCCAAATTAAATAATTACGTAAAATATTATCACAATTTTACAATAAAACTCATTGATTATATCTCATGGGAATCTTTCCATGTTACATGTCCAACTAGGTGCAACATTACATAATAAAATAAATTAATACACTATAACAAGATTATGCAATGTGTGCAACACCCATTATCTCAACACTTTTCATAAATTATCAGATTTATTCATGTGTGATCTAGAAAATATGAAGATGACAAATTATAGAATCTATTTAAATGCAACCCTACATGATGAAAATTAGATGAATCCAAGTTTAACATATACATAGGAAATTACCTCTTAAGGTATAGGAGACAAATAGTTACATCTAGAACTGATGGGAGAGCCAAAGCCAAGGCTAATACATTTGTTGTAAGTTGTAAGAATCAAGTACTAACATGCCTTCTATTTGTAGAAACTAGTTGTATGTCCTTGTCATAGTGTGAGGAGAATGAAAATGCATATCTATAATATATTGACATTATTCTACTTGAGATAGGGATAGATATAGTTTTTGAGCTCTATCATGTTCATGCACATGTTTGATTAAACTAAGACATTGTTACATCCATGTCCTTGTTCACAAGACAGTACCATAATTTCCTTGTTCACAAGACAGTAGCATAAACCATGCCTATACTTGCATGTTAGAATTCCCCTTCAATGATGAATTTTTGAAATCCCATCCTTAGTATGAAATATGCTAAGAAGGTCACCGCTAACTCTAAGATGGGCCTTTCGAGTCATTGATTTTTCATTTTTCATTTCCATGAAAGATTTTTTATTGTTAAAATCTTGAAAAAATATGAAGAGGGTCATTGCATTACATAAATTCATTCCCAAGTGAGGACTTAAAAATAATAAATAATAAATAAAAGAGGCAGCATAATCAAACAAAAGGTTATGTTATATTTTATTATGTTTCTAAAAATAAAAAATGATATGTAGATTTCATGAAGTCGATGATTATGAGAAAAGTAATTTTTTATTTTTAAAAAAAAAATTTAATTAAATTCTATTTTTATGAAATAATATCAAAATTGAAATTAGAAGTAGATATCACATAATTAAAGTTACTAAATTTTAAAAATATTAGTTCCTTTTTTTCTCAAAATTAACTATAGATAATAAATTTTATTAATTTTTAATACAATCAACCTAAACAAATTATTATATTTTTTACTTGAAAACAATAACAAAATAACAATAATACTATACTATATTTTTTAGTTCTCATTCCTAAAGTTCCTGGAGCCAATTCCTTGGACAAGTTTAGACTGATTAGTCTTTGCAATTCTTTTTACAAGATCATTTCGAAGGTTCTTACTTTTAGGTTGCTCAAAATCCTCCCTTTGATTATTTCTCAATAGCAAATTGGTATTTTCCTGGGCAGTCAAATTTTAGACTCTATCATGATGGTGCATGAAGTGATTCACTCTATGGAAGTTGGAAAAAGGGAAGGGATGTTACTTAAGCTGGTCCTCTCAATGGCTTATGATAGGGTTGACTGGTCTTTCCTAGATATGGTGCTTAAGGCTTTTGGGTTTGATGACAAAACTCGTAAGCTAATCTCTTAGCTAGTTACTACTTCCTCTCTTTCTATCTTAGTCAATGGATCCCCCTCTAATTTTTTCAAAAATTCTTGTCATTTTCATTAGGGGGATCCTCTATTGCCTATTCTATTCATTATCTTGGCTAAATGCATAGGCAGACTTATAGAGAAGAATAAGAAGGAAGGGAGAATCAAAGGTTTTAAACCTTCTTCTAAAAGTGCCCCTTTTATGCATTAGAAATTTGTTGATGATACTATAATGGGAGGGGAGGCTTCTATTAAGGAAGAAAAGGCTATGAAGGACATCCTGGATATCTACTCCAGAGGGTCAAGATAGTCCATCAACTAGGAAAAGAGTTATGTTTTCTTTATCAACACTCCGGAGGATAGACAGAAGAAAATATCTAGAATTTTGGGATTTAGTGTGGGGAAGCTTCCCTCTACCTATCTTGGGCTACCTTTGGGCATGAATCCTCCCGATTCTTTCTAGAATGACATTATGGACACATTTAGTAAGAAGCTGGTTGGTTGGAAAGGGGCCTCTCTTAAGCAAGCTGGAAAATGCCAACTAGTTAAATCCACCCTCCAAAACTTGCCTGTTGATGCTTTGAGCCTTTTTGTGATCCTTGGGAAATTTTTTGAGAGGATGGAAAAAATTTAGAGAGACTTCTTATGTACAGGGGCTGAAAAGAAAAAAAGGTATCCTCTTGTTGCTTGGGAAAAAGTCTGCCTCCCCAAGAAATATGGAAGTCTAGACATCAGGAAGCTTACTCACCTCAACAAGGCTCTTTTGGCTAAGAAAATATGGCATATATTTAGTAGCATAGGGGAATGGAGAGAAATTATGGTAAACAAGTATATAAAGAGGCCCTCTAAATAGTTTACCCTCTTCAGCAAAGATATCCCAAAAGGCTCCGCTGTTTGGAATGGTTTTTTAAAAGCTAGGGACCTGGCTAATTCTAGAGTCTCTTGGAAATCAAGAAATGGGGAGGATATCTAGTTTTGGTCTAATAGTTGGCTTACTCAGGGTGCTCTTATGAACAACCCTAGCTATGAGGTCTGGGTGAATGACTGCATCAACCTTTTAGGGTAGAAAGTTAGTAACTATAGGAACGACCAGGGATGGATAGACCTATTCATCATCTTTGAAGATCTTAATCCTATTATGATATTGCTAAAATCTATGGTTCTAAATAAAAATAGGGATGAATTGGTCTAGGATGATAATTCCAATGGGCTATATATTGCTACCTCTAGGTATTTGGCCCTTTGGATATTAAATGAGATTCCTCCTTGGTTGAGCACTTGGCTTGCTAGCCTCATTCCAAAAATTAATATGTTCTATTGGCTGGCTCTTCAAGACAAAATCCTCACCCAGGATAACCTCATTAAAAGAGGTCATATTATGCCCAATAGATGTGTGTTATGTAAATACCATATGGAAACTAGCAATCATTTGTTCATTCATTGCTCTTTCTCCAGGGAGGTTTGGGTTTTCCTTACCCAGGACTTGGGCTTCAACTAGTGTGTGCCTTTTAACCTTTTAGATTTCTTCTGTCAATGGAAATGCTTGTTCAATAGGTTTGATTTGTAGGAATTAAGTTCTTGGATCTTGCCTTATTTTTGTTGGAGCATCTGGAAGGAGAGAAATAATGGAATCTTCAGAGATAAAGAGGAGCCAGCTATAGTGACAGGAAAGAAAATATTTGCAAACATTAAGGAAAACTATTCAATAAGGAAAGGGGGAGATATAGAATTAGGTGGTAGAAAAAAAGAGAAGGCAAAAGACAAAAAGATGAAAAGATAGGAAGCCAAATGGCTTCTCCCCCTAGAAGGATGGCATAACTTCGACGGAGCATCCAAGGGAAATCCTAGCTCCTCGGGAAGTGGAGGCATAATAAGGAATAAAAATGGTGATGACATTGTAGCTATTTACCTTCTACTAGGATTTCAAACCAACCACTTTGTGGAAGCTAATGCCACATGTAATGTTGTCAAGTTGGCATTTGAAATTGGAGTTACTAACCTTTGGCTTGAAGGGGATTTGAACAACATCATAAATTGTATTAATGGCAACTCTCAGCCATCATGGTCAATTGAAAATCTTATTGATGAGACTTGTGTGACTCTTGCCAAATTTGGTAGATTCCACATCACTCATATTTTTTGAGAGGCTAACCTAGTTGCTGATAGGTTTGCTAATATAGGGGTTGGTGCAAACCATATTATGACATGGCATCCCAAAAATATGTTGCTAGCGAATGTCAAAAGCATGATCAAACTAGACAAGATCCAAGGAAGTACGAAGAAGATCAATGTGCACTTATGAGTATGAATGGATCAAGGGGAAAGGGTACTTCCCAAAAAGGTAAAAAAAGGTGCAAAAAGGAGCCAGTTGGTGAAATCAAGAAATGGAGGAGTAGGGATAAAGTTTGGGATAGTTGGATCAGGGCAGGATTACTAGATACATTACGAAACTACATGGTTTTGATTAGGAAGTGACCAATAGTATGGTTGGTTCATGGAAGGATGATAGGGTTAAGGTGAATAGGGTTTATTTCATGATCATTGAGGAGGTGATATTGACCATTTCTAAAATCTTGTTTGAGGGTTTTAAGTTTTTTAGGGACAAGAAGCTCTCAGCTAACGCTGTGCGAGATTTTGTGAAGGATATAGAGGAACTGAAAGCCTTGAAGAAGATTGACATGTACTATGTCCCTAATACCATGAAGAAACTATGGAGGTATGTTCTGAGAGCTATTATCAAGTACATTACACTAGACCCTAGGTTTGATTGGGCTCATACCCACCACTTTGTTCTTTTGAATCATTTTTAGCATAGGCATAAAATTACTTTTCCTTTTTACTTGTTAACTTCCATGAGTAAGGTGGTGGTTAGCTTCATAAAGAAGCCAACTGATAACCTCACACTACATGAGGGGATCTTGATGCTCATTTATGAGCACTTTAAAGCTTAGACTATAAGAAATGCCCCCCCTTAGACTAAGAATGTGACCTCTGGAAGCTCCAACTTCTCTTCTAACTCAGATGATATTCAGAGCTTTAACTCTAAGGAATGTAGGATTTCTTCCACTGATAAAATTTTCACCCTTTAGGTCAAGAAGTCACCCTCTTCCATTACCCCAAGTAGGAAAAGCCCTAGGGCTCATGGGCAGAAGCAACCTGTGAAGGATGTGAAGGTTGACAATGATGATGAGGAGGATGTGGAGATGAAAGAAGAGGAAAAGGAGATGTAGGAGGATAATAAGGAAGGGAAGAAATGCAAGAGGGAGGGTCTAGAGGATGAGAGATTGAAGCAAGAATGGGATATGTCTTTTCTACCTCTTTCTCCTATCCATAATCATGCCCAATTTAAGGAGCAAAAAATGGATTTTGAGACTTAGGGTGGGGAGGTGCAAGTTAATAATAAGAGGAAAGCTTGGAAAAACTTTAATGTTAGGACTGCAAAAATGGGCATTTTTAGAGAGGCCATGATCCCGCAGGTCCTTGTGGAAAACCAAGAAGAGGAGTGGCTTGAAGAACTCATAGACTTGGTCATTATGGCTATTTCAGATAATACAAGGGAATCTGAGCTGAACCTCTTGAACAATGCCTGCAACAGTATGATTGATAACTTCAGATCAATCAAGTGGCTTCTCCATGAGTTGGAGGAGGTCAAAGAGCAAGTGGGTCATATGGAGGATAATGGGAATGGAGAAAATTTTGATAATAGAGACAATAACGGTGAGAGACTCAGTCTAGCAGAGAGAAGGATTAACAACCTGGAAACCTATAATCATAATCTCTCAAACTAGATGATTTTGCTACTAAGCTTCATTAATAGCAACATTATTTCTATAACTGGCTAGATCAAAGACAAAGTTATGAAGGAATACAAGGATGGAAAAGATAGGGTAAAAGCCAGCCTGGTGGACAACACTGCAAAGGACAACATCAACAATGGTCAAGACTAGGAGGATTAAAGTGTGCACGAACAAGAGGCCGAGGAGAACCAGATGGCCTATTAGGCTACTTAGGCCATGCAAGACCTGGAGAGAAAGAACAAGGACTAATCCCCTCCCTGTTCTTTAGTCTCAATCTATTTTTTGGCTTTTTGTCAGGGCTTTCGCCTTTTTTGATTTTAAGTTGTTTCTATTCCTGGTCTTTTCTTTGATCTTTGTTTTTAGGCTGGGCCTTGGGCTTATTATCAGCCTTTGAACTTGAACTCTTTTGGCTGGGCTTTACACACTTATTATCAGCCTTGTTAATGATTTAACTCTTAGGTTTCAGGGCCCTTGTAAAACCTATTTATCTAATAAAAAACAATAATACTATACTATATAACTTTTATATAATATATTTCAATAGAGTCTATCCAATTCAACAATACAACCCCGCCTAGTGTAGTTCTATTTTGAAATATATGAACTAGTCAATTTTGAACTAGTGAAATTTGAACCAATTCACTCTATATTTCATACTTCAAAAAATTCCTTGCTATGAAAAGAAAGACTTAAAAAAATATGTAGAACCTTCAATCATCTCAACTCTATTTTCATTACTTCATTACTAAAATAATCATATTGACTATCTCAAACTCTTGTGCATAATTAACATCAAACCATAATTATATTTTTGTTCCAATGCCTAAACATTATATAACTCTAGAAATTCTAGCTTAAAGTATAGAAATTAAACCTATTTTGAAAGCATGAAGTCAAATTTCAAGATTCTTAATTGAAAACACAAATGTTCCAAAATTTTAAAATGGGTAAAAAAAAAATAGTTAAATTTAAAACACCATGGTATCAACTATAATTATTAAGCTCATAAAATTTAATTGAAAAAATAAATCTATTAAATCAAAATCTAAAATCTAATTATTGCTAAAAAAGCTAACCAAACACAAATTCTTAGGATCTAATATTTTAGCTAATGAAATATAAGCCATTATTAATATTTTAATTTATTATGATGTGTCAATTGAACCAGGTTTTATTATATAGATAAAAGAAATGTTAATATATTTAATCAACATAATTTAAACATTTTTAATCTACTAATGGTATTGATCATCACAACATTCCCTTAAGACTTTTTAGCATGCATTTGACTTGACATATTAATAGTTTTATTAATCTATCAACTAATTATTGCTTTGTTAATATTTTATCAATTGGTTAATGGTGTGCTTAGTTTTATTAATATTCCTTGACATATTGTTAAATAAATAAGTAGGAGATATTTTCCATAGCAAGTCAAATTATGATATTGCTATCATTGACCCATATATCATGAGTAGTGATTCACACATGAATCCACTAGAACACTTAGCACTCATTTGATCTAGGTGATGCTAATAGTGGTGCAATACAATGAGTTTGACTCAAAACTACATAGTTAAATCTTGATAGCAATATCATAATATTGTTAAATAGTTAATAGAGGTTTGTCATTGATTCCAGACTTTGTGTGTATTTTTTAAGAAAAAAAAGTGTTGGAAACGATTTAAATGATCATAAGAAAAGTTGTTAAAATAATATATGGAACTAGGTAAAGAATGTCTTCAATCATTGTTTTGTCATTTATGTCAAACTTGCTACTTGCAGGAATGACAATTGCTTTAGTGATCCAAATACTATCAATTAGTTGATTGTCAAGGAGGAGGCAATCAATAAGATGTAACTAGAACACCTAGAGAAAGGTTGAAGTTATGATATTGTAATGAAGTACAAGGGTCAGCTAAGCCATTGATGAAAAAATGTATTTGATGACATAATATAAGACACAAAGAATGGGCACATTAAAACATATCAAAGATGTAAGGTTTTAACTAAGTCTTTTGTAAAGCACAACTAAGTTCATTAGAAAGAAGGAGCCGAGCAAGCTAGTAAGTGCTGAGAAAATTTCTAGTTAAAGCCGAGTAAACTTCAAGTGCCAAGCAAGTTCAGATGCCAAGTGACACAGAGTTTATCAAGTGTCGAGCAGAGCCAAGTGTCGAGAAGATATAGGTGCTAAGTAACACAGAGATGTCGAGTACCAGTATAACCAATAGTTTTGAGTAACACTGAGATGTTGAGCACTAGTAAAACCAATAGTGTCGAGTAACACAGAGATGCCGAGCACCAGTAAATCAATAATGTCAAGTTGCTGCATTATTTTGGAAATCAAAGATTCGCCAGATCTAAGCTGACAAGGTTGTTACTTAGAAGTTTGTGAATTAAATGGAAGATAAGAATGATGAGCTGGTGGCACAGAACACCATGTAGAATGTTTTTAAGGATACAATTGACAACGTTTGAAGTTAAGAACAAGATATGAGGTAGATACATTGTATCCTACCTAATCCATTTGAAACCCTAAAATTAGAGAGGGAGAATCAAGCGGCAAAGGGAAGTTAGATTTCTATTTAAAGAGACATAAGTCAATGAAAAAAAATAATGAGAGAGAGGTGGTCAAGCATGAAAGCATGAAATGTTGAAGAAGGTGCTAAGGAGGAAAGAGAGCATAGTTACTTTGTTTTAGTAAGAAGACCCCTGATATAGATGCATTGGTACAATGAGTTAGAAGACTAAAGGAGATGAAGCTTGAGAAGAAGACAAGCAATCAAAGCTGAAGTGATTAAATCCAAGCATAAGGATTGAACTAAAAGTGTGATCTGAAATCTACAAAGTATGTTGTAAGTTATATTAGATCAAAAGATCATTATCGTTACTTTCTAGCAATTGTAATAGTTAGTTTAAATCCTATGGACTTAGGTTGATTTAATAGCCATAAGATAAATCCTTTAATAGGGTGACATTCCAAGTGAATGTTCTAAAGTCCTTTAACTAGGCCCATTCCTAACAGTTTGGTGAAATCCTCTAACAAGGTCACATTTAATAGTGTGTTGTAAGCCTTTAATAGGGCATCACTTCAGAAGAGTGAGAATCAAGTAGCATGTTACTGGTGGTTTTTCCCAAATTGGGTTTCCACATAAATCATTGTGTCATGTGTTGATCTTGCATGTTTTATCTTTGCATGTTGATTTACTGTAACTTGCTAATACGGTTGATTTAAATTTGGATGGATGAAAAGTGTATGGATTCATTAAAAGTAGTAAAAAAGTATTAATAAGGCATTTGGACCTTGGATAACTAATTCACCCCCCCACCCCCCCTCCCCCTTCGCCCCCTCAGTTATTCTAAAGAATTCTAACAATTGGTATCATAGATTGACTACTGATTCAGTTTAAAGGGACTATAAGTAGAAAAGATCAAAATGCCAAAGAGAGAAGTTCCCAAGCTCAACAAAGACAACTTTGTTGCATGGAAAATTTTGATTAAGCTACATCTTGGATCCATAGGACATTATGCCCAAAATTCAATTGTCATTGAACATATAGATCCAATAGGTGCTCCTACTACAGAAGACATGAAAAACAAGCAAGAACACAATCAGACAATGCTGGAAATTGCCTTTGCACTCAGCTATGCTGAATTTGATGATATCAAAGGATGTGACACTGCATTCAAAATGTGGAAAGCCCTATTAGACATCTATGGAGGAGATCAGAATGTACAAAGAGCAAAAAGAGAAAGTCTCAGAGGAAAGTTTGATGACATGAAAATGAAAGAAAATGAGAATGCTGCTCAGTATGGTGCAAGAATAAAGGAAGTGGTAAGTGCAATAAGATGCTTGAGTGGTCAATTGGATGAAGATACCATTAATAGTAAGTTCTTAAGAACCTTGCTCCCTATCTATGCTATTAGAGTATCAGTAATACAAGAGCTAAGATGTATACCAGGAAACAATCTAAGTTTCAAAGGTATAGTAGGTAGACTCACTGCATTTGAGTTATCTAATTTTGACAATTGCAGACCAGAGAATGTTGAAACTACTTTTAAGGCCAAGCTATCACTAAAAGATGCTGAACAGGTGAAATTAAAGAAAGGAATAAAAATGAAATATGTATCTAGTGACAGTAGCACTGATGAAGAAGATGTGGATCAATTGGAAGCTTTACTAGCTAGAAGATTTCATAGAGATAAAGGAAAATTCAAAGGTAAGATGCCTATCATTTGTTTCAATTGCAATGAAGTAGGTCATATTGCTGCTAGGTGTCCATAGAAAAAGGATTCCAAGGAAGGAAACAAATATAAGTACAGAAGAGATTATGAAAAGAGAGATTACAAAGAAAAAGGTAAGAAGTGTTACATTGTTGAAGAAAATTTTGATGAAAATGATGATGAAGTTGTTTATGTAGCCATGAAGGATCAATCTGATGAAGAAGAGCCCACATCACTGGTAACATGTATGAACAAGAATGATAGATGGATCATAGATAGTGGATGCTCACATCACATGACAGGAGATAAAAGTAAGTTTGTTAACTTTACCTAGTATGATGGAAATAGTGTTAGATTTGGTAATGATGCTCCATGTCAAATCAAAGGAAAAGGTTCCATTAAGCTCACAGAACAAATTTCATGTGATAATGCATACTATATTTAAGGATTAAACTACAATTTACTGATTGTCTCATAGCTAGGCAATATAGGATGCAAAGTGGAATTTGGAAATAAAAATGCAAAAATCTATGATACTGATGGTAAACTGATAGGAAAAGGAGATCAAACAAGGAGTAATTTGTTTTACCTTGATATCGATAATGTTTCATGTTTTATTACAAAATTTGATGATGAATGGTTATGGCATAGAAGATTATGTCATGTCAACTTTGACAATCTAGTCAACATCAGTAAAATGAAGAAAGTCAGAGGTTTACCAAAATTGAAGAAGCCTAATAATATCATGTGCAAACAATGCCAGCTAGGAAATATGACAAAGTCAAGTTTCAAAAGCAAAAACTATACATCTAAAGAGATATTTGAGTTAGTTCACAATGACTTATGTGGTCCAATGGAAATACAAAGCTATAGAGGAGATAAATACATAATGTTATTTGTTGATGACTATTCTAGGATGATGATTGTTATGTTCTTAAAGCAAAAATCTAATGCTTTTCAAATGTTTAAGTGGTATGTGGCTAGAGTTGAAAAGGAAACAGGAAAAAGCTTGAAATGCCTAAGATCAGATAGAGGTGGTGAATTCACATCAAAAGAATTTGCAACATTTTGCAATGACAAAGGAATCAAAAGACAAATGTTAGCTCCTAGAACTCCCCCATAGAATGGAATTTTTGAAAGAAGAAATAGATCTATGATTGACTGTGCCAGAACATTAATGATAGAAAAGACTGTTACCCTAAAATAATGGAGAGAAGTTTTAAGTGTAGTTGTTCATACACTGAACCAAGTACAAGTCAAGAAAGGTACATATACAACACCTTTTGAATTATGGTATGGTCACTCACCCAATGTAAAACATTTCAAAGTGTTTGGTTGTAAATGCTTTATCCTTAAAGATGCTAGAAATGGAAAATTTGATGCAAAAAGTGATGAAGGCATATTTCTTGGTTACTCCACTAGAAGTAAGGCATATAAGTGTTTGAATATTAACACTAACAAAATTATGGAAAGTGCAAATGTAAATTTTGATGAGCACACATAAGTCCAAGCTGATGTACCAAAGAAAATGGAAGAGTACAGAACCTTTGTGTATTCTTATGAAGGAATGACTATTGATGAGGATGATGTTGATCAAATTGAAACTCAACAACAAGTATCAATCTCAGCCGAGTCTCAAACAGTGAATGCTGAGTTGCATTCAAAAGTCGAGTTGTAGAATGAAGGAAATGGACAATCTGATTTTGAAGATAGTACACATGATGAAGAACAACCTGACAACAAAGTGCATAGTGATCCTGAATCTAGAAGATCAAACATGGAAACTAGGATAGAGCAAAGATTATCCAAATATGTAAAAAGACATCACACTGCTAAATAGATAATTGGTGACAAAGATGCAAGACCAATGACAAGGAATAGACTAAGACATGAATCATGTCTGATCAGAAAATTTGAACCCAAGACAATATATGGTGCATTACAAGATGATGACTGGTATAAAGCTATGGAAGAAGAAATTGATCAAATAAGAAAAAACAAAACTTGGAGTTTGGTTCCCAGACCAACTGACAAGAATGTGATTGGCACCAAATGGGTATTCAGAAACAAGCTAGATGAGAATGGTGAGATTACCAGTAACAAGGCTAGACTAGTATGCAAGGGTTATGCTCAAGAAGAAGGAATAGAATATGGGGAAACATTTGCCCCTGTTGCTAGAATGGAAGGAGTAAGAACTTTACTTGCATATGCTGCCTACAAAGATTTTAAAGTCTATTAGATGGATGTAAAATTTTCTTTCTTAAATGGTATACTAGAATAAGAAGTCTACATTGAACAACCAAAAGGATTTGTTGATGAAAACAATAGGGATATGGTGTGTAAGCTACATAAAGCACTCTATGGTTTGAAACAAGCACCTAGAGCATGGTATGAGAGACTTCACAAGTATCTAGTACAAATTGGATTTGAAAGAACTAATTATAACAACAACATGTACATCAAAGTAGAAGAAGGTAAAGGCATTATTGTATCTGAAATCTTTGTGGATGACATAGTGTTTGGTGGTAAGGAAGTACTTTGCAAAGGCTTTGTTGACAAAATGAAACATGAATTTGAGATGTCTATGTTTGGAGAAATCAAATTTTTTGTTAGATTGCAAGTACATCAACTCAAACATGGTATATTTGTTACACAATCAAAGTACATCAAAGAGATTCTTAAAACATTTGGATTGGAGGAATCCAAACTAGTCAGAACACCAATGGCAACAAGAAATAAGCTGTCCAAAAATGATGAGTTAGCTGAAGTCAATCAAACAATGTACAGATCCATGATTGGAAAACTACAATATGTTGTACATAGTAGACCAGACATAGCATTAGCAGTTGGAATAGTGGCTAGGTTCTCTGCTAATTCTAAAGAAAATCATCTCATAGTAGTAAAAAGAATAATGAGATATCTTAAAGGAACTGATAACTTTGGTCTATACTACAAAAAGAATGGAAAATTTGAGCTCAATGCATATACACATGTAGACTGGGGAGGAAACATTGATGATAGATAAAACACAAGTGGAGCTGCACTATTTCTAGGCAAAAGGCTAGTTACCTGGACTAGCAAGAAACAAACATGTACATCCCAGTCCACTGTAGAGTTAGAATATGTAGTAGTTGTAGTCAATTGCATAAACATTGTATGGCTCACACATCTATTGAATGGAATGAAAGAAGAGGTAACAAAACTTGTGATATTGTATTGTGATAACACAAGTGCTATAAACATATTCAAAAATCCAGTGATGCATGCAAAAACCAAGCATATTGCAATCAAGTATCATTATGTCAGAGAATTGGTAGAAGACAAACAAGTGAAGTTGGAATATATTCACACAAAGGAAGAAACTGTAGATATCTTCACCAAACCATTGCCCAAGGATGCTTATGAATATCTTAGAGGCAAGTTGGGGGTAATACCCCTAACTCAAGCAGTTTAAACCAACAAGGATGCTGCCCTACATCAACAAAAAAACAAATCATTGAAATATTAATAGATTGATGTAGAGGATGACAGTAGGAGTAGAAACTCCAAATTAGTCACAAGCATGGTGACAGAGGGAGAAAAAAAATGACAAGAAGCCAAAGCTTATATTTTGCATGATAAAGATGCTACATCTTTGGCATTTATGTCAAAGAGGGAGAAATATGCAGAAAACTGATCAATACAAAGAAAGAGGGAGATATATATGAAAGAGGGAGATATATGAGATCAATAGTAAAAATGCAGCAGCAAAGAAATGTAGCAGACAATGTACACAATCTTGGTGGTAACTAAGTTGATTAATTGATCAGTTTGGTTTGCCATCAATACCAAAGAGGGAGATTGTTGGAAATGATTGAAATGATCATAAGAAAAGTTGTTGGAATAATATATGGAACTAGGTAAAGAATGTCCTCAATCATTGTTTTGTCATTGATGTCAAACTTGCTACTTGCAGGAATGACAATTGCTTTAGTGATCCAAATACTATCAATTAGTTGATTGTCAAGGAGGAGGCAATCAATAAGATGTAACTAGAACACCTAGAGAAAGGTTGAAGTTATGATATTGTAATGGAGTATAAGGGTCAGCTAAGCCATTGATGAAAAAATGTATTTGATGACATATTATAAGACACAAAGAATGGGCACATTAAAACATATCAAAGATGTAAGGTTTTAACTAAGTCTTTTGTAAAGCTCAACTAAGTTCGTTAGAAAGAAGGACCCGAGCAAGCTAGTAAGTGTGAAGAAAATTTCTAGTTAAAGCTGAGTAAACTTCAAGTGCTGAGCAAGTTCAGATGCCAAGTGACATAGAGTTTATCAAGTGCCGAGCAGAGCCAAGTGCTGAGCAGATATAGGTGCCGAGTAACACAGAGATGTCGAGCACCAGTAAAATTAGAGAGGGAGAATCGAGCGGCAAAGGGAAGTCAGATCTCTATTTAAAGAGACATAAGTCAATGAAAAAAAATAATGAGAGAGAGGTGGTCAAGCATGAAAGCATGAAATGCTAAAGAAGGTGCTAAGGAGGAAAGAGAGCATAGTTACTTTGTTTCAGTAAGAAGACCCCTGATATAGATGCATTGGTACAATGAGTTAGAAGAATCAAGGAGATGAAGCTTGAGAAGAAGACAAGAAATCAGAGCTGAAGTGATTAAAGCCAAGCATAAGGATTGAACTAAAAGTGTGATCTGAAATCTACAAAGTATGTTGTAAGTTATATCAGATCAAAAGATCATTATCGTTACTTTCTAGCAATTGTAACAGTTAGTTTAAATCCTATGGACTTAGGTTGGTTTAATAGCCATAAGATAAATCCTTTAATAGGGTGACATTCCAAGTGAATGTTCTAAAGTCCTTTAACCAGGCCCAATCGTAATAGTTTGGTGAAATCCTCTAACAAGGTCACATTTAACAGTGTGTTGTAAGCCTTTAACAAGGCAGGCTTTTAATAGGGCATCACTTCAGAAGAGTGAGAATCAAGTAGCATGTTACTGGTGGTTTTTCCCAAATTGGGTTTCCACGTAAATCATTGTGTCATGTGTTGATCTTGCATGTTTTATCTTTGCATGTTGATTTACTGTAACTTGCTAATATGGTTGATTTAAATTTGGATGGATGAAAAGTGTATGGATTCATTAAAAGTAGTGAAAAAGTATTAATAAGGCATTTGGACCTTGGATAACCGATTCACCACCCCCTCCCCCCCCCCCCCCCCCCCTCTCTCAGTTATTCTAAAGAATTCTAACAAAAAGCTCTACATTTGTGCTTCAAATATCCTACTTCATAGCTTATATGCTAATTTCTATAGATCAAATATTTAAGAATTAAAAGCTTGGGTTGCTTGTGCCCAATGGGGTAACCAAAAAATGTCAAACATAAACATCGATATATAGAAGGAAATATCTAAAAATAAATGCATGATCTATTCAACTATAAAAATTGTTTTCCTTTCATTTTGTTCTTAAAGTAAACCCAATTTTCATAAAAAAAGTCATTTTGTACATAACATCTAAGAATGAAAATAAAATGAATGAGTCAAATCTACTGATCTTAAAAGTTGTTTCAACAAAGAACTAAACTTACGTATGAATGATTCATAATATTCTTTGGTAGTTTATGAAACATCAATTATAGTGATTATTTTTAAAAATGATAATTTTGTAAACTATCAGTTTTCTCAAATGGGTCATAGTTTTCTATTCCAAGCTCTCTAACAAAGGTCAAAAGTAAAAATCTAGGAAGCATTTTTAGCATTGGACACATGGATATCTATATCGATAGTGCTTCGATCTCCATTAATGGATCACTAAACAAAAGCTCTAGTCTATGAAGTCGAGGTCATGGACTTTTATACTCTTGAAGTTGGATAAAGATGTTGCAAAGCATGAGAATCACCAAATTCTCAATCACACTTTCAATTCTTAGATTCCAAAATAGACTAATCATCAAAAGTGAACTTCAAAAGTAGATGCACGAGGTAAGATGTGAAAAGTAAACTATTTTTGGCATCACTTTCTAATACTTCGATGATCTTAAAATGAGATATTGACATGAGTCTATGATTTAGAGGAAGTTTTTCTAAAGCTATGATTATCTTGAGTTCGTTGGACTCCAAATGATCTAAGAATGTTTTGCATGAAATTGCCACTGTGCATGATGAAAATGCTAGTCTCCATTCTAGACAACTAGAGAGTCCTTTTTGGTACAAATTTTTTAATCAACATAAGACTACTAAGAAATTTGGACAAACTAGTCAAGGATTCCTAAGGAATAAAGCCTATCAACTTAAACATCAAATTGCAATCAATCAAAAAAAAACTCTTTTTTTAGTAAGTTTCCCTTTTCCAAAATGAATCAGTCTGGTGTAAGCTACAGACTACACAATTTCTCCCACCTTAGTTAACACTAAGAGGCTAAATGCATTTTAAATACAAATAATGATTTAAAGAAAATATTAGTGAAAAGGTCAATATACTTTATAAGAAAAATATTATTGTACATAGTAGAATTTTTTTCAAAAGAGAAAAATTCAATAAAGTAAATATTACAAAATGTAAGTTACCAACAAAAATTCTTACATATCATAATTTGTTTGGTTTAACTATTCATAATTCAAAACTAAAGACCTCCAAAAAAATAGAAAATGCAAAACAACAAAGTTTTAAAAATAAAATTTATATTAGATAATGATGAACACAATTGTGATAGAGAGAATAAATTTCCATTGAATACAATTGTCATTCATAGACAACAACAGAAGTTTCTATAGAAAATATTTTTATGCATAGAAATAAAAAGTTACTATTAAAAATAAAACTAGACCAGAGTGATTTTGTGTATCCCTTAAAAAAATTAATTTCAACCAATCAATATGACATATAAATGAGATTTTAGAAATAGGAAAAATAAGATCTGCATATTTTAATTTTTTAGAACTATGTTTATTTTGAAATTTGTTATAATAAATTGGTTTGATTGGTTGATAATAATTATTAATAGAGCAAAACTGAATACAATAGTATTGTCTTGGGACAAACACTAATAAAGAGAAACAAACAATGAAATAAAATCTCTTATAAGAGGAAATGTCTCATACTTAAATATAGTTATTTAGATGATCTTTAATTAAAAAATTAATAATACTTAGTTAATTTTGATGGTTGATAGCTAATTATTTAATGTTCTGATCATAATTTTTGAATCATGGTCTATAATAAAGTATAATTGAACAAGTCAAAATTAGAACAAACAACATAAGCTTATAAACTATAGCATTCTAAATGTTTTGTCTAAAGTTAATGAATTTTTTAGTGGAAAGATATTAAATAAAGTATTTCTATAAATTTAATTTTAGTTTCATAAATGTAAAAAATAATAGTTTAATCATTGTGATGTTGTTATCAAGTTTCAAAGTGTGTAATTTTTAGTAATAGTACTTATATGGTTCACACTCAATTATTTAATGTTCCTCTCATAATTTTTATGACATTTGAATTGAGTCAAAATTGTAAAGTAACATATTATTGGAAATATAACGTTTTAAAATTTTTTCTAGGATTGAACAAATAAATAAGATTTAATTGAGGACAAGAGCCTACTACAAATAGCAACATTAAAATAATTTCTAACTTCAATGAAAAGAAGAAAAAAAATCAAATAGAAAGAAAAATGCATAGAAAATAGTACATAGAAAATAGGCAAACATATTGTCTTCAAGCTAATCCTACATAAACTAAAAGAAAAAAAGAAATTTAAAGTCCTATAAAAGATGATATAAGAGATTCAATGATTTGAAGCTAATATAAATATGATTTAAAACATACGTAATGAAATAATATTTTTTAATTTATTTTTTGACAAAATAGATTATTCAATTATTGTACACACATGTGAGATGACAATATTCATGAGACCTTGGTTTGAGTGTGTGAATGATAATTAATCTAAATAGTCAAACTAATAGTTTTACTCAAGAACGTCTGATGCTGGAGCATCCTTGGTGTAAGAACAATCTTGCATCACCCAAAAATATTTTTCTTTTTAGCCTCTTCTAGTTTAATAAGGACTAGTGGATAGAGGGGTTGCTATTTCTAGGAACTTGCTATTTTCAGTAACTTTGACATATGAGCTTAGAATGTTCCCATTTTCTACATGAAGGTTCATTTTAGAGTTATAAGCTTACCATAAAAATCTTATTGCTCCATCTTAAGTATTAGAGAAGTTATTGTGCATTTTTGGGGGAAATTTTAGGAGGAAAATCTTCAGGCTCACTATTGGATGCCTTACTCCATGTTCCCATGCAGCTACTTAACTACAATTTGTGCTTAAACTTGAGCAATGACAATATCCCCATGCCAAATTTTAATCGTAAGAAAGGGATACTTTAGAATCTATTCCTATTTCTTTGGAGCAGCCAATACTTATAATTTAAAAATAAGCTTTGAAATAAACATGGGTTGAAATAAGCAGTTGTTGCTATTGAGAAAAATGACATGTCTCCATAAGATTTTCTCTTTTTCTTATTCTCTTATTTTTTCTCACAATTTTTTCTTACAAAATTTATTATTAGAGCTTTTATTCAAATAGTCTATTTTAGATGTATACTAAGAAATAAGTAGCAAAAGTCATCAACAATGGCACCACCAGATCCACATATTATTGCTAAAAAAAATTAATAGTGACTGCTAGACACAATAAGCCTAGCACCCGCATGGGGACCTGTCATTAGAGTTCCCAGATGAGGTCCAAAAACTCGAGCGATGGGCACTTGTGCTATTCTGAGCATGTAGATGAGGAGCTAGTATATGCACCCTAAAATGGTCACCTAAATTATGGGCCCCCATTATTCAATTTATCAATTTCTTGAATTAATGGTTTGCAATATTTTATTAAATCAATTCAAACCAAGTTCTTTGATCAAATTGTAATTAATTTAATTATTTCATTATTTCCTAAAGGTCTAATCTTTTTATCCTAAGTCTTATTTAATTAAAAGAAAACATCTCTTTTAATTAAACAATTAATCCACATTTAATTAATTAAGTCCTCTTGTAATTTAATTAAAAATTTCCTATTTAATAAAAATAACTTTCACCTTTTTAATTAAATAAAATCCCACATGAAAAAGGAAATGAAATAAATGAAAATTAAAAAAATTCTTTTTTTCCTTCTCTCAATTAATTTTCCTCCTCTTTTCTTATTGGTGGAATTTTGTCTCGCATTGCTCAAACTCTACTATTCCATATTGTTTGTGAGAAGCCTCCCACCACCACATTGTTCTTTATAAGGGAGAGCCTTCTCATTTTTGAAATCTATTATTACGCTATTTTTATGCTACAAGTTTGGAGTATGATTTTTGGAGGAGTTTGAGCATTAAAGATTTTTGTGGAGAACTTCTATCCTCTTGTCTTCTCCTCTCATGCATCTATGGATTCCATCATCATGATCCATCCTTGCATTTTTTATATTAGCTTAGATCCATATTTGTTTTCATAGATTAATATTACATGGTTATTTCTTTTCATAGATTAGATTTCTATTCTTGCATTTCTTTGCATTTTTATCATTTAGATTAGCTTGCATCTTCATTTGCATGCATATTTTGATCCTTGAATCTCTTGTTTTATGGTGTACTTGCATGGGCACAAACTAGGTCAAACTAAGAGCCTTCATCACAAACCCTTGCACTCCATGAATAGAGAGCTATGAGCTACCATTTGAGACCTCATTCTTGAGAAATCTTGGATATAATGACTCATAGAAGTGTGTCAACATTTTGGCATACATCTTTGGCACCCACTGTGGAGCAACCCACCTTTACTTGTTGGTTTCAAATTTTTTGGAGTTAACCCCTTGTACAAATTTGTTTGGAGACAAAACACCCTAGATCTAAAAGATTTGATTGTATCTTCCAAATGATTTTGTATTTGGATTTGAATTTTTTTTAGCAAGGTGGCGACATATAAAACAAGATTCAATCCAATTTTTAGATTTTTTTGAGGTAATTTTATAATTATTTAATAATTTTTCATGAAAAATCATTTTAGTGTGCCAATTAGCAATTTCTTTAGAAAAGTATGCAATTTTGGAAAGGTCTCTAAATTACAAATAGATTTGATTCTTTGTATTTTGATTTTAGCTATCATATTAGGGCTCAATAATTTGATTTACAAAAAATAGTCTATATTGACAAAATGGCTCTCTAGAGTACAAATGAAAAGATCTTTTTAGAAAATCCTGACATTTCTAGAAAGCTCTCTAATTTTTACTAGGGGTCACTTTTCTTCATTTAGGGTTTTGGATCCAAATTCATATAATATAGGTCCAATCTTGTTGACTAGGTCAAAAATCAATATTAGAAAAAGGACATTTAATGAATAGCTTGTATTTAATTTCATATGGAGCAATGCATGATGTGAGCTTTCATTTTGGTTATTATTACCCTTAAAAATTATATTTTTAGATCTAACCCTAGTTTTGCATAAGTTGGATATATATTGCATATCTTGTGTTTGCTTATTTTGCTTGTTGCTTTATTCACTACGAGCAGAGATTCAAGGATAAATGAAAGGTACAATAGAAAAGAGACACATTGCAAAGATTACCAGATATTTTATTGGATCTCTATAATATTTGGATTTGGAAGTAAAATGAATCCTCTCATGTATTTGGCTTGAATGCTTTTACATGCTTCCATAGAGTCACACTTTATTTGGTGCTCTAAAATTGGATCTAGATTTACGTTCATGTGTATGTGTTTCAAATAGTAATTATGCCCTATAAAAACTATTTGTGGAGATCCTTAGGGAATATGCTTCATTTTCTTGCCTTATATGTGAAGATCTTCTAGACGATAGATCCCCTTGTAGGTAGGGAAGGATATTTTTTATTATCTCACTATTTTTCTTGGATTTTTCCTCAACATTAATTTCTACTTTCTCTTTTGAGATTGGTGGTGTTTGTCATTGGCTTTTCCAAAAAAATTGGTTAGGTGATTTTGAATTAACATGTCAAAGAATCTTGTTTTCTATGTTTGGGTAAGGTGAAGAGGCTAGAAGAGTATGTTCTGTTCTCTTTTGGGCACATCAAAAACTTAGAGCCCTTGAATCCAAACCAAGTCCCCATGTAGTACAAATTCATGAGTCTTCCTTGATCAGAGAGGGTTAACCATAATCGACATTCCCTTTATTGGATCAACCACATCAATGAAACCTCAAGTGGTAATAGCCATTTTTGATGTGGTAGTAGCAACCACTATATAAATTTCCTTGTGGGAGAAATCCCCACAAGTGTAGTATTTTGTTGGATAGTAGGATCTCCTTAGTGTCTCTAATTGATTAAATTCTTAGAATATGTCAAAACCGTAGTGCACTGCTATTAGATTTCACCCACTTTAGATTGCAAATGCTGCACAGTTGAACATTACTAAGAACCATAGTGCTGCCAAATTTTCTTTTTGGGACTATGTGCATGATTGAAAAACATTTTGAGAATATACACAATGGTGGTTCTAGAGATTAGACTGATACTAGGACATTATTCTTGTTTATGTGAAAGGTTGCTTTTCCCTTTGCTCATTTTTTGAAGATCCTTACTTGAAATACCTAATTACTATCTTGCATGCCTAGTTTATGATTCAAAATTTATCACACCTAGATATATTTAAAACAAATAAAACATGAGTTCCAGAATCAATATTTTATGATCAAACTTCTTTGCTATCCTATTATTTCCAATCTCCCTAGGTTGATCTAGTTTAGATTAGGCTACTTGCCCTATTGTTAGAAGCTTTTTTACACCTTGGATTATTGTGCTTTGACCCCTTGAATTAATGATCTTTGATTTTACAAGTGGCCTTGTTTGGAGTCGATGATTTAGAGACGATCCTTGTTGAGAAAGATATACTTTTGGATTCTTTGATATTATGATTGGAGAGTCTTAGTAATTTATTGTCCATCCACTTTCATAAAAATTCAATTCTAATTATTTATAATTTGGGTAAATCATTCTCTTGGTCCATATGTGCTAGGGTATTCACCCAAAGTTGTGGGCACCTCTATGGTAGTGTTGGTTTATGCTTATTGCAAAATTCTATCTTATCACATCTCTTTTGGACAAGTGAGTGCTTTTACTATCCTATTTTAGTACTAATGTTTCTTAGGCTTATCCTACCACCTAATACCTTTTCTTTCATGCCAGTTACAACAAGATATCAAGTAGATCAAGGAAAGTGACCTAAAGTCATCTTTAAATAATTACCTTTAGTTAAAACTAATCAAAGACATAAGGGAAAAGAACTTGTGTTTGTTCAATCACTTAAGAATATTCTAGAAGCTTTGTTTGACCCTAATAGTGATTTTAGTGAGTTGAGTACACCCTTGGCATCACCTCACTCAGATATGGATATGGATTTTATAATGGCTCCACAAAAGAAGAATCAAAATGGTGAATACTATGTTGACCTTTTGAGTAGTGCTCCCACTCATGAAAATGTACCTACCTCACCCCATATTGAGGATAGATATTTGGATGCACAACAAAGGGTTGAGAAATATAAGCATTATGCCTATTGATAAGAGAAATTCCAATATGGTGATTGAATTAGTGAGCCTTCCAACACTCGTGTGAATGCAATATTTACTGGTAACTAGTTTAGATAGTCAAGACTATGTACACTACTCATGACACCTTTAGGTTATGTGAATGGAAAACTCAAAGTACTTGATCGTGGGAGAAAAGCCCTTCTAGAAGAACAAGCTAAGAAGGAAGAAAAATTTATATGCCTAGAGGAAGAAAGGCAAGTTATTATTAAGATGGAAAGATAATCCTATCAAGAAGAAAAAGACCTTCTCATGGCTTCACAAATTGATAATAAATTCAAAAATATGCACATTGGTGGTGGAAACAACTCTCATCCATCCACCCCTCCTAAGACTCCATGAAGTGGAAGGCACTTAAGAACATCTTTATGATCTCCTAGCCCTAGAGGAAGGAGAGCTTCAAGACATGATTATTATGGGAGACCAACACCTCCTAGAGTTTCAAGAAAAACTTCACAACAAGCTCATAATGGTTCATGATATAGAGGTGGTAGCTAAAAATTTGACTCCAATTCTTATGATTTCCTACCTATGAAACCAGACCTATATTTTCAGCAATATATGGAAGTATATATGGACCAAAATAGAGATGCATGCTTTCAACACTTACAAAAAGGGTGCTAAGGTCCATTAAAACTTTAATGTAGATGAAAAGATTCAAAAGCATGATCCCTCTATGAAAGCAGAAATTAACCAATTGAAGAAACAACTAAACTAAATATTGACACCCAAGAGTTCTTTTTCACTTGATTCAATTTGTCTTAATCCTTTTGATAGGAGTGTTGACATGAAATATTTTCCTATAAAATTTGAGATCCCCTAATATGAAAATATGATGGAAATGGGGATCTAAATGATCATGTGCATCAGTTATATACTATGCTTTTTGGTTTTCATCATGAGGACTCATATCTTATGAGATTATTTCCAAGGAGTCTTAAGGGTCAAGTAATGGAATTGTTTACCAATATAACTCCTCTTGTTAAGACATTCCCTAAGTTAATTCAAAGATTTTTTTAAATACTTTGTATACAATCTTTCATGATTTGTCTCGCTATTGGACTTATGTTAGACAAAGAAAAATCAAGGAGAATTATTTATTACTTTCTTGCAAAGATGGAGATGATAGTGATCTCACTATTCTAGGACTTTCCTGAGAAGGAAAATATTGAAATACTCATTAGAAGCATGGTTCCTAAGATGAAGTATTAAGTTAAGAAGATTATTTTTGAGTTCTTTGATACAATGGTTGAAGTTGCATTTAGAATTGAGGATTTTTTGAGACAACAAGGTATTTTGACAAAAATGGAAACAACAACAACAATGGTTAGAGTAGCAACAATAACAAGCATAAAGAAAAGAATAAATTTTGGAATAAGAACAAACAAGTGGTTAATGATGGAGTTGTGGATTCCTCTAAGCCTAAAGACCAAGTTGTTCTCCATTTGGCTAGTGCTAATCAACAAAGTAACAAGACAAGATATCAAGAAAGGTTTAAAGGAGAGATATGTAACTTTACACAATTGGATGAGTCATATGAAGAGATATTCATGAAGCTCTTTTATTGTAATCTTGTGTACCCTTATGATGCTACAAAGTTTCACATACCTAAAGTTAAGCCATGGTGGTGGGATGAGAAGGCCTTTTGCAAGCTTCACAATGGAATAGGATATGATATTGAAAAATTTGGGAGATTTAAGAATATTTTTCAAGATCTTACTAAGAATGAAAAACTTAAAATAGATGGATTAAATACCAATGCTGATCACATAGCATTCCACAAGCCTTTTCCCAAATATGAGAAAGGAGAATCTTCCCAACAAAGAATGGCAAGGCTACAATCAATTACACTTATGTAAATGTATAAAATGTTATCAATATGCTTGAGGTCGTAGAAGAAAGTGTCAACATGATGGAAGATAAAGATCCTAGTGGTTATGATTTAAATTTGAGCTCTCCTATCCTTGGTAAAAAAAATTTTTGGTCCTAAGGAGTGCTCACTCTAGAGAGTCATCTAAAGGTCCCCTTTTCATTAGAGGATCCAATTCAAACCAATCAAATGAACCTAAGCAAGTGTCTTCCCAAAGTCTCAATGTTGTTACACAAAGTCAAGGTCCCCTTGTCATCTAAGAACCTAGTTTAAACCAATCAAGTAAGCCAAAACAAGAGCAATCCAAGTATGTTCCTTCAAAACTAGTGGTCAATCCTAGGTCAAATTATAATCTTGTTGATCAATTGCAAAGAACCCCCACTAAATTTTTTATCTTTGAGCTTTTAGAGTTGTCTTTGAGACACAAACAAGTCCTTGAGGATGCTTTACACATGGAAAATGTCTCCAAAATTTAGATGTCAATCAATTCAAGAACATGGTTAATCATATTACTAGCCCTCATTACCTTTCCTTTTTAGAGGAAGATGATAAATCCTTGAGCCATACACACTATCTTGCTCTTCATATTGAGCTCAAGATCCATAGAACCTATTTTAGACATGTGTTGATAGATGGGTGTGTTGGGCTTAATATTTTTTCTTTGAGTCTTTTAAAGATGTTAGGTTATTTTGAAAAAATTATTGATACCAGAAGGAATATTATTATTGAAACCTATGATGAGGTAGAGAGAAGTTGAAAGGGGTTGTTTTTCCTTCTTGTTAGGGTTGATCCTATTGAAAAAGATATTTATTCGAAATAGTTAATGTTGGACCCCTTGCATACAATATTTTACTTTGTTGACCATGGATTCATGATATGTAGGTAGTGCCATCTACCTATCATTAGTGTTTTAAGTTACCTTACAATGGAACATAGATTTGTATACTTGGGGATAACACTTTTTCTATTACATGAATTTCTATAAGTAATCATGTTCCCCTTAATAGAGAAGTAGATGATTCTGATGCAACTTTAGCTAAATGTAAAGACAAGCTCAAATCCATATACCTTGGCATGGGGGGATATCAACTCAACTCACTCATAGGATAATCAGTTTCATCTAGGTCTTATGGTAAACCTTCACAAGAGACAAAAAATTTCTCTTCAACTATGACATTATTTGACACATTTGTACAACCACCAGTTCCTATTCAAGATGAGAAATAAGATGTGGATATTAGAGATTGGATTTATAGAGAAGAGAAGTATATGCACATTAAGAACTTAAGTCCCTCTCCTAAAGCTTATGGAAGAGGGTTTAATTTTGTGAAGAAAATGGGCTATCCTAGATATGGTACTCTTAGTAATATATTTGATACTAGATCTGAACCCCTTGATCATGGTATTTTTGGATGCAATTCTAAGAAGCCAGTTGGCCTAGGATATGAAAATCACAATAATGTTTTCCTTATCCTTGATAAGTCAAATAGTGAAGAAGAAAAAGAGTACATACCTAATTTGGAAAATAAACAAGATGTGTGTGAATATTGGGTCCACTCTACTAATCTTCTTTGGGGAGATTCAAATAGTCAAGTATCTCATGAGATAGTTGCAAATTTAGAACAAGAGAGTGTGATCCTTGATGATATTGAGGCTTTAAGGTCCATGCATCCCAAGCCTTCATGGTGTAAAAATCTTAGTCGAGATTTAGAAATAGATTCTAAGGAGTATGAATGGGACTTCCTCTTGGAATTTTCTATAGTTGATATCGACATTGATGTTGTTCATACATATAGTTCTCAACCTGAATTATTCAAAAATTCATGTGTATTATTAGATGATTTGAACTCACATGTTACCTTAGTGGATGATTCATAACTTATTAGGATGAATCCCAATTTGGTTAGTTTAGGAAGTTACTTGATAGAATCTATCTCTTTAATTACAGAGATATCATTCATATTCATAACCTTGAACCATCATTGACTTAGCCCTTGTTCATCCTAATTTGACTATTTTTTCCCAATGTAATCATGAACCTAAGATTTTAATGTTTTAAAATGATTATGAGATAGCCTGCTATTTGAATGTCATTGAACCTGTAGTCTCTTTCATCATTGAATCAATTACCAACATGACAGAGCCAACATACATCAAGTACCTTAGTCACAAAATAAAAAGAAAAGAAAATAAAAAGAATAGAAGTTTAGATGATGAAAACCACTATGTGCTAGTGTTAGAACCAAAAAAGGTAAAGAGAAAGGACATATCCAAGGGTGGAAACCTCTCTGAGGTACGTAAGAATTAGGTACTTGATCATCTCCCTAGTTATTTTTGTCATGCCCAAACTACAAGGGCAAAACACACAATTTTTTTTTATAAAAAATAATTAAAATTCATTTAGTAGATATGTTTGTGATCACAGTTTAAGTTAGGTTCTCTAAGTTTCATCTTAAGTTTACAACTGTAGTGGAGGAATACATCGTTAAGATTTTGAAGCTTTCGTTATTAGATTGACATCGATCAAAAGATACGTTATTTATTAACTTACAGCAATATGAAACAATTATTTAAATAACAATGTAAATGTATTCAGGTTTAGATTAATTGAAAATATCTAAACAAAATCAACTATAAATCTCTTAGACAATTATCGATCGACAATCTAACCAATATAGAAAGTCACTTTTAAGAAAAACAATTGACTAAAATTAAGGCTGAATATATATATCTAAAATTTATTAAATTTAAACATTTTGACTATATTAACATAAAAATTAACTATCTAATCTTACTAAATTTAAATTTCATTTACTAACAACTAACTAAATCTAATACCTACTAACTAAATATAAATCAATAATACATTAAAACTAGTTAAAAAAATCATATTAGTAGAGAACTAAAGTTGCACAAGTTAAATGATGATAGAACCTATAATTTAATATTAATTTAGCATGATACTTAATTTATAACAAAATTAAACTTATCCTTTTAATTCTAATAGAATCACCATTCAAATACCAATTCAATTAACGCCAAATTAAAACTATAATTGCTACTAAACTATATTAAAATATATATATCTATTTAAAAATACTAACTAATTAAAATCTAAACTATATTACATTTAATATAAATTTGATACTAAACTAACTTAATTCTAAAACTAACTAAATAAAATATGTTAATAAACTACACTACTAATTATATAATAAATTTTAAAACAAAGCTTAAACAAATAACAAAATTAATAACACTTTAAAACTTTATTTAAAAACTATAACTAAACTACAGTTTAAACTAACCTAACAAAATAACATATAAAGCTAACACTAAAATCTAACATAAAAAATAACTAACTTACTTACTAACTAGCACCTAACCCTTACTAACTCTTCCCTCCTACACCCTACTCTACACTACCCTGCCCCACCCACCCCCCCCCCCCCCCCCCCCCCCCCCCATGCCCCCACCTAACTCCCTAGGCCTGCACATATGCTGCCCAAGGCCTGCGCATGGCAGGTCGGGCCCCCTGTACTTGCATGGGTGGAAAGTCACACAAGCCCAAGTGGGATGCGTGCTGCCAGATGAGGTGGTGACTAAGGGTTTTGTGGGGGTGAGGAAAAAGGCAATTAACATGTTATCAACTTTGTTTAAATTTAACCACAAACAACTTTATTACCTTCCAAATAAGTGAGCACCCAGGTTGGACAGGGGATGGGACATGGGAGATAGTGATGTCATCAATCATGGTGACAGTTGACTTGCAAACCAAACTTTGTTAAAACCTTTTTAAATTGATAGCTTCATAACTGACGCCCAAGGAGAAAAAGTAAAGAATTTAACATATAAAGTTTTATAGGTAAGAGTTAGGATATTTAGTTATATGATGTTATATATATAATTTTTTTTCTTGTTTATTTAATTACTATTTTTAATTTTAAATACAATATCCAATAAAACAAATAGGATAATAAGAGAATCTTTTAGATTCTCTATTACCAAAAAGGTAACAATTCTATTCCCATACAAAAGACAGAGAGTTTTTACTCTCTTGCAACATTTTTTTTTGAATTTTTTTTTCTAAGTATACTTATTTTTTTGAAATTGATCGATTTACTAAGAGGGGTTATATATATTTTTTCAATAAATCTAATAGGACCCATTTCAAATTAAATATACAAAGGATTTGAATGATCCATTTTAACTATAACACAAAAATTGATTTAACTCCATTAATCACAAAAACTAATCTTTCATTCATAATAGAATTTTCGTTTCCAACATAAAAGAAAACTTGAAATTTTGCCAAATTGAACATCATCAATTCCATCCTATTTTTGATGTGCATCCATCTAAATTTAAATCACGATTAAATCACATGATAAAAAATTATACTCAACACCAATTTTATTGGCAAACCTGATTCAAAGGCTCAGCCGGGAAAGAACCAAGAAGAAAACCCAACGTCATTGCCATTACAACAAGGTTTTGAGATACAATTTACATAGGATTTCAATCTCAAATTTACAACAATTCAATAAATTTCCTTCAAGTCCCTTATCGAGGGATCAACATCATTTTTTGCAACACATTTCTAAGAACCGTGGAGGGAACAAAATCTAATCAGGAGTCAAACAAGCATGACCAAGAGACAAAATTAGACATGCATATTCATACTAGGTTTTCACAATAGGATTCACAATGAATCAAAACTAGGGAAAGGTGGATTTTTCCAATAGGAGATGTCAGACACAACACCAAACCAAGTGTCCAATTGGGGCTATAAACCAAGAACTTCTGTTCTTCCATTTTAACATACCAAACTCATACAAGGTTTGTGCTAATAGGTAGGGGCCCATAACACCCTACCCTCTCTCCCTCTTCTTGTCCTGAGAAGAGACTCTACACTGTTGGAGTCCAACTAAAATGACCTTTCTCAAAATTGGCCACTTTTTCCCTCTCCAAGGATGAGTAATGCCAAAACACCCATAGAAGAAAATCTCAAAATTCAAACATAAACATGAAAGGAAATCATTCAAAAAACATGGTTTTCAAAACATCCCAACATACCCACAACCATACAAGCATTCAAACAACAACAAGGTAGCATAAGCATGGAACAAACATGAAATCTGAACAAGGGAGATGAGAATTCCTACCTGCACAAAGAGGTAATCGAAAATGAAAAAGTTTGAGTAGAGTTTCCCCTTCCTTGCTTCAATCTTCAAAACTCCTCTCTAAATGTAGAGATTGGGTAACAACCTCCACTAGTCCAAGAAAGGCCTCTAAATAAGCCTCAAGCTCAACCACAAAAGGGATCAATAACTTCTCCCACCCACCTACAAATCTAGAAGCTCCTAACTCAACCCATACTATGATTAACCACTAAGTAGAGATGAGGTGAGGCAACTCATGGTAGCCATAGTCAATTTTCGCACAAAGGCAAAAAGAGACTTTTTGAGTGGCCTCAAAAGTCAATAAAAGGGGCTTAGGGGTTGGAAAAGACCCCCAACCTATACCCATACCCCTTGGGTATAACTATTACATGTTTTAAAGCCTTAGGAATAGGTTTAGAGCCAAATAAAAGCTAGAAAAAAATTAGGACCAACTAACAACTCTAAAAAGAAGATTAAGCACTAATTTGGATTAAGGATGACTAAACTCGATTAAGAACCCAATTAGCAAAAGATACTAACTTAATCTGACTTAGGTCTAGAGGTTACATAGCTAACCCTAGCTAGCACAGTGAAGAGCACAAACAATTCATGAGTTTTAAGTGACACTAAAGGAACATAGTTATGAACATTAACATGTACTAATCACATAAGGATACATACATACATCTCAATTTAGCATACTTGAATTACGAAAAACAAGGTTTTCAAAATTAGCACATAGGGATCAGTTCTATTCCTTTGTCAGTTGTCTCGGCTAAAATATCTGCACACTCATTGCACACATTAGTAGTCCCATAAAATCACATGCACATATGTATATACGTATCAGAAATTCACATAAGTTGAAACATACATCAATCAGGGTTTCTCTCATTTCTTAACCATTAAAATCTTGTAAATCAAAGTATCAATCCTACATTTACTGATTTCATCAACATACATATACATAAAACATTAAATGAAAAACATCAAATATCTGAAAGTAACATCACACAACATGAAATAATATAATATGTTCTAAGCATCAAATAATGTCTCGACATCTCGAGTCGTGAGTATCAAAATGATAAAGTAACAACTAAGGCTATGAAGGGTCAGGGTGAGGCCTCACAATTTTCAAGATAGAACTTTAGTGCTCATTCGACCAACACAAGTAGTTAATTTGGGTACATATGAAGCTTTAACAAATGGAATTAAGATGCCTATAGAATGGAGAATTATAGAGTTACACATCTATGGGGATTCATAGCTGATAATCAAACAAGTCAATGATAATTATTTAACAGAAAATGAGAAATTGGTACCTTACAAGAAAATGGTTGATTCCTTGATATGCTACTTCAAATTTGTCTCATTTCAAAAAATCCCTAGAGTAGAAAATAGAGCAGCTAATGTTATGGCTATAGTTGCTTCACTTCTTCAATTAGATAAACATGAATCAAGATTTGAATTCTTGGTGGAAGAGCTACATCACCCTATCTATGATTCCTAAGAAAGTCATGTTATTTATATCCTTGTTGGTCATGAGCTATCCCATTATGGTGCTATTTATTCAAACATTTGTAATGGCATTATACCTAACACCTTTAATGGATTTGAATGCAGAAACCTTATTCAAAATGCTCTCACTATTCCCTTATCTCTAGAGCTTTTTACATGAAGGGTCTAGATGGAACACTTATTAGATGCTTAGGAAAGGAAGAATCAAACCAAGCATTAGTTGACATCCATGAGGGCATCTATGGGGTACATTCCAATGGTCTTTCCATGGCTTGATAGTTGCTTAGGGCAGGGTACTATTGGCCTACAATGTAGATAACTATAGTAGCATACGCAAGGTCATGTGAAAAGTGTCAAATTTTTTTTTACTTGATACATGATCTAAGTAGGAACTCATTCTTTCTATCTCTCATTAACTGTTTTAGCATTGGGCCTTTGATCTTGTTGGGTAGATTCATCCCAACTCATCATGTGGACACAAGTTTATTATCACTACTACTGATTACTTCACTAAATGGGTAAAGCTGTCCTACTTTATGTTTCCTCAGAAAAAATAGTTTCTCTATCTATTTTGAGTCATATTGTCTTTAGATATGGATTTCCTTCTAAGATTATCACTAACAATGGAGGCTAGTTTAAAAATAAGGACCTTAAACAACTTTGTAAGAAATTCAAGATAAAAGAAAAGTGGTCCTCCATTTACTTCCCACAAGGAAATGGTCAAGTAGAAGCATCAAATAAAACTATTCTCAAAATCTTACATATAGAATAGTTCATAAGAATGGTAGGGATTGGCACTTAAAAATAAATCTAGCTTTGTGGGCCTATGGAATTAGTATTCATACTCATCCTGGGGCTACTCCTTTTGCCCTTACATATGGTTTTGAAGTAGTGTTACTTTTAGAGGTTGAGATTCCTTCACTTAGAGTTTCCCTCAAAGGTCTCATCATAGATGAAGACTATCATGCCATGAGACTTCAAGAGTTAGAACTTCTAGATGAGAAATGCCAAGCATTATTTGACCATGTGAATTTTTATCAAAAGTGCATTTCAAAAGCATTCAACAAAAAGGTTCACCGTAGAGAATTCTAGGTGAGATATCTTGTCCTACATGAAAATCCTAAAATTCAATATAATAGAGATCAAAAGGGTAAATTTTAATCTGATTGGCTTTGACCTTACATTATTACAACAACTTTTGGGTCTAGTGCCTATTTACTATCTACAACAAAGGGAGAGTAGCACCTTGACTCTATCAATTTCTTGCACTTGAAGAAGTTCTATCCATGATGCCCATTCTATTTGGGGGCATCTTTGTACATATTTATTGATCCAAAAAAATCCAAAAAAAATGATATACTATCAAAATTCTACAAATTAGAAAATGTCTTGAAAAAATGATCATCTTGATAATAAGTGCTTTGATGTATCTCCGAAAAAATTATATATTCCAAAAAATAAAATAAAAATCCAAGTGGTAAAAACTTGGAAAGGCATGCTACTTGAGGCCTTTGCACCCCTATTTCTTACCACGTGTCCTTGACACTTGGTCTTTCTCCATCATGCCTTGTCCTTGTTGCCTTGGTTTTGAATTGGTCTTTTTCTAGGGGCATAACTATGTTAGCTTTAGTCTCTTGGCTACATTAGTCTTTAGAACACTTCACAAATGGTGTTTATAACACCACCCCATTTGTATTTTTTAATGCAACCCCTAACATCAAGTGTTTTTCAACATTTATTAGTATGATCTTACCCAATTTCATAATGTGATCTTCCTTGCTTGCAAGCATTTGATTGTTACCCTTAGAAATTAGTATTAGTTAACACAATTAAATTTTTAAACAAAAACACTTAATGCTTGACTTATGTCATGATATTTTCTTTGTGTATTGACTATTTTGATGTTCATTGAGTGTCCTTGTCTAATAAGTCTCTTTGGGATGCATAGCAAGAGGACTTAGGGCATGGAACATGTTTTATTTGTTTTTTGCTTGTGGGTGTGGTCTTGAAACTTTAGAGTATCTCTTGTTGTCTCCTTGAAAAACTTAGGAGATTTGAGGCATCATCCTTGACTATTTTTGCACAACTATTCTTACGGTCATCCTGGCATCTATGCCTTGATGCAAGCATAGTTTTGCTACATTAAATTGGGTAAGATAACATTGAAGTCATCTTGACCTTTATGTCTTTGATGCTTATTTTAGAATCTTTCCACATTCCAATTCAATATAAATCACATTCATATCTTCATAGTTGTGCTTGTAACTAGTGCTAATTGTGTGATATTTTGATGTCCTTTAATAATGGTCCAGTGATAAAAATAAGTTCTTTTACATTCTTTAATGAATGATGAACACAAAATCCTATGTTATAGTTGCTCTATTACCAGTACACCCTTGTATTTTCATGTAGCTTGCAATATTAGATTTCATGTTAGTTTTCATTTTTAGATTGCATTATGAGTTTGGGAGGGTTTCCCCTTCCTTTTTTTTATGGACTTTTAATCAACTGTGGTCATGTTTTGATCTTCATTTCCTTATCTTCTTTCATGATCTTAATTGAAATTTCTATCTTAAATAGTTAATTGATTTTGGGGCATTATATTTCTCAAAAAAAATTTCTTTCCATATTTTCTAAACTTATACCTTCCATTCACTTTTAGCCTACTTATTTTCTTGTAATTCACCTTTGGTGCATAATCCTTCATGCTTGATGATCTACCTTGGTTTCATGATTCTTATGTCTTTCATCTTACCTCAAGAACTCTATCTTTTGTTCAATTTGATCAAAATTTATCAATTTTTTGTTTCCCCTCTATCTCATTTTGATTTTGATCATGAGGGGATAGTACCTATAAAATTTAATCTTGAATCAATTTTATCAATTTTATCCTAGACTTTTTAAAGTCAAAATTTATTTGTATTCTTTATCTTGATGTGTTCTCAAATTGACCACATATCTGGGTTGATTTGTGATCCCAAATAGATCTCATACTTCAATTTATTCCTTTGACTACATGTGTTCCCAAATCAATCACACATTAGTCAAAGAGGGGCACATGTATGCACCCTAAAATGGTCGCCTAGACTATGGGCCCCCATTGTTTAGTTTATCAATTTCCTAAATCAATGGTTTGTGATATTTAATTAAATCAATTCAATTCAATTTCTTTGATCAAATTGTGTCATGTCCCCTTTTCAAATAATTAAAAAATAATAATCTTTGCTAAGACAGGCAGGCCCAAGAAAGTGAAGTTTCGGAAAAAGGGAGTTAATCTTTGGAAACCGTTGGACTAATAAATGATAATTATTATTAAAATATGTTTCATTAACCTCTCTTGGACGTGAGTTACAGTTATGCCCTTTTTAAAGAGGTTTGGAGGCATTTTGGGGGGATTCCAGACTTGATTTTCACTCATTCTTTGTTATTCTTCAGAGGCTGCCAAACCTGTGGAGAAGGAGACCCAAGAACGGGAGTTTGCAGGTTTCCAGGGAGACCCAAGAACGGGAGTTTGCAGGTTTCCAGGAAGGCTAAGGACGGGAGTTTGAAGCCATTCCATGTGCATGCTCATACAGAGTTTGCCTTTGTGCTGAACAATGCAGATTTGTGAGTTTCCGGGTGTATTTTTGTAAGAGTTTGGTGTTTCCGGTTGAGTATTTCATATCAGTTTTGGTTGCTGCTGTATTTTATACTTTAAGCTATTAAAATAGAGCTGAATATATATATTGGGACGTGATTAAACTTCTGAGATAGATTATTAGTGTTCTTGTGGTGTTTCCGAGCATATTTTGTGCTATTTCAGGAGCCCGATGAGCATAGTTTTGGTCCTACATTTTCGAGCTGTTGTGTAAAGGCTATACGGATCTGGAAATATCAATTTGTAGGCTGTTATGTGCTGAAAGTTCTGTAAAAATTTCCATTTTCAGATTCATTAATAATTTGTGAAGTTGTGAAGCTTTTAGCACTATTTTCAACATACCCGATTTGGGGTTTCTTAAGGAATTTGGTGGATCTTTGTGATAGCAGTTGTTTGATTTTAAAGATCTGATTAGAGGTTGGAAATATCATGAAAAATCAGAAAAGGGACATTTCAGTGGTATCAGAGCCATGATCTTGCCAGCCTGAGGGTTTGTAGAAGTTTGCAGGTCAGTTTTGACAAACTACCCAGATCTTGCATTTCAGTTTTTAGAACTACCCAAATCTTGCATGCCATAATTTATGGTTGCATGTTGCTTATAATCAGATGCATGTCAAAATTTATGGTTGCATGCTACTTCAAATCATTTTCATGTTAGTTCTTGGTGAATTTGGTGGTTGTAAAAGTTTGCATTTCAGTTTTGACAAGTACCCAGATCTTGCATGTCAGTTTTGACAACTACCCAGATCTTGCATGTCATAATTTGGTGGTTGCATGTTGCTTCTAATTAGTTTCATGTCAAAATCTATGGTTTCATGCTACTTCCAATCATTTGCATGTTAGTTGTTGGTGAATTTGGTGGTTGTAGAAGTTTGCATGTCAGTTTTGACAACTACCCAGATCTTGCATGTCAGTTTTGACAACTACCCAGATCTTGCATGTCATAATTTGGTGGTTGCATGTTGCTTCTAATCAGTTTCATGTCCAAATCTATGGTTGCATGCTACTTCTAATCATTTGCATGTTAGTTCTTGGTGTTTGAAGAAGTTATATCCTATTGGGGTTACACTCTATTTTATCCAGAATGGACAGGTACAGTACAGAGTCTCAGAGGGAACGATCTTGGACAATTGATAGCCAGGGTCAAAATAGTAGAAAGGATGGTTATTTAGACATTCGAGATAAACTTATGAAAATAAGCCATGACATGTCTAAACAGTTGGTTAAGCACCACCGTATAAATGACATGTTATCTGACCCAGTTAAGGTGGATAAGTTGACTGGATTTCTATTTGGCAAATTTTCTCATAGGACAGATGACACAATTTCCAAGAACTTGCATGAGGAGTTTGAGAAACTAGCTGATAGCCAGGTAGAGGTCTCAGATTCTACTCTGCCACAGGAGGTGGTGGGAAAGGATATTACACAGATTGATAGTAACGGTCAACTTGATACTCAAATTGAGACAATTGTTTACAGGTTGTCAAAGGGTGATGCCACAGGTATTCAGGATGGTATAGTTACAACAAGCAGTGACTACAGTGTAGTGGGTTCAGATGATGATTATGAGGATGTTGTTGTGCAGGATGGTGAGATACCTGGTAGAGATGAGCAGACATTGAGCATTCATAACTTTGCTGAGAAAGAGTACCAGGCACAGTTAGATGCTTCATCACATGAGGTTGAGGCTGGTAGTACTTCACATGATTTGTCCAACCAGCTGAAGGTGAACACAGATAGTATTGTGACTTCATTATCTCATCATGACAGGTATGTGGAGTTAGTTGGTATTGGTCATATTACTCAGGTGAGGAGTTTGCTTGAGTTACCAGTTGATTCTAGTTTACGGATATGGACTCGAGATTGTTATATTGGCATTTGGGATTCAGTTGACTGGAGATCTTTAACACTTTTTGGTCGCAGTGTTTGTTTGGGTGCTATCATGGATTTGATTAGCAGATTACACGGTGTTGTCTTTTCTTGTGCCAGTATCTTGTCTGATGTTGGTATTAGTTTTTATACACCGGTGTTGGGCTTTGTTCATATATCCAGTCGACCATACTTGCTGGAATGTGTTGATGATCTTTCATATTTGGCAGTGTGTACAGATGAGTCCCAGGATCATATTGGCATCGATGACATCCAGGAGGATGTAGTGGGCAATTTTGAAGACTTAGTTTCTTTGGGTACAGAGGAGTTGGACAGCAGTGCTACAAATTTTGATACTCTGTATGTTGATATGAGCTTTAGAGTTGATTCACAGGACATGGATGGTAATACTCTAGAGACTAGTAACTTTGAGGATACTCCTTTAGACAGTGCATCAAAGGAGGTTTGTAGGAGACAGTCAAGCCAATGCCATCATGTGTCTAATCAGTTGAGAGTTAGTGATCGAGACATTGCTATCACTTGCCAACATTTTGATGCTGCTCGTCAATTATTAGCAGTTTATGGATGGGGTTCTCCTACTAGTGATGAGCAGGAAGGAAGTTATCTTTCCTTGACAGAGATCCACTCTTTATGGGAGGCTATTCAGATTTTGAGACAGAATTATATGCAGTTGGTAGCTGATAGAGATTATCTTATGGAGTGGGGTAGTACAACATATGATGCATTGTTGGCCAAGGAAGATGAGGTGAGTGAGCTTACTGAGCAGCTTGAGGTGACTTTTGAGATTCTTGAGAGTACACAGTTGGCTTTCAAGGAGTCACAGTTTCATTTGGCTAAGGTGACCATGGAGTTAGAGCGACTACAGTCTTTATCTGATTCTATACAGTCACAAGCTATGGTGTTTGGTGATTCGAGGATGTCCATGACTGAGATTGTCAGAGACAATGGAGATGGGGATGCATCCATCCTTGATACTAACATTGGCATATCAGGTTCATTCCCACTAGAGTCAGGTTTAGTTGAGTTGGGTATTGTAGCAGATTATTGTATGCCTGACAGGGTGGTGGCCTCTAGTACTAAAGGCACAGAGACTAGAGATGTATCAAAGGTCATGTGTGATGTTGGTGAGTCGACAGTTGGCATGGTTCTTGCTAGTAATACTACTCCCTTGGTGATATCTTTGGAGGTAGTAGTTAGTTCCAACATGGTTGATGATCAATTGCAATTAGTTTCATCTAGATTACAGTCTGAGCCACTGACTGAGATTGGTGCATTCTATCGGCATTATACTGTGAGGTACGCTCATCAATTTACCTTTGATGACCATGTTGATGAGATTATGATACAGAGATGTACTTTGGTTCCTAGTGCTTATCATCAGTTATGGAATAGTTTGATGCCTCGAGATGAGAGTTGTGATGGGCACGACATGGCGACAGGTTCTATAGTTGATAGCTTGATAATACATGACTTAGAGCAGGAGTTTTGGAGTGATGCTTCAGCAAGTGTTGTTATTGATTCTACTCCTTTGGCTATGACATCTCCTGACTTAGCTAGTGATTAGTCACAGTGGGTTGTATCACTTGTTCATGGTGAGCTATTGACTGAGGTTGGTTTTTTTAATCAACATTATATTGCAGGGTATGTACATCAGTTAACAATTGATCCTTATGCTGAGGAGTTGATGGCAGGAAAATTTGGTTTGGGTTCCATTTCTTGTTGTTTATCTTGTGATGGCTTTTCACCATCAGGGGTGCATGGGAGTTATGGTTATGAGATAGTGGCCAATGATCTACAGAGTTGTGTTGACTGCAGGAGTTGTATAGTGTGTGGATTCTCCATACTTGGTATAGTTTCATTTGAGAGCATTCACCATTGTTGCAGAGTTGGATTGTACATTCCATATAGGCCAGTGGAATGCAT
This sequence comes from Cupressus sempervirens, assembly GCA_028749045.1. Lineage (NCBI taxonomy): Eukaryota > Viridiplantae > Streptophyta > Pinopsida > Cupressales > Cupressaceae > Cupressus > Cupressus sempervirens. The sequence goes on along the minus strand of CM053787.1, from coordinate 807,820,289 downwards.
TGATGGTATTTACCATGTTGGTAGTCCACTTTACTTGGGTTTTGATATTCTAAGAGTTTGTGTCTCATGGGTTTTTGACTATGGTAATGGTGATTTTGGAGTTTGGTTGAGCTATAATTGCCAGTTTGATTATGGATTCCTCTTGGTCATATTGCAGAGGATCTTGCAGGAGTCTGTGTTAATTGGTAGTAGTATAGTTCATGACTACATTTGGGATCCAGGAGGATTGATTGGTTTATTGTTCAGCCATTGCTTGAGGACAAGCAATGTTTGGGGAGGGGAGGACTTGTCATGTCCCCTTTTCAAATAATTAAAAAATAATAATCTTTGCTAAGACAGGCAGGCCCAAGAAAGTGAAGTTTCGGAAAAAGGGAGTTAATCTTTGGAAACCGTTGGACTAATAAATGATAATTATTATTAAAATATGTTTCATTAACCTCTCTTGGACGTGAGTTACAGTTATGCCCTTTTTAAAGAGGTTTGGAGGCATTTTGGGGGGATTCCAGACTTGATTTTCACTCATTCTTTGTTATTCTTCAGAGGCTGCCAAACCTGTGGAGAAGGAGACCCAAGAACGGGAGTTTGCAGGTTTCCAGGGAGACCCAAGAACGGGAGTTTGCAGGTTTCTAGGAAGGCTAAGGACGGGAGTTTGAAGCCATTCCATGTGCATGCTCATACAGAGTTTGCCTTTGTGCTAAACAGTGCAGATTTGTGAGTTTCCGGGTGTATTTTTGTAAGAGTTTGGTGTTTCCGGTTGAGTATTTCATATCAGTTTTGGTTGCTGCTGTATTTTATACTTTAAGCTATTAAAATAGAGCTGAATATATATATTGGGACATGATTAAACTTCTGAGATAGATTATTAGTGTTCTTGTGGTGTTTCCGAGCATATTTTGTGCTATTTCAGGAGCCCGATGAGCATAGTTTTGGTCCTACATTTTCGAGCTGTTGTGTAAAGGCTATACGGATCTGGAAATATCAATTTGTAGGCTGTTATGTGCTGAAAGTTCTGTAAAAATTTCCATTTTCAGATTCATTAATAATTTGTGAAGTTGTGAAGCTTTTAGCACTATTTTCAACATACCCGATTTGGGGTTTCTTAAGGAATTTGGTGGATCTTTGTGATAGCAGTTGTTTGATTTTAAAGATCTGATTAGAGGTTGGAAATATCATGAAAAATCAGAAAAGGGACATTTCAGTGGTATCAGAGCCATGATCTTGCCAGCCTGAGGGTTTGTAGAAGTTTGCAGGTCAGTTTTGACAAACTACCCAGATCTTGCATTTCAGTTTTTAGAACTACCCAAATCTTGCATGCCATAATTTATGGTTGCATGTTGCTTATAATCAGATGCATGTCAAAATTTATGGTTGCATGCTACTTCAAATCATTTTCATGTTAGTTCTTGGTGAATTTGGTGGTTGTAAAAGTTTGCATTTCAGTTTTGACAAGTACCCAGATCTTGCATGTCAGTTTTGACAACTACCCAGATCTTGCATGTCATAATTTGGTGGTTGCATGTTGCTTCTAATTAGTTTCATGTCAAAATCTATGGTTTCATGCTACTTCCAATCATTTGCATGTTAGTTGTTGGTGAATTTGGTGGTTGTAGAAGTTTGCATGTCAGTTTTGACAACTACCCAGATCTTGCATGTCAGTTTTGACAACTACCCAGATCTTGCATGTCATAATTTGGTGGTTGCATGTTGCTTCTAATCAGTTTCATGTCCAAATCTATGGTTGCATGCTACTTCTAATCATTTGCATGTTAGTTCTTGGTGTTTGAAGAAGTTATATCCTATTGGGGTTACACTCTATTTTATCCAGAATGGACAGGTACAGTACAGAGTCTCAGAGGGAACGATCTTGGACAATTGATAGCCAGGGTCAAAATAGTAGAAAGGATGGTTATTTAGACATTCGAGATAAACTTATGAAAATAAGCCATGACATGTCTAAACAGTTGGTTGAGCACCACCGTATAAATGACATGTTATCTGACCCAGTTAAGGTGGATAAGTTGACTGGATTTCTATTTGGCAAATTTTCTCATAGGACAGATGACACAATTTCCAAGAACTTGCATGAAGAGTTTGAGAAACTAGCTGATAGCCAGGTAGAGGTCTCAGATTCTACTCTGCCACAGGAGGTGGTGGGAAAGGATATTACACAGATTGATAGTAACGGTCAACTTGATACTCAAATTGAGACAATTGTTTACAGGTTGTCAAAGGGTGATGCCACAGGTATTCAGGATGGTATAGTTACAACAAGCAGTGACTACAGTGTAGTGGGTTCAGATGATGATTATGAGGATGTTGTTGTGCAGGATGGTGAGATACCTGGTAGAGATGAGCAGACATTGAGCATTCATAACTTTGCTGAGAAAGAGTACCAGGCACAGTTAGATGCTTCATCACATGAGGTTGAGGCTGGTAGTACTTCACATGATTTGTCCAACCAGCTGAAGGTGAACACAGATAGTATTGTGACTTCATTATCTCATCATGACAGGTATGTGGAGTTAGTTGGTATTGGTCATATTACTCAGGTGAGGAGTTTGCTTGAGTTACCAGTTGATTCTAGTTTACGGATATGGACTCGAGATTGTTATATTGGCATTTGGGATTCAGTTGACTGGAGATCTTTAACACTTTTTGGTCGCAGTGTTTGTTTGGGTGCTATCATGGATTTGATTAGCAGATTACACGGTGTTGTCTTTTCTTGTGCCAGTATCTTGTCTGATGTTGGTATTAGTTTTTATACACCGGTGTTGGGCTTTGTTCATATATCCAGTCGACCATACTTGCTGGAATGTGTTGATGATCTTTCATATTTGGCAGTGTGTACAGATGAGTCCCAGGATCATATTGGCATCGATGACATCCAGGAGGATGTAGTGGGCAATTTTGAAGACTTAGTTTCTTTGGGTACAGAGGAGTTGGACAGCAGTGCTACAAATTTTGATACTCTGTATGTTGATATGAGCTTTAGAGTTGATTCACAGGACATGGATGGTAATACTCTAGAGACTAGTAACTTTGAGGATACTCCTTTAGACAGTGCATCAAAGGAGGTTTGTAGGAGACAGTCAAGCCAATGTCATCATGTGTCTAATCAGTTGAGAGTTAGTGACCGAGACATTGCTATCACTTGCCAACATTTTGATGCTGCTCGTCAATTATTAGCAGTTTATGGATGGGGTTCTCCTACTAGTGATGAGCAGGAAGGAAGTTATCTTTCCTTGACAGAGATCCACTCTTTATGGGAGGCTATTCAGATTTTGAGACAGAATTATATGCAGTTGGTAGCTGATAGAGATTATCTTATGGAGTGGGGTAGTACAACATATGATGCATTGTTGGCCAAGGAAGATGAGGTGAGTGAGCTTACTGAGCAGCTTGAGGTGACTTTTGAGATTCTTGAGAGTACACAGTTGGCTTTCAAGGAGTCACAGTTTCATTTGGCTAAGGTGACCATGGAGTTAGAGCGACTACAGTCTTTATCTGATTCTATACAGTCACAAGCTATGGTGTTTGGTGATTCGAGGATGTCCATGACTGAGATTGTCAGAGACAATGGAGATGGGGATGCATCCATCCTTGATACTAACATTGGCATATCAGGTTCATTCCCACTAGAGTCAGGTTTAGTTGAGTTGGGTATTGTAGCAGATTATTGTATGCCTGACAGGGTGGTGGCCTCTAGTACTAAAGGCACAGAGACTAGAGATGTATCAAAGGTCATGTGTGATGTTGGTGAGTCGACAGTTGGCATGGTTCTTGCTAGTAATACTACTCCCTTGGTGATATCTTTGGAGGTAGTAGTTAGTTCCAACATGGTTGATGATCAATTGCAATTAGTTTCATCTAGATTACAGTCTGAGCCACTGACTGAGATTGGTGCATTCTATCGGCATTATACTGTGAGGTACGCTCATCAATTTACCTTTGATGACCATGTTGATGAGATTATGATACAGAGATGTACTTTGGTTCCTAGTGCTTATCATCAGTTATGGAATAGTTTGATGCCTCGAGATGAGAGTTGTGATGGGCACGACATGGCGACAGGTTCTATAGTTGATAGCTTGATAATACATGACTTAGAGCAGGAGTTTTGGAGTGATGCTTCAGCAAGTGTTGTTATTGATTCTACTCCTTTGGCTATGACATCTCCTGACTTAGCTAGTGATTAGTCACAGTGGGTTGTATCACTTGTTCATGGTGAGCTATTGACTGAGGTTGGTTTTTTTAATCAACATTATATTGCAGGGTATGTACATCAGTTAACAATTGATCCTTATGCTGAGGAGTTGATGGCAGGAAAATTTGGTTTGGGTTCCATTTCTTGTTGTTTATCTTGTGATGGCTTTTCACCATCAGGGGTGCATGGGAGTTATGGTTATGAGATAGTGGCCAATGATCTACAGAGTTGTGTTGACTGCAGGAGTTGTATAGTGTGTGGATTCTCCATACTTGGTATAGTTTCATTTGAGAGCATTCACCATTGTTGCAGAGTTGGATTGTACATTCCATATAGGCCAGTGGAATGCATTGATGGTATTTACCATGTTGGTAGTCCACTTTACTTGGGTTTTGATATTCTAAGAGTTTGTGTCTCATGGGTTTTTGACTATGGTAATGGTGATTTTGGAGTTTGGTTGAGCTATAATTGCCAGTTTGATTATGGATTCCTCTTGGTCATATTGCAGAGGATCTTGCAGGAGTCTGTGTTAATTGGTAGTAGTATAGTTCATGACTACATTTGGGATCCAGGAGGATTGATTGGTTTATTGTTCAGCCATTGCTTGAGGACAAGCAATGTTTGGGGAGGGGAGGACTTGTCATGTCCCCTTTTCAAATAATTAAAAAATAATAATCTTTGCTAAGACAGGCAGGCCCAAGAAAGTGAAGTTTCGGAAAAAGGGAGTTAATCTTTGGAAACCGTTGGACTAATAAATGATAATTATTATTAAAATATGTTTCATTAACCTCTCTTGGACGTGAGTTACAGTTATGCCCTTTTTAAAGAGGTTTGGAGGCATTTTGGGGGGATTCCAGACTTGATTTTCACTCATTCTTTGTTATTCTTCAGAGGCTGCCAAACCTGTGGAGAAGGAGACCCAAGAACGGGAGTTTGCAGGTTTCCAGGGAGACCCAAGAACGGGAGTTTGCAGGTTTCCAGGAAGGCTAAGGACGGGAGTTTGAAGCCATTCCATGTGCATGCTCATACAGAGTTTGCCTTTGTGCTGAACAGTGCAGATTTGTGAGTTTCCGGGTGTATTTTTGTAAGAGTTTGGTGTTTCCGGTTGAGTATTTCATATCAGTTTTGGTTGCTGCTGTATTTTATACTTTAAGCTATTAAAATAGAGCTGAATATATATATTGGGACGTGATTAAACTTCTGAGATAGATTATTAGTGTTCTTGTGGTGTTTCCGAGCATATTTTGTGCTATTTCAGGAGCCCGATGAGCATAGTTTTGGTCCTACATTTTCGAGCTGTTGTGTAAAGGCTATACGGATCTGGAAATATCAATTTGTAGGCTGTTATGTGCTGAAAGTTCTGTAAAAATTTCCATTTTCAGATTCATTAATAATTTGTGAAGTTGTGAAGCTTTTAGCACTATTTTCAACATACCCGATTTGGGGTTTCTTAAGGAATTTGGTGGATCTTTGTGATAGCAGTTGTTTGATTTTAAAGATCTGATTAGAGGTTGGAAATATCATGAAAAATCAGAAAAGGGACATTTCAAATTGTAATTAGTTTAATTATTTCAATATTTCCTAAAGGTTTGATCATTTTATCCTAAGTCTTATTTAATTAAAAGAAAATCTCTCTTTTAATTAAATAATTAATCCACATTTAATAAATTAAGAGCAAAAAGATCTCTTTTAATTTTATTAAATATTTCCTATTTAATTAAATAAAATCCCACATGAAAAAAGGAAATTAAATAAATTCTTTTTTCCTTCCCTCATTTAATTTTCCTCATCTTTTCTCATTGGTGGAATTTTATCTCACATGGATCAAACTCTATTATCCCATATTGGCTATGAGAAGCCTCCTACAACCACATTCTTATTTATAAGGGAGAGCCCTCTCCTCATTTTTGAAATCCGTGATTATGCTATTGTTATGCTGCAAGTTTGGAGAACAATTTTCAGAGGAGCTTGATTATTAAAGCTTTTTGTAGAGAACTTCTATCTTCTTGTCTTCTTCTCTCATGCATCCATGGCTTCCATCATCATGATCCATCCTTGCATTTTTATATTAGCTTAGATCCATATTTTATTTCATAGATTAATATTGCATGGTTATTTCCTTTTATAGACTAGATTTCTTTTCTTTCACTGTGTTGCATTGTTACCATTTAGATTATCTTGCATCTTCATTTTCATGCATATTTTATTCCTTGAATCTCTCATTTTATGGTGTACTTGCATGGGCATAAACTACATAAAATTGAGGGCCTCCATCACAAATCCTTGCACTCTATGAATAGAGAGCTATGGGCTACCATTTGAGACCTCATTCTTGAACAATCTTGGATATAATGACTCATTGAAGTGTGCTCACATTTTAGGTATACAACTAGAATTTCCAAAAAGTGGTTATAATAGCCAATCAGAGCAATGGATCAAGACTAATGGCCTTTCAAAATTGGGTCACCCAAAATTTCCAAAATAAATGTCAAAGATGTATTTGGCCAACTTTATATGTATTATTTGGGTCTATTGGCCCTAGGGATTAAGTTTGAGCATCTAGAACCTTTTTGGGTGGCATAAATTTTCCTATTTAAGAAAGGCTCGATTACTGTCTAGAACAACTCTGGGTGGTCGTTCACAAAATTGTCTTGCAGATTATTATAATGAAGGCACCCATGTGGGTTAGCATATTGTACTTGTGAAGTTTTTAATTCTGCATTTTTTGTTGTTTTCTATTTCTATTATGTATTTATGGTATTAAGGGGAGCACCCTTTATCAAGTGATATTAGAGCTAGATTTATTGAGTGTGTGGATAGATCACTGACTATGGGGTAGTTCACACTAGGACTATGGCTTGGGCTGAGCATGTAGATAAGTCACCAAGATACTCACACTCATACAACACAACAACAACCATATGGGCAACATATATGTAGAGATCCCAATGTTTGAACATGGGTTTTGATACAAGATGTAATGCCCTGCCCAGAGATCCTTGGAACAAGGATCCAAAACTAGCCAAGATTTTTTTTTTGAGAAAGTATGAGTGCACATGACAACATCATACATGGATTACACAAATTGCAACAAAAGACTTAACCACAATCCTAGAAATCAATGAATCTCTAAACACAACTACAAAACTGAAACACATAAAGTCAAGAATGAAAACCAAAGATGACATTAGAACACAAAATATCTAATCTATCAAAACATGGAACCACTAGCATTCCTAAAGGGTACTCAAAAGTCCAAATTGGATTCTCTGAAAAATAATGTAGACACCCCCTATTTTTCATGTGAGAGAATTACAACTAACAGTCTCGCATGAGGATGCACCTCTTTGCATGAGAAAGTACACTGGAACACATAAGGAAACACCATCTTGCATGAGGAAATGCTTGGCCCAGAAGCCAAAATACCCAAACTGGTGTGGGGTTTTGTGTGAAGATTCACTAAGATACGTGAGGAAACCTAGTACACCATGCAAACATTTTCATTCTTGCATGAGAAAGCACAATTTTGCATGAGGATACAAATCAATAAACCAAAAAACATAAAGGTAAAAAGATAGGAAATCAATTTCCTCCACACCTAAGAGTACTAGATTGACATAAATTAAGGAAGGAACACTCAAGTGCATAAACAACAAGATGCCATGAAACAAGAAAGAGGAACACTTATCCATCTAAACCATAGCAATAAAAAAACATACAGAAAGAAACATTGTAGTGTATTGAAATAACATTCTAATAACTAAAAAACCAAACTAAGTACGTGGTTCCTCCACATCGTAAATAGCATCATAAGACGATTGTGGGTCCTATCCATCCCCTGCACATCCAAACTACTGACTAGATCATCAGTGCTATCTTATGAGGACATCACTACTAAAATATGCTAAAACATAAGAATAAGGAATTTTAACATGCTAAAAATAAAGCATTAGATAATCTAATAAATCAACCACATTATCTATCATATGCTAAACATCATATGAATAGGAAATATAACATGCTAAACCAATAAGGAATAGATACACCAATGAAGAAATTTACATCATCTAATCATATGCTAAACATTATAGTATAGGAATGCATCAAATAAACTAAAATCATCTAAACATGATATCCAAGAATTCTAATGAAAGTATAAATTACAAGAAAGCATACTTTGGAATGCAAAGTATCAAGTGAAAACATCCAACAATAGTCACACTAGGACAAAGGACTATCTCTATACACCAGTCCCTAGCAATGGTATGGGTAGCCATACCTCCCAACCATGTAGCACCCATAGGTCCACCCCCACTATGTTGATGGAGATAATGATCCAACCAAAAACACACACAAGAATTGTCCATGGCTAACACACATGCTATATAGTATGATGATTGAATCCAAGACATAGACAATGCATAAACTAAAGGTCTTGGTAAGATACTCATTGAGCTACTAAGTAGGGGATGACTTCATGGAGAGTTGCTTCGCATCAACAAGCCCAAGCTTGGAACTGTGCAGACTCAACTTCCCAATGGAAGGCTCACACATTGGAGCATTTTTTTTATTATCTTAAATTTTACTACTAATCAATGTTTTATTTAGTTATCACTTACTTAAAACTTCCTCTGCCAATCCTTTGGGAAATGATCACTAGTCTATAAGATAGAAGCCCCCTCCATATGCTACTCTACCCTATCCATGTTCACCCAAGAATGAGTGCCCGTAGGCATGAAAATTCCCAACCCAACCCCAATGATCATAACTTTCAGAAGTACCACCAAATATTGGGCTTTGCAAGTCACCTAGAAAATGTACATGCATGTACTTGTGTGTGGTGCACCACCATCATGAAGATCATAACACAAGGACTAGATGAGAACATAAGAAAAATATCACTCAATTGAAACAACTCAAGAGGATGGATTCTACATGAATCCCAATAATCAATAAAATCGTACATCTTGAAATCACTCAAACTGTCTCAATCTAAGAGTATGGATTCTACATGAATCACCATGATGCAACAAGACCAAAAATCATGAACTCACTCAATTGGCCTCAATATGAGATAATGGATTCTATGTGAATCCTAGTGTCCATGAAACAAGAGCAAAGGTCCAAAAGAAACCATAACAATAGGTATAAAATCCCTCAACCAAACACAAAGTCAAAAGTATCGATGTGGTATGCATCCCAATGCAAACATAAAGTGAAACAATGGTATGAATAACATCCCATGGATAATCCAAGTCCACAACCAATACCATGCCAAGAAAACTAGAGAAAATTTGACACATGCAAACCTAGGAAAAAACCTCAAAAATTCAAAAACTTCAAAATTAAAACTCATTTCGCCATTGGGTAAAAAAACCTCAAAAATCCAAAAATAATTGAGTTTGGACACTATGGAAAAATGGCCAACATAATGGTATGAAACCCTAAACCCTCAACTTAAAAACTAGGGAAATGCTCATACCCACCCAACCGTGTAGAACTAGCATAAAGAAATAAAAGGGAACACTAGTTCTCATCCTCCTAACAAATGGCTACCAAAAAGAGAAGCTAAAATAGAGTAGAAATAATAAAATAGGAGAGCCCTACCTCATAGTCAAAAGGGAAAAATGGAATTCTGAACCATAAAATAAAAAGCCTATAGAAGTGGCTAAAAATTGTGGCAATCCAAGGTCTCCCTGAGCTTGATCCAATGATCCCAATCTCACGATGACCCCACACTTCTAGCTCCCATAATGAATAAAATAGTAAATCCTCATGAAGATGATTTTGGGTTTTACTCTCAAAATTTCTACTTCAAAAGTGAGAAGTGAGAAATTAAATTCCTATTTGGATACTTATTCACTTTTTGAGTGAATAATCAATTAGGGCAAATAACCAGCCAACCTAGTTAAACCCCAAATTGACCCAAACAAAAATAGGCTATTCCTAGTAATAGGAATTCACCTATGGAAAATTTCCTAGAAATTAAAATAAATTAAGTAATAACCCAAAAAACCCAAAAAGACAAAATTTTTCTTAATAACTTTTGTAACAATGTTAACCTCTAAATGCACAAACATGCTTACTAGTCAAATCACATAATGCAAATGAGTTTGGATTTAATAATCACCAAAAGGATTAATTAAATAATTAAAATAAGGATAAGTCAACCATACAAGGATGACATTGGTAAAATATGAATGGTTGAATCACTAACTCCATTTGCCACTATTAGGGAGATAAATCTTGCACACTAAACAACATGATCAATTGTAATTGCATATAATAACATAGCTAAAGCAATAAATGTATTAAATGAATAATTTAACCATTTATTTAATTATACTAAAATAATCCATTTACATCACTCACATTCGCATAAAGCATAACAATGAAGGAATAAAGTAAATAACCATAGCATTAAAACTGTCTCATAACATAATCAAAGATATGTCCAAACACAAGATAACCATATATCATCATAAAATACACTGTCATCTCAAAATAGCATCATCATGCAAAATGATTAACTGAACAACATACTAGTCTAACATCTATGATACTAAAATCAAGGTATAACATATGACCCTCAGGTCATTTCAAATGCAAAACATAACATGAGTAACAAAATATCTCTTAGATCAATATATAACAAGGTGATAGAGAAGCTTTTAGTAGTTTTTTTTAAAGCTTTTTTCTTAGTTTTTAGAAAGTTGGTTTTTCCTAATAACCTCAAAATATTGCTTCTAATTTCAAATGTTAGTTGGTAGTTCATCTTATCTCAGTTTTAGGAAGCTTCATGAAAAAAATCAGTTTTTTTTGAGTTGTTTTACAAAATTACCAAAAATGGCAAAAAATAGTTTTATGAAAAAAACTGCCAATAGTGGTAATTTCAGATTTGTATTTAAAATTATAATTTCTCTCATTGGAGGAGGAGAAGGATTTGGAAGAATAATAAAGAAGAAATTGGAGTTCTAATATTTATTTTTATGTTCTTTCTCTCTTATGTTTATGTTAATTATGTGGAGAATTTTGTCTGCATCATCTAGTATTAGAGCATAGAAGGTCTGGGAAAAGGATATTTTTGCATTTGTGTAGTTATGAGTTTATGTTTATGCAGCTTGAGAAGAGGAACTGGTTTCCAAAAATCAAGGTAGAAAAGAAAAGATACAGTTGTGACGAAGGATGAACTCATTTGAAGAGCTAGATTTGTTGATGAAGTATTTGCATAAGAGGAAAGAAGAAAATAAAATAAAAGAGAAAGAGAGGAAGAGGAAGGAGGAATAGATGAGGAAATTATAATTCAAAGAAATGGTAGGAAAATTACAAGAAAGTTGGCAACAATTAGAGCTTTTAGTAGTTTTTTAAAGCTTTTTTCTTAGTTTTTAGAAAGTTGGTTTTTCTCAATAACCTCAAAATATTACTTCCAATTTCAAATATTAGTTGGCAGTTCATCTTATCTTAGTTTTAGGAAGCTTCACGAAAAAATCAGCTTTTTTTGAGTTGTTTTAAAAATTACCAAAAATGGCAAAAAATAGTTTTATGAAAAGAACTGCCAATAATGTTAATTTTGGATTTTTATTTAAATTTGTAATTTCTCTCATTTGAGGAGGAGAAGGATTTGGAAGAATAATAAAGAACAAATTGGAGTTCTAATATTTATTTTTGTGTTCTTTTTCTCTTATGTTTATGTTAATTATGTGGAGGATTTTGTCTACATCACAAGGTAAATATCCACATCATATAACCAATGAATACAACATAGGAAATCTATTTCTAATTATTTAAGCATTTAATAATGATTTTTTAAACAACATGGAAAGACACTTACCACACATAAGAGAACATAGTCATAAACATGACTTACCACTGCTATAGGAACCTAGTCTAGTGTAGCATGGTAATAGTACATAGTAAAATCTTTGCACACATCTTAGACTAATCATGGAACAACATCATGATACCACATCAATCCTAGTAAACATTAATAGAAACCTCAGTGAACCATAAATCGCATCATAACCTCAGAAATCAGTCATAAGCATAATCAAAGAAATTGATACAGAACATAACTCCAAATCACCTCAATGGTGTACACCACTCATGGTCACAATCACAATCCATCAAAATAAAAGATCAACAAAGTTGCATCCATCAAGATGACCTATAGAAGTCAAATGGGAGAGGCACTACAAAACCTTTAACTCTAACTCTCATAGTAACTCTATCCATAACTCCAACTCTAGCTCTATTTGTAATCCTAACCCTAACAATAACCATAAATCTAACCCTAATTCTAATTCAAACCCTATCCCTAATCCTAATTTAATCCTAATCCTAACCCTAATCCTAACCCTAACCCTAACCCTAACCCTAACCCTAACCCTCACCTTAAGACTAACATTAATGCTAACTCTAACCTTAACTATGAACTTAACTCTAATTCTAACCCTAACTCTAACTTTAACACTAACCTTAACAATAAACATAACTCTACCCCTAAGTCTAACCCAAAATCTAACTCTACCATAATTAAACTCTAATACTTAACCCTAACCATAACTTTAATCTTGACTCAAACCTTAACCCTATTCATAACTCTAACCTTAACCCTAACTCAAACCCCAAGTCTAAATCTAACCCCGTCCATACTATAATCCTAATCCTATCCATAATCATAACTCTAACCCTAACCTTAACCATGAGCATAACTCTTACCCTAACCTTAACAATAAATAGAACTCTACCCCTAACTCTAACCCTAAATCTAACTCTACCATAATTGGACTCTAACCTTAACCATAACTCTAACTTTAATCCTAACTCAAACCCTAACCCTAATCCTAACTATAATCTTAACCTTGACTCAAACCCTGACCTTGTGATAACCCTAACCCTAACTATAACCATAACTCTAATCCTAACCTTAGCAATGAGGATAACTCTAATGCTAACCTTAACCAGAAACATAACTCTACCCCTAACTCTAACCCTAAATCTAACTCTACCATAATTGGATTGTAGCCCTAACCCTAACATTAAATTCAATCTTGACTCAAACCCTAATCCTAATCCTAACTCTAACCTTAACCCTAACCCCAACCCTAACCTAGCCCTACTATAACCCTAATTCTAACCCTAACTATAACCATAACTCTAGTGGTAACCTTAGCCATGAGCATAAGTCTAACCCTAACCTTAACCATAAATAAAACTCTACCCCTAACTCTAACCCTAAATCTAACTACCATAATTGGACTCTAAGCATAACTATAACCCTAACTTTAATCTTGATTCAAACCCTAACCATAACACTAACACTAACCTCAACCTTGAATCAAACCCTAACCCTAACCCTAGCCTTACTATAACCCTAACCCTAACCAGAACTCTAACCCTAACCTTAACCATGACCATAACTCTAAACCTAACCTTAACCATAAACATAACTCTACCCATAACCATAACCATAACTCTAACCCTAACCATAAATGTAACTCAAACCCTAACCCTAACTCCAAACCTAACCTTGACCCTAATTCTATACATATGTTTAACATTAACTATCATGGTAACTTTGTCCCTAACCATATATCTATGTTTGACTATAACATTTTACATTACAATATCCCAAAAATAAAATTAAAAAAATTCAATCTAAATAAAAATCTATATATTAAATTAAAAAAAAATGTTGAAGCATAATTTATAGTAACTTTATACAACTATAATTAAAAATTAATTAATAATTTTATAGTAACCTTATCAAAATATAAATAAAAAGTACCACTAACTTGGTATATATAAGCTAGTATGCTATGGATTAGAATACATGAAACATGATTTTTGCAAAGTACTTCTTCATACAAAAGTTCAGCCATGTTCAATGTAAGACATGTCTTCTAGAGTTATAGTAAAAAAAATGGTTGTTTGGGAAGGTTTTAAACCAAAGCTCTTCCTTTTTAGATTGATGAAAATTTCCTTCTAGAAATAAAATCATCATGAATATCATTATTAACAACATTTTTCACAGATTTTTTTATTTCTTCTTAGAATTCATGGTGAAATTAGAGGAAGTCAAATTACATCTAAAACTATACTTTCCTGAAAGATGGCCAACTGTAACTGTTGGGGGTGTGCATTGGATTCTATTGCAAAATGACTGCAACAATGCATTGGATTATATCACATAATGACTACAATAGTTGGGGGTGTGAATTAGATTCTATCACATGATGATGAGAATCTCACCATCAAATAATTTTGAGTATTTTGATGGAAATGTATCTCTATAGCTATCTTTCCCTAAATGTATTTCCAGAGCTATATTTCCCTGAGAAAAAGAACAAAAGACATTGAATTTGAGAGCAATTACTTACAAAAAATAACATTCTAAATTTTAATTAAAAGAAAACAAAACCATAAAATACAAAATTTTAAGGCTAATTGAATGAAAGTACATGTAGGTGACCAAAGCTATTTTTCAAATCTTGTTTAATTTGAAGCTTTCCCATATTTATTAAAATGGTGAGATTTGAATAGTATGAGATATGCTTTCATGCTTGTGAAATTTACAAACGTAGAATCTGAATCACACTAGTTTCTATAGATAGATTATCATTCTATTTGAGCAAGAATTTTGATTATTTCAAAATCTTATTGTCACAAACTTAGTGCAACATAATGATAAATAAATTTGCAAATAATTAAGTTTATGCAATCATATAAATTGGAAATTAAAAATAAATGTTTTTTTTGGATAATTGTATTTGTTGGGAATATTTTTTCACCATGAGAGTAGTGCAAGGTGTGCCTCCATATAATTCTACTATATTATGTCAAAAAAAATAAAAAATAAAAATCTCGCTAAATGATAATTTCTTTCATTGTGAAATCCCTCATGAACAAGAGGAAAATTTCATAATACTTTTTATTATTATTGTTGCATTTCATAGGTGAGGTGAAATAAGAAGCATACTTAAGCCTTCCAAAAAAAATTCTATATCTACATTTTCTTCCATCATATCTTCTATATATGAAGTGTCTAAAATATCCACTAGCCAGTGACAAAAAAAAAAAAACATGAAAATAATTAACTTGGTAGAATGATCTCTAAAAATCATAGAATAAAAACATGTTTACATGGATGGAATGAATCAATTGTAAACAACTGCTTGAAAGAGTTAGTCTTTTCCTATACTAGAAGGGACTAATAATTGATTTAATTAAGATTATTTTTGAATTCTTCTGAATATAAAAGACTCACATTACATGTAGAATAACGAAACTTTGTAGAATATGAGAATGCAAGTATGTTAGTCATTAAGAAATCTCAGTGTTTAATCAACAAATACACATGAATAAAATTCATAAATTATTATTTTTTTTTAATTTACCTATGTGCCATAAAAGACCCCAAAAGAATGGATGAAAAATATGAAAGAAATAAGCAAGCCATGTGGACTATTGATCTAGATATCTTGAATGAAGTGTTTCTCATGGTATGCAAGATATCAGACACATGGAATAATATAAATCTGCCAACTGTAAAATGATTCCAAGTATGTGTAGTGTTCCAAAAATGTCCAAATGTTCACAAATAAATTTTCCATTTTTTGCAACCAAAAAAAAAAAAAAACAAAAATACTACTGAGAAAATCAACATTAACCAATAAGAAATTAAAAACCAAAAAATCAAATGTCACTTTAATAAAATAATTTCTATAGAATATAGGATAAGTGAACTATGCACAATTTATAGGAAATGAATTAATAGGTTAAAGGTGATATAAAAACTTTAGTCTCTGCCTATTTATTGGTGAGACTAATAGATAAAGAGTACTTATCTTTTTGCTCAATTATTATACTAAAGCATTTAAAATATAGCATTTTTTCTACTCAAACCATTTCAAAAATTTGATAGACATTTATTATTATGACATATTAAAAATTTTATTTAATTATTTTAAGTAATTATTTCATTGTTTTACATATAGATATTTAAAATTTTAATTAGATGATAAATGAATACACCACAAAATTATATTAATCTTACAATACAACAACAAATTTTTTTTAGGCATGTGAAGTAGATAAATCTAACCTACATTTGAAACAAAAACATGATTAAATGCTCTTGTGATTATCACAATCATTATTAAAGAAAAATCTATGTAGAAGAAATAAATTGTTCACTTGGATATAATCTAGAGAACAATAATCTAAAACTGAAATGATTTAAAAAATAAAATTTAAAATAAAATCTAAATGATTTACCCTTCAACTATTAAAAAAAAGTTTTGATTCCACAAAACAAATATTGGATATTAGTTGTCACTTGATGCAAAATATGCATAACTAGTGTGGCATTTCAAAAGTTCAAAAGTGTATTGATTTTCACTCATAAGTAATGTTTCTTATTGTAACTATGGTGAAGTGCAAATATGTCTAATATGCATTTTGACATGGTCATTCAATTACACTTGAGTTAAATCAAATTAACTCATCATGGCACTTAACATGGTCTCTATGTTGATACTTGGCAAATCTAAATGGAGGACCTCAAAATTATTATGTTTTGGTTAAGGTTTCTTTTATAAAGGTGGGAATGATGTTTCAGTGTTAATTATTTTTGGTTTGATCAAACCCTACCATTGTCATGATATTTTCTCTATTGCATTTCAAAAGCATGGTTATCAAATTTCATTTTGGGTTTCTAGTATAATATTCATCTCATTACAAGGAGCATTTTGATCATGCTTTTATATAGGAGGAAAGACATTTGCAGGTATTCTTGTGGATAACAAGGAAACAACATGAATGTTTCTTTGTTTGATTTCTCTAAAAAATGATAGTTGAAGATTTATGCTGAATTCTACTAATATTCTTGTGTCTTCTATGTATAAAATGAGATTAAAATGAGTCTTTACAATGAATATAGTTTCTCACAAAAGAGAAAAGTGGAATATACCCTACAGAAAATGTTTATCAAAATAAGGTAAATATTGTGTCCCTGGGTTATAGGTTTGTTGCTAGTTAAAATATATTTTTTCTTCATCATTGCATTGATATAAATTCAAGGTTTATGCAATTCTTCTAGCTTAATGATTCTAGGTAGAATATTATCTTAGTTTTTCTTTAGAAACTAGTTTATATCTTTGAATTTTTATAAAGTTCAAAATGATTGAAAGAACTTTTGTAAGGGTTTTAGTTTTGAAAATGATTGAAATAATTTTTTAAGGTTTTTTTGTTTTGAGTTTATGGCTATGATGATTTCTTTATATTCTTATGGAGATGAAGAAAATATATGGAAACTATTGCTTTGACTATTTTGGGTATAAATCTAATCAATTTTTTAGTTGTTCCTTTGCTCAATTATATCATTATGGTTGTTTATTTGTTATGACTTTCAAATGAGAGGTTATCTATTGCATTTTATTTTTAAGAGAATAGTAAAATGGTGATTTTTTTTTTCTAATAAATTCTTCAGCAACATGAAGAAGTGTTTGTAATTATGTCCTTCTAAATTCATTTATGAAGGATATTTATCCAAACAAGAGATTTTCATAGACTATACAAAATAATAGATAACCAATTAATTTTTTTTTTTGTGATTGAATTCTTGATCAAGGCATAGAGTATGCTGGTGTATTTCTGTGAGTATGAAATCTAATCAACTTAGAGTTATTGAAGAACATTTTATCTACCCTATCTTAAGGGTTTATTTGTGTCTAATTTTATTAGTCTTATAATTTATTATTATTTCAATTAAATGTAAAATATTAAATTATGTCCCTATATAAGGTAATATGGGTGTGTGTAAAAAAGGTGTAGAACTAAGCCACACTGTCATATTGCTTTGTATATGGATTACTTGGTTACAATCTTTGAGAGAAAAACCAAAATATTATTTATCTACATAGGTGTGTGTATACAAAGCATATAGTTATGTATGCAAATTATTTGTGAAGAAAAACATTGTAAAATAAGGAAATGGTTGAAGCCCATGCAATTTTAGCTGCTATTATAAAGACAATTTGTTGCTCAATAAAGATAACAGGTTCCATCAAAGTTTTTTTTCCCTTACAACAAAACTAAAAGGATTTGAGGGTTTCCCACTCAGTACAAAATCTTGTGTCTCTCTTTTGTGAGTTATTTAAATTGCTTTGATATTTGTCACTCTTATTTTATGATCAGTTTATGTGTTTAGTTGATTCAATGTTTAAATATGCGTGTGTTAAGTAAAATCTATAAAAACTGTGAAAAGCATCTAATATAATTCACCCCTACTCATAATAGCCACTTCTTCTAAAAATTGGTATTAGAGTATAGGGTCCCTTCCTAGGTATGCCTATAGGGATTATCCAGAGATAGTTTGGAAGTAATGATGGCATAGTTTGAAGGTGTATCTCCTAGTACAACCCCACGATTTGATGGAAAAAATATTTTTTTATGGAAGGTAATGATGGAAGCCCTTAAACTCTCTAGATGTCAATATGTGGGAGTTTGTAGTCACAAAGCACACTATACCAAAAAGAATACCCATTGATCTTGATAATAGAACCAAGTATGAACTTGATAAAGAGATGAATTTTCTATCTTATGTTGTCTCACAAAAGAAATGTTTCTCAAAATTACATATTGTCAATCTATATGATATTTGGGTAAAAATTGAAATCATTTATCAAGGTGATGAGAAAGTTAAGGAATCAAAGTTGATAACTTTGAAAACATGGTTTGACAATATAAAAATGAATGAGGATGAAAGTATAGAAACATACTTCTTAAATATTAATGAAGTGGTAAATACTAGAAGAGGATTAAGAGAGATTATTGAGGAACATGATATTGTTTCAAAGGTAGTTAGATGTGTACTACCTAAGTTTGAAACAAAATATCAACATTGGAAGTGTTGGTGTTTTTACACTACTAAGCAATAAAATACTTAATACCAAGATGGTAAAGATTAGAATAACCTAAGGATTATCTATTTTCCATGATCAGCTAGATGACCTATAGATCTAGACCCAACCTAAACAAAATCATAAATGATTTTCTACTCTTTTGGCTCTACAAAAACAAGGTGGGTGCACTTGAGGGATAAAGAGATTCAAAAATTGATACTACTTTCACATTTCATTCATTCCATGACATTTTATTACAATATTCATCCCTTACAATAGATTGGTCACAATTCTTCTTAGATCTACAACTAATTTTGGATAATAGCAGCTAACTATTATTGGTGTAAATAAGTATTTACTATTTAAACTTTAATTATGTTTACTTAGGTTAATTCATATTTGTTATTTATTTATTAGTCACTTAGGAGTATGTGTACTCTTGTGAGTTTTCATGTTGACAACATAGGAGCTAGCATTCTAATTATGAACATGGTGTCTACAACATATATACATGTGGGACATCTCATCATGCTTATCCTCTTATTGTGAAGGATACGTGCTTAGTTTTCATGCTTATCTGCTAGTACATTCTAGACATATTCTAGATGCATCTTAGAGGCCTTTATATACAAGCTCTCCTAGTGTGTATGTAATGCTATATGCTTTGAGATAATTTATTCTCATTTTGATTATACTCTCTTGGTCTACTATTGTGATTTTTCTTGAGTTCCTTGATCTTTGGTGAATTCTACCCTAAGGAAAATTCTATCATGGTATTAGAGCCATACCAAATTTTTACATGGTATCAGACCTCAGGGATATTCTCTACACATAGTCATTCAAGACCATTGTTGCTTCAGCACCTTGACCTGAATTTGGAGAATCTACAAAAATTTGAGGTGCCTATAGCCAAATCAAACCTCACCATTGCATATGGAACATTGCTTTGGTGAAAATTGGCTATAAATTCCCCTATGGTAGGCTAAAGTTGATCGTGAGGCAATTTTTTTTTGCAAACCAGCACCCAAAGGCATCAATTTGCAAACTAGGTATGGTCATTTTTAGATCTATTTAATTCTTTTTTAGATTTGATAATTCTCTACTTTTTCAAATTTCTACTTTCAAAATGTTTTTTGCCCAGTTGTGCTTGTAGAGAAATTTTATTTGCAAAATCAAGCAGTAACAACCCAGCCTTGCAATTTGGGAGCAATTTTCTATTATTTTAGGGAATATTCCAATTAATCAATCTATGGGCATTACAATACAATTTTTTGGCAACTAAATCCACAATGGACTAGACTACATTTTTTTTGTCAGATCACACCGCACTGCATCCAACGTAACCTGATGAAAGCACATCAGCAGCTAAGGCCCCATTCTTGATGACCTTTCTTATTAACTACTATGGTGGCTTTCTTTTTAAATAGCTATTGGCTACATTTGCCCAAAAATGTGGGATTAATCAAAAGAGCCCCACTGACCTAAATCTTTGCATTAGCAATAGAATTTAATTTTGGCCCTCGTAAAATAGTTACTAGCTACCAAAAAGTCATTTCTAACCCACCTCACTAGTTTTTAAACCCTCTAACATCAAGTTATAGGCCACACAGAAAGGAGATGCAGCATTTGTGTAGGGTTTAGCTATGAGACACATGGCCCCATTTCATTTACCACTATTTGTACACTTAGAAGTTTATGTGGACATATGAGTCAGTTGCCTTGTCAATAGTCTAGCAAACACATCATTGACACACAAGCATCCATGTGTCTAGATTGTAGGTCAAGTCAACAAGGCTAGATAGATTTTGTTGTATAGTTTATACAGTGATGTCACCATCTGTACAAGCTGACAACATGCTGACATCATCACAAGGCTAAATTTTTTTGACATCATCAGTTCCTGAGCTTAAATTTGATGGCCATCTGACTGTCATTCAGGGGAAAATTTGGACTACTATGATGGCCATATCTTAGTCATTTAGACTCCAAATTAGGTGCAATTATTTTTATTTTGGCTAGAATTTCCTAAACTTTTTAGTGGTGCAGTTCTTTTATGGTTATGGTACACAATTTTTTTAGATATTATGTCTTTTGTTGAATGTACCTATCTAATCCTAGAATTTGCAAATTCAATTGCTACATACAAGCACATCTAGACTCAAAATTAGGTTTCATTTTTTTGAAAGTGCATTATTTTTTTCTACTTTCACTAATACATTAGGGGTCAATTTGTGACGGCAAGAAAAGGTAATGTGGTTTTGGGCTTTTTTTTTTTCAATTTTAGCCCGATGCCATCACAATTACGATGACAGGTGTCACAATTGTGACACCAATAGGATATAAGAGAAAAAAAAAAGCCAAAAACCCTCATTTGAATAAAATTTCATGACACAGGGTTCTTCTGAAAGGAAGGGCACGCACGTGGGAGATCACTTCAGCAAGGTGTAAGGTGAACTTTCATTTAGAGGGTCGGGCAAAGACGCACATTGGCAAGGTGTAAGACAAATAAACCCATTATTTTTTAGAGACGTGCATCAGCAGAGATGTTCTCCATGTTTTTCAGTGTTTCCATGTCTTAGTCGCTTAATATCATATTTCTTTTGCCTACTCTTTTGCGATTGTTTTTGTGTTCAATGTCTAGCTTTCCAAAAGGTTTCAAGGCCCCTTGAAAACATATTTTACCCATAAAATCAAAAACTTTCATTTCCTTGTCCTCTTTATTATGGAAATTGCTAGCCTCAAAGAATGGAGAGGGAATCTCCTTCAATAGGAAGGCCTTTCATTCTTTAGCCTCACATTTCTATGAACCTATATTAAGAGGCTTCCACAATCATTTTAGTGTGGATCACTTGGCAAAAGGTTACCACAACTCATTCAAAGTGACCTCCTATGGTGTTCATTATTCTTGCCCGCCTTGAATTACTTTTGGACACTCCATTAATATTGAGCTTGTAAAAGCCTAAGGAAGGTGGATCCTAGTTTGTATATTTGCAAAAGGACAAATAATGCTATGGGTAGTAGAAAGGGATGTCATGGTGTTGGCCCTTGGAGAAATGGGATCTAATTATTTTGAGTAATTAGTAGTTACTTTACAGATTTATAGATTCCCAACATCATTGTCTCAGTCAAAGGGAGAAAGAAAATATCTTTTCCAAAAAATATATGTAAGAAACTTGCAATTTGAATAAAATTGTTAATTTTTATTTTTATACTCAAAAACCAAAACGTGTCTCATAGCCTTTAAAGCAATATGGAAAATCCATAAACAAGATAACATGGCATTTTAAAGATCTTATTCAAACTGTACAATGTTACAAACACCTCAACCCAACACTGACTTGAATAGACAAATTTTGTCACTATTTTTAATATGACAAACTATTGCTCTCTTCCCTCAGTCATGAATATTGTTGATTTTGACACTTCGGACTTCAATATTTTAGTGTGTCATCACCATTCATTATTGCTTTCACGTGCTACTAATTTCAGGCTATAGAAAAGTGCCATCACATCTCAATATATTGCCATGAACTTCGGTGTGCAAGTTAAAAATTAGACCTATACAAGAAGCCCTCTAATTGCCGACATTTAAGATGTAATCATACAATAATATCCACCTAACAGCTTCGCTTAAAACATGAATCTGCATGTTGGTTAAAGTATATATTCTACAAAATCAATATCTAATGAGATATATCAGACCTACGAGATTATACCAATAACGAATTCTAAAAATAATAATTGAGAAATTTTCATTCCAAGAAGACCTACATTATGTAAAAAGCTACATGACATCAGGCATACAACAGATTTAAACATCAAATACTTACAAAATGGCCTCAACCAAGAGACAATCTTCCAACTCAGACCCCAAATGAAATTTTCATTTCAATGTGGGACTTTATGGACTGGGACATGGAGCTACAGCAAGATTGGGTAATCGATCAATAATTTCATTAACTGCTTCTAGGCACATGTTAAGCATTTTTTTCTCTATTCATACCAACCATGTTGCCACTTGCCTTTTGGGGTCCGTACTTGGGTCCGCAAGATGATGCAGTGCAAATATGTTGTAAAAAATCACTTTGAAATATATGTTGGTTGAAAAAGTATAAGGATATAGTTATCCCCAACATGAAGGGAACAAATTCTTACCACTCTTTCATCTTCACTAGCAGTTGATGGATAGCCTGCAAGTCTTTCTCTGAAGTAACTAGATAACTGATCTAGAATTGCTCTTTCTATACATGGACTCACCTACACTCATATTCTAATTAGTTAAATTGACTTTTCATAATAAAGGCAATATATAACCAGTAAGAATAATGAAACACATAAATTACCAATACAACAAGGTATGAACAAAGAGGAGGGTGATAACAAAGAGCTCATCAATTTTCATTGTGTTATCTTCTTGCTACAAGTCTACACCATTCTTCATTGTTTTTTATTTATACCTAATACAATTTTATTTTTCAAAATGTTTATCACTACCATAGTTTTTGACAGTTGGCTGTTTTGTATTAATGCCTATAAGGAGCCACTGGATATTGGAAGATAAAGGTTATAAATCTTAGGTAGTTTGTCTGCGAGATTTCTTTTGGATTTGGCCGTGTTACATGAAATGTTGAAGTAAGATGCAGTGATTTCAACCCATTTTGATTGATTTGTACATATTCTTATAACCAATTCCATATATTTAATTACATTTAGACACTATCTTTTAATGCTTTATTTCAGTGTGCTACATATTTTATTTCATATTTGTGATATATGATGAAAGTATTATAACATATGGAGGAATAGTCCATGAGTGGCGTGGCCAATTGAAATGGTTTTAGTTTCAATTTTACACCATTTGATACAAATAATCAGTTTACCAATCGACCCCTAGGTTCATTCCATTTGCAGTAAAATCTTCATTACATAGAAAATGTTCACAAAATCTATGTCAATGCTCACACATCTTCTTGGACTTACGCAAATCTATGTCAATCCTGACACATTTTCTTGGACTTATGCAGGAACTATGCTACCCTACAGCTCTTGTTAAATATGTTATCAACTTGACTTTTCTATTAAAGGCTCTCATGCTGAATTGAAAGCCAGGTAAAGAAAAAGATATTATACACTATTTTGTTGGTACCCTGTGCAGCACAACAAACTTGTTCTTACTATAAGAAAATTTTCTTTTCTTTTGTTTCATTGTAGATCTTTTGCTTGCACGAAGGTCTCTCCCCATCATTGGACACACTTGATAACATTCAAGCTTTGGATCGCATACAGGAAGTGCGTCTATACACATAAGTATAAACTTCTTCTTTTCTCGCAACACATATAACAACAATTTTAAGTGCTTGCAAGGTATATACTTATGAATAAATATTAAATCTTGATTTAAATGTATGAAAACAATTTTCATTCCTTTTAAGGTTCATTCATCTCGAGGTGCAATTCACAAACTCAAACGGTTCACTTTACTTTGGTTTCTTCCCCTCTTCCTTGTCCATGAGACCTCAACCATGACCTTGCCCATGTCTTCACATGCTTTATCCACCTCTTCCAAACATCCCCCACCACTATTGACCTCTTCATCATTCACAACATTTTTTGGGTTCATATTAAACTACTAATATGCAATTTGAATTTGATTCTTCTCATGTCCATTTTACTCTTCTTTACACCACATTCCGACAATGCCTCCTAGTTGTGAGTGTGATAAGGAATGAAGCTCCAAATTCTCCAAGATTCACATTTCTTCTACTATCCATTCTCTAATGCACACCACAACAAAAAAAATGAACTTGTTGTGGGAAGATAGGAACATGAAGCCAATCCCCATTGTAGTTACGAAACCACATCCTTGTTCGACAAGAGCCAAAAGAAAATTTAATTCTTGATGCTATTATGGTTTTAAACAAAAAAATATTTTCACCTTTGCTTTTCATCCAACTTGAAGCTCCATACACAAAAAATGGAAGACATATCTATATTTGTCTTGTATTTATACTTGGCCAATATGTATTCAACCCCCAGTGTACCCCACACTACTGAGAGGCAAAATGGGTTAGTTATGGAAAAAATAATTCTCAATATTTCTTCTAAAATTTTGCCTTAGAATGACATTTTGTACTTGGCTGCTTGCAAATTGAAATTGACCACCATCTCAACTGCCAGGCTTTTTGGACCCTCCTTTACCAACAAGACATCAAATAATAGAGTTCCAAGAGAAATTATTCTTCAAAACATACCAATGTTGTAGGTATCATGCATAATAATGAGCTTGTACTTTGTGTCACTTTACTATCCTCCAATATCGATGCCTCATAATTTAGGTTGCATAATACAAAGTCATCCCAGGATACTTTGAAGTTACAAAAAAAAATTAAATTTCTTTTGAATAATTGTAATAAAGGTATCAATCTTCCAAACTTGTGTACAACAATTTATAGTTCATTGACAATAATGTGAGAATCTCCTCCAAGGTGGAGTTGTTCTACATTAATATGTTTGGTCATCTCAAATGATCAGGCAATCTGAGCCTTCACATCATTATTTGTATTTTCTTCGAGTTTCTTCAATTCAACTATGAATATGTTGCCTAAAGAACCCCTTTGAAAATACCCAATCCCTAATGGCACTAATACATTAGGGGTCAATTTGCGACGGCAAGAAAAGGTAATGTGGTTTTGGCTTTTTAAATTTTTTTTTAGCTCTTGTTAAATATGTTATCAACTTGACTTTTCTATTAAAGGCTCTCATGCTAAATTGAAAGCCAGGTAAAGAAAAAAATATTATACACTATTTTGTTGGTACCCTATGCAGCACAAAAAACTTGTTCTTACTATAAGAAAATTTTCTTTTCTTTTGTTTCATTGCAGATCTTTTACTTGCACAGAGGTCTCTCCCCATCATTGGACACACTTGATAACATTCGAGCTTTGGATCACATACAAGAAGTGCGTCTATACACATAAGTATAAACTTCTTCTTTTCCTGCAACACATATAACAACAATTTTAAGTGCTTGCAAGGTATATACTTATGAATAAATATTACATCCTGATTTAAATGTATGAAAACAATTTTCATTCCTTTTAAGCTTCATTCATCTCGAGGTGCAATTCACAAACTCAAGAATAGTGGCTTTTGTTCTTCAGGATACCTTTAGGGGAAGAGTATGTGAATGCCCCTCATGTCTGGAGTCCAGTTTAGAGGAGATGGCTATTTACATTGCTAAGGTTTGTTGAATCTAATTCTGAATAACATTGCTTGCTATTGTTGAATCTAATCTAATGTATATTTTAACTAGACTTGTAGCTTATACGTTTTGAAATTTTTGTTAGGCCTTGTAGTTTGTATAATTTGATTATTGGAGAGCATCTACAGCTAAGAAAGAAGGCCGTTGCACGAGTTATAGCCGCGCGCTCGGGTATGAATTTTTTTAAAAAAAAATTCTAATGTATATTTTAACTATACTTTTAGCTTATATGTTTTGAAATTGCTTTTAGTGGCTTAATGTTGTAAGGTCTCTTGAAATAAGACCTTCAGGCAATTGGTCAAAGTTTTACAAATAATCTTAGGAATAAAGTCAAAGAAAGTATTTTTAAAATATTAAAATATTTAGCTAGGTCTAAGAAGATTTGTGTTCTTTCGACAGTTTTTCTTAGTTTGTGAAAGTTGTAGACCGAAGTTTTCATAGCCCGATTTTTGCTTCCTGCAAAGAACGATCATGTCAGATAATATAAGTGAAGAACAAAACAGGGAGACAATCGCTAGATTGTGGTCTAACTTGAAAAGAAAAGGTGATGGAAAATGTTATTGTCCTTGCAATATTTGTAAGGGCTTAAATCGTAGAAGACTGCTAATCAAAATAGTTAAGAGACATTGTAGGGAGAATGGTCACATTGAAGGGGGGCATGACTATCATCCACTGGTAAGTCATTCATTATATCATTTTAACAATTTATATACATATGAAATCACTTGATGATGAGTTAATGATCATGGTTTATTTATGTTAATCAATTTTATATAGGTTGATCTTCCCAGGGAAGTACATGATATGAACCACAACAATTCGAAGAATATGGTTTTCAAAGTGGAGGAACATGGAGGTGTAAATATCCA
The DNA here is from genome assembly GCA_028749045.1 of Cupressus sempervirens. Classification (NCBI taxonomy): domain Eukaryota; kingdom Viridiplantae; phylum Streptophyta; class Pinopsida; order Cupressales; family Cupressaceae; genus Cupressus; species Cupressus sempervirens. Next base: position 807,793,052 of record CM053787.1, on the reverse strand, counting down.
AGGTGAAGATAATGAATATCCCATGGAAGATGATGATCATGTGCCAAAAAAAACAATTGAAGAGGATGGTATAAATAAATTGATCCATGACACATCTAGTCCAAGTGTATCTGATCATGATGATGATGATAGCCTCGATGTACCTCTACTTCAGAAGGCATACGAGCCCCTATACAAAGACTCACAAACAACTCTTCTCTCTGTTGTATTGTTGTTGTTGAACTTGAAGGTTATGAATGGTTTATCCAACATAACAATGTTACGTATGTTAAGGTATGTCATATATGTCTTTATAGTTAACAAAGGGTGAATAATGTACCACTAATATTGTTTATATTAACAACTTATATTTTTTGCTGTAGATTGATAGGCGAGTTTCTATTACCATCATCAAATATTCTACCTCGCTCATATCAAGAATTCACTATTGTTATGAAAGATATTGGAATGGAGTATGAAGCAATACATGCTTGTCCCAATGATCATATTATATATTATAAAGAACATGAATTTTCAACACAATGCCCTGTATGTCATATGAGTAGATATCAAATAGATCAACTAACAAAAAAGGTGCCTCAAAAGGTTCTTCATTACATACCCATTATTCCACGGATGCGACAATTATTCAGGTGTAGTAGCTTGGCTCAATTTATGGATTATCATGCATGCAATAGAAGTCGAGATGACATTATTCGAATCCCTGTGGATGGTTCAACATTTATGCACATAGAGGAAAAGTGGCAACACTTCAAAGAAGAACCTTGTAATCTCAGGCTTTCATTGGCAGCGGACAGTGTCAATCCATTTGGAGAGATGAGATCTGTTTACTCGGTGTGGCCTGTTTTTATTATCAATAATAACATTCCTCCATGGATGTCAATAAAGAGGAAGCACATTATGTTGGCAATGATTGTTCCAGGTATCTTATCATTTGATAGTTATTAATTTACATGTACTTGCAAATCTTGCAGTAAAATGGTCACAATAATTATGTAATGTTACTATTCATTCAAGTAGGTAAATATCAAGTAAAAGATATGAATGTATATATTGAGCCTCTTATCGATGAGTTGGTGGAGTTATGGAATGGTGTCACTATGTATGATGTGTCTAGACCAATAGGAGAAAGACAATTTCAATTCCATGCAATACTTGCATGGACAATACATGATGCCCTAGGGCTAACACATTTTTGTGGTATGTTATAGTAAATTCAAGTTGTGCACAATAATTCTAATTATAAAAATCAACATATTTAATAATCCAATTACATCATTATCTTGTAGGTATTCAAACAAAGGGAAAATTTGCATGTCCATTTTGTGGTCCAAAGATGAAATCTTGTCATTCAAAAAGTTTAGGAAAGTAGGTGTTTGATGAGTGTAGACACTTCCTCCATAGGAATCATAAGTATCAAAGTACGGAAAAACCTCTTTTCAATGGGAAAGAAGAGACTACATCAAAGCCACAAAGAATGACACCTCACCTATGGAAGTTGGAATATAATAGAATTAATCATCGAGGTAATGCCATTCCACCTAATGGTTTATGTTTGTAATTTATATATTTCTATTGTGATTTTTGTTGACTAATTGTGTAATTGATGATCGTGAAGGTCGTCAAGGAAATACTAACAACCTTCCAAAGGGACTAAAAAGCTATCCTAGACAATTTAGTAGGTTTCCCTACTACAAGCACTTACAAATTGTGCATTTGTTTGATACTATGCATATTGGAAAGAATATAACAGAGACATTGTGGAAAATATTGGATGGAAGGCGTGACAAAGAAAAAATTTTCAAAATTTGTAATGACATACATGAATCCAATCATGCATTGAAAAATTGCATTCACTCAAATAGAAATAGAGATCAGATTAATATAAGTGACCTTCCATGGTTATTAACGAAGCAACAAAGTGATGCCATAAAAGAAGTCATACGAAAAATTTGATTTCCCACAGGATTTGCTGTGAACATAAACAATCTCATATAAAAAAAAAGTGAATTTGGGCCAGGGCTCAAAACGCATGATTGGCATACTTTCATCAAGGTAACTTATGTTCTTTTGTATTTACAATATATTCATAAACTATGTGTATTGTTCGTTATGTTATGTTAGAAAACAATGAAATGATTGGTTTATAATTATTGCAGTATGTGCTTCCTCTATCTCTCCCAGAGCACTTCAACAATAACATCAAACAAGTGATATACGATCTTGGAAAATATATGAGATAAGCAATAATATCTATTCAATTTGTTGTATATATTTATTATATTCGCGATTTGTTTTTCTTGCTATGTAATCTATTGTATATTATTTTGTAAAGTCTCATATCTATATATTTTTTGTGACTTGAATCTCTTAATGTAGGTGGTTTTCATCTAAAGAAATCCATAAAGAAGATATAAACTATTGGAAGAGAAGAATTCCTCATTTACTATGTGAAATGTAAAAGTGTCTACCTCCAACTTTTTCTATGCACAGGAACACTACCTCATACACCTAGTTGAGGAGATTGAATTGTGTGGACCTGTACACACTAGGTCAATGTGGATGGTTGAGAGGCATTTGAAATATTTGAAGGCTTTGGTTTGACAAAGAGCACATCCTAAGGGTTCTATGGTAGAGGGATATATGGTATACCAGACTATGGTGTACATTATTGAATATCTTCCTAAGTTTGCATCAAATATCCATGTAGATCGCATTTGGGATCTCGAGCCTTTTAAAAAATTAGAAGGGGAGTACTTGATGGGGAAAGGTACATTGAGAAAAGTGAGAGGTAATAAATTATAAGATGTTATTGTAATAAATTATTTCTTAATCTTCAAAATAAATCTGTTGTAAGTTGTCTATTTTTTTTTGTATAGGTGCTCAAGAGTGGGATGCACTACATTTGTATATTGCAAACAATCTTGATTGGATGACGGTATGGATTGAACAATGTCAACATTCTGGTTGCACATTAACATGGGAAGGTGTATATCCATTGGTTAAAGAAGCTCATCGTAATGGAGATTCCAATGTTACGCAAAGGGAAATAGATTTAGCATGTGGTTCAAGAGATTTCCAGGTAAGTACAAATTTATTAATCACTTGTATGTTTATCAACTCACGATACAATATTTTTGATATGTTTCACATATTATTGCAGGTTAAACACCACATGGCTATGTTCTTTAATGGTCAAAAATTTCGCATCAAAGTGTTGGATGACACGAAGAAAACTTGTGATTCAGGAATAACTGCAGTCTTTCAAGTGACTAATATTTCATCTAGAAATGACTTACATCCTCAAGAGTCTGAAAATCGATACTATGGCATTTTGGATGAGATAATTGAGTGTGACTTTAGTTCCTTCAAATTAGTACTCTTCATTGTCAAATGGTACAGGCTACAACTTAATCCAAATGATCCTGATAGAACTGTTATTGAACATGATAATGGATTTACAATGGTTAATACAAGGTTGTTTGAGCCAGTTGGGGATGAGCCTTATGTTCTTCCAAGTCAATGTGAGCAGGTATTTTACTCAGAGGTTCCACATAAACTGGGTTGGTCATTTGTTGTTAGACATGAACCAAGAGGAAGGCCAATAAAGTATAATGCGATGGAAGAAGAAGATACCAAAGAAGTAGAAGATGATGTAGATGGTGATCACGATCGACAATTATTGGATGATGTTCCTGACACAAATTTTCATGAAGAAGAAGAAGAAGATGGTGACGATGATGCTACTACTGATGATGATGATGAAGATGATGTTGATGTTGATGATGATGTTGATGATGATGACGATGATGACGATGAAAATGACGATGATGATGATGGTGAGGATGATGATGATGATGACGGTGATGATGATGACGAGGAAGATGATGATGATGATGATGATGATGATGATGATGATGATGATGATGATGAAAAGGATTATGATGATAGAATTTAGAGGTATGCGATCAATCCTTAATCTATTTAATATTCATTTCTTGATAGAAATATATTTGTCTTATATATATGGTTACATAGTTTATTCATTATCTATTTAAAAGCTACAAGTTTCAACTACAAATAGAATACTGCTAATCTAAATTAACTATTAATCTAAATTAATTAAATAAAACTATTTAAAACACATATTGATGTGTGAATGTATTGAGCCTTATTTTCTTTCAGGTCAAAAGCATTTGTAAGTGTTTAGTTTAGAAAAGGGAATTCATTAAATATCTATAAAAGGGAGTTGTACCTAGAATATCATAGGGAAAACATAATATAAGTGCTTACCCAATTTTTTGGTTAATAATTTTGCCTCCGTAGGTGAGGTAGAGACCCTAGGTGGTCTTGCAATCATTCATAACAAGAGGGACTTCCATAGTGTTCTCACAACACCAACCAAGCATCTTCATAAGATCCCTCTCCTTGATCCAAGCCAACTCCATAACCTATCATAGTGCACACCAAATCCTTATGCCACCTTAGGTTCTACATCTTTGGAATAATCCCATGAATGTCCCTCAATCCATCCAATAGATTCATCCAAGCAATCTAATCAACAAACTATCAAATGCTCACAATGCCTTAATAGGCGCCAAACTTGACTTCACCTTAACTAGGTGTTTCCTCCACCTCCACAGACATCAAACAACTTCAAATAGCATGTCCCCAAGGTGACTAAGCCCTCAACTCATCAGCTGATACAAAAACCCAGTTGTAGCCCTTCACTAGGCCTACTTCCCTAGTAGGCTTATAATGTGAGCCTGATTTAAGTGTTTTATTGTGTACCTTTTAATGTTTTTAAATTTTATGTGATGCTAATGGTGGATGTGATTATGATTATGATGTGATTATGCTCACGATAACTGAATTACATTTTCAGGAAACTGAACCCCTTTCAGGAGCATCCCGCACAGTCTCATGGATCGACAGGTATAAGTCAATACTCCTTATAGACAGTCTATTTAATACACTTATCAATAGTAAGATTGATTTCTTCTAGGATCTCTCGCATTTGTAGGTACCAATGAATAGGTATTTGTTAGAAGTGTCTTCCTTGAGTGAGGGAAATATAGGAATAGAAGAGGAAAGTGAGACATGCAGTTTATCTAGAACAGGGAGATTAACTAGAGGTCAAAGGACTAGAAGGAAATTCGATAAATGCATGAAATTTTTCCTTTCTCAAGGGGGGTCATGTTCTTATGATGATGAGATGGAAGGCAACATCGAGGTGCCCTTGAGGTACCAACATCTACAGAAACATTGGGTACCCAAGGAACTTCCTCCAATAAACACTAATTTTTGTGTTAACGAGAGGATATATCGCATAGCACCATCATCACTACATGGTTTGGGCCTATTTTCTATGGACGGCATAAAGGTGTCTTACAACAAAGTTTTTGAATTGATGGAGTATGTTGGACCATGTTACTATTACAAAAGTTGGATGCATATTGTTAAATATAAAAAAGTATGCGTAGGTATGCCCTCTCGCCAAATTATATACAACAACAAGAAAATAATCAAAGTAAAAGTGTGGCTATATACATTGATGGAAGGTCAAAAGCAACAGGGAATATTGCGGGTTTTATAAATAGTACACAACCTGGGTCAACTATAAAGCAATCCAATTGCATATTTGAGGCATGCGAGGGAAATCATGTATTCATCTGTGCAATAAAATCAATATGTGCAGGGGAAGAGCTTCTTATTGATTACAATTTGAACCGCATAGATACAAACAAGGCTACTATCATGGGGGTGGTACATACTATTAAACCAACTTCTAATCAATGACTCCAACATACCATTTAGTCAATAAAATTTTTGCTAACATTTTTATACTTGATCTTTGACATAGGGGCACAATATGGAGCAACCACCCAGAGGGGATGCTGGTGATGTTCCCGACTCATCTACACATGAGCAAGTAAAAGTCATTGTAATTGTGCAAACTAGATAGAAGCAAAATGTTATTTTTTTAATGTTGTTTTCTTCATTGTTTTGGAGTAATTTTGATAATACTAATACTATTGTTGTCACAGAGGGCTAGTGGTCGGAGGGAGGGAAAGGAACTTGCAGTCCCTGATCAGCAGCCCTCCCCTAAGGAGGACCCTTTTTATATTGATTTAGCAGATACCGATGACCCAATCGGTTCGACTAAAAAGTTGCTAAAGAAAATTGGCAGAGAAATTTTACTTTTGGCAACCATAAAGCCTACTACTCAGGAAATAAGAGAAAGAGGAGCTGAATTGATGCACACCTCTGAAACCTTAAATGTAAGTATTAATGAAATTTTTAATTATAACAAGAGTTCAATAATAGTTTTTATGTTATTCTCTTTTATGGCATTAATTAAAATATGGATGTGTTGTCTTTACAGAGTTTTTTGCATGATTTCGAGCCCCATTCCCATGATGAGGGTGCTACAGGTGGTTCAGGTAGATCGTATGTTCCATTCCCCACTTCTATTTTCCACTGAATATATATAGGAATGATCATAATCATTGACAATACATGCTCAAAAAATCCTTTTTTTAATGCTCTAACAATCTTGTCCATGCTAGTCCACACGTTCTATATTTATGCATGCTCTAACAATTTTATTCTTCAGCTTCACATCAATTGAATCCTATGATGACGCCGCCTCCATCCAGGACAACCACAAACCTCTTTTTGACTACTGAGTGAGCAACACGTAGCTTATAGGAATCAACTGTTGCACCATCTGCTGGTACACAAATCCCTCTTTTTCTCTCTTATGATAGCAACAAACAATTTTTTTTACAACTTTTTAACATCAATTATCATTTTTTCTTTTATACTTTGTGACAAAGACTTATGAAACTTATGAAACTTTTTGCAATAGGAGCTACAACATCATTTCCTGGATGTTCCTATGTTCCTAGTATGAGAACGGTGAAGGATGTCACATTGATCGTCAGCGATGATGACGGCATTCATTTAAAAGTAGCCAAAGTTCTAGGTACTTTAAAGTTATTATTATTCTATAGTGATATAATAGTAATTTAGGTTTTGATCATTCTTCATCGACTAATGATCCCATGATTGTTTTGTAGGGAATGATCTTTTTTGGAGAAAACTTGGTGATGAGTGTTTGCGAATATTCGGGCCCACCATGCATACCTGGTGGAACATCATATCCTAACTAAAACCCCAAACCATTATTTTGATTTCATATCATTGCTATAATAGTTTTCCTTTTCATCCATTTCTTAAACTATATATATTAAAGGTAGCTTCACTTCATTTATGAGTCTAACATGTTTTTTTTTACTTAAAAGGTGGAATAACCAATGCAAACCCTTGAAGGATGATCTTATAGAGAGCATGAACCAACCCTTTGGACCTCGTGCATTCGAGAGAAACAAGCTCCTTGAAAAAGCTGGTTTATGTTTGAAGTATATTAGGGACCAGTACAGAAAAAATTTACGAGATAATCCTAGGTACGAGTGTCCTCCCTATGTTCCCTGAGGCTGAGTGGCAGGCTCTAATTTTGGATGGAAAGTATAAAGCTAACAAGAAAAATAATATTACACCAGTGGAAAGTACAACAAGGTATGTGATACTATTGAGAATCTAATTATGTACTAATTAACCTCTATATTTGTACTATCTAACATATTTCAAACTTTTCATAGATTGCCTGACACATCAAAGACAACAAAGGCAAGACTAGAAAAGCACGGGACACACAAGCTCAGCTCTAGTGGTTTTTCAAAACTTCAAGCAAGAGTTGTAAATATTAGTAAATGAAAAATTGTATCAAATTTTTTATATAATGTGATGGGAAATGCTAGGACTCCCTTATTTAGCTCATCAATTATAAATAGGTCAATAGAATATAATAACAGTAGTGGATTTTCATATTCAATATAAATAATTCAACAATTGAAGTCAGACTCTGCAATCTAGATTAGTGAAGATTCCTTCATTTACTAATATGACATTATTTAAAATCTCACCCTTGATGTTTCCATTTCCATAGATTTCAAACTGATCTTGGGGAGGAGAAAGCTTAGAGGGATGGGTATGATAAGAGTAAGGCCACCCAGCAATAGAATTGCAACATATGTACATGTATGGAATGTTGGATGCCTCAATTGCCCTCCTAACAACTCTCTTTTCTTTGTAAAAGCTTAGCCCTGGTTCTACTAGATTGGCTCTATCTATATCATGCCCAAATTTTGAAGGAAGAAACCTCTGCATCAAAGTTCAACAATTCTTAAGTCTATTACAGTTAACAAGCATTCATGGTAATAATGTTAGGGTCCTATGTTCTGACCTTAATAGTGCCAATTTCTTTAATGGTGTCTACAATCTTAAGCTGATCTGTAAGTTGACCACCGCCCACAATATCAATACCTTGCATGGCCTTTACCATTGAATTATGATCACTTAAATCTCCCTGCAGAACACCCATTATAATATACATGCACATTAATAAGACCCATTACAGAACATGTAGACATTAATAAAATCCATTACAGTACAAATTTTTACAACTATAATATAGCTCATGATCCCAACCAAATTAGACTCATTGATAAGGAGATCACTGATCAAACACCCCTTCTTAACATAATTTCTAAATACCCAACTTCACAACAAGATAGTCAAACATGATTATTTGTGAGATGACCGCTATCTAACAATTTAGCAAACAGCTGCAATAGTAGTTACCATGAACAAACAAGAAAAGCTTAATCATATATTCTAAACCTATATGACTAATCAAAACAATCTACATTTTGTAAAATCAATATTTTAAACAAGTACACACACTTCACAACTATGCCATACATATCTACCACAAAATATTAGTTATGAATAGGGCTAGTGACATACATAGACAATGTTAACACCAGAATCTTTCAATTCATGGAGGCACTTTTCTTTGGCAGAATCATGGGCAGTGATGGGTCTAATGAGAGCATAAGTAGAATGGCCTGCATTTACAACTACAAGAGCAACAAATCAACCAATATAACCAGTGGCTCCAATCACTAATATTTTACTTTTCTCTTCATGCACAAAATCCTCATATGAAGAAATCTCACAAATGGAGGCCATGGTTGGGACTGAATTTTCCTCCAATAGTTGAGAATAAAGGCAACGATTGAAAGAATGAGGGAATGCAGCAGCACTTGCAGCCATTTTTATTTCCAAAGAGCTGAACTAACTCTTACCCAACTTAAGAATTTGGAGAAAATATGTTGGTACAAGCAAAGCATACAAATACGCAACATTTATATAGTAGATTGCTCCATCAAAACTGCTCGATTTTTCTCCTATTATATTGTGATGGATATAGATGATTTGCTATTGATATTTTAACTACCCTCCATTGGTTGATGAAAAAATGCAAGTAAAATTCACCATACCACGCAAAAATGCAGGGCTTAGAGTTCAAGAGATGCCTCATAAAAGAGGATAAGAGAATTGGCTTCCAACAAGGCTATAGAGCTGTGGCTGAATGGCTACGAGCTGAAATTAGTGTGGAAGGTTCTAATACTGATGCATCTGAGCCATAGGTAAATAAGCTAAATGAAATTTATTTCAAATTGAATACTTTACCAATTAGTCTATTTGATGTTAAGTTCCAATATAAAGTGAGTATATCTATTTTAAGAAAGCAATGATAACAATGCATAGGATGTTGCAATGCAACCTGAAAATCCTTCTACACAATTTGTGGATGCCGAAGGTTTGCATGATGTGCATCCCAGTGGTGGAGGTATACATTTTCTATTAAATTTTTTATATGTAATTGCAATTGGTATTTGGATTAACGTAAAATTTTGTATAGTAGCTGTAGAGGATCGAGGGGTCGATGTTCATGACCGTGTTGACGTTGAGTCCAGACAAAATGATGTGGTCAAATAAGGTAAAGAGACATAGTTATGTTATTTAAAATAATTAAATACTTGTAACAATTATAATAAATTATTTTTAATTTAACTCTTTTATTTGTTATTGCAGAGGAACCCCCTTTGCAACAGCATAGGAATTTGAGATCATCAAGAACAGAGAACAGAACAACTGATGAGGGGGGAATTGATGATGACACTGATGCTCCTCTTAGAGCTTACATAGAAAAAAGAAATACAAAGAAAAAAAAAGAAATTATTGTCACTACATACCTTAATTGATAATGACTGTATTTTATGTCTCAATGAATTTAATTATGTACTAATGAATGTTCATGAATTATGTGTTAATGCAAAATATTGATGAATGTTGCATGTTAACGAATCTAATGTGTTAATGAATGTTATCATGTGATATTGATTGAATGTTACATTTTATTAATGGTTGAAAGAATGAATTAATGTTAGATGTTAACGAGGAATGTAGAGTGATGTTAGGGGGAGGGGGGTGGGGCCAAATGAGCTTCCACCTTCACATGGTTGACCCTGTTTAGTAGAGAATATTAATCTATTCTCGAAACAAAGTGAAGCTCAATAAGATACTAACAATAGGTAGAAAAAAGAAGCAATAACAAGCTCCTTCTAGAACATAAGTCTTACCAATTATTTCTATCTTCCCCACACTAGGAATCTCCATCATATTCTCATATGCCTACAAAAAAATTAGAATAACAAACCAAAAAAACTCATATTTTCATGCTTCTCCATGCTTGGAATATAATCACCTTGTTTAGCCTTCCCTTGGCTCTTCATATCCATTGTCTTCTCATCCTTGTTCTCTTTGCACCTTGAGACCTCTACTACTGTCTGCAACATGTCTTCACACCCTTGCCATTTGCCTTGGTATACCAACTCCTGGTTGGTGGCTGTTCTATCCGATTTAGTCATCATTGTCTTTGTGAATATTCTTTGTCCAACTTTTAATGGACACCATATAGAACCAATCAATATCATATCTGCTTCTCCAAGCCTTGTTTCTTTTCTATTTACATCAGCATTTTTACTTCATAGTTTAGAATCTGAATCTAGGAACCATTAGGGACCTCAAGTTTGATCTTCTCAGGGAGGCCCTTTGAAATATCAACCACCACGAGAATGTGAGCATAAGTTGTATGAAGAATATAATCGAAGTTCAAATGTTTGCTTAACTCTTGAAACAAGAATGAACTTCTTTATGAGTACTTCAACTTACCCTTACCCTAATCAAGGTTATAATCAAAGATTGAAACCATAGAAATCTTTAAAAATATTCTTGTAACCTTATGACTCAAGACTAACTTTATCTTATCGTCATCTTTTCGCAACATATATGATGTTAGTATGTATTAAACATACTTGTTATTACCTTTTTTAAAAAAAATTGTGTGCTTTAGCATTGATTTTTGACCATGACATTAACCTTTAAAAAACTCCATGGTTAAGAACATTTGGGTTGGAATGGTGCTTGGGTGGGTAACATCTCAAGAAAGCCCAACGCTTCACCTCCGTGAGCAAACCTAGATGCAATGAGTATTTAGTGTTCTATTCATTCTAATGAGAAAGAAGTTATTGTGAAACACTACTCATAAACATAGACCAATGAGTTTGACTGAAAACTACACAATTGAATCTTGATAGCAACATCACAACATTAAAAAAACTTATAACTTGTTAATGCACAAGAAAATTTTGTGTCAATAACAATAGTTTTTGGCTAGTTGAAAGTAATACTTATCTAAGTTGTTTGTACTTCCTCATGTAAGACATTTGATATTTACTTTATTGATACTAGAAGAAAATATAATGAACTCTTCCTTAGACCGTTGAAGATAATAATGCAACAAAACCAAATCTATAAAAATTAAGAAGAGTGTTGACATAAGAGAAAACAAGAGGAGAAAAGAAACATAAGATATATACTCAAATAACCACCCTACCCCAAAGCACACAAATGTGTGTTAATTCTTCATATAGGTTGTGATACACTCATAAACTCCAATGCTTCATAAGAGATCACCACTCTAATTTCTTATGAGTTCAAATACCATTTCCTTAAAAAAGCCAAATAAAATTGTCCATTCAATCTTCATCCAAGCCTTCAATATGTAGGCCAAAGAACCTACATTGATTTTCCAAAGCCATAAGCCAATACTTGGTTGAGATAGCTCAATTTACTTATGTGATCCAATGCTTCATAAGGGATCTATGTTTGATAAGTATGGTGTTTCATAGCATACCCCTGGTATTATGCTAGGAACACTGGTGCATGATGATGTAGTGGACTGAATTTTATGTTACAAAATTTGTTGTACCTTAAGAGGGGAGACAACCAAATTTTAAGTTGAAGCTTCTGCAATTGCCAATTTTGAGATGACAAAATCTATTATAGGGAATTTAATGTTATTATGGTGAATAAAGAAAAGAGGATGTTATTTTTCAAGAGTGGTTTTGAAAGATTTGATTAGAATATGATTGAAAGAATACAAATGAAAGTGCATGTATTTCCATTAATCATTTGTTTGAGGATTTGATAAATTGTCCTAAATAGCTAGATAAGAGAAACATCCCCAAGATACTCATGGAAAACTATCCTCGTCCTTCAAAGAATGTTATCACAATGCTGAACTAACATATTCTTACAAAAGAGGTTCAAACTTCCATTACATCCATAGGAAGTTGAGGGGTAGTGCTACTATCATGAAATCATTCTAGAATGTCATTGGATGACTTAATAAAATTTTTAGAGCTATTCTTCCGAATGCATTAATTTAGTGATTGCATGATGAGATAATTCCTATGTCATTACCTTCATCAACCATAGAAGAGGAATGTCAGAAATGTTATTAATGATTGCCAGATAATGAAAAAAAAATTGTTCCCATGTTGTAGTGTTTTGTTGAGTGGTTGTCAATTAGAGCATTATGACATATAGGCGATCAAACAAGTCCTCAAGTTTATAAGCAGCACACTTATACTTCCCCTGCAGGCCATTCAAAACATTTGGTGATTCCTTCCAGCTTGAACCTCCACTTCCTCGCAGTTTGATATGTTACTTGGATGGTCTGGCCTTTTAATCAGGCTTCAAATTATTACAGAAATTGTGTTATGGCAAGCCCTAGGCTCATAGCATTGTCTCTATCCATACCTTAATCAATCTGCAAGCTCAATTTAGGATGCAATTTTCTAAAGTCTGCCCAACTAAACTTCCCAAGAAGACCACCCCACCGAAAGGGACGAGACTCTTCTAAAAAATGTGTGTACTATATGCCTAAGGCGGAATAAGTTTTTACCAATGGAAGCCCTCTCAACACATACAATAATATTCTGCTCCTCCCCACCAATCACAGTAGTGAATGGATCCATTCTTGTGGTCTAAGATCTATAAGCCAGGGTGTAATTTATTTTTGGCTGGTATGCCCACATTCTTTGGTAGCTGCTCAAATTAAACAATAATTGTTGTCAACATCATCAATGGCTACTTCCACGTCAGTTTGGTCCCATCTCCTGGCAATAAGAACTATTTCATCAAAACCCCAAATCTTACATGGACATTGTATTTTTATTCTGCCATATTTTGTGCAGCTTAATCCCCGATTCCTTCACTTGCCACACAAATTGTGCCAATAAGGGCCTAGTTTTCTTTTGCTATTTCTACATTGATATTGGTTGGTTTCTATGACATGTTAGCATAAATGTGGGCAACCAATATGCTATTGATTTTCGGAGGATGTAAGATGCTACATGCCTATCAACCCCAAATACTACAAAATACATTTAATTTATAAATAACAATGTGCATGGTTGGGTTTAACGATTAGTTCATCCATGTACTTGGTTCTAATTTGATGAAAACTAAATCTCTTAATAACCTGCCTCAAAAAACAATTTGGCAATTGAGATTGGATATTAAAAACCACATATCTGGCTATTTGGATGGTTTGCTTGTAACTATGTAATTAATGTATTGGATTTCGGTTGGATTAGAATTTTGCTAATACCCATTTTGTCTGAATTGTCAAGGTAGCTCTTCCACAAGAATTTTTTTTTTGCTTTAGATAACTTGCATTTCATTGCAGGTTTCTGCGGTGTATTGATTGGAAAGTAATAGTGGCTCATTTCAAAAAATTATCAAATTTGTGGGATACTTAGCTTCAAAACCTGCACAAACATACTCATGTTAAATATTTTTATGGATCTATCCAAAGAGTTCTCTTAGAGATTGCAAGTTCTTGCAATCCATACTACCAAACGAAATTGCTTCTGTGAAGATTGTGAAACAAGTGGATTTAAAGAACTAATAAAATTTAGAATAGATAAGTGTGATGCAACTAATTGTAGAAGAGATGTTGACTGCCCTACAGAAAGAATTTGGCATCCAAGCTTCCTAACTAATTAAAACTCCTAAAACCTTCTGTAATATTATCAATGAATCCAATACAACATGGATAACTATTTAGCATGCACCCAAATGTGCAATAGTGTACATGGACAAAAGATTTGCAGATTAATAACATTGATCAGTAGTCAACAAGAAAGTTTTCTAGATTACATTTATTTAATTTCCCTGGAAAATTAATTGTAAATGGTACCTTCCACCTCGGTAAACTATCAATAAGCAATCTTCTAGCCCTACCTAAAAGGCCAATATTAGTCAAGAATAGTATTATGTCCATGTTTTTTCATTCAAGTTGCATGAGTTAATATTGCTTCCACTCTATCAATAAAAGCATGATGCACCATGATCTGCTGATGATCTGGATTTACTGCATGACTAGCTAGAACTTGTGTTATTTTCTAGACTTTCTGAAATGAAATTGACATTTGAAAAATTTTCTACCTATTAGGATATCTTGTTTACACCTGCAACACTAAAAGAGATTGTTGTCATTTGGAAAGAATGCATGTTTTTTGCTTCTCAATAACTTTGCTTACATCATTCTTTGTTACCTCTTACAGGAACTAGGATGACGGTAGGAGAGCTGGACAACAGTGTTTGGAGTTCTCTTCGATGATTTAGGTAAAATGCCATTATGCAATTCCATGCTCTATGGTGTTCTGATTTGGTTTGATAGCTTCTTCTGTTGTGAAATTTGGATTTTTAGCCTTTGTCCCTATTTAATACTGGTGTACAAATTTGTTATAGATTTGGAGTCTCGATTTTACTATTGAGTTTGTGTTCCTTATCTCTTCTGTGCTCTTTAACCTTGAGCAGTCAAATGATGAAGACATTGACAATATCCAGTTAGGGCTATGTAATATTGTTCCATGCCTTCACTGGCCTAAATTTAGTTGTTGTAGGTATTGGTCTCTTGGATTGTTTAGTTCTACCAATCCACCCTTCTACATCATTATTCTGCAAGATCCTTGAGGTTGTCAGCCTCTGAAAACTTATACCAAAACCATTCTGCCCTAAAATCCTCATGCTGCTGCTTGTGATGGCCGAGAAATTCAGTTTGCCTATCTTTACTAGTGGCCATGTCAGATTGCATCACCTCCAAGAGAGCTATTGTTTCACACTGGGGTCTTTCTGATGGGATCCATTAAAGTTCAGATAAATTACATCTACATAGGCGGGTGTATGAGCCACTTCTTTGAACTTCATATTTTGCATTGCAAAATTTGCTTTAGGTGTTTTGTAATTAATTAGCATCTCATCATCTTATTCAAATTCCATTTTTATTCTTTGTAACAAGCTCAATTTTACATATAATGATGTGTGTGTTCTGTTCTTCTATTTAAGATAGTATGGTCCTGTAATTCACTAACTTCAATGTCTGATTCCTGTTACTATGATTTAATTTGACACTTGGTTATTGATATAAATTAAAGCAAGCTTGTATATATCTCTATTGGCACAACCCATGGAGCTTCATGCTCATACCAGTGATTCTTTAGCAAGCTACACCTTATGAGAATTACAATGTTATAGTAAAAAGTATAAATTCTAGAAGTATGGGTAGCAAAAAGGAAAGAATATATATTTCATTTAGTAGCTGGAAAAGTAGTGGATATTATATTTTTTAGTCTACTGCAATGAAGCTGCAGGAGTTGCACAATAACAAGCAATGACCTTGAAATGGAGCCATTATTATCCCATGAAATCTATTGTGGCTATTTTCTCCTACAAACAGATAAGACTAGATTATTTGTCCATCTAAGACAAGATTAGATATAGTCATAGACCCATTGATAAGAATGTCCATCTAATAGTCTACAACAAAATGTAAAGACATTCTGACAGAAATTGTTCGTGTGCTAGTTTTTGTGACTGGCTGTATTGAAGATTTATTCCTCTAACAATAAGATGATATATTCATTTCTTATTCAATCAAAACTGACAAGAGAACGCCGGCCTTATTTAATTAGGAACAGTCAAAAATGTTAAAAAAATGTAACGATACTGGTAACAGCACATAAAACTCTAGAACACAGAGATTAAGAACATTAGGAAAGCTAAAATGGGCTAGAGCTGATATGTTTAGCATAATGAACAATGCTCATGCCACAGATGATTGACAGTTGTAGTAGCTTGCCTTTCACTTCAAGTAGTGGGTTCAATTTCATCACGAAGTAACTTGAGGGCCATGTAGGGACTTGATATTGTTGCCTTTTTTAACATTGTAGATCTCTATTATGTGATAGTACAATATGAATTCAAATCAGCATGTCATTGTCTCTTATAGTGATGTCTATTGTGAATGATAACATTTTTGTTAGAAATAGTGAGGGCCCGTTTGTATATTTATATATGTTTGCACTGCTAGCCATTCCCAAATTTAGGTCATTGGTCCCTAACCTTGAACCCTGCATGCCCATCCCCTATTTCTAAACTCTTTAGAACTGCAAGGATTATTCTAAAATAAACAAATAAATGAAAAAAAGTCCCTAGGGGAGTCAAGGGGCCAAGACCAAATTAAGGCCATTAAAGTCATGTGGACCTTGAATTTTGTAAACTCGTATGGACAACGGATTGAAGCTTGATCAAATGCCCATTTTTACCTCTACCTAAAATGTATTATGTATGAAAACACTCTATTTTTTGACATTCACATAGGAAATCATAGCTTGTTTTAGCTTTGGGCATCCAATTTCAAGCACAATAAAGAGATTTCCCCTTCCTAATCAATCTATAGACTATATATTTGAAATATGTGTTTCTAGATTATACGCTGATGTTGCTTGATTGATACCTTCCAGATTCAGGTAATTAAATAGGGTCTTCACATCTGCTCTTTCATGATGCTCCCCTATTTGAAGGCATCAATATTATTGTTCCCTATATGATGCCTGAGCAATGAATCTTTTCTTCCTGAACATGTTCCATGTCTTGTAGTCGTTCATGGGATACTAGATTCAGCTGCTCTTATCTAAAATTCATTAAGTGCCAGGGCATGTTGTAGAGGTTAGTTTCCTGCAAATCTTTGTGTTAGGTCAATGTTTTAAAAGTTCTCAAGAACCTTAAACCAATTAATAATAATGACTTTGATGTTAGGAATCAGGAATATTAAACCACTTGCTATTCTTAACCATTCCTCCTTCCACCAAATTTATGGTTATTCTATTATCATAGTTACTAAAAAACATGGGTATGTTAGGTATTACTGTCAAAGAGGGGACAACGTTATATCAATAACATTACTGGCAGTGTATATAAAAGAAAACATAATTGACACTCGAACACAAAGATGTAGACATATATCTAACCTAAAAACTAATATCCTTTCCTATACATATGATCAGACATCAAAATATTTGACTATTGATTATAGTGGAGGACAACTCTCTTTTTACTAATGCATGACTACTCTTGGATTATTCAAATGAAAAAACATATGTGTTTGATCTTGGCTATGGTAAGAAGATACCAGACGTTTATTTGTAAGTTTCCTTCACCTAAGTTTAGGATGTTTGCACTACCATGGCGATATATTTAGATTGCAATTTAGCTCTCCCTCAAGCACAATGTGGAATCAAAATTTGGTAGAAAGGTGGGGGCCATAGGGGGTGTACTTAACAGTTCCAATCAAAGAAAGGACCAGGAAAATCGCTACCGAGAAAATACCAACATGGACGCAGACGGATTGTATCTGCTCTTTAATATTGCATCCTGCCACAGGCAACTGGGGGCTGAAACGTCGTAGACTTCAACATCTTTATTGGGTTGATGAGTTGTACCCAATGTCGAAAGAATTTGTGCATCCCTAATGTCAGCATCGTAGAAGGTATGCCAAATTTTTGTTGCACACGTTTTTGTCGTAGCTCCTACAGTAATTGGCTCCACGATGCAGCATTCCAAATAATACTATGTCTATGTAATTGTTGTACAACATTGTGTAGAGATAATTTGTATGTAACTACTGCAATTGCTTAATGAAATATACAAAGTACATAGCATTCTTTGTATTGTCTCTTATAAACATATTTGTTTCCCTTACATGTTATACATTTTATTGAGGAGGTAATATAGCCCATACAATCTCAATGTTTGAAAGAGACCCTGGAAATAAAAAATGTTGGGTGTAAAACATATCTAACACATAGCTGTAAAATGATTTCCATTTGTGCAAATGGTTTTTCCATTGCTGGAGTCATATATTCATAACAAATACACTATTAGGGAAGCCTGGAGATGGCTATGAAACAATGTGAAATAAAAAATAATAGATGTAACATTTCTAATACTAAAATAAATGAAAAATAGAATGCAAGCTGCAACACAAACATGGGAGTCCCCTATGTGTAGGAACCTTTCAGGCTCCCTTCCTGCTACACTCTAAAGTTGTGCAACTATAATTGTGTACCTAAAGTTTTAGAGAAATATATTCATTTTAGTCATGTAGCTGCAACTTATAGATACCACAGGACTGCCAGAAAACTGTAAAAAGGACGCCGAGTGCGTTCCACTATCCACCCTTATGAGATTGATTATTTCATGTTCAGAATTTAATGTCTTCCCACTCAAAGCTCTAACATACTAAATGAATTTTTAGGTCTCCTTGACCTTCCCTCAGTCTTAATCGATTATGGATGTAGTATACCATCTTGGTTTCTTTCCTTAAACTTGGTTGTATAAAATGTAACAAGAAGCTAAGTTGTATCAAGGGAAACATGAATTGTAGGGCATTTTATGTAAAAAAAATTGAGTGCTATCATTTTGATAGTAACACATAAATTTGGTTTTCTAGCGTACCTCTACTGGCCTAATCTACTTTGGAATGTGGAATAATCTAGCCGCGTAGTGGAGTCAAAAGATCGAGAGGATGTCATTACCATCTCCAACACCAGCTGAGGGAGCAACAACAAGGCACTGACAAACAATATTTGTACAACCAACCTCCACAATAAGAAGAGCAAATGGAATGGAAGTTTCTTGGCATGCCATCCAATTGCTTGATATGACTCGTAGGCCCATTGATCTAACGCTTTGGGGCTCAACAGCCAAGCAAGTGGGCAGTGAATTGCAACAAAGCTACTACTTGCAAGACACTATAGTTCTATTGGTTAAGGGAGGCCGTGTTACTGAGTTCAATGGAAGAGTACTCAACACCATAGGTAATACACAACTAATGATCAATCTCCAAATTCCAGAGACAGTGGAGTTAAAGTCATGGTTTGATGACAATGTTAAGGACAACGGTGAGCCATCGATTAGCTACACCCCACAACCTCCTGCAGTATTGAGAATGACAATTCATGACATACATGATCAAACTGTGCGTTCTACTTGTGGTATAAAGTGCATCGTGAAAGCAACCATTATAGAGGTCAACACAGATAAGCTATCCTACCCGGCTTGCCCCAACCAAGTGGCAGGAAAGCAATGCAAGAAAAAGTTGTTTGAAAATGCAAATGAAGAATGGTACTATAAAAAATGCGACAAGCAATTTATAGAATGCAATTATAGCTACATGGTCCACCTACAATTGCAAGACCACACTGGGGAGCTATGGGAAACCACATTTGATGAAGGAGCAATACAACTGCTCGACATGACTGCAAACACATTGCTAGAGCTAGCAGCTAAAGATGATGCAGAGGAAAAAGCATGACAAGTTGTCAGGAATGTACAAAATAGGCCACACATAATTACCTTGACATGTTAGGCAATAACATACAATAATGAAGAATAGCTGAATGCAACTGTCATACGAGTTGAATTGGTGGACTATGTAATAGAGAGTAATAAACTCCTTGAACAGATCCTTAAGATAACTACTGAAATAGGAAATAGCCAGTGACAGTAAATAACCACAGGAGGTAGTTAGGAACATGCCTGCTCAATGTAAAAATGAAGTCTTGCTACAACCAAATACCACCATATCATTGTACAAAAGAACACATTAGTATACCGTACTATTGGCACATCTTTCACTTGTATATTTGTCAATATGAACCTAGATTATGAAATAAATATACAGAAAAAGCATTGTGATTAGAAAAAAAAAGAAGGCTTCTGCATTCTACTAACTACCAATGTTATCAAGTATTGTGGCTTGCCTTTCTATTAGTATACACTAATGGAAAGAAATAGATCGATTGTATGAAGCCATTATATTTAAAATTATATATCATATAGCTCTTTCAAAACCTTGTATAAACATATGCAAGAATAGATCATATGAATTCATATACCCCATGATGCATCATGCTTGTGGCGGGGCCGCTGTGGTGGCGACGACAGTTGGCGTCGCTGCCACAGCGGCCCTGCCATATTGCTAACCACGAACATCACAATTGCGACATTCACATGCGCATTGCAATGAAATAAGCATCGCATGCATAGTGACACCGTCACAATTGCGACACATTTGCAAACATTACGACGGTCGACAGTGTCGACACTAGTGCTACCACGCCGCTAGCACCGTCACAAGTTTCCAAGGACGTCGCAAGTGTGATGCCCATGGAAGAACTATAAAGGCTCCCACCTTAGCAAACCCGTGGGCAGATTTCGATGCCACCTTGTCGCAATGCATGGAGAAGATGTGAAAATTGCGATGGGAATCACACACATTGCGATGGGAGCCGTGCCAAGTTAGAACGTTGAACTTGCGACAGATAGGTGTCAAAATTGCGACGTCCAAGAATAGACATCATAATTTGTGACTAAAAAACAATGATGTCTACTACCGTCGCAGTGGTGACACATTTGCATTGCAATTCTAACGCTTAGCTGTCGCAAATCGATGCCAAATGTATTAGTGTTTCTAATCTACAATTAGATTGTCAAGTTGTGTGGACAAAAGTGTCACTTTCAGAAATAGGACCTTTATTTGCTTTGTATTACTTCAAAATTGTTGTATATTCTAAATTTTCAAATTTATAATCTATTAAGAGCTTGTAACCAAAAAAATTTGAAGTCCACGATGTTGGCATTAAGTAATATTTGCCATTAGTGACATCACTAATTCAATTCTTTGTGATTACCGAGCTCATCACTTAGTTTCCAGTATCTATCGAGCATTCCATTGTTAACTAAGTTTTGCAATTTACATTGAGCATTTTAGAAGCTATCAAGTGAATATAGACAATGTGAAGTCAGTAGTTACCACTAAACAATACAGTTACTATTGAGCTTTGCAGTGTCTACTGAGCAATCAATATGTGTGATGGGAAAGTTAGTGTAAATAGAGTGATGAAAGAAGTAATGTTTATAGAGTGTAGCAAGGTAAACATAGCATCCAGTATATACTGAGTGACACTATATCTACTAAGTCACCAATGCTCACCAAGTTTGAAGCTAAATCATGTGATTAGCATGGACCAAGCCTTCACTTATACTAAGTGCATGATGGTGCCAAGTAATATAGTGGATCTCAAGTGTTAGAAGGTCACCAAGTTAGCTTCTAGAACCCGAGTTATCTTATATTGGGTTTACTTAGTAATGTTTTGTTCACTTGTGTTTTGGTTGAGCTTATAGTTGTATGAATTAGAATGGTGTATATATATATATATATGTGTGTGTGTGTGACGTATTGTATCATACCATTGTATCATGGTGTAATAAATGTAATGAATGTATGAAGGATTATAAGAAGTGCATGCGAATGTGTATGAGCAATAGTACAAGGGATTTAGCAAGGTGAATATAGGAGCAAAAAATATTTATCTATCACATGAGGTGATTAGTGCTTAAAGGTTCTAATCAAAAATCAAAGTTGTAAGTAAGATCCCCTATTTCATCCTAACAGGTGAATTAGTCCTAAATCCTTTAAAAAGGTAGACTTAATAGTATTTGTATAAATCTCCTAACAGAGTGCATACTTCATCGTATGTTTTCAAATCCTCTAACAAGGTGGACATAGTATTCCTATTTTCTCTTAATAGGACAGATTACCAGAAGTGGTCAATGTAAGCCTTAACCAGCCAAATTTATGTTGTAGTAGTGAAGTTTTCTAGGTATCATCCCCACCCTAGTTTTACTTTCTACTTGGAAGGTTTCTAGGTCACCAAAAATTTGTTTTCCATGTGTTATGAATGCTTATCTTTCAGTTCTTATACATGTAGTAAAGTAAATAAATTTATGGTGAATGATTTATACTGATTAAGTGTTGAATTAATAAAAATTTTTGAAGTTACTAATTCACCCCTCCCCTCTTAGTAACTTAGCAAGTCTTGATTATTTCCAATAATTGGTATTAGAGCATTGTGGTTCTCAAGATAAATTTTGAGAGCTTGAGCAAAGATCAAAGACAATGGAGATATTCAGACTTGACAAAGAAATTGAAAATGAAAAGATAGATCTAGAGATGGCCATAGTTCAATTTAAAGAAGAAAAGGAGCATCCTTCTCAATCCTTAAAAAGAAGGAAGTACTTGTGAATCAGATGAATGAACTTAAGTATGTTAAAGAAAAGATTAAAGACTTTTTCCCTTTAAGTAGTTCAGATGAAGCAAACAATGTAATCAAAGAAATCCTAGAAAAGAATGGATCACTACAAGAAGAGGTAAGCAAACTCAAAAGAGAATAGGGAATTCAATCAATAAGACAATGTGAGATTTTAAAACAAAGAAATAATGCAAAATAAGATTTGGAGGCAAGAAACATTGAAGAACAAAATCAATCCCTTTTGCATGAAGACCTTATTGATCAAATCTTTGAAGCAAATGGAGAAATCAAGATTCTCAAAGCAAAAAATGAAAGAATAAGAAATGATCTGAATTTTGAAAAAAAAATTAATGAAAGAACAAGGAATGAGATGAGATCTAAAAATCAAATAAATGAAAGATTGAAGAATGATCTAAACACTGAAAAACAAGTCAATGAGAGAATGGTGAAATCCCAAGAAAACATAAATCAATTGAATTAGAAAAATAAGAAAAATCTTCATAGACAAAAAAGTAAAGTAGGACTTGGATATGAGGAAGAAGGTTAATCTTCCAAGCAAGGTGCCAAAAGAAATCAAAAACCTACTTGCAATCATTGTGGAAAAGTAGGCCACACATCAAACAAATGTTAGAGCAATGGAAAAGTAAAATTCAATGGAAAGTGTTGCAATTGCAATCAGCATGGTCACAAGCCTAATGAATGCAAGGAGAAACCACAATTTGAAGGTAAATGTCACAAATGCAAGAAGCAAGGTCACAAGGCATCTGAGTGTAGATCAAAACCATTCAATCCAAGTAAACAACTTGTAAAGGCAATATTTGATTGGGACTACAATACTTGGTGAAAATGACATTATTGTGGAGAATATGGACACATTGGCATAAATTATGTAAGGCATCACTTACAAAAGAATGATACTACTATAAGATGTTATACATGCACTAAGATTGGTCATATAGCTAAAAACTACATGAAAATAAGTAAAGTTGAGGATGAAAAGAAAGCAAGAGTAGACAATATTAGGAAACAAACGAGGTAGCAATGGATTCGTAAATCTAATAAGGAAACATGTTCAAATCATGGAAGTGAAGTCAGTCAAAAAATGGGTGACTCCATCATGTCAAATTAAGTTCTTAAGGAAGAACTTGGAATTGTACTCACAAAGGTAATATCAAAAAAAATCATATTTCACCGAGTTAGATCAGACTCCATCAAGAAAGATTGGTTATAGACTCTACTAAGCAAGGTCAAGAATAATAAAGTTTGGTTTGTTCATCGAGTTGCAAACCTTTATCAAGTTTGGTTAGTGAATGACAATCTGTCATGCACTGTGTCATTATGATGTTGAGCATTAATGGAAATTTTTCAACAAGAAGGGCACAATTCATTTTCATTCTTCACCATGATTACAACATTCACAGAGTAGAGTGGTTTGAAGGGAGTCTAAGGGTTTTCGAGAAAGTTTGTAGCAAAATCATCAAGGAATTTACTCACTTACCAAGTAGTGATGGCATCTAGAAGTGGTAGCATCAACAAAGCAAAAAAGGGTTTTGAGATGCTAGTCAAGGGTGTGGAGTGGAAAGTGCCTAATTTAAAACTTGTTTGAGCCATTACAGAATCTATTGATCCACATAGAGCTCAGTTTCAGATTCCTCCCAAGGTACTCCTGATTAATGGTATCCACACTCACTTTAAATGCACTATGCAAGAACTAGGTACTCTTGAGATGGATAGTGTTTTAGTTGATATGTGTGTAGATGGATCTCTAAAACATGAGCACAACCACTCAGAAAGAAAAGGGTTAACTCACATCCCTCATTTTCCAAGAAAATTAAAAGTTAAGTGGACTTAAAAGTTAAGTTGATAAGATATATACTCAACTGAGTTCATAATTGGAAATTTTGGTTAGAACAACCCATATTGATCACCAGGAAAATGATTCATAAGATTATGGGTCTTCCCATGTTGAACAAAGTTAAAACCACAAAAACCCTAGGTTAGGAAGAATTATACAAGAAAACCCTAGCTAGGTGAGATGGAAGAGGTTTGAAAATTGAGAATGTTACTGATGTAGAGCTTAGATTCAATATTCACATCAGTGCACATAAAATCTACAGCTCTAGTTTGTTGAATAACATGTCATGTGAGGCTATGGACTTGGCCTATAAGGTTGTGAAGAAGAATCTTGAGTTTGACTTATCAAAATTGTTGTTAAACAACTAAATAAGAACATGGATAGCATAAGAACATCCAAGAATAACCCCTACAAATTTGGATCATTACTAACATGTCTCTTCTTCTATGTGCAAAAATTATTTCCATCTAAAGGATGTATTGTATGGAGGAAGGACACCCCTATTCTATATTAGATCAATGAGTTTATAGTAGAGATGGGTGAGAACTTTGAAAGGGTAATGGATAATTACTTTGAAGTGTTCAAGGAGAAAATGAACAACCAATTTAAAATTCCCCCCAAGCTTGTAGAAGATTAAAAAGATGATGTTTGTTTTATGGTGGACTATGACAGAGTGTACATTTAGGCATTTAGACCTAGAGTGGCATGGGTAAAACCTCTTCCTTATAAGGTTAACATTGATGAAGCCAAATATATCATTGAAGCCCTAGTTAATGAACCAATTGATCCAAAGCTTCCTATATTTGGGACATATGAAGAAGCTAAGAGAAGAATTAAACTAGGCATCAAAATCCCTCAAGCTCTTAATAGAGGTAAGAAGAGGGTAGAAAAGTTGAAAATAACAAAAGGACCTATAATGATTACCAAGGGTAAGGGAGAAGATGAAGAAGATCCTAATGATGAAGAGGAAGAATCAGAGAAAGAGGTGGAGCTAGTTAGAAAGAAAGGTAAGGTGATCATCACCAAGCCTCCAAAGCCCACCACAACTATATTCACCAGGAGATCTAGGAAGAAAGGTGCAAAGGATGATAGTGAAGTTGAGTTTCATTGACCTCCACCCACATATATGGAAAGGTTAAAATAGATAAGGGTTGGAGTAGGAATAAACAACTTCAAAGCACTAAAGTATGAGACTTAGACTCTTGCAGAGAAAAATGAGATTGAAGACTTAATAATGGAGAAGTTGGGAACATGGAAGCTCTCTCCAGAACAATTTACACAAAAAGTTCCTAGAGTATTACTGGATAGGATTAGAGTTAGATGGGATAATACCATCCAAGTTGTCAAAGATATATTTGGACAAACTCTTAAATAGTTGGTACCTAGTCTGACAAAGGTAGAGGTACACAAGGTACTAAAAGAACATGAGAGAAAAATGATCCTTAAATTTAATCCATGCCACATACTAATGAAGAATGTAGAATCAGTAGTCAAGAATGCTACTAATATTTGGAGAGATATCTATCATCTTAATAAGCCTGCTATAGATCTAGTTAAGATCAAGGATGATGATAGTGACCAAGAAGAAGATGATGAAGATGATAATACTCCTTCAGTCATAGTTATAGCTGAGGACATCCAAGATTTGATGAAGGAGAGGGAAGAATAAAGGGAGGAAGAAGTTGAGGAGGAGGAAAAGGAGGATGATGAAGACCCTGTGAGGATTGCAACAGAGGTAATTACGTCCCTTCCTCACTCTCAACCAAAGACTGCCATATCTTCTATGGAGTTAGCTTTAGCAAGCATGATTGTGAGCACATCAACTATATCAGTAGCTAAATTATCTCTTGCTACCTACCAGCTCCAAGTAACTTCAATGGAAGTGTCAAGCACTTCATCTATTGAGCTACAGGAAATTTCTTTAGCTATTGAGTTAGCCACTTCAACCACATTATCAGCTTGCATAGTAAGTGGTTCACCCAATTCTACAGTTTTGTTAACTTTAGCATTGACAACATCTACTTTTGTTCCAGCTAGTTCTTCTATAGTAGATACTTCTATAAATATTCCATTGATTGTTGCATCAATTTTGGGAAGTGTTTCAATTTTGGATGTGGTTAGTACTCTTGTCAAAATTCCATTAATTAGTCCTATTTCAATTTTCACTGCTAGCCCTACTATCTCAACCATTGTCTCAATTCCTAAGTTTAAGTCAGTAATCCCAAAAGTAGAATGCAAGAAACCATTAAAGCTTCTGATTGCTGGGAAGGAAATTGAAGAAGACATTAATTTGGATACTAAGATAAAGATACCCAAGATAGACTTTGACATTTCCATAGTTGAGGAAATGAGATTGGCTAGCCAACTCTTGGAGAAGAAGGCTAGGAAAAAGTAGCTAAGGTCAAAAAGAGATAGGGAATACAAGATTATTGAAAATGCTAAGAATATTATTACTGAGGCTATAGGTGTTAATGTGGATTCCACTCAACACATTTTGCTATAATTAGAGGAGGTTCTACAAAAATTCAATGAGGACTCTACCAAGTAGGAGAAACTTATTCACAAGGTAGAAAGGAAGTTTGACAATAAAGTGCTTGAGCACATTGCTCAACACATTGCAATGAAACAGGTAGAATTGTCCACAATTTTGGAAAACTTGGAAAACTCTTGTACAAATGTGACATCACTTTTTACAAAGCTATGTGATGTTTTTTTCTTTAATAAGGAAGCTAATGAGAAGTTGAGTAAAATTGATGTGGATATACAAGCTAGTGCACAAAGGTTGTAGCTTGACCCTAGCTCAAGCTCAACTCATTAGATCAAGATAAGGTTTCTTGCAGATATGTAGGAAGAACTTCTTAGAGAAGAGGAAAGGATTAGATCTATACTGATAGACATACAAAACATGATATTGCCAATTATGGACACAATGCATTACACATTCCAAAACATTGGTCTAGGACAACAACTTCTTAGTGGCAGACCACATAATACAACTGTCAGCAGAAGTTCATGTAGCTCTCCATACAAGCCAAATTTTGCAAGATAATTGGGATAAGACTTGCACTTATTGTAAAGGTATATGTTGATTTTCTCTCTCATTTTGGTGTTACTATGTAAATAGCTTGTATAGCCCTTTGAAATTATTGTCAAAAAGGAAGAGATGAGAATAGAAAAAAGGGGGAGATAATATAGTGAAAGAGGGAGAGAAAATATAATAAAGGATGTATTATGATCTAATAGACATGTGTACAAAATACATGACATGACTATGTGCATATGTATATACATCATGTCTTATATATAAGGGAGATATATGCAGATATGTATATA
This sequence comes from Cupressus sempervirens, assembly GCA_028749045.1. Lineage (NCBI taxonomy): Eukaryota > Viridiplantae > Streptophyta > Pinopsida > Cupressales > Cupressaceae > Cupressus > Cupressus sempervirens. Next base: position 807,765,104 of record CM053787.1, on the reverse strand, counting down.
CAATAGCTTTACAAAGATAAATTTTGAAAAATCAAAATCAATATGTTAGCTTGTGTTAAAAAGTTTTGGCTTATAAGTGTTTGGTCACTAATGCAAAAGGGGGAGATTATTGGCATTAAGTTATATTTGCCATTAGTGAAAACACTTATTCAATTCTATGTGATTATCGAGCTCATCACTTAGTTTCTAGTATTTGTCAAGAATTCTAGTGTTATCTAAGTTTTGTAGTTTACACCAAGCATTTCAGAAGCTACTGAGTGAATACAGACAATGTAAAGATTAGTAGTTACCACCAAATAGTATAGTTACTACTAAGCTTCATAGTGTCTACCAAGCAATCAGTATGTGTGATGAGAAAGTCAGTGTAAACTAAGTGATGGAAGAAGTAATGTTTACCAAGTGCAGCATGGTAAATACAACATCTAGTATCTACCAAGTGACACTATATCTACCAAGTGACCAATGGTTACCAAGTTTGAAGCTATGTCATGTGATTAGGATGGATTGAGCCTTCACTTCTATTGAGTGCATGATGATGCTAAGTAATGTAGTGGTTGTCGATTATCAGAAGGTCACTAAGTTAGCTTGTAGAACCCAAGTTATCTTCTATTGGGCTGACTTAGTAATGTTTTGTTCACTTATGTTTTGGTTGTATGATTTGGAATGGTATATATATATATATATATATACATATATATATATGTATATATATATATGTATATGTATATATATATATGTATATATATATATATATGTATATGTATATATATATGAATGTGTGAAGAAATGTAAGAAGTGCATGCAAATGTGTATCAGTAGCAGTACAAGGAATTTAGCAAGGTCAATGCAGGAGTAGAAAAGATTTATCTGTCACATGAGGTGAGAAATTCTTAAAGGATCTAATCAGCAATCAAAGTTGTAAGTAAGATCCCCTATTTCATCCTAATAGGTTAATCAATCCTAAATACTTTAACAAGTTAGACTTAACAGTTTTTGTATATATCTCCTAATAGAGTGTATACTTCATTGTATGTTTGTAAATCCTCTAACAAGGTGGACCTAGCAATCCTATTTTCTCCTAATAGGGAAGAAAGTGTTCAATGTAAGCCTTAACTGACCAACTTTATGTTGCAGTAGTGAAGTTTTATGGGTATCATCCCCACCCCAATTTTACTTTCTACTTGGTAAGTTTCTCGGTCACCAAAATTTTGTGTTCCATGTGTTATGAATGTTTATCTTTAAATTCTTATACATGTAGTAAAGTAAATGAATTTATGTTGAATGATTTATACTAATTAAGTGTTGAATTAATGAAAAGTTTTGAAGTTACTAATTCACCCCTCCCCTCTTAGTAACTTAGCAAGTCTTGATTATTTCTAACACACAAAGACCAATATTGGCAAGTGTCTATTGTAATCACACTACTTATAAAGTTCCAAAAGCATCTATTGTGGGGGGTTTCTTGATTAAGTAAAAAAAGGGGGTGTTCTTGGTGTTTTATTCCTCTTTTTTCTGTAGTTTTCTTTCTTTTTTTGCATCATGGGAAAATTTAAGTTTCCAATATTAACTCCACATAACTATGCTACATGGTCCATCCAAATGTGGTGTCATTTAATCCATAATGGAGTTTCTCAATATGTAGGTGGTACCCTTCCTAAACCAATAGGTGATAATGTATCAGTAAGTGATATGTCAGCTTGGGATGCAATGGATAGGAAAGCCCTAGGTGATATATGTTTGGGGGTTGATGACAAGATTATGTATCAGATTTGGAAGTCTTCTACATTTAAGGAAGCTTGGGATATCCTCAACAACCTATATGGTAAAGTGTTTGAAGAAGATGTTTTCAAAATTGAAGATGATCTTGTCTCCTTAGATCCAAAGACATTTGATTCCATACAGGATTTTATCATAAAGGTGAATGAATGAAGAACAAAGCTTACTGATTGTTTGAATCCTATTAAAGATGATAGGTTGATCTATCTTATACATAATAAGTTGCCATTGGAGTATTGCACATTTGTTTCTTCTTATAACACCTCAAAGACTACATTAAGGTCTACCTATGAGAAAGTCTCTTTTGATGACTATGTTGAACTATTGGAGAAATAAGAAAGTAAGTTGATATCAATGAGGATTCTCAATTCACCTAAGTCTAAGGCATTAGTGGCAAATAATGAGGGTTCTTAAAATTTAGTTGGTCATTAAAGTAAAGGGAAAAAATAAGAAATGGAAGAACAAAAAATTAGAGGATTCATAAAAGACATATCCATCATCAAATCAATAGGGAAAGTCTTCCTCTAATTCAAAAAATAAGGGGGACAACAATAAGGAGAAGAAAAAGTGTGCCTATTGCAAGAAATTGGGTTATGAAGAACATGAGTATTATCATTAAAATATTGATGATTTGAACAACATCATGAAGAAACATAATGTTCCATTGCCTAATGCTTATAAGGAGAAAGGATTTTCTTCATATTCAAAGGGAAAAGGGAAAGCACTCATAGAAAATTCAAATTCTTCAACATAATGGATTCTTGACTCAGGTACCTTATATCACATGGGTTCTTCAAAAGATGATTTTTCTTTATTCAACTAGTCAAAGGTGTTGCGAATATTTGTTGGAGAGGATACCAAAATGGAAGTTGAAAGAAAAGGAAATGTAGAAAGGGAAAATGGAGAATTCAAAGACTTTCTCTATGTTCCAAACCTAAGTTCTAATCTCCTCTCAATATACCAAATCACTCACCTTGGAGATGGTCATAGAGTTGAGTTCCTTCCTAAATCAGTAAAGGTGCATAGTCTACAAGTTGATTTAGTGGTTGCAATGGGAAAAGTTAATCATGACAAATGGTTGTATTCTTTATCACATTTTGTGCCCAAGTATCCTTTACAGGCCTTTTTAATACAATCCAATTCAATAATCCAATTATGGCATGAGTGGTATGGATATCTTGCCTTACACTCTCTTTTGGAACTTTGCACAAACAAAAAGGTCAAAGGTACTACACATCTTCATGGGAGATGAGACCAAAATGGAAGCTAAAGGAAAAGGAAATATGGAAATAGAAAATGGAGAATTTAAAGATGTTCTCTATGTTCCAAACCTATGTTTTAATCTCCCATCAGTTTACCAAATCACTCACCTTGGAGATGGTCATAGAGTTGAGTTCCTACCTGACTCAGCAAAGGTTCATAGTCTAAAAGATGATTCAGTAGTTGTAGTGGGGAAAGCTAATCATGAAAAAATGTTGTATTCTTTCTCCCATTTTGTGCCCAAGTCTCATTTATATGCCTTGTTAACACAATCCAATTCAATAATCCAATTATGGTATGAGCAGTATGGACATCTTGCCTTCTTCTCTCTTTAGCAACTTTGCACAAACAAAATGGTCGAAGGTCTACCCAAAATCAACTTTTCCACAGATGAATGTTCAATAGGTATAGTGGATATCCATCTAAAGGGGAAGTTACATACAAGTAAGTCTTTAAGAGCACCAGTAGTTCTTCAAATTGTTCACATGGTACTAGTAGGACCTTTTGCCATGGCTTTAGTTAGCTAAGGTCACTATATACTTAATTTCATCGATGACTTTTTAAGGTACACTTGGATCTACTTCATTCATCATAGAAATTAAGTGTTGGATAAGATTCTAGCCTTTAAGACTCATTTTGAATAGAAATCAAGGAAAACCATCAAAGTTCTAAGGATGGACAATGAAAGAAAATATGTGAACATAAGACTTAAAGACTTTTGTAGAATTGAGGGAATTGATGTTTATAATCCACCAGCATTCAATCTACATGTGATAGATGTTGTAGCACTAAGGATAATAACTCTTAAGTCCATGGCAAGTTGCATAATATAGGACAAGTCTCTAGATCCATCACTTGAAGTCAAAGAAATCAGTAGTACCAATCACATATTTAATTGGTATCCTCATCTATCCTTAGATGGAAAGACTCATTTTGAGTCATGGTGTGATAGATTAAAAATTCTTATACACTTTAGAGTCTTTGTTTGTCAAACATTGGTAAATAGATCTTCTAGGGGATGCAAGGCACCATAACCTCAACCTTGTATTTTCATCAGATATGAAGACAATGTGAAGGCATACAAACTTTTGGATCCAGAGACACATCAAATATTTGTGGAGAAGTATGTACACTTTGAGGAACATTCACCAAGCTTATCCTCTAATCCTCTCCACACATCATACCATGTGGAAACTAATAGTGACACCAACAATATTACTTCAATAGATTTATACATGTGGGGTTCTATCAAAAGATGCAAAGAGAGGTCACAACATCAGCATCTTCCACATGTATTTATCACCATAGTGATAGGTCCAACACAATAGGGTACATCCTACCTTCTGGCTCTAGCTTTTATGGGTGGCTTGTTCATAGATATTGTAGGTTAATTTGTGGAGTCCCACATTTCAGATTTGGAGGATAGCATTGATGATTTGCATCTCCCTTTGATGAAGCTGACACTTCTTTAGTTGTCATGAGGGTTCTTTTTGACCCTCCTTTCCATTCTCTACATGATCGAGCCTCATAGGTTGAAGTGATTGTCGATACTTATGAATAGTAGTTGCAGAGGGCTTCTTTATCATTTAAGGAGACAAACAATTCTTTGAGATAGGTTCTACATTCATCCTTCACAGGGATAGGTGAGCAAGTTTCAGAGACTACAATTATTCATGGGATTCTTTTCACACATAGCAGAAGTGTCTCATTTTTACCCATGCCATTGTTTCCTCCAAAGGGGAGGAACACCATTCTACAGTCTTGGATTAGCTTCTACATTAGAGTAGATATCACTAATCATCACTCTTCCTTGGGGGGGTGGGGGGAGGGGTTGGAGTAAGACTACCTTGTCTCTCTTCCTTGATGCATGTCATAATGGGGGAGTCTTGATTACTCCATACATCCATACATATTTCATCTCTCTTTTTGGGGGAGGTTTTTTCTCATGAGGTTTTCCCTCTTTCTCTACTTTATGAGAGATTACATTTGCATTATATACATGGGTACCTAACATGGCCTAGTAGGCAAGACCTATCATGCATTTCATCTTAGATTTTGTAAGCTTAAGTGCATTCCCCTAAGTTTCACTTAAAGTGGGGGGGGGGGGGGGGGTGTGTTTGTGTAAATGATTATTTACTATTTACACTTTACTTAAGTTTACTTAGCTTAATGCATATTTTATTATTTATTTATTAGTCACCTAGGAGTATGCATACTCTTTTGAGTTGTCATGTTGACAACATAGGAGTTAGCACTCTAATTATGCATATGGTGTCTACACATAGGAGTGAGCCCTTTATTTGAGCACATGGTATCTACAACATCTTTACATGTGAGACACCTCATCATGCTTATCCTCTTAATTGGAGGATATGTTTTTAGTTGTCGTGCTTATCTCCTAGTACATTCTAGACACATTGTAGATGCATCTTAGTGGCCTTTATATACATGCTATATACTTTGAGATAATTGATTCTCATTTTGATCATACTCTCTTGGTCTACTATTTTTCTTGTCCTTGAGTTCCTTGATCTTGAGTGAATTCTCCCTAAACAAAAATCTTAAATGGTATCAGAGTTATACCAAATTGTTCCAATTATAACTCAAAGATTAAATGCAAACAAGTATTTACTAGCTATGGCATTTTTCATACATTTGAAGTAAAATTGATTTTGAATTTTAATATTGTGCTTGATGCTTATCCATAATTTCTTCATATGTAAACTAAACTAATTGATTAGTGCCTCATCTATTGGGAATTAGAGTCTCTCCAATTTCCTAACCTAGTTGACTACATTATAATCAATATTATCAGCAATTCTTCCTAAAACTCATTCTCACAAAAATCCTTCTTATTGCCTAGAGATCCTATTGTAGACACCTAAATCTAATTACGTCAATAGGTAATTGTATTTAGTCATCTCATAGGACATTATTTATTAAATATTTACAATTTAATTAATTAATTGTCATTCCCTAGTTAATTAATTGATTTAATTAACTATAGTCCAATTGATAAAATCAAATGATCACCCAAAATTAATTTATCAATTAACTACCTATTTCTCTATTAAATTGAATAAATCTTCAAATCTATTCAATTTAATTCCATACCCCCATTTTGTTAAATAAATCATTTAATAAAACATTTAAAATCCTAAAAATCCCCCTAAACCCTATCCTAACCCCTAATCCAACCCATTCACCCATAATAACCTCACTTAACCACCTAACTAACCCATCCCATCAAAGCTAAATCACTTACTCCCTAACCCCCCTTCTAAGCTAATCCTAATCCCTATCCTAAACATATGCACAACTTTAAGCAAGGGTTAAGACTTGCTAACCCAAGCCAAAGTCAAGAAACTCAACCACACCTCTTACATCCTCATTAATGACTCTTACACCTCTTACACCTCCCTTAATGAGTCTTACATCCCTCTTACATACTCAACCTCCCTCATTACTCCTTTGACCAACCCATATCGTATCCTCTCACATTCATCCTCCTTGTAACAAGTGTCACTTCCTTATTGGTGCTAAACAAGCACAATCCATGTGCTTCCTTTTGAGTGCATCTTGACCCTCCCTCACCATCTTGTCATCTTTGCATCCTAACCATCCATCTCTCTACCCTTGGCCTATAAATGGAACCCTTTGATGCAGAAGCATCTAGAGGTATAAGGGCAATCCCGTGTCACCAAAAAAAAACCTAGACATAGTTTTTATTTTATGTGTTTTCATTTATAGATACCCATTTGGGTCAAATAAATGTTCCAACTCTCATAGTTCCACTATTAGTGTTCTGGGTTAGAGTTTTTAAGCACCTTGGGATATGTGTAAATGTTGAAAAAATAGGACTATGTAATTGAGAAAAAATTATGATTAGTTAGAAGGTGTAAATTGGTGGGATGATTATAATTGTAATTTAGAACATTCCAAAAAAAGAATTAGGTCAAAAGGTCCCACGGTTTGAAAGTTATTGCAATTTTTTGATTTTTGGAGGCCTCCTAAGAATGCTTCAAAGTTAAGTTAGGGGCATTAAATGACCTCATATAGGGTCAAAAATGGGGGATGAGAAAATATAGTCCATAAGGCTCTAGAGCACTCTGAGATCTTTTTGAAAATGTAAACGATTCGTCAATCAGAGCTATGGTTCAAAAGTTATGCCTCCCAGAAGTTTGGCTACCATTTTTGGATTCTTCTAATTTTGTGTTGATTTCTAGTGCAACTTCTAGAGCCTTCTTTTTGGGTGGTGGATGCCAACTAGCACCTTTTAGAATGTATTCCTAATCCTTAACCCTTTGGGGTCTATTTAAGAACATTTCTGACATTGTAAAAGGTAGTTCAGAGTGGAGATTGAGAGGAGGTATTGAAAGGAGAAATTATCTCTATATTTATACTATTGTAAGCCCATAGGGCATGTTTTGAAGTCTGTTTTCTCTATACTAATTGTATTAGCATTTTTCATAGTTAATAAAGTTTTCCTTTCTTGTTGTGTCCATTCTATTATTTTGCTTGACCCCATCAAGTGGTATCAGAGCAAGGTTTTCTTGAGTGTGTAGACAGAGCGCCGACTATGAGGCAGTTTGCACTAGGACTGTGTGGTTGTGGGTTTGAGTTAAGAAGATGCCTCCATAAAGAGAGCATGGTGGAAGGGTTAGAGATATTAATCCTAAGGAGGTTAGAGCCCTCCAAAGGCAGGTTCAAGCATTGTAGGAGGAGCTCCATAGAGGAACAAATATTGCCACAAGTGACGAAAGTGAGGACGAAAATGAAGAAGAAGAAATTGGATAGGAAGGGGAAGTTCTAAATCAGGTAGAGGAGAGGATTTTTAGGGCCATTACTAATTTTGGAAAAAGACCTACAATTGATGTGCGTGTATTTTTAGGAAATTTAAAATTGGATGAGTTGATTGACTGGATCAATGAACTGGAGGAGTACTTTGAGTATGAGGATATCAAGGATCTAGATAGGGTTAAGTTTGCAAAGCCTTAAATGAAAGGCCATGCCAAAATTTGGTGGAAAGAGGTTCAATTGAAAAGAAATAGAAGAGGAAAGATTAAGATCACAAGGTGGATAAACTAAAGAAGCAGTTCTTTCCTATTGAGTACGAGCTTGATTTTTTTAAGAAGATGCATGGGTTAAAGCAAGCTAGAAAATCAGTCTAGGAATATATGGAGGAGTTTTACAAACTTCTAATTAGAGTAGGGCATGTAGAAGGAAATAAGCAAAAGGTTGCTCATTATATCAGTGGGTTGTGACCTAGCATCTAGGAGGAATTAAGTCTGGTAAGAATGACTAGCATTAAGGAGGCATACGATTTTGCCCTACGAGTTGAAGATAATCTAAATAAAAGGTTTGAAGGGAGACAAAGAGGGCATGGTCAAGGAGGAAGCGGTAGTGGTAGGCCATCTAGAGGCTAAAATGAGACCCAAAAGAAAAATGAAGATGTGGGTACTAGCAGGAACTAGAGGAATGAAGGTTTCAATCGCTCTCGTGATTAAGACTTTGGAGATCAAAGAAGAAGAGGAAGAGTACATGGAAAAGGAAGAGAAGGCTTCCATGGTACCTATTTCAATTGCAATGAAGAAGGTCATCATGCATTTGAAAGCCCTCAATGACAAGGAAGGATATATAGGAGAGCTAAGGGTCAAGCTAGGGTTGCTCATGTGGGTGAGGATGCACAATCATCACATTTAGAGGATGGAGAAAGAGGAGAGACTTTAGTAAATAAAAGGGTCCTACTAAGTGGTGAGATTGATCCAGGACAAAGGAGGAGTCTATTTTGTACTAGGTGCAAGTGTGAGGATAAATGTTGTGATGTGATCATTGATGGTGGTAGCATTGACAACTTGGTGTTAGAGGAGATGGTCTCTAAGATAAAGCTCAAGACAAAGAAACACCCCTAGCCCTATTGAATAGCTTGGGTTAAGGATGATCATAAGGTCTCGGTAAGTGAACAATGTTTAGTAAAGTTCAAAATTGGGAGTTACCATGATGAAGTTCTCTATGATATTATTCCAATGGATGTCTCCTATCTATTGTTGGGAAGATAGTGGTAGTTTGATAGGCATGTAGTACATGATGGTCATGAAAACACATACTCTCTGACAAAGGATGGAGTTCACCACAAACTGAAGCCCATGATAAAGGAAGGTGAAAAGGTATGCAGCAGTGCTAGGATCTATCTTATTGATGGAAGAAAGTTTTTAGATGGCATGAAACATCATCGTATGTGTTATGCTTTGATTCCTAGAAAAGATAAGGAAGGTAGTAGTGAAATACCACTTGAAGTTTCAGATTTATTAAGTGAGTTTGGAGATATCATCGCTGATAATGTTCTAGAAGGATTACCACTAGTAAGGCAAATAAGTCATTAGATAGATTTAATCCCTAGAGCTAGTTTGCTTAACAAGGCTACTCATAGGATGACTCCTACTAAAACTAAGGAGCTAAACAGATAGGTTTAGGAGCTATTGAGGAATGGTTTTATTCAAGAGAGCGTAAGTCCATGTGTAGTACCTACAATACTAGCACCAAAGAAGGATGGAGAGTGGAGAATGTGTATAGACTCTTGAGCTATAAACAAGATAACCATCAACTATTAGTTTACTTTGCCAAGAATGGATGATCTTATGGACTGCTTGAGTGGAGCTTAGTACTTTATAAAGATAGATCTCAAGAGTTGCTATCACCAGATATGGATACGAGAAGGAGATGAGTGGAAAACTACCTTCAAAACCAACAAGGGTCTTTATGAGTGGCTAGTCATGCCCTTTGGATTGATGAATGCCCCAAGCACCTTAATACAACTTATGAATGAGGTACTTAAGAAGTTCTTGGGAAATTTTTTTATTGTTTATTTGGATGATATTTTAATTTTCAGCAAGACTTTGGAAGAACATTTATTGCATATTTATAGTGTCCTTGAAAGATTGAGGGAAGAGAAACTATTAATTAATTTGAAGAAGTGTAGCTTTGCTAAAAATGAGTTAGTCTACTTGGGGTTTTTTGTATCACTTGAAGGTCTCAAAATGGATCTAGAGAAGGTAAAAGCCATCTTGGAGTGACCTACTCCAAGGTCTGCTACTGAGGTAAGATCATTTCATGGTCTGGTTAGTTTTTACAGAAAATTCATTAAGAATTTCAGTGGCATTTGTGCACCCTTGACTAACACAATAAGAGGGGATAGAAAAGAGTTCAAATGGACTTTGACAGCTATGAGAAGTTTTGAAATTATGAAGAGGAAGGTGACAAAACAACCTATTTTGGCACTTCCTAATTTTAGTAAGGTGTTCTAGGTGGATTGTGATGCTAGTAGAAATGCTATTGGGGTTGTATTAAGCCAAGAAGATAAGCCTGTTGCATATTTAAGTGAAAAATTAAATGATGCGAAGAAGAAGTATTCTATTTATGATCAAGAGTTCTATGCAATAGTTTAGGCCCTAAAGAAATAGAGGCATTATTTATTGCCAAAGGAATTTTTTTTTTATATTGATCATCTAGCATTACAGTACCTAAATAGCCAAGGTAAATTGAACCAAAGGCATATGAAGTGGGTAGAGTTCTTGTAGAGCTATATGTTTGTGTTGAAGCATAGAAGTGGAAAGTCTAATAGGGTTGTATATGCATTGAGTAGGAGGCAATTGTTTCTTATAGTAATGTAGGTTGAAGTAGTTGGGTTTGATGAACTCAAGAATCTGTACCCTGAGGATCTTGATTTTGTTGAAGTGTGAAAAGCTTGTAAAGAGCTTGTTGCTATAGATAGAACCAAGTGGCTAGACTATTTGATTCAGAATGGTATGTTGTTCAAGAGCAGTCAATTGTGCATTCCAAGGAGTTCCATGAGGTAAAATCTAATTAAGGAGAAACATAGTGGGGGGATGGCAGGACATTTTGGTCGAGATAAGACCATTGCCATTTATTTTGGTTGAGATAAGACCATTTCCATTCTTAGATAATATTATATTTGGCCTCAAATGTCACAGGATGTGAAGAAGTTTGTACAGAGTTGCCAAGTTTGTCAAGTGGCCAAGGGATTTAGTCACAATACTAGACTATATCAGCCATTGCCTATTCCATCAAAGCCATGGGAGGACATAAGTATGGATTTTGTTCTTGGATTTTTGAGGACATAAAGGGGTAATGACTCACTATTTGTGGTGGTTGATAGGTTCTCTAAAATGGTACATTTCATCGCATGCCGCAAAACTCATGATGCTATCCATATTGTAGACTTGTTTTTCAGAGAGGTGGTAAGACTACATAGTCTCCCAAGGAGTATTGTTTCTAATAGAGATACTAAATTTGTGGTATATTTTTGGAGAACATTGTGGAAGAAGTTGAGAACAGACTTGAAGTTCAATTCTACACATCACCCATAGACAGATAGACAGATTGAAGTGGTAAATAGAAGCCTGGGCAATTTGTTGAGATGTTTAATTAGGGATAAGCCCAAGGGATAAGATTTGATTCTACCACAAGAAAAATTTTCTTACAATAACTCTATAAATAGGAGTATGAGTAGATCACCATTCCAAATTGTATATGGAAATAGCCCAAGGACTACACTAGAATTGAGGAAGATGGAGCAATGGGAGAGGACAAGTGTTGGAGAAGAAGAATTTGCTAAACATATCAATCATCTACATGAGGAGGTTGAAGCACACATTACCAAGATGAACCAACAATATAAAGCTAGGGCTGATCAAAGGAGAAGACATAAGGAGTTCCAAGTAGGGGATCTAGTCATGGTACACTTAAGAAAAGAAAGATTTTCAGTAGGTACTTACAACAAGCTAAGGATGAAATTTGGCCCCTGCAAAATTCTAAAGAAACATGACTCAGGAAATGTATATGAGGTGGAGTTGCTAGATGGAATTCATATTTCTCCTATCTTCAACATTGCTAACTTAATAGAGTACCATGATGATGGTGTAGATGAGGGTTTGATGCTAAAGCCATGTCCAATTCCTACTTCTAAGAAGGAGGAGATAGAAGAGATTCTGGATAGTCATGTGGGCTGGAGTACCAAAAATAGGAAGTATGGAGAGTACCTAGTTAACTGGAAAGGACAGCTAATAAAGGACTCAACTTGGATATCTACAATTGAGGTTTCCCATTTGGGATTTCCTCTACCATCCATCAAGTGACAGGGTCACTTTTCAATCTACTTGGAGTGTCTGATGCAGGAGCATCCAGAGGTATAAGGGCAATCTAGTATCACCAAAAAAATATACCTAGACATAGTTTTTGTTTCATGCATTTTCATTTTTGGATACCCATTTGGGTCAAATAAAGGTTCCAACTCTCATAGTTCCACTATTAGTGTTCTAGGTTAGAATTTTTAAGCACCTTGGGATATGTGTAAATGTCAAAAAAATAGGACTATGTAATTGAGCCAAAATTATGGTTAGTTAGAAGGTGTAAATTGGTGGGATGATTATAATTGTAATTTAGAACATTCCAGAAAAAGAATAAGGCCAAAAGGTCCCACAGTTTGAAAGTTATTATAGTTTTTTGATTTTTGGAGGCCTCCTAAGAATGCTTCAAAGTCAGGTCAAGGGCATTAAATGACCTTGTACAGGGCCAAAAATGGGGGACAAGTGAAGCTAGTCCATAGACTATAGAGCACTCTAAGAGCTATTTAGAAATGTAAATGGTTTGTCAATCGAAGCTACGGTTCAAAAGTTCTTGGAAGTTTCGCTACCATTTTTGGATTCTTCTAATTTTGTGCTGATTTCTAATGTGACTTCTAGAGCCTTCTATTTAGGCGGTGGATGCCAAATGGCACTTTCTAGAATGTATTCCTAATCTTTAATCCTTTGAGGTCTATTTAAGAACATTTCTGGCATTGTAAAAGGCAGTTTGGAGTGGAATTTGAGAAGAGGTACTGAAAGGAGAAATTATCTCTAGATTTATACAATTGTAGGCCCATAGGGCATGTTTTGAAGTTTGTTTTCTTTGTACTAAGTGTATTAAAATTTTTCATAGTTAATAAAGTTTTCCTTTCCTATTGTGTCCATTCTATTATTTGGCTTGACCCCATCACCCTCTCCCTTCACAAATATCATCCACCTTTCATGCAATATTATAATGCTATTTTGAGAGCTTGAGAACTACGAAAGTACCATTATAATGTTGAAATACCTCCATGACTCCATTGTTGAAACCATTATTTATGCACACCATCCATCCAATTGAATCTTGAGTACAATCATGAGTGCACATATTTACTTATCAGGGACAAGTCCCATTCATCATGGGTTATACCATAAGGAGCCTATCATTCTTGGTTTGCTTTCTTTTGTGGTGATAACCATCAGTCCTATCTTAAGTGTTAGCTTATTTAGTATTTTTAATGCTCTCATTTAATAGTTAGTATTCATGTTACACTACTATATTAGGTTATACACCTATCATATTTATTTAACCATTTACTTAATCCATTGAATTAAAAGAAATAGTGAACTAATATATAACCTATCCTAGTTGCATTCAATTAAGAAAGGCTTACCCATACAATCTCAAAATAACTAGTCAATAAGAATGGAGAAAAGATTCAAAGAGAAAAGATATGGTGATATTTCATCTTCATATTAATTCTCTTTGAAAATCATATAACTTGCATCAAGGACTAGACCAAACAAAACTTAGCAAAACTAAAGTTATACAATGAATTGGACTCTTTCTCTAGCCTTGGAATCTCACTTATATAGTGTGAGATGTAACAAGCATCAAGATTAGAGAGTACTAATAGTTTTCCTTAAGACAAAAATTAGTACAAGAAAATGATTTTACATCATGAATTTTCTTTTATGGGGGCTACTTTTGCTACACATTTTGTTGCTGAGTTGTTGATGATTGGCTTTAAGGTTGTTGGCATTCCTTGGATGGTGTGACTAGTGGAATTGCTTGTGATGGACCTAGCTTTGATGTTTGTAAACTTACTTCATTTTGAGGTTCTCCATCCATGTCACCATGTACTATCAAAACAATAGTTACATCTAAATCTCTTGCTGCTATATCATCAGTTTGGACATCTATTCTTATCACTGCAGTTGTCTATTCCTTTTTGTCTTCTTTTTCTTGAACTAATGCATCAGTTGTTTGCCTCTCACCTTGGTCCACCTCATTTTCTTCAACTTCTAATTTCTTTGAATACACAAAATATTCCATCCATTTGTTGAAAATTGTGTCATCCAACCAATCAAAACTCAAATCTCATGCTATTTCTTGATCACATAATATCCTAACTTATTGATTTCAAAAAATTCTTCTCTAATAGAATTATAGAATAATTTCACTTTAACAATTTCTTTAGTTGTCATTTCCCATAGCACATGCCCTTTTTCACTTATAACCACATTTATTCTAAGGCACAATAAACCATATAATTCTTTGTCCCATTCCTCCTTTTCTTTTAGTTTATCTATTTTACTAAGTACATGCGAAAAAAGTTCAAATTTCTTAGCTAGATATTTAGAAAGACATATTATTATCCTCTTTTATACTGCAACTCTCTTCTCATCAAAATTAGATAAATAATTAGTCATATCAAAAGTTTTTTCTATTATTCACAAGATAAACTAATAGATGATACACACAAAAGGGTAACATCCTTATCACTTCTACCCCATTTATTCATGATGGGATTTAAAGCATCCTCACTACCTTTTATTTCAGTTTACATGTCCACTATTTATACTAGTTGTTCATAAAATGTTGGCTATTAAATCTTATCCACCAAATATAAGATTGTTTTTCTGATCTTCTCCTCATATAAATCATTCAACTCCACATGTAATACATAGAGTTTATTCTTCTCCTCTTCAAATTCCTTAGTAGTGTGAAATTCTAGCCTCTACGGGGTATCTAGTAATTCTACTAAGGGAGTTGAATTGAATAGCTCAATTAAAGGATGAGGATAAGTAATTCGGGACCTACTAGATTCTCCCACTTTTCTCTTTCCTAGTTGATTATCCATTTGGGCTACTTGGGCCTCCAAGTGATGTATCTTATTTCCCCTTTTCTCATATGCTTTCAACATTTCTTCTAATTTGGCATTGAGTTCTAGGAATTTTTAAAATCTTTTTTAGCAACCACAACTCCAAAGTCTACCATTTCCTTAGTCATTTTGGATACTTTCTCATTGTCTACCTTCTATGGTCTATAAACCATGAGGCTACCTATATGCTCAACATCTGACACCTCCTATATTTGAGTTTTTCCCCTCCTTTCAATGGATCATATCACCAATTCTTGATGATCATAGCTAAATTTTAGACCTTTGTATGCTTGTAAGACCTTCTCCTCAATTTTAAACTATGTCCTTTGCTTTCCTTATAGCATAAAAAATCATAGCATTGTTTGTGTCTCATTCAGGAAAGATTAGAATTCTTGAGTCCTTTAATAAATGCCTTCCCCCTTCAGGGGTTATTTGTGTAAACTCTTCCATGTAGTCAGCTTTAACTTCCTCTTCAATTTTAGAGTCCATTTTTTTTTGGTTGCTTTACTTTTATTAGTTTACACTTACTCTCAAAATTATCTAATTTTCTCCTCCACAAGAATTGAGAAAAAGCTCTAGATTTTACAAAACTTTCATCATTAATAAATATTTTGGCAGCTTGTGAAATCATAGGATCTATCCTTACCTCTATAATCTCCCATAATGAGATCAAATGTTGGCATAGGAGGTTCTTCATATACTCTTTCTTCAATATTTGTAGTTGTGACCACAACATTTCTCTCCCCTTCATTTTTCTTAGTTGTTCATTATCTATTCTAAGTGGACTCTAGCTAGGTGAATATTCTTCAACATATGAAGATGATCCTTTCTCTAATATTTTTTTTCTTGGTAGCATGCGTGTTAGGTGGGCTTTCATACCTTGGTCCTTTGCATGGAGGAACATACTGTACACTCCTAGCCACTATATACCTAGCCCTTTTCTAAAATATATACTACCCCAGGGTCAAAATCATTTTGCTAGCTAGTCTCCTTTCCACCTCAATGGGTTTATCTAGGTATGCTTTTGTCAGAATCTCTTTCTTTTCATTCATTGTTTGCATAATCCCAACAAAATTTTCCATTAGCATATATACTTTCATACCCCAATATTTCCTATTTACTAGGGGATTATAATCTAGCATTTATAAATTCTAGGACTTTACTATAAACTTTCCATTTTTCCTTCTTAAGCTCTTGTTCTTGTAATGAGAACTTATTTCTGACTATGTCCTCAAGAAAATATACAATTTGCTTCTAAATTTTAGCCTTATTCGTTTCTCTGAAGAGGTCATAAAATCCCATTGGCTCTAGAAAATTGGCATGGGATTAAGCCATTTGATATTTATCCATTAATTTCTCCAAATTCCTCCAAACATTTTTGATGAATACAAAATTGCTAACAATAGTAAGTTGTGGAGAGAATGTACCTTTAGATTTACCAACCAAATATCTCTCCTTAACTAATCCAATTTTCCACAACAATTCAATAATCCCTATTTTTAAGGGCACTTAGTATGGTAACACATATGGTTTTCCCAAAAACCCAAAAACTCTAAGAATAGTGGATATTGCATATGCGATGATATCTACCCAATTATGGTTCACCAACAACACTTTAGCATGGGGTTTAGGTATAATTAATTCTCATAGAGGTTGTGATATCCTAGTGCTATCCCCTATTAATAACATTTTGAGCCTAGAAGAAAAATATCTGTCAAACCTGAAAAAATTGGCATCACTCACCTCCTATGTAATATCCACACTCCATAATTGAACAAGGAGCTTCTCGCGATCTCTCTTTAATTATAATTTCACCTCGTTAGAGAAAAATGTAACTCCATCCAATAAGTATATATACATGAGCATGGAGTACCAGTAGAAGGGCTTATTAACCTTAACCATTGCAATTCCTATTTAGCCATTATGTATCTCCTTTACTAAGTGAGTAGCAAAATCAAAAATTTAACTCATCCCATATTGAAATTTTTGAGCAATAATGAGAAAATAGAGCCTGGGATGTGATCTTACTCATCCATACCAAAGATCTTGTAAAGATAAAAATACAAGACCTGTGTCCTAGGGTTAAAATACTCTTTCAATAGAGTCTCAAGGATGTTTTGTGTAACTAAGGGTAATGATCCATTTTTTATTCAATGTTCCTATAGTAGTCCTTCCCGTAGATATATTCTTTTTGCATCATACCTAGCTTGGAGGTCTTCCATGTCCATCTTTTCATGAATTGCATGGTTAGGGTTTAGCTTAAAAACTTCTCTAATTAATTTTGGCAAAACCCTAAAAAGATTATCACCCACATAGTTCTTTATAATTCTGGTAATTGGGTCATAATTTTTTCTATAACTGCCACTAGATCATTGTCAAAGAAAACTCTTGGAAAAATCAATTTACATATATCAAATTCCCATACATTTTTCACTAAAGTATCTAATTTTCTATCTACAAACCATTTCCAAAAAATCTCTAATCCTCCAACAAACACTTCTGCATCCCTTAACCAGTTTTATTTATCATAGAAATGTTCACTAACCAATAACCTAGCATTTTTTGGAATCAGCTCTTTTCCCCTAGCTAATCCATTCATAGACTATGGTATTTGTTCCATGAAATCATCATGTAGCACCCTCTTCAGATAATCTGCTTTCCCTAAAGAATTCTTTCATAGGGGCATGTTTAAATTTAACCCTAATGCAATTATAACTTCTTGATTTTCTAGAAGCTCAAATGACTTACCCATTTTTCTTAGTTGTTCTTCTTTGGAAATTGCTTAGCAATATGTCAAACCCTTCAAAAATCTTGCCCTTAGTAATGGAAATCTTTGTGATGTGAGAATTCTATAGTCTTATGGCTCAATAATGGAGTATTGGAAATTTTATTATAGCATTAAGCTCACACAAATCAACATTGATCAAAGTTAATGCTTCAACACTCACTTTTTTGTGTTGCATCGCAAAGTTTGAAATTCAACCGTTAATCATCAAGAATTGGATGGCTTAGTTTGAAATCAAAATGGTTGCACTAACCATTTTTGGAAATTTCCATGTGTCAATAAGATGCTTCCTCCACTTTAATTAAACTTTGTTCACTTTTATGAAGAGGTAAAGCATCAATCATTGATCTTCTAAAGATTGACAATCATGAAGATCCTCATAACTTTATAAGTTAGGGTTCAAAGTTATGGGTCCATAGGTATAATCACCTTCTAGCTCAATGAACATATAGATTGCTCCACCAATCATCACAAGCCATGTTAGCATGCATTCCAACTTGGCATGACTAGGTAATCCTTTGAATGATTGGCCCCACTTATCTACATGGCAAGCATGCACTTCACTACTTTAGTTAAGCTGCACACATCTTTTCATTGTGGTAATGTACCTTTCAATAATCTTTAAAAGATTAATAGTGAAATGTTATAGTACAAAAAGGTAACTCCCACTACTCAGCTCGACCAATGAGATGGCTTGAGATTCCCAACATGTTCAAAAATCCATCTTACAGATTTGAAACCATTCTAAAACTTCTACCTTTTGCAGCACATTGAGAGGCTAACATCACAAAGAACTACATGGCAATCAAGTGCTTGCCTACATCTTCTAAATGTCAATCAAATTCTTAATGCAGGCAAGCACTAGTCATTGATCTTCCAAAGATTAATAGTTATCAAACACAAACCCTACAGTGGTTAAAACACTTTGAGAAAGTGTTAAGGAGTTAACAAAGGTAAAATCCATCATTAAGACAAGGGTTTACACAAAGGATATCTAAATTTTGCAAAAGTAACTTAAAATAAATATATGAAAAGGTAAAAAATAAAATCTTAGTGTAAAAGCTTCCCATACATTTTTTATAAAATACCACTTTCCAAAATTTTGAGAAACTAGGGCACATAACAAAGGTTTTGTAAAATTTTAATAATTTCATCTATGGTTTTAGCACATCTCACATTTAAAACATAGGATCCCTGGTTCTTTCACTATAGAGTGTGACAAAATTATGCAAGACGAAAAACTAGACCAATAGGAAGAGAAGAAAAACTTTTCTAAGATGACCTTACATTAGTTCCTATGAAATTTAATTGCATATGAAATGATAATCATCAATAATTTTGGTTCTACTTCAAAAGAAACAACCTTCAAGGTGTTGGTCTAATTTTTGTAGCATAAAATTTTCCCCAATTAAGGTGCAAAAAATTAGAATTGAATCCATTGTTAGAAACTAGGGTTTCTGAGTTCTTGTCTTACAAATTTGAAAACCTTTGAAAACCCTTGTTAAACCCTAGGTCTCATTCATTTTGAATTTCATTTTGGCATGAACCTTTGAAAATAGGAATATTCCTCTTCTAGTTCAAGTCTTTCATGCCCTCCATTTACCTTTTTCCTCTTAATGTATACCGTCTAATCAAAACAAGATCAATGGCAGTCACATTGTCACTATCAAAAGATGCAAGTGTTTTACCCAATGTGACATAGTGAATACTATGAAACTATGTAATGATGTCATGAAAATGGAGGCATGGTGATAAAAAAGGGTTCTACTTCAGAAGTTTTTAGTCACGTGCATCTTGTCAGTGCTGTCAGAGCTAGAAAGGGAACAAAGAATCATGAAGTGCAAAAGGCATCAATAGAATTTAGTTTCTTCAATGGCTCACTATGTCACTATTGGAAAAACTATGCACCTTGTTGGTAGCGACATTAGTTTGATCATGACATGATGTGTGTTCATATTTTCGGTACCAAATTTTGACAAGACACTAGAGGTCACTATGTCACTATCAGGAAATGAATGATCTTTATCTTTAGCAACATAACACCTTAATAGAAAGTGATAATCCAACCATATTTTCAAAAGGTGGGTCCTAGGCACATGCTTCATCAGATATGAGTCATGCAAATTTTTGGGACACAGTGGCATCCAGTGGGATACACATATGCACAAGGAAAAGTGATAACACCAGAGGCTACTATATCATTATCGAGAAAATTTTGTACCTCACCATTAGAGACATGGTGCCCAATTAGGAAATGAACACATGGTGGGACTTAAGTAACATGGAAATGCAACTAAGATTAAAATATGAATTTATGTGCTAGCTATATAGGATACCCTCATGTCATCAATAACCTGGATCCACACCCCATTTAGAAATTAGATGAAGGATTTTGATTGTTTGATCAAGCTTAGATTGACAATTGTTGGTATCTTTCTATGAAAAGATGTGCACTATTTACTCTATATGACATAGTGACAAGGGGACCCACCACATCCTATGCACTTCATGCAGTTTTCGTGCCCTTAGATCAATCTCAAATCTATGGCTATGAATTTATTGCTATGATGAGTTGCTTGAATGTTATGTATAGCAACATAGTGAGTAGGGTCCCACCATATTATTCTTAAGTAATGCATCAAATGTCCTCCACTTGATCAAGACTAGATCTACAGATGTTGCTACTTTTCTATGGAAAGATGCTCACACTTTATGTATAGTGTGGTAGTGACTCAATGACACATGTCCTCAGTCATCAGTGGGTCTAGATAAAAGTGCCAAAAATAAAGGAGATATGGAAAAATATAATTGGGTTGACTACCAAAATGTGAAGTAGAACATGAGTCATCTCTGCTTGCATCCCTAGATCATAGGATTTTTCAAAAAATAATGGTGTAAATTTGCATATAAAAGGTGGTGCTAGTTTGTGCATTTCTAAGGAATGAAAGCTACATGTGCAAAAGAAAAAATAGAGTATAACATAGGAGATTTCACTAGTACCTTCTCATGAAAATGAAGATTGCAAACCTTTTCTTGAGAAGAAGCCATTATTGAGAAGACTATGTTGAGCTTGACAAGAGAGTGAAGCAGTTTCCAATTGTTCATGAAAACATTGTAGAATTACAAAGAGGAATGAAAAAAGAATCAAGTAAGTACTTATACTATAATCTTTGTAGTGTCTCAATTTATGCAAATTATAATCAAAGATGCCTCCAAAGAAGGTGTTTTCTAGTCAAGAAAATTATTTGGATAGGAATGTCCATAATGATTTGCTTGAGCTGCTCCCTGACTCCACTATTGAGATTGTACAAGTTAAAAATTTAACTTCATTAAACCCTAGGCTGAAAATTTTAGATGGATTGTACGACAAGGGGAATTGGGTTTGAGATGCTAATACCTCTCAAACTATTCTAAATTTATTCAAAAAATGGTTTTTAGAGAGGAAATTGTTTTCCCTAAATGCCAATATTGGGAACTTTAACTTAGGGAAACTAGTGGTTCCAAGTGTCTTAATGGACTATGATCTCCTTGAGGTTGTGGCAAAAAACTATGACCAAGCCATTAGAGTATTCAGAAGAATTGACAATGAGATCTTAATTACAATCAACCTAGAGGAAATTAGGGAAATTTTTGCTTTAGGGCCACTCACTAATTATCATGTGCCCATTGATTTGAAAGGCTTAGAAAAGGAATACATGTCCAAGAAGGATGTAGTTAGGCAAGGTGCACTGAAGGCACATATAGGAAAAATTGGAACTTTTCTAGCACTAAAAGCATCCTCTAAGGAACCTTTCAAAAGGGTATACTTCAATACTAGGGCTGTAGAGGCATCTAGGACCCTGTGTAGAGTTTTTGGAGAAGATGAAGAGGAGTTTATGCCCATGAGTTTTATGTATATGATTACTCATATTTCCTCTTTTTCTATGGACATAATTTCTTATTTTGCTTCTTATTTAGCTAAAGAAATTCACAACAAACTAATTGGGATCACTAAGGGCAAGGTGAAAAATATTTTTGACCACTATTCTTTGATAATGCACATGTTTTTGTTCAAAGGAGTAACATATTTTGGAAAGGAAATGCAATTGAATAGGGAACCAGATGAGGAAGCACTATCAGTCTAATTATGGATTGCAGATATGACTTGGGAGGCAGAAAATGCTAGTTTTGTCAGATTTGATAGGTATTTTTCTTCTAAACTAAGATGCTTATTATTAAACGATAATCCCAAAATCCCCAAGGCATTGGAAAGTCTTATTATGCCCCTAGACAATGCTAGTGGTTTGAAGGTTTCACATAATTATGGACATATCATCTCATATTCAATCTTAACTGTTATTACAATTTATGGTTTCAAAGATACACCCCATGTACTACCTTACCAATTGCCCTTAAATGTAGGAGTAGCTAAATTTTTGTGGTAGTTGGGAGGATTAGAGGAAATATTTTTGTTGAAGAGGTAGAGGGGGTCAATTTTTCCTACTTGCACAGTGGCCCATCAATTTGTGATCACAAAAAGGGGTTAGCTTTTTCTATACAAGTCTTTGGATTAGTATATGATGGTTGTTTCTCACACTCATTTTTGTGACAATGAGGGATTTTATCATTTGGATCTAAGACATATAATTAAGCTTGGTAAAAATTGAGCATGAATTTTTTTTTCCTAAAGACAGAATAAGAAATGAATACTCCTTACAAGAGCAGGAGACTAAGAAGGAAAAGTGGAGAGTTTTCTCAAAAGTTTTGGATTTCTTTCATTTTTTTTGATGCAGATTATAGTCTTTTAGACAATGCTATTACAACTACAAATAAGATAAATAAACTTATGAATACTTTTCCTAAGATAATGGAGGCCATGAATGAAAAGAAGCAATTCTTTATTAATTCTTTCTTAGATAAAACCAAGTTAGTAATGAGAAGACTAAGGTTTACTCCCAATATAGGGGTAGGTCAATTAATTTTTTAGAGGAGGCTAAGGTATACTATCATTTAGAAAAAAGGACCACTATGGACAAAGGAAAACAAATAATTGGGTCCACTAGTGTTATCTCAGAAGAGAGGCCTCCTAGGCCCTCCCCTAAGAGGTAGAAAATAATAAGGGAAGAAGATCCTCATGTTGAGGAGTAATCACCTTCATAGACCCCTATGAGAATTGAGGAGGAAAATCTCACTAATGAGAAAATTGAATAGTTGGGATCCGAAGGGGGAGTTTTTGTTACCCAATCAGAAATAGATGAAGGAAATCCCCAAGAGCCTCTTGTGCCAAGTTTTGGGTTGACAATTTTAGATTATAGAAGAAGGGAATTAGAGCTTGTATTGGAACAAGCAAGTCAATAGTTTCTGTTAGATGAAAATTTTTTAAATCTACATCTTTTTGCTAATTTGCATGGAGCACCAACATGAGAAAATTTGAAGAAAAATGCAACAAGTTGAGAATAGAGCATCTTGAGCTAGAAGAGGTAGCCCTACAAAATAAAATAAAAGAATATATGATTCAAGAGTTTCAAAACATAGCCCCTAAAGAGGGGAGGAAAATGATGAAGGCCTCAAATATTTTATTATTACCCAATTGGGATATAGCTGATGCATTAATTTTTAATTCTATTTGAAATAAATTGGAATTAGAAGACCCAAGCAAGAAGGAATTCATAGGGATTGCATTTAGTGAAGACCAAGTTGCCCTAGTTATGTGGTCATTAAGAAGGGGATCTAGGGTTGTTTCATCACAGCCAAATGACTCATGATTAATAGGAAATATCATTATGAGGAGAGTAGCTGAGACATCCCATGTACAGGAAGCTCACATGGGTGTAGGAACTTCTCAATTTATTTTGGCCACTACAGAGAAAAAAGAAAGAACAATGTTTGAGCTATAGAGTAAATATGAGAGTGTTTTGGAAGCTTATAATAAATAAGTTAAAAAGAGAATTGAGCTTGAAAATAAAGTAATGGGGAGGTCTACAAGGTCAAGAATAATGTATCCCCATCCCCTAGTGGAACCTTTTGAATCCACCCCTCTCATAGAACTACTAAATACTCCATAGAGGCCACAATATTGCACTGATGAAGACTTTGAAGAAGAAAAGAGTAAACTGTGGGGCTTACATGTAGAGTTAAATGTACAATATGAAGAGAAATTAAGGAAGGATCTCATGTGTTTAGCAGATAAAATTCAATGACCATTATTTTATGATCAATTAGAAAGGTTGGTAAACATTTGAAATGAATTGAAAGAAAATGATGAGGCTTTAAAGCCTATTGTGAATAAATGGGGAAAGAAAAAGAGGAGGAAATAAGTGACATTTTAATGTTACTCTGTCATAAGGTCTGCATATAATCAAATTGAAAGGACCTATGATATTGTTACTAATCTTCCAGATTTTGATGATAAGAGGCTTCATCTACAAAGAATAATAGTTGGCTACTTAAATAAATATAAGAGCCAAAAGTTTAGTTTATTTCCTCATGCCCTAGATAGAAGGAATAATTTGAAAAACAAGGATGAATGGGTTAAGGAGCTTGATGATTTATTTTGTCTAAGGATGACTAAGATTATCAATGAAATAGGACATGCATGGTGGGCCACCACAATAGAAGAAATGGTAAAAGCATAGATATTTTTTAATTCTTTGAAACAAGAATTTGTTGATGTTGACAATAAAGCTGAGTATGCTATCAATAAGCAATAGGATATTTTGTATTTTGATAGGCCAAATGATACACTTTATGACAAGTGGATGATAGATATTGCTTCTACTAAACAATTAGAAGAAGTTGAAAGTGATGATGATGAAACACATAAAGATGAATTACAAATCATCAATTCACTTCCATCAGTGCTTGGAAAAGAAGAAAGAAAAGAAGGGCAGCCATCTCATGCTAAAGATGCAATAGATCAGTTAGATGACATAGAAAATACAGAATCAATAATAACTATCACATTGGTAACACATGATGATATGAGTGAAAATGTTAGAGTGGAGGTGAAGCTGCATGAATCAGAGCCTGACACATCACTAGCAAGTCTAGTAGCTACATATGCCAAGGAATTAGAATGAATAAAGACCAATCACCAGATTTCTAGCATGTGAGGATGTAATAGAAAAGGGAGCCTACCAAGAGAATAATATGATGTTCCATTCCTGTTACTTGAAATTTTGTCTTTTTTTATTAAGCAAAGTGTAAATATCTTTTGTAAAAGGATACCTGTTAGTTCTCTACGCCTGAAGCTTGTTGCATCTCACATTACATAAGTGAGATTGTAGAGCTAGAGAAGGCTCCAATTTCTAATGCTTTTTAGTATTACACTTAGGTTATTTTTGGTCCAGTAATTTGAGCAAACTTTATGATGTATCTTCTCTAAATTTTTTCTAAGAATACATTAATGTGGAATGATATTTATGTTTCTTTCTAAGGTCATTCTAAGTTTACTACAATTGTATACAATTTTCAAAGAAAATTAATATAAATTTTTAGTTGTCCCCATATTAGGTTTTTCTAAATTTTCTCTCCTTTATGGTTACTTGGTCATTTTGAGATTGTGTGAATAAAGCTTGTGCAATTGAATGCAATTCATTGAAGTTGTATGTTAGTTCATTATTGCTATTTATTCAATGAATTAAGTAAAAGCTTTGATGATTTGATGAGATTGTTGTGGTAATAGAAAGGATGTATCTAAGGATGAATTTCAGTAAGAATTGCCGATAATATTTGTTGTAAGGTAACCAAATAGATCCATAGAATTGCAGTAGACTCTGAGTCCCAATGGAATAGGAAATGGTAAAATTAATTCAATCTGTAGATAGATAGATCATAAATAAGCATCAATTCTAAAATCACAATAAATTTTATTTTCTTGCATGGAATGTTTTATCCTTAGTCAACCATTATTGCTAGGAATACTTGCAAATCCATAGAAGAATTTATGACCAAATCTATTGTATAGGATGTATTTTGTCTAAAATGCCAAAATCATGTATGTATCTAAGGATTGTAGATAAGAATCAAAATGAAACTAATATAATTCTCATACATCATCATTCAATTTGAATCATCCCCTAGGTATACCCACCTTGGTTTTGTAGAGCCTAAATAGTAGGAAACCATCCTTGGTTTTATTGATGTTGGGTCTAAATGGTTTACATGTGTAATTAATAATAGGAAATTTCTAATCCTTATGTTACATGAGTATTATCATTCTAGTATTGAGCATTCTATTGTTTAGTAGTTTTAAAACACCAACAAAATGGTGACTCTATTGGGGAGTTTTACACTTTATCAATGAAAAGTACTATAGTGTCTTTGGTCAAGTTGTATATGTGTTTGTTAGATCTTTTTTAGTATTGTTTTTGGGAAGGGTGGATTTGTTTTTATTGACCAATCTTACAATTTTTTATAGGAAAGAAAGCCATATATCACATATGTATATGGAAATATATAGCCTTTTTACATGTCTAGCATTACAATCTAGAGTTGCAGTGTTGTGATTTGTGTGACTAGTTCCATGGTGTATTTGTACATGATATATCATCTTTTGTCTTTTCCTTAAAGCCTAGAGATATTTTGTTGTTACTTTTTCCCTAAGAATAGGGTAGTGACTTATTCAAGGTTTTGAAGTTGGTGCTTATTTTATAAATAGTGAATATGGGTAATAGAAGGAAAAAAACATGAGCCTACACAAGAGCCAATCCTGATGTGCCAATGTATATTGACTTACCTCAGGGTGGTAGGAAAAATTTGAATAGGAAAAAGTAGGACCCAAATCCCACTTGGAAATTGAAAGGTAGTGTATCAATTAATTCTCAATACCATTGAGTGGTAGAGAGAGAGTCCTCTTCACTTAATTCTAAATTAGAAACCGCTAGGCTCCTAGGAGGAATGTTTAGTACCCTATTACTAGATGAAAGAACATATTAGGATAAAGCTATGTCACCAATAGGGAATGTATCCCCAAGGCTAGATCTGATAGCTGATATGAATCATAGGTTAGGACTCAAGAGTTTATTTAGAAATCCTCTTAATCCTAGAGTAGTCCCACAAATGGAACCTAATCTTAAAGACCTAGATGATCTTGCTGATTTGAAAGCTACTTTTGCAGATCCTAAAGAATTACAATTAGAGACAAGGGTTTTGAAGAAATGGTTTACTGAGGAAGAAGCTAAGTGTATCCATCTAGAGAAAGAAAAAAAGAAAGCCACCCTAGATACCATTGTTGAGAGAGATAATATGCTTAGAAGGATGGTTTCTTTAAAAGAATAGAACAAGAAGCTAATAGAGAGTACCTCACTCCTTTATGATGATTTGTTTGGAGATATGGATGCTCTAAGATCTAAAGTTCTAGAACAAGAAAAACTCTTAAGCTAAAAGCAAGAAATTTTCATCACTCAAGTCCAAGCTTATAAGCATGTTCAAGCAAACTCTATAGAACCTACTATGAAAGGTATTGATAAGGTTAAGGGAAAAGCCATAGGAATCCAAATAAATGAACCCAAAGCTCTACCAAGAAAATCCATAAACCATCCCATGTCTAAGTTGGATCTAGATTTGGATAAGGCTAGGAAGGAGAAAGAAGAACTTGCAAAAGAACTTGAAAAGGTTGAGAATGAAACCAAAGCCGTAGAAACTAGGAGAAAATCTAGCTCATAAAGTCTAATTTTGCATTAGCTTCATGGAAAAATTTGTCCATCTCAACTACAACTCTTGTACTAGCTTTGAGTCCATTAATTTCAATTTAGGGAACATCCCAAGCTGCTCCTACCATATCATCCACTATTAGTACTCAAGTCCCTTTCACTTAACCTCAACAATCTTAGAATGTTTTTCTTAATCAAGCCAAAATAGCAACCAGCTCAAATGTTGCTTATTTTCAGAAGAAAGCTATCTACATGGATAGATATAGAAAAATGTCATTTGTAGGTATTCCTAGTGCCCCACACTCTATATCTTTTGACTTGAGAGAAAAAGTTGTTAGGTTCTCCATGAATAATGTTGTTACTATTGAAGAGCATTTAATAGTTTTCATTGACATGCTAAATAACTTTGAGGTTGAACATGAGGATGTAGTGATGAAGTTGTTTGTTCATTCTTTGACTAAAGATGTAAGAGATTGGTTTAGAAGACTATTTGATGATAGCATTAGTTCATGGGATGATTTGGAGAGTTTGTTCAAAGAAATATATAGAGATTCCAAAAGGGTATATGTAAATTATTCTAGGTTATGAGGTTGAATGATGATGTTTGTCTTAGAACTTATTTTAATTCTTTTAACAGCAAGATGGCTTACCAATTAAGGGATAAAGATCCTAAATCCTTGAGAGATGATTACAAGATTGTAGTGAATATTGAAAATAATAGGAAAGCATCTAGCAAGCTTGGTAGGAGAGATGATTTGAATTTTTTTAATCCTAAGACTAAAAAAAAGAGGGATGCTAATAAAACCTCTACTAGAAAGAAAAATGAAGAACCCACGATAGGCCAAGTATTGGATCTATTAAAGAAGATGAACCCAATTACCTTGAATACACATAAGCCAAATATTGGTGAGAAAGCCACAGTGAATAATAAAAATTTCAATAGACAACCTAGAATGTAGAACTATCCCTATACAACCCAAGGGAAGGATGGCAAGCCAATTACTAACCAAACCTAGAATGCAAAGGACAAGAGTGCACCAAATCCTCTGTAGAGAAGTTTTGTCAACATGAATGATGATGTGCCCTATTGTATTATTTATTAGTCACCTCATTGTTCAGAATATTGTGATGTTGCTCAGTCATTTTCTTTAGACCATAGTACACAACATGAGGAAGAGGAAGAAGAAAAAAGCCACGATGATGTAAGTTGTAATATGGTTAGCATGTGCAAGGACTCTATGGATTCTGATTTGGAAGAAATAGAAAGTGATCTTGAATATAAGAAAATTACTTATCCATTACATCATCAAAAAGTATTTTCAGACAATGAAGGGTATAATAAAGATCAAGTATGTGCTAAATCTTCTAAAGTTGGTCATGTAAACTTTAGAATGCCTTCCAAAGATGAAATTGATAGTATCATTGTACAGATGATATCCCAAGTACATAGTAATTACAATTTGAGAAACCAAATAGTCAAAAATGATGTCAGGAAGCCTTTTGGTATCTTCATAAAAGATATTAAACATATGATGAAAGATGAAGATAAGAAGGCTAATATAGAGATAGTCAAGATTAAAGATATCAAAGCCAAGAAATGGGAACCCAAGAAGAAAGGTCAATTCCAAACAAATGAAACAACAAAAGAAATTGTGCAAGAAAATGGATTAGGATCTCATACTATCAAGCAAACAATAGTTCCTGCTACTCATAAGGTTCTCATCCTAGGTATGATTGTGAAACCCACTATGTCTAATCCTATTGATATGACATCCATGTTATTACAAATTACTGTAAAGGTGCCCTTATCTAAATTATTTAGAATTGAATAACATAAGAGAAAGGCCTTGTCAAGGTTAGTAGGGATAGGAAATAATAACAATATAGAATAACATTCCATTCAACAAACCCCATTGGTAATAGAAGATAGTGGTATTATGTCTCAAATCCCCCAAATGTTCTTAGATGATTCATCAGTAGCATTTATATAAGACATTTACCCGTTCTTTCTTAGCCTTATTATAAAAGGGAAAACTCTAAAGAATTGCATGATAGATTTAGGGGCTTATAACACCATCATGCCATTGAAAGTAATGGAAGCCCTAGGGTTAAAAGTAGACACTAAGCAAGGAAAATGTAGGGGCATGGATGCTAGAGAAGTTCCAGTCATAGGTACTATAAATGCTCTACCATTTAAGTTAGCTACATACCCTAAGGTAGAGATGACCATGTTAGTCCTTGTAGTTGAAATCCCTTAGCATTATGGGATGTTTCTCTTTAGAAACTGGAGTGCTTCTATGGGGGGTAGCCTACAATGTGATCTAACCTATGCAAATTTTCACATAGGAGATAGGGCTATCAAGGTAAATAGGAAGCCAAGGGTTAGTCATATTTTGGGGGAAGAAATTGATAAAGATACTACCATCTTTTTAGATACTGGTGTTAATGCATTAAGGGAAGAATTAATTATCCAAGAAGTTGAAAAGTTACCTGTTGTTATTGAGCATGAGGTTGAGTGTTGTTTGGATTCATCATTATTATGGACCATGTTCATTGATGGGGCTAGTTCTAAAGAAGGTACAGGGACAAGGGTAGTTTTTCTTTCTCCAAAGAAGAATACTTTTACATATTCTTTCACCTTAAAATTTTCATTCACCAAAAATATAGCTGAATATGAAGTCCTACTATTAGGATTGAAGGTTGCCTCTCACCATGGAATATAGAAGTTGCAAGTCATAGGTAATTCTGAATTGGTCATCTCGCAGATAAAAGGGACCTATGCATCTAAAAACAAAATATTGAAACATTATAGAAATGTTGTTTGGGATCATATAGAATTCTTTGATGCATTTGATATTTCATGGAGTGATATGACTCAAAATAAGATGGCTGAATTAATAGCAAATGTAGCAATTAAGCCACATGAGGTATCATTTGTAGGAATTTCATAGATCAAGGTCCAAAATAGAACTTCAATACCTAATAATATTCAACATTGGTAAGTGTTTGAAGATGACAAAGACATTATCAATTTCTTGTTGAATGAAGATAATTACCATGGTCAAGAGATGAACTGTAGTGATTTGGTTGAAACCATAGATGGGAAGGAAACAATTTTTGGTCAAAAGGTCATACAATTAAAGAATAAAAAAGTACCTAAAGGTCTAGTTGTTTTGGAGAACATTTTTGATAAGCAAGATAGGGTAAGACCTAGAGCTAAAGATTGAAACCTCAACAAGAGCTAGAAGAGATAGATCTAGGTACTAATGAGATGCCTAAGAAAGTTTATATTGGTCAAAATTTGTCAACCAAAATTAGGAAGCCTTTAGCTAACATATTGAGAAAATATAGACATGTTTTTGCTTGGTCATATGATGACCTAAAGGCTTATAGAGAAGATCTTTTTCAAAATGTCATACCATTGAAGGACAATGTAAAACCTTTTAGGCAAAAATAGAGACTAGTTAGTCCCAACCTAGCCCCCAAAATGCAAGAGGAATTGATAAAGTTAAGGGATGGGGGAATAATTAAACCTATTAGACATTGAACTTGGGTCTCAAATTTAGTACCGTAAAAAAAAAGAATGGAGATATCAAACTATGTGTGGATTTTAAAAATTTGAACATTGCTTCCTTAAAAGATAATTATGGATTGCCTAACATGGAAGCTATGTTATAGAAAGTAACTAGGTCTAAACTTATGTCTATGATGGATGGGTTCTCAAGGTATAACCAGGTCCTCATGAAAGAAAAAGAGTAGTTTAAGACATCATTTAAAACTCCCTAGGGAACTTATGTATATGTAAGAATGCCATTTGGATTGATTAATGCTGGTGCCACTTTTCAAAAGGCCATGGATGTGGCTTTCCATGAGTACATAAAAAAATTTATGGTTGTATATCAAGATGACCTCACAGCTTATTCTGAAAAGGATGAGGATCACTATAAGCATTTGGAAAAGATTTTTTAGTAAAACATTAGAATATAGAGTGTCATTAAACCCTAAGAAGTGTGCATTTGGGGTAACTGAAGGTAAGCTATTGGGACATATAGTATCAAAGGATAGAATAAAGATAGACACTAAGAGAGTAGCAGCCTTTGATAAGGTTCCTAAACCAAATAATGTGAACATAATATAGTATTTCTTTAAGAAAGTTAATTTTCTAAGAAGGTTTGTTACTAACTTTACTAAGATTACTGGAGCTATCTCAAAAATGCTCAAGAATGGAGCCACTATAAATTGGAATGGTGAACCTTTACAAGCATTTAAAAATATTAAAACTACCGTAAAAAAAGATCCATTTCTAAGGACTCCAAACTATACAAAGCCAATGCACACATTTTCTTTTGCATCTTTCCACACTATAGTTGCAGTTTTGTTGCAAAAGAATGATGAGGGATACGAACAACCAATTGCATTCTTTAGCAAGTTATTATAGCTTGTTGAGTCTAAGTATGAGATAAATTAAAATAAAACATATGCCCTAGTAAAGGTTGTTAAGGTTTTTAGATGCTACTTGATAGGTGCTATAGTCATTACATTTGTACCTAGTGCTGCTATAAAGGACATTTTTTCTCAACAAGAAGTATCAGAAAGAAAGTGTAGGTAGATCAATAGGATCCAAGAGTTTAACATTGAGATATAGATAATAAAACTGATAAGAGGCCAAGGTTTAGCTAAACTCATGGCTCAATCTAATTTGGATGCTAATTAGATAAATATGGTAACAAATAACCTCAAATCTGATTAATGTGACACGAATCAATGTGAGTGGTATGCTAATGTTATCCACTATCTACAACATATGGAAGTTCCATCTCATTTGACTGAAAATGAGAAGAGGAGCACTAAATTACAAGCCATCAGGTACATAATTGTCAAGGGCAGTTTATGGTGGAGAAACTTTGAAGGAATATTACTAAAATGTGTTGATCAAGAAAAGGCCAAAGAAATCTTGAATTAGATGAATACTGGAGTGTGTGGGGGACATTATATGCCCAAGACTACTACACACAAGGTAATGAGAGCTATATTTTGGTGGCCATCCCTTTTTAAAGATGCTCAAATCATGGTTAGGAAATATGATTCTTGTCAAAGGTTTGCTAGAAAACTAAAATTCTTAGGTAATACCCAATTAAAGCTAGTCAAGGTTCAAGCATCCTTTCATCAATGGGGTATGGATTTCATAGGTGATATCTCTCCTAAATCTAGCACTGGCTATTCCTGGATTTTGGTTACTACTGATTATTTTACAAAGTGGGTAGAAGTTATCCCTACAAGAAATACAACTACTAAAATTGTCAATAATTTCTTGCTAAGTAATGTTATTTCCAAATTTGGTTGCCCTCAAAGAATTGTAATAGATAATGTAATGTGCCTTAGGTCTGAGGAATTTATAAAGTTCTATGAGAAATATGAAATTACTATATCAACATCTTCCCCATATCATCCACAAGGACATGGGTAGGCTGAATCCACAAATAAGAGCTTGTTAAAAGTCATTAAGAGGACCTTGGATGATAACAAGAAGGCCTAGGATTCCAAATTGTAGCTAGCAATATGGGCTAATAACTCACTATGTAGAAAGCCATTGGAGTAGCTCCTATTGATCTAGTATATGGAATTTAGGCAAATATGCCTCAGAATAAATTGGTAGGACTCTACAATTACATGAAGTTTTATGATGAAGATATTATAGATGACATGCAAGAAAGGTTGGATGAGTTTGTAGGGTTAGCATAAACTAGAAGAAAAACATCTCTTAAGAACCAAAAGTTGCAATTACAAGTTAAGACACTATATGACAAAAGGATAGAAAGAAAAAATTTTGAACATGGAGATTTAGTCCTTATGTGGAATGCTAGAATTGAGGATAAAGGAAAACATGGTAAGTTTAACCCTATTTGGTTAAGTCTCTATTTAGTTGAAAATGCATCGCAAGAAGACTCTTATATCCTCAAGGATTTATCAGACAATATTCTTGAACTACCAGTTCATGGATAGTTCTTGAAGAGATACTTTTCCTAAAGCATCTATTTTCTATGAACAATAGCTTTAGGATTTCTTGCTCCCTTGTACATTTTGTGTATGTTGTAAATCCATGTAAATGTCCCTATATAGTGGTGTTCCCTATTTCTATTGCTTTTTTCCTATGCTCTATGAAGAAATTGCCATTTTAAAGTAAGGTATGTGGTCTAGTTAACCATATATTCTAAATTCTTGTATAGACTCAAGTAGTCTATCATCCCTAGATAGAGCCACTATTGGTCTGATTTTTGTAGGATAAAATTTTCCCCAATTAAGGTGCAAAAAGTTAGAATTAAATCCATTGTTAGAAACTAGGGTTTCTGGGTTTTTGTCTTGCAAATTTGAAAACCTTTGAAAACCCTTGTTAAACCCTAGGTCTCATTCATTTTGAATTTCATTTGGGCACAAATATTTTAAAAATATGAATATTCCTTGTCTAGTTCAAGTCTTTCATGCCCCCATTGACTTTTTTGCTCTTAATATATACCGTCTGATCAAAAAAGATCAATGACAGTCACATTTTCGCTATCAAAAGACACAAGTGTTTTACTCAACATGACATAGTGACTACCATGAAAGTAAGTAAAAGTGTTGTAAAAATGGAGGTGTGGTGACTCAAAAGGGTTTTTAGTCATGTGCATCTTGTCAGTGCTATTAGAGCTAGAAAGGGAACCAAGAATCATGAAGTGCAAAAGGCATCAACAGAATTTAGTTTTTCCAATGGGTCTCTATGTTGCTATCAAAAAAGCTATGCACCCTACCAGTAGTGACGTAGTGCCTAGCTAGAAAATACATATCATAGTAGCTTCCAAGTTTCCCAATGACCATAAAAACTTCCAAGTGGTATGGTGCACATATGATTTATTATCTTTTCAGAAGCATTAATTAGGTTGATCATGACTTGAAGTGTATTCATCTTTCTAGCACCAGATTTTGACAAGACATCGGAGGTCACTATGTCACTATCGAGAAATGAATGATCTTCATTGTTAATGACATAGCACCTTAACAGAAAGTGATAAGTTAGCCACAATTTCAAAAGGTGGGTCCCAGACACATGTTTCATCAAATATAAGTCATACAAATTTTTGGGACATAGTGGCATCTAGTGGGATATATGTATGCACTAGGAAAAGTAAAAACACTTGAGGTCACTATGTCGTTGTCGTGAAACCTTTACACCTCACCATTAGCAACATAGTGCCTAGTCAAGAAATGAACACATGGTGGGACCTAAGTAACATGGCAATGCAACTAGGGTTAAAATACACATTTATGTGCTAGCTATAAAAGATATCCTCATGTCATCAATAACCTAGACCCACACCCCATTTAGAAATTAGATGAAGGATTTTGATTAGTTGATCAAGCTCAGATTGGCAATTATTGCTATCTCACTATGAAAAGATGTGAACTATTTACTTTATGTGACATAGTGACTAAGGGACCCACCACATCCTATGTACATCATGCAGTTTCCTCACCCTCAAATCAATCTCAAATCTATGGCCATCACTTTATTGCTATGATGAGTTGATCAAATGTTATGTATAGAAACATAGTGACTAGGAGCCCACCATATTATTCTTAAGTAATGCACCAAATGTCTTCCACTTGATCAAGACTAGATCTATAGATGTTGCTAATTTTCTATGGCAAGATGCTCATGTATAACAAGGTAGTGACTCAACAACATGTGTCCTCCCAATAATGAAGGAGATATACACATGGAAAAATCTCATTGGGTTTACTACCAACATGTCAAGTAGAACATGAGTCATCTTTTCTTGCATCCCTAGATCATAGGATTTTTTGAAAATCAAGAGTGTAAATTTGAATGTAGAAGGTGGTGCCACTCTATGCATTTATGAGGAATTAAAGCTTCATGTGAAAAAGAAAAAATATAGTATAATACAAGAGATTTCACAAGTTCCTTCTCACACAAATGAAGATTGCAAGCCTTTTCCTAAGTAGAAACCATTACTGAGAAGACTGTGTTGAGCTTTACAAGAGTGTGAAGTAGTCTCCCATTGTTCATGAAGAAATTATAGAATTATAGAGAGGAATGAGCAAAGAATCAAGTAATTACTTACATTATAATCTCTATAGTGTCTCAATTTTTGCAAATTATAATCAAAGATACCTCCAAAGAAGGTGTTTTCTAGTTAAGAGAATTATTTGGATAGGAATTTCCATGATGATTTGCTTGAGCTACTCCCTAACTCCACTATTGAGACTGTACAAGTTAAAAAGTTAACTTCATTAAACCCTAGGATGAAAATCATAGATGCATTGTATGAAAAGGGGAATTGGGTCTAGGATGCTAATACCTCTCAAACTGGTATAAATTTATTTAGAAAATGGTTTTTAGAGAGGAAATTGTTTAGCCCACATGCCAATATTGGGAAATTTGACTTATGGAAATTACTGGTTCCAAGTGTCTTTATGGATTATGATCTCCTTGAGGCTATGGCAAAAAACTACGACAAGCCATTAGAGTAGTGAGAAGAACTGATGGTGATATCCTAATTACAATTAGCCTAGAGTAAATTACGAAAGTTTTCAGTTTAGAGTCACTCATTGCTTATCAAGTGCCCATTGATTTGAAAGGGTTAGAAAAGGAATACATGTCCAAGAAGGATACAGTTAGGTAAGCTACACTGAAGGAACATATACAAAAAATTGGAACTCTTCTAGTAATAACAACATCATTTAAGGAACCTTTCAAAAGGGCATACTTCAATACTAGGGCTGCAGAGGCATATAGGACCCTGTGCAATGTTTTTGGAGAAGATGAAGAGGAGTTTATGCTCGTGAGTTTTATGTACATGATTATTCAGATTTCCTCTTTTGGTGTGGACATAATCTTTGATTTTTCTTCTTACTTAGCTGAAGAAATTCATAATGGACTAATTGGGATTGCTAAGGGCAAGGGGGAAAAGATTTTTGGCCACTATTCTTTGATAATGCACATGTTTTTGTTGAAAGGAGTAACATATTTTGGAAACAAAATGCAATTAAATAGGGAATTGGATAGGAAAGCATTTTCAATCTAATTATGGAGTGTAGATATGACTTTGGAGCTAGTAAATGCTAGTTTTTTCATATTTGATAGGTATTTTGCTTCCAAACTGAGATGCCTATTATTAAGTGATAATCCTAGAATCCCCAAGGCATTGGCAAGTCTTATTAGGCCCATAGAGAATCCTAGTGGTTTGAAGATTTCACATAATTTGGGAGATATCATCCGATATACAGTTGCAATAGTTATTATGATTTATGGTTTCAAAGTTACACCCCATGTACTACCTTATCAAGTGCCCTTAAAGGTAGGAGTAGCTAAATTCTTGTGGAAATTGGGAGGATTGGAGGAAACTTTTTTGTTGAAGAGGTAGAGGGGGTCAATTTTTCCTACTTGCACAGTAGTCCATTAATTTGTGATAAAAAAAAGAGTTGGATTTTTCAATACAAGTTTTTGGATCAGTATAAGATGGTTGTTTCTCACACTCATTTTTGTGACAATGAGGGATTTTATCATTTGGCTCTGAGACATAGAATTAAGCTTGGTAAAATTGAACATGAATTCTATTTTTCTAAAGACATAATAAGAAATAAATACTCCTTGCAAGAGAAATAGACTAAGAAGGAAAAGTGAAGAGTTTTCTCTAAAGTTTTGGATTTCATTCATTG
Source organism: Cupressus sempervirens (assembly GCA_028749045.1). Taxonomy (NCBI): domain Eukaryota; kingdom Viridiplantae; phylum Streptophyta; class Pinopsida; order Cupressales; family Cupressaceae; genus Cupressus; species Cupressus sempervirens. The sequence goes on along the minus strand of CM053787.1, from coordinate 807,727,924 downwards.
TTTTGATGCAGATTATAGTCCTTTAGACAATGCTATTACAACTATAGATAAGATAAATAAACTTATGAATACTTTTCTTGAGATAATGGAGGCCATGAATGAAAAGAAGCAATTATTTATTAATTCTTTCCCATATAAAGTCAGGGAAGTAATGAGAAGATTGGGGTTTACTCCCAATATAGGGGTAGGTCAATTAATGATCCAGAGGAGGCTAGGGTATACTATCATTCAAAATAAAAGGACCACTATGGACAAAGGAAAACAAATAATTGGGTCCACTAGTGCTATCTATGAAGAGAGGCCTCCTGAGCCCTCCCCTAAGAGGTGGAAAATAATAAGGGAAGATGATCCTCATGTTGAGGAGTAGTCACCTTTATAGACCCCTATGAGAATTGAGGAAGAACAACTCACTGATGAGAAAATTAAACAATTGGGATCCCAAGGGGGAGTTTTTGTTACCCAATTAGAAATACATGAAGGAAATCCCAGGGAGCCTCCTATGCCAAGTTTTGAGTTGACAATGGTAGATTATAGAGGAAGGGAATTAGAACCTATATTAGAACAAGCAAGTCAACAGTTTCTATCAGATGACAACTTTGTCAAATCTAGGGCTTTTTTCCAATTTGCATGGAGAAACAACATGAAAAAATTTGATGAAAGATGAAAATTTTTGAGAATAGAGCATCTTGAGCTAGAGGAGGTAGCCCTACAAAATCAAATAAAAGATTAGATGATTCAAGAGTTTCAAAAATAACCCTTGAAGAGGGCAGGTAGATGGTAAAGGCCTCAAATATTTTATTATTACCCAATTGGGATATAGTTGATGCATTAATTTTTAATTCTATTTCAAATTAATTTGAATTACAAGACCCAAGCAAGAAGGAATTCACAAGGATTGCATTTAGTGAAGACCAAGTTACTCTAGTTATGTGGTCATTAAGAGAGGGATCTAGGGTTGTTTCATCACAACCAAATGACTCATGATTAATAGGAAATACCATTGTGAGGAGAGTAGCTGAGACATCCCATGTGCAAGTAGCTCACATGGGTGTAGGAACTTCTCAATTTATTTTGGGCACTATAGAGAAGGGTATGTGTAGGATCATGGTGTGCCAAAAAGTGGCAATTTGAAAACTCTATGGTTCTGAAATATCTCAAACCATTTCAAAACCTATTCCAACTTTTTTCCAATCCATCATCATAATAAATGAAAATAATTAATATCTTTATAAGGTCTACTATATTTTGATACCAAACCTATATGGTCAACTTTAAAAACATCTTTAAAATGTGCTTTTGGCCTATTTTTATGTGATTTTTACTTCAAACATGTTGCTAATGACTTTTTTCACCAAAATTTGATGAAATGAAAAGGGTTTCTTAAGAATGTTGTTATCTTTCCATAAATGTAAGGTTTGTAAAATTATGAGTTTAGTAATTAATTATTGCTTATTTTCTAATGGAGTTATGTATAAAGTGTTGATTGACACACTACTTGAAAAATAACTATAACTTTCAAATGGTACAACATTTTTTAAAACCTAAAAGATGAATCACATTCTATGTTTCTTCTACTATAAGGAAAAAAATGAAAATTGAATTTTACAAAGTTTTGAATTAGTTAAGTTGTTCAGACGCAATGATTTTTTATTCCAAAAATACTAAAGTCAAAAATTAATTATTAATTATTTTTTAAGAATAAAAATACCCAAAAAATATGTGTTACATCCAAGCATGAGTCTACTACTTATATATAGAATATTATAATATTGCATTAAAATTCAAATTGTTGACCAATATATATATTTTTTGAGATAGGTCCTAGTAGTTTAGAAACTAGATTCAATTTTCTAGAGATTCTTTTCTCTCAACTTTTGGATATAAAGTTAATAACAAGTAGAAAATTTCACGTCAAGTTGACATAACCCTAATTTTCTCATTTTTTATTGCCACTTAAGAGCATATTTTGGTTGACCATGATCTTGCACATACCCAAAAAGAAGAAAGAAGAATGTTTGAGCTATAGAGTAAATATGAGAGTGTTCTGAAAGCTTTTAATAAAGAAGTTAAAAAGAGAATTGAACTTGAAAATAAAGTAATGGGGAGGTCTACAAGGCCAAGAATAACATATCCCCATCCCCCCATGGAGACTTTTAAATACACCCCTCTCATAGAACTGCCAGATACCCCATAAAGGCTACAATATTACACTACAAGAAACTTGGAAGAAGAAAAGAGTAAACTGTGGGCCTTACATGTAGAGTTAAATCTACAATATGAAGAGGAATTAAGGAAGGCTCTCATGTATTTAGCAAATAAAGTTGAATGGACATTATTTTATGATCAATTAGCAAGGGTGGTAAACATTTGGAATGAATTGAAAGCAAATGATGAGGCTTTAAAGCTTATTGTGAATAAATGGGGAAAGAAAAAGAGGAGGAAAGAAGTGCCATTTTTGGGTTAGTCTATCATAAGCTCTTCACATGATCTAATTGAAAGGACCTATGATATTGTTACTGATCCTCCACATTTTGATGATAAGAGGGTTCATCTACAAAGAATAATAGTTGGCTACTTAAGTAAATATAAGAGCCAAAAGTTTAGTTTATTTCCTCATGCCCTAGATAGAAGGAATAATTTGAAAAACAAAGATGAATGGGCTAAGGTACTTGATGATTTTTTTTTTCTAAGGATAAATATGATTATCAATGAAAGGAGACATGCATGGTGGGCCACCACAATAGAAGAAATGGTAAAACCCCAGATATTCTTTGATTCTTTGAAACAAGAATTTGTTGATGTTGACAATAAAGTTGAGTTTGTTATCAAGAAGCAACAAGATATTATGCTTTTTGACTGGCCAAATGATACACTTTATGACAAGTGGATGGTAGATATTTATTTTGGTGAACAATTAGAAGAAGTTGAAAGTGATGGTGATGAAACACATGAAGATGAATTATAAATCATCAATTCACTTCCATTAGTGCCTAGAAAAGAAGAAGACAAAGAAGGGCAATCATCTCATGCTATAGATGCAATGGATCAGTTAGATGATGTAACAAAGATAGAATCAATAATAACTATCACCTTGGTAACACATGATGATATGAGTGAAAATGTCAGAGTGGAGGTGAAGCTACATGAATCAGAGCCCGACACATCACTGGCAACTCTTGTAGCTACATATGCTAAGGACTTAGAATGAATAAAGATGAATCATGGGATCTTGAGCATGCAAGGATGTAACAAAAAAGGGGGCCTACCATGAGAATAATATGATGTTACATTCCTGTTACTTGAAATTTTGTCTTTTTCTATTAAGCAAAGTGTAAATATCTTTTGTAAAAGGACATCTACTAGTTCTCTATGCCTGAAGGTTTTTGTATCTCACATTATATAAGTGAGGTTCTAGGGCTAGAGAAGGGTCTAGTTTCTAATGCTTTTTAGTATCACACTTAGGTTGTTTTCCATCCAATAATTTGAGCAAACTTTATGATGTAACTTCTCTACAAATTTTTTGAGAATACATTAATGTGGAATGATCTTTGTGTTTCTTTCTAAGGTCATTATGTTTTTACTACAATTGTATACAATTTTCAAAGAATATTAATCCAAATTTTGTATAGTTCCCATTTGAGTTCTTTTTGAATTTTGTCTCCTTTATGGTTACCTAGTCATTTTGAGATTGTCTGAGTAAAGCTTGGGAAATTGAATGCAATTAATTTAAGTTGTATTTCAGTTCATTATTGTTATTAATTCAATGAATTAAGTAAAATCTTTGATGAATTTGATGAGATTGCTGTGGTAATAGAAAAATGTTTCTAAGGATGAATTCTAGTAAGAATTGTTGATAACATTTTTTTTAAGGAAACAAATTAGATCCATAGAATTGCAGCAGGCTTTGAGTCCCAATGGAATAGGCACTGGTTAAATTAATTCAGTGTAAAGATAGATTGATCAAAAAAAAAAGAATCAAGTCTAAAATCACAATTAATTTTATTTTCTTTTCCTAAAGATCTTCAAAGATGGTCAACCCTTGTTTGCATGGAATGTTTTAGCCTTAGTTAGCCACTATTGCTGGGAACACTTGCAAATGTATAGAATAATTTATGACCAAATCTATTATGGGATGTATTTTGTATAAAATGCCAAAACCATGTATGTATCTGATGATTGAAGATGAGAATCAAAATGAAACTACTATAATTATCATACATCAACATTCAATTTGAATCATCCCCTAGGTATATCCATCTTGGTTTTGTAGAGCCTAAAGAGTAGGAAACCATCCTTGGTTTTGTTGATGTTGGGTCTAAATGGTTTACATGTGTAATTGATAATAGGAAATGTTTAATGCTTGGGTTGCATGAGTATTATCATTCTAGTATTGAGCATTCTATTGTTTAGTAGTTTTAAAACACCAACACAAGTATGAAAAATTAAAAGAGAGTGATTTGGATATAAAGATGTTATTAAAGCATTATTTGTTAGAAAATTGAAAAATAAATATCAAGGAAAACCAAAATATATATGGACAATTAGGATACTTTGTTGCAAAGTGTTCCTCTGCTGATCAAGATGAAAATGGTGAAAAAATTGAAAATCCTTTCAAAAATAAACCTTGTAATCAATATAAATGATTCAATACTTTATAATAAAATAATTATTTCTTGTCAAAAGAGGACTCAAATGTTGTAGATGAGGAAGGAGAAACATAATTTATGGCTGAAATAATAAATGTTCAAAAATCAAAAATCTTCATCTCATTTGGATGAAGTCATTGATCTTGAGCAAGAACATCTTTTCTCTTTACAAGAAATAAAGAGATAAAATAAATTAATCTCCAACCATGAAAAGGAAAATCAACTTTACAAGCTAAATTAGAAAGTGAAAATTAGGTTATTGAAAACTAAAAAACATTACTTGGTGAAAAGGGAAAGAAATTGATTTTATTGCAAAAATAGGTTAAACAGTTTGATTCAAATTAGAAAATAGTTGAAAAGGGAAGGTCTTCAAAATAGGTCTCAAATTATTTCTTCAAAGGATATTTTTTTATTTCTAACTTATTTGGTCATAAGGCATATAAGTGCAATATGAATAGAACTGAATCAATATGTAGCTTTAAGAAAATAATAAGATGTTTTAAGTGTTACCACTATGAGCAATTTTTAAATTAGTGTAAGATAAATTTAAAGCCTTAAAAAGTATGAAAACCTTTTATCATGAATGTTGAATAATCCTTAATTGCGGAAACAATCCTATTTTCTCATAAACCTACAACTTTGGTTTTATTTAATAGTTGTTTACATCATATTACTAGTTGTAAAAACAAATTTGAAACCCTAGAATAATTTGATGGAGGGTCTGTCTAATCTAGACATAATTGAAGTGCCTACGTTAGAATTCATGGCTCAATTACTCTCAATAAAGACACTCTTATGCATGATGTATATCATTTAGAAGGTTTAGAATATAAATTACTAAGTCAGATTAATGATAGTGGTTAGTCCATTTGTTTTGATGCTAAGGGATGTTTAATCAAGAATAAAAATGATGGAGTTGTTAGAAATGCTTTAGAATAACTAAGAGGGGGGGTGGGGCTGGGGGGGTGAATCATTTATTCAAGGTACAAATGTCATAATAAAACTTTTTCACTAAGTATAGTGAGCCCATTCAAATGAACCATGCATCCAAGCTTAACATTCTTCCTAGTAAGTTACTAATAAATCAACATGCAAAAATCAAACATAAAAGATTAACACATAACAGAGTGATTTACATGAAAACCCAATTTGGGAAAAACTACCTGTAACATGCTACCTTGTTTCTCACTCTTTTGAAGTGATGGCCTATGAAAGGCCTGCCCTATTGAATGGTACAACATACTATTAAATGTGACTCAGTTAAAATATTTTAAAGACCCTATTAGGAGTGTGCCTAGTTAAAGGAATTTTGAACATTCAACTTGGAATGTCACCATGTTAAAGGATTTCTCAATGGTTGTTAGACCAACCTAAGTCCATAGGATTTTCCCTAGCTGATACAATTGCAAGAGAGTAACAATAAGGGCTTTTGATTTGATGTAACTCACAACATAACTTGTAGATTTCAGATCCCTATTCAATTCACAAACATTCTTGGCTTCTAGTATCTATAGCTTTGATAGTTTTTCCTCCTTTCAAGATTTGTCTCCTAGAGTCTTCATGATTGTTGTGCCAATGCAATCTCCTCTATGGTCACTTACTGAAGCATAGTATCTATGCTCTATTCTTCCCTCCCTGTGTCTTCTCCTTGACACTACACACTCTAGCCAACCACTCTCTAACCACTTTTTTGATCTTTGACCTATAACTCCTTACATAGAAGTTTAGAATTCATTTCCCACTCTTACTTCCTGTTCATATTTTGGATTTTAATTAATTAGATAAGATATGATGTATCTTTTGTTGGCACTAAGTTATTGTTTCCATTAGTGACAATGCTTATTCATATTAGTGAAGCTACCGAGATTAGGACTTAGTTTCCTATACTTACTAAGAATTCTAGTGTTAACCATGCTACATCAATTTACACCAAGTAAAATAGTGGCTATTGAGTGGATACAAACAATGTGAAGATCAGCAATGACTATCAAGCTTCACAGTCTCTATCAAGTAGTTAGGTTGTATGATAGAAAATTAGTGTAAACTGAGCATTGGAAGAAGTAGCATTTACTGAGTGAAGCAAGGTAAACTTAGTCACCAATGGTCACCAAGTTTAGAACTATGTTGTGTGACTAGTATGGATCAAGCCTTCACTTCTATTGAGTGCATGATGATGCCAAGTAATATAGTGGATGTCGTGTATCAAAAGGTCACCGAGTCAGTTTAGTGAACCTGAGTTATTTACTATTGGGCTAACTTTGTTATGTGTTGTTCACCTATGTATTGGCCAACCTTGTAATTTTGTAAATTGGAAAGGTATATATTTAAGATGTATTGTAAGAGATCATTTGTATTGAATTGTAATTGAATTATGAACGAAGAATTTGTAAGAAGTGCATGCAAAGGAATATCAACAACAGTTTAAGATATTCAACAAGGTCATCAAAGGATTAGAAAAGTTTCATCTATCACATATGGTGATCAAGTGCTTAAATATTTTATTAGCAATCCATTGTAAGTAGATCCACTACTTCATCCTAATAGGTGAATTAGTTCTAAATCATTTAATAAGGTAGACTTAACAGTCTTTGTACAAATCTCTTAACCAAGTGCATACTTCATTGTATGTTTTTAAATCCTCTAACAAGGTGGACCTAGCAATCTTTTGTGCTCCTAATAGGGTAGATCATCAAAAGTGGTCAATGTAAGCCTTAACTGACTAACTTTATGTTGTAGTAGTGAAGTTTGGTGGGTATCATCCCCACCCCAATTTTACTTTCTATTTGGAAGGTTTTTGAGTCACCAAAACTTTGTGTTCTTATGTGATGAATGTTTATTCTTTAGTACTTATGCATGCAGTAGTGTAGATGGATTTATGGTGAATAATTTACATGGTTATATATAATAAATTTAATGAAAATTTTTAAAGTTACTAATTCACCCCTCCCCTCTCAGTAACTTATCAAGTCTTGAATACTTCCAATAATTGGTATCAGAGCTTTGTGGTTCTCAAGATAAAGTTTAATAGCTTGAGAAAATATCTAAAGGAAAAATAGAGATATTCAGACTTGAAAAGGAAATTGAAAATGAAAAGCTAGATTTAGAAATGGCTATGGTTCAATTAAAGGAAGCAAAGGAGAATCTTTCCCAATCCTTAAAAGAAGAAAGGAACTTGTAAATCAGATGAGTGATCTCAAGTATGTTGAAGAAAAGATTGAAGATTTTTACCCTTTAAGTAGTTCAGATGAAGCAAACAATGCAATCAAAATTCTCCTAGAAAAGAATGGATCTTTGAAATAAGAAGTAAGGAAACTCAAAAGAGAACAAGAAATTCAATCAATCAAGTTATGTGAGATCTTGGAACAAAGAAATAAGGCAAAAGAAGACTTGGAGGCTATGAAAGAGAAATCAATGAAAGAACAATGAGAGAACTGAGACCTAAAAAGAAAATCAATGAAAAATTAAAGAATGAACTAAAGGCTAAAAAATAAATCAATGAGAGAATGATGAAATTCCAAGAAGACATGAATCAATTGAATTAGCAAAATGACTAGAATCTTCAAAAACAAAAAAGGTAAAGCAGGACTTGGATACACTGAAGAAGGTGAATCTTCTAAGCAAGGTGCAAAAAGGAATAAAAAACATACATGCAATCACTATGGAAAGATTGGTCACACATCAAACAAATTTTGGAGCAACTGAAAAGAAAAATTCAATAGAAAGTGCTACAACTGCAATCAACATGGTCATAAAGCCAATGAATGCAAGGAGAAACCAAAATTTGAAGGTAAATGTCATAAATGCAAAAGGCATGGTCACAAGGCATCCAAATGAAGACAAAAATTATTCAATCTAGCTAAACAACTTGTAAAGGCAATATTTGGATGAGATTACAATACCTGGTGCAAATGTCATTATTGTGGAGAATATGGATACACTAGCATAAATTGTGCAAGACATCACTATTAGATACAATTGTTTAATTGTGTGTTGTCTTTGATGTTACAAAAATGTCATATTATTTATCAGATAGAGTCTACCAATATTAGATGGTTAGCAAAGAAAATGATAGAGTCTACCGAGCTTAAATGGTCAGCAAAGCAAATTACAGAGTCTATCGAGCATTCCTAAATATTACACTATGGAAAAAGTTCTTACTGAGCTCACTCAGGCATCAAAGGATTCTGAGGTAGAAGCTAGTGTTAACCGAGCTCCCAAGGTTAACAAAGGAAAGTTAGTATCTACCAAGCTCACAAGGTCAATGAAGGAAGATCAGTTCTTACTAAGTTCACTCGGCCTCCAAAAGATTTTATAGAGTTTGCAGTGTTTACTGAGCTTCACGTGGTTAACACTAAAAATCATTTTTGGAGCTATGTTTACTGAGTTGGGTTGGCTAGTGAAGGATTTAATTATTTAGGAAATAAATCTTAATTGTTTCTTGCAATGAATGTAGCTGACTAATGTAATGATTATTGATAATTGTAACTTGTAATTGAGATGTCTTGACAATTTGTAAGGTATATATAAATGGTCAAGTTGTGAATTCAAATATATGGATGAGTATGTAATGAGAAAACATGTAAGTATATTGATTATGAAGAAGGTGTGAGTGAATTTTGATGAAGGATCAGATATCCTTGAGGAGTAGAAAAGACACATTTGATTAGAGAGGATCTAGTGAAGTAGAATAGAGATCTATATCAACAAAGTTAAGTTACATCTCATTTAGATCACTTCATTGTTTCTTTCTAACCATTGTAGCATTGAATTATAAATATCTTAATAGAGTTGGTTTAATATCCATATTGCAAATCCTCTAACACGGTGACAGCTCAGTTGAATTGTTCAAAAGACCTCTAATAAGGCCACTCCTAGCAGGGTGATTAAATCCTCAACAGGGTCACACCTAATAGTGTATTTTGTAACCTTTAATAGGGTTAGCTCCTAACAGGGCTCACTTTAGAAGAGTGAAAAATAATAACTAGTTACATTGGTGGTTTTTCCCATATTGGGTTTCCATGTTAAATTTGGTGTCTCTTGTGTTCATGTTGTTTCTTTTATGCATGAATGTTAAATCATTATGAATGCTTAATAAGTTAATAGTGCATCTACTGAGTTACAACATTTTCCTACATAACTACTGAGTGACACCAATGACTAACTCTTAAGACATCTAAGGGATCTATGAATTTTTTTTTGTGGTAACTAATTCACCCCTCCCCTCTTAGTTACTCCATCTATATTTCTAACAATTGGTATGCAAGCTTTTGGTGCTTGTAGGAAGGATTTCAAGGATCTAAGCTAAAGATCAGGATGTCTTACAAAAGGGAAATTCCAAGGCTTAATAGAGATAACTTTTTAGCATGGCAAGGTCTCATGAGACTCCATTTGGCCTCCATTGGAGATACAAGATTGAAACATATTGATGTAGAATATGTGACTCCTTCTAGTACACTATCTATTAATGATATTGTTGAGAAAAAGACTCATAACACCATGATGATAGACATTTCATCTACCCTAAGCTATGAAGAATTTGATGGTGTCAAGGAATGAAAAACTACCTTTTAAATGTGGAACAAGCTAAAAGATATCTATGGAGGTGATGAAAATATGAGGAGAGCCAAAGTAGAAAGTTTAAGAGGACAATTTGATCAAATGAGAATGAGAGAGGATGAGAACATTGCTAAATATGTTGAAAGAGTCAAAGCAAGTGTCAGTGCAATTAAAAATTCTAGAGGAGATGTCAAGGAGGAAATATCAATAAGTAAAGTTCTCAAAATATTGCTACCCATTTATGTAATCAGAGTTTCTGCAATTTAGGAAAGAAGATGCAAAGCAAATCACAAGATAAACTTAGAAGCCATAGTAGGAAGATTCACTGCATTTGAGCTAGACAAATATGAAAAATATGTTCTAGCTTCCAAGAACATTGAATTAGCATTTGAAGCTAAGCTTTCACTCAAGGAGAAAGGAAAAAAGATAAAGGAATCTCAGTTAGAAAGTGAAGATGAATCAGAACAAAATTCTGATAGTGATCTTGAGGTGATTGAAGCTCTACTAGAAAGGAAATATTCTAGAGGCAAAGGAAAATATAAAGGTAAAGTTCCTCTAATCTATTTTTCATGTGAGGAAATTAGTCAAGCAAAACAAGGATGAAAAGAAAGGTCACAAATGGAATGGCAAGAAAGATTTCAAATCATTCATAGAAAAAGGTAAAAAAACATCTTTCATGGCTAAAAATTCTAAAGATACAGTAGTGAAGATGAAATTGTTTACATTGCTGTGAAAGATGAATCTGATAATGACGAGGAAGATAAGATGGCACTTATTTCTCATATAAGCAAAAATGATACATGGATTATAGACAGTGGTTGCTTTCATAATATGACTAGTGATAAAACTAAGTTTGAACATTTTGAAGACTATGATAGTGGTAGTGTGATGTTTGGTAATAATGAACCTTGTTGCATAAAAGGAAGAGGAAGAATCCCGCTAACCAAAGAACTTGTATGTGATAATGCCTATTGGGTGTAAGGTCTAAAACACAATTTTTTGAGTGTGGCATGGATAATAAACATTAGATTCAAAGTGGAATTCATGCATGGAAGAGCACGAATATTGAATAACAAAGGAAAGCTAATTGGATCAGGCATTTAGACAAAAGGTAACTTGTTCTATCTCGAACTAGATGAATGTTAATATTTTATTGCTCAAGTAGAGGAAAGTTTGTTATGGCATAGAAGGTTATGTCATGTGAATTTTGATAACCTGGTGAAGATAAGAAAATTCAAGAAAGTAAGAGGCATTCCTAGTATAAAGAAACCTAAGGTTGGTTTATGCAAGAATTGTTAGATTGGTAAGATGGGAAATACTAGTTTCAAAAGTAAAAACTATCAAATTGAAAAAATTCTAGAAATTGTGCATATTGACTTATGTGAACCCATTGCAATTGAATGTTATACTAGAGAAAAGTTCTTCATTCTTTTTGTTGATGATTACTCAAGAATGATGACTATCATGTATCTAAGAGAAAAATCAAAAGCATTTGAAAAGTTCAAATGGTATTTGTCTAGAGTAGAAAAGGAAATAGGGAAAAGACTAAAATGTTTGACGTCAAACAGAGGTCATGAATTCATTTCACATGAATTCAATAACTTTTGCATTGAAAGAGGAATTAGAAGATAGGTATTAGCTCCTGGAACTCCTACAAAAAATGGAATATCTAAAAGGAGGAATAGATCTATCATGAATTGTACAAGAACCTTAATAATTTAAAAGAACATTGCTATCAAATAATGGAAGGAAGCTATCAACACTACAGTTCATACCTTGAACTAAGTACAACTGAAGAAAGACTCATTCAAAACTCCCTATGAGTTGTGGTATGGCTATAAACCCAATGTAAGTTACCTAAAAGTATTTGGAAGTAAATGTTACATTTTGAAAGAATCTAGAAAAGGAAAATTTGATGTGAAGGGTGATGAAGGTAAATTTTTTGGATATTCATGCAAGAGTAAGATATATAGATGTTTGAATTTGTCTACTCACAAATTCATAGAAAGTGCACATGTGAAAGTTAATGAGTTTGCAGAAAGGACAAAAGAAGAAAGCAAAAGGGAACTAAAAAATTATAGAAGATTTGTTTTCATTGAACCTAATACAATACCAGTTACATCTATTAATCATGAATCTTTTACTCCTGAGTCATTAGTAATCGAGTTGTAGGAAGTTCAAACCAAGCTATAGGAACCTGAGTCACATTTAGATGCTACCAAGATAGTGTCTACCAAATCTAAAGGACCCAAGTTAATGACTACCAAACTAGAATAGCCAAAACTTGAATTTGGAGTGCAAGAGGATAATAATGAAATTCGTTCAAAAGGAAAAGAGCCTATATTAGCCAAGTATGTTAGGAGGCATCATACATTAGATCAGATTATTGGAGACAAATCTGAAGATACCATGACAAGAAGTAAGTTAAAAGGTACTTGTTTATTTGCTGATTTTGAACCTAGAAATGTCAAAGATGCATTAGAAAATGAGAGTTGTATTGAATGAAGAGATAGAGAAAATAGAGAAGAACAAACCTGGACTCTTGTACCTAGGCCCAAAGATAAAAATGTGATTGGAACTAAGTGGGTATTCAGAAATAAGTTGAATGAAGATGGTAAGGTGTCAAGGAACAAAGCTAGACTAGTATGCAAAGAATACTCTCAAGAAGAAGGTATAGACTATGGAAAGACTTTTGCTCCTATTGCAAGATTAGAAGGTGTCAGGACCTTAATTGCATATGCTGCACACAAAGGATTTAAAGTATATCAAATGGATGTCAAATCTACATTTCTCAATGTTATACTAGACAAAGAGGTTTACATTGAATAGCCTGAAGGTTTTGTTGATCAAGACAAGAAGGACATAGTCTACAAATTACAAAAAGCATTGTATGGTTTGAAACAAGCGCCTAGAGCATGGTATGAAAGATTGCATAACTATCTTATTTATATTGGTTTTTAAAGAACTAATGATAACAATAGCTTGTATATCAAGGAAGGACCAATTAATAAGATTGTTTTGGTAGAAATATTTGTGGATGATACTATTTGAATAGAAAATGATGATCTTTGCAAAGAATTTTTAGAGAAAATGAACAAGGAATTTGAAATGTCTATGTTTGGTGAGATCAAATTCTTTGTTGGTATTCAAATTCAATAGAGTAAAAATGGTATTTGCATTACTCAATTAAAATACATCAAAGAGATACTAAAAAAGTTTGGTATGGAAGATTGTAAACCAATTGGGACTCCCATGTGTACTAGATTGAAGCTTACCAAGGAGGATAAATCAAAAGAGGTAGATCAAACATTGTATAGATCTATGATTAGAGAGTTGCAGTATGTAGTTCATACAAGGCCTGATATTGCCCTTGCAGTTGCTATTGTAGCAAGATTTTCAGCAAAGCCAAGAGAAAATCACATGATGGCAATCAAGAGAATCATGAGATACTTGAAAGGCATTGAAGATTATGGATTATGGTACAAATTTGGAGGTAATCTAGATTTGAAAGTATTTACTAATGCTGATTGGGTAGGAAACATTGATGATAGGAAAAGAACAAGTGGTGGAGCATTCTTTCTTAGAAAAAGATTGGTATCTTGGACAGGTAAAAAGAAAAATTATACATCCCAATCTATAGCAGAAGTAGAGTATGTTGTTGTAGTAGTAAACTATTCTAATATTGTTTGGTTTAAATAGTTATTGGAAGGCATGAAGGTGAAAATCAATGAGCCAGTTATTATGTTCTGTGATAATACAAGTGCAATCGACATATCTAAGAATCTAGTGATGCATTCCAAAACCAAGCATGTTGCAATAAAATATCATTTTGTCAAAGAATTGGTGCAAGAAAAGGAGATCAGATTGGAATATGCTAATACAAAGAAAAAAATTACTAACATATTCACCAAGCCATTACCTAAGGATTCATTCTTGTATCTAAGAGGTAAGTTAGGGGTCATTCCCCTATTTGAAATTCACTAAATGAAGCTTTAGTAATGCATCAACAGGTACTAAGTTGAAGATCTATTAGTTGATGTAATATAGTTATGGAAATATTGCATATGAATCAATACATAAGGTACCTTGTTACTCATTTGGCATGAGTTGTCTTTGGCATGTGTTTTCAAAGAGTGAGAGTTTTACTGTCATATCTTTCTAAAATTGTTTTGAGGGAAAGTATACTATCATATATATGAGGGAGAGTTTGTTATGTAACTCCTTCATAGAGGGAGATTACTGTATTTGAGAGATTTGTGGCATATAATCTAAGAGGGAGAATTGTTCTATCAGGAAAAGACTTGTTTTCAAATTTCATTCTGCTACGACATGTTGTGTTACCATCAATGCCAAAGAGGGAGATTGTTCGATACAATTTTTAAATTGTGTGTTGCCTTTGATGTTACACAAATGTCATATTAGTTATTAGATAGACTCTATCAAGCTCAAATGGTCAACAAAGAAAATGACAGAGTCTACTAAGCTTAAATGGTCAGCAAAGAAAATTAAAGAGTCTACTGAGCATTCCGAAATATTACACTATGGAAACAGTTCTTACCAAGCTCACTTGGGCATCAAAGGATTCTGAGCTAAAAGCTAGTGTTAACCAAGCTCCCAAGGTTAACAAAGGAAAGTTAGTATCTATCAAGATCACAAAGTCAGTGAAGGAAGATCAATTCTTATCGAGTTCACTCAGTCTCCAAAGGATTTTATAGAGTTTGCAGTATTTACTGAGCTTCACATGGTTAACATTAAAAATCATTTTTGGAGCTGCATTTATTGAGCTAGGTCAGCTAGTTAAGGATTTCATTATTTAGGAAATAAAGCTTAATTATTTCTTTCAATGAATGTAGCTAACTGATGTAATGATTATTGATAATTGTAACTTGTAATTGAGCTGACTTGACAATTTATAAGGTATAAATAAATGATCAAGTTGTGAATTCAAATATATGGATGAGTATGTAATGAGAAAACATGCAAGTATATAGATTATGAAGAAGGTGTGAGAAATTTTTTATGAAGGATCAAATATCCTCGAGGAGCAGAAAACACACATTTGATTAGAGAGGATCTAGTGAAGGAGAACAAAGATCTATATCAGAAAAGTTAAGTTGCATCTCATTTAGGTCACTTCATTGTTGCTTTCTAACCATTGTAACATTGAATTATAAATCTCTTAATAGAGTTGGTTTAACAGCCATATTGTAAATCCTCTAACAAGGTGATAGTTCAATTGAATTGTTCAAAAGACCTCTAACAAGGCCACTCCTAATAGGGTGATTAAATCCTCTAACAGGGTCACACCTAATAGTGTGTTTTGTACCCTTTAATAGGGTTGGCTCCTAACAAGGCTCACTTCAAAAGAATGAAAAATATTAACTAGTTACATTGGTGGTTTTTCCCATATTGGGTTTCCACATTAAATTTGGTGTCTCTTGTGTTCATGTTGTTTCTTTTATGCATGCATGTTAAATCATTATGAATGCTTAATAAGTTAATAGTACATCTACCAAGTTATAGCATTTTTCTACATGACTACCAAGTGATAGTAGTGACTAACTCTTAAGACATCTAATGGATCTGTGGATTTGTTTTTGTGGTAATTGATTCACCTCTCCCCTCTCAGTTACTCCATCTATATTTCCAACAATCACCTAAGAAATAAGGATACTACTATAAGATGTTACACATGTACTAAACTCCGTCATATAGCTAAAAGTTATATGAACATAAGAAAATTTGAAGATGAAAAGAAGGCTAAGGCTGACAACATAAGGAAACAAATGAAGCAACAATGATTCCTAAAGATATTGATGAAACAAGCTCAAATCATGGGAGTGAAGTCACTCAAGAAGTGGGTGACTCCAACCTCTCAAACTAAGCTTCTAAGGATGAATTGGAGCTGTATTTATAGAGAAGATCATAAGCATTTCCAACAAATGAAAAGATTAAAAATGATCCAATTAGTATTCTAGATACACAAGGATCACAAAAATTTCATCTTTCACCAAATTGCATTAGACTCCACTGAGTGAGGTTAGTTAAAGTCCTTATCGAGCAAGGTCAGGAGTAGTGAAAGATTTTCTTACCAAGTTGATATTCTTGCTCAGTTAGGTTAGTGGATGATAGTCTATCATGCACTAACTAATTATGGAACCAAGAATTTATGGAATTTTTCAATCAAAAAGTGTGAAATTGACTTCATTCTTCACCACATTTACAACATTTGAAGAGAAAAGTGATTTGGAAGAGCATTATAGTGTTTTTGAGTGATTTAGCAGTGAAATCTTGATGAATTTCATCACCTACCAAGTAGCGATGGCATCTACTAGTGGAAGCAATAGCAAACAAAAGAAGGGTTCTAAGATGCTAGTCAAGGGTGTTGAATGGAAAGCACTGAACTTCAAAATTATTCCTGCCATTATTGAATAACTTGATCCTCAAGGTGCTTAGTTAGAAATCCCACTAAAGATACTCCTAATCAATGAAATAAGAACTCATTTTAAATTTATTGTTCAAGAATTAGGGAAATTAGAAATGGATAATGAGCTAGAAATGGATAATGTGTGTGGATGGAGTGTTGAAACTTGAGCATAAGCATTTGGAAATGAAAGGGTTAACCCATATCCCTCACTTGCTCAAAACTTCCAAGTGAAATGGATTAGATACATATTGAGCTGGTTCCACAATGGAAAATTATGGTTGGATCAACCCATTCTAATAACAAAGAAGATGATACACAAGGTTATGGGTCTCCCTATGCTAGGCAAAGCTAAGACTACTAAAACCCTAGGTTGAGAGGAACTACAAAAGAAAATCCTAGCTGAGTGGGATGGTAGAGATTTGAAAATAAACAATGTCATTGATGTAGAGCTTAGGTTTGGCATCCACATCATTGCACACAAGATCTAAAACTTGAGTTAGTTGAATAGCATTCCCTGTGAGGCAGTAGACCTAGCATACAAGGTTGTAAAGAAGAACATTGAATATGATCTTTCAGATGTGCTGTTGAAGGAATTGAACAAAAACATTGACAGTGTGAAGACTTCCAAGAATAATCCCTTCAAGTTTGGTTCATTTCTTACTTATTTGTTCTTTTATGTTCAAAAATTATTTCCATTTAAGGGCAATATTGTGTGGAGAAAGGACACTCCTTTTCTTTATCAAATAAATGAATGTATTGAAGAAATGGGTGAAATTTTTGAAAGGATGATGGATAAATACTTTGAGGTTTTTAAGGAAAAGATGAATAATAGATTCAGAATCCCACCTAAGCTAGTAGAAGACTACAAGGATGACATATGCTTCATGGTGGACTATGAAAGAGTGTATATACAAGTAGTCATACTGAAAGTGGCATGGGTAAAGCCATTGCCTTATGAAATAAACATTGATGAAGGTAGAGATATCATTGAGGCACTAGTGAATGAGCCACCTAATCCCAATCTTCCTACGTTTGTCACATATGAAGAAGCCAAGAAGAGGATAGAGCTAGGCATTAATCTTCCTCAATCTCTCAATAGAGGTAAGAAGAGAGTTGCCAAACTAAAAA
This sequence comes from Cupressus sempervirens, assembly GCA_028749045.1. NCBI lineage: Eukaryota > Viridiplantae > Streptophyta > Pinopsida > Cupressales > Cupressaceae > Cupressus > Cupressus sempervirens. The sequence goes on along the minus strand of CM053787.1, from coordinate 807,710,167 downwards.
TAGATGAAGGTCCTTTAATGCTTATTGAGGGCAAGGGTGAGGATAAAGAGGATGAACTAGATGATGAAGAGGCAGAATAAAAAAAAGAAGAGGAACTAGCAAGGAGTAAAGGTAAGGTGTTTATCACCAAACCTCAAAAGCAACCAACTACAATATTCACTAGAAGGACAAGGAAAGGAAAGAAGGAGAGTGAACCTATGTTTGTCAGTCTGCACCCACATTTGAAGAGAGAATGAAACAACTAAGATTTAGAGTAGGAATTAGCAACTTTAAGGCTCTCAAATATGAGACTCAAACTCTAGTTGAGCAAAAAGAGATTGAGGAATTGGTTTTGGAGAAGATGGGTACATGGAAATACTCTCTAGAGAAAATGCACCCTCAAATTCATGTAGATGTTTTTGCCAACATCAAAGTCAGATTGGAGCATACTATGCAAACTGTTAAGGATATATTGAACAACAATTGAGATAGTTGGTACCTAGTCTAACTAATGTAGAGGTAAAGAAGGAAATGAAAGAACATGAAAGAAGAATGCTCTTAAAATTCAATTCATGCCTTATATTAATGAAGAAAATTGAATTAGTTGTGAGAAGTGCAAGTGATATTTAGAAATCCATATATCATCTCAACAAAGCCAATTGATTAAACTATTGTAATCAAGGATGATAACAGTAATAGTGATGATGATGATGACAATATTCCATCAATTGTAAATATTGTAGATGAATTACATGCTTTAATGGAAGAAAGGGAAGAAGAAGAAAAAGAGAAAGAAGTAGAAGAGGAAGAAAAGGATGAAGATGATCTAGTCAAAATAGTAGTTGAAGCAATTGCATCCCTTCCTCACACTCCACCAAATACTATTACATTTGTGGCTCACAACTTCTACTAGTGAGATTGTGAGCACAATAGTAACATCAATTGCTCAATCTTCGCTAACCACCTTCCAGCTCTAGGTATCTACAATGGAAGTGTCAAGTACTTCATCTATTGAGTTGACAGTCACTTCTTTAGCTATCAAGTTAGCTCCCTCTACCCCTACATCATCATCATGTATAGTAAGTGCAACAGTTAGTTCTACAATTTTGTCTTTATCAATTCTAGTTATTTCAGTTATAGATATTTCTATGGGTATTCTACTGAGTGTGACACCATTTTTGTGAAGTGGTTTAGTTTTGGACTTGGTTAGCACTCCCATTGGCATTCAATCCTTAAATCCTATCCCATTTTTCACTACTAGCCCCTCTATCTCCTCTATTGTGTTTATTCCAAAGGTCAAACTAGTTATCATAGAAGTAGAAGAAAGGAAACCATTGAAACTTCTAATTGCTAGGAAGGATATTTAAGAAGACATTGACTTAGATATAGAGATAGAAATACCTAAGATTGACTTTAATACTACTATGGTTGAAGAGATGAGATTAACAAGTCAACTTTTAGAGAAGAAAGCTAGGTAGAAGCAGTTAAGGTCTGAAAGGGATAAGGAGTATAGAATAATTGAGAGTGCTAAGAATATAATTATAGAGGCTATAGGTATTGAAGTGGATTCCACTCAACACATTTTGATTCAGTTAGAAGAGGTTGTTTAGAAATATAATGAGAACTCCTCTGAAAAATAAAAACTAATGTAAAATGCTAAAAGAAAGTTTGATGATAGGGTGTTAGAGTGCATTTTTTAGTAGATTGCAATCAAACAAGTTGAGTTATTTGCAATTTTGGGTAATTTTGAAAATTATTTTACTAGTGCAGCATCACTTTTTGCTAAACTTTGTGATGTCTTTGGTATTACTAAATAAATAAAGGAGAAGTTATATAAAATTGATGTTGATATGAAATCAAGTGCATCTAAGTTGCATATGGACCCCTCCTCCAACTCCTCTCATCACAACAAGGTGAAATATCTTGCAAATGTTTAGGCAAAACTTCTGAGAGAAGAAGCAAGAATAAGAGAAAATTTGATTGATATTCAGAACATGGTCTTGCCAATAATGGAAACAATGCAAAAGCATATTGCACATTGCAAAACATTGGTCCAAGATTAGAACTTCTTAGTGGCTGATCACATGATTCATCTATTAGTAGAAGTTTAGATTGCTCTCTCCACCTACCAAATTTTGTAAGAGAATTGGGATAACACATTTTCCCTTATTCTCAAGGTACATCAAGATTTTCTATCTCATTTTGGTGTAACTATATAGATAGTATATATAGCCCTTTGGCATTACTGACAAAAAAGGGGAGAGATATCAATATAAGTAAATAAGGGAGATAGTGTATATAAGAAGAGATATCAGTATAAGTGAAAGTGGGAGATAGCACTCAATGGAAATGGCATGTATATGTGTATATGTGTACATAAATATCTTTTTATATGAATTATTTTTCATCAAGAAGATACATATAGGAATATATATATAGTATCTTAACAAAGATCAATTTTGAAAAATAAAAATTTAGCAAGCTAGATTGTGTATATTAAATTTTGGCTTATAAGTGTTTTTTCACTAATGGAAAAGGGGAGATTGTTGGCATTAAGTTATTGTTGCCATTAGTGACAACACTTATTCATATTAGTGAAGCTACCAAGCTTAGCACTTAGTTTCCTACACTCACCAAACATTCTAGTGTTAACCAACCTATAATAATTTACACCAAGCAGAATAGTGGCTACTGAGTGGATACAGGCAATGCAAAAATTAGTAGTGACTATCGAGCTTCATAGTGTCTACCAAGCAATCAAGTTATATGATGGAAATTTAGTGTAAAATGAGCATTGGAAGAAGTAGTGTTTACTGAGTGAAGCAAGGTAAACTCAACATATGGTATCTACCAAGTGACACCACATCTACCGAGTCACCAGTGGTCATTGAGTTTAGAACTACATCGTATGACTAGTATAGACTGAGCCTTCACTTCTACCAAGTGCATGATGATGCTAAGTAATACAGTGGATGCCGTGTATTAGAAGGTAACTGAGTCAGTTCAGTGAACCTGAGTTATTTACTATTGGGCCAACTTTGTTATGTTTTGTTCACTTGTGTATTGGTTAACCTTGTAGTTTTGTAAATTGGAAAGGTATATATGTAAGATGTATTGTAAGATATTATTTGTATTGAGTTGTAATTGAATTATGAATGAAGAAATTGTAAAAAGTGCATGCGAAGGAATATTAGCAGTAGTCTAAGATATTCAACAAGGTCATCAAAGGAGCAACAAAGTTTCATCTATCACATAAGATGATAAAGTGCTTAAAGATATTATTAGAAATTAGTTGTAAGTAAATCCACTACTTCCTCCTAACAATTAAATTAGTTCTAAATCCTTTAACAATGTATACTTAATAGTCTTTGTACAAATCTCTTAACCAAGTGCATACTTCATTGTATGTTTGTAACTCCTCTAACAAGGTGGACCTAGCAATCCTTTGTGCTCCTAATAGGGTAGATCACTAGAGGTGGTCAATGTAAGCCTTAACTGGCCAAATTTATGCTATAGTAGTGAAGTTTTTTGGGTATTATCCCCACCCCAATTTTACTTTCTATTTGGAAGGTTTCTGGGTCACCAAAACTTTGTGTTCTTATGTGACAAATGTTTATTCTTCAATACTTATGCATGCAGAGAGTAGATGGATTTATGGTGAATAATTTACGTGGTTATACATAATAAATTCAACGAAATTTTTTAAAGTTATTGATTCACCCCTCCCCTCTTAGTAACTTATCAAGTCTTGAATACTTCCAACATCTTTCCCTCCAAATTGAATCTTCTAGAAACATCATGTGAAATCCACCTTTATTCACCTAAAAAGAGTTAAAATAGAATTTTGTACCACTTTCTCACCATCCTTATCTTCCACTTGATTCAAAAAATTCAAGGTAACAACCTTATCAGCACAGATTAGGTGAATCTTTGACTTTTCAAATAGTGTAGCAGCTTGGCACTATTGAATTCTTGATGCTTTGCACATACTATGTTACTCGGCAACTATTGTGGATTCACTCAGCATCAACTAAATTTTACTAATGTTTGGCACCTATTACATTTTCCTTGCTCAGCACATAAACTTTTCTCAGTACTTATTATTTTCTCAACAACTAAGTTATTTCACTCAACACACACTAGTTTTGCATTTGCTTGACATTTACTAAAAAATTTCTTAGCATAAACTAACTTGCTTAGCACCCACTAATGAATTTAGTCAAGCTTTGTAGACAACCTTGTTAGAACTTATTCTTCTAATATCTCTAAGTATGGACAACCTCTGTATCTTCTAGTATATTATTAATACATCATTTTACCATTATCTTAATTGATCCTTGTACTTCATTACAATATCATAGCTCAACCTTTCCCTTAGGTGCTTTTGTTACATCTTATTGATTAACTCCTCCTCATTAATCAACTAAGTGATAGTATTTGGATCTTATAAGCAATTGTTATTCTAGCAAATAGAAAGTTTGACATTAGTGATAAAACAATGATTGAAAATACTCTTTATCAACAATCTCCCTTCTTTATTATCTTCAACAATGATCTTTTCAATTAGATTTCAACAATCTCCCTCTTTGGCTTTGATGGAAAACCAAACTAATCAACCAAATTATTAAAATGTTAACTAGGTTAAAAATAGCAAGTCAAATGCTAAAAAGAAATTTGTTGTCTTTCATATCTCCCTCTTTTTTGATACATACTATTTCCTTTGATCTTCTCCCTCTCTGATCTATTATATTGATTCTTTTGCTTCTCCCTCTTAGCTATTGTTTCCTTTCTCATTATATCCCTCTATATTTCTGATTAGTCTCTTCTATTTGATCAGTTTCTATATATCTCCCTCTTTGACAACAATTCCAAAGACTTAGCATCTTTAATTATGTAGATGTAGACTTTAAAACTTTCAATTTCTCCCTCTATCACCATGCTTGTGACTGATTTGAAATTTCAACACTTTAGTTACTTCAGGTAAAACCTAAAGTAAGTATATTCTACATCAATTTATATCATTTTAGAAATCAACTTATTTGATGCAATGAAATTTTTGTTGTTGCTCAAATAGCCTTTGATAGGGGCATTATCCCTAACTTACCTCTAAGATACTCAAATGTATCTTTAGGTAATGGTTTTGTGAAGATTTTAGCAATTTGTTCCTTTGAGTTGATATATTCCATCTTTACTTGTTTTTCTTCCACAAGTTCTCTTACATAGTGATACTTAATTGCAATGTGCTTTATTTTGGCATGCATCACAGGATTATTTGAATATTTGATGGCACTTGTGTTATCACAATAGAGTATCACTAGTTCAATTATCTCTTCCTTTATACCTTTCAATAGGTGTTTGATCCACACAATATTGGTATAGTTTATGGTAGTACCAACATGCTCAGCTTTAGTTATAAATTGTGAGGTACAACTTTTCTTTTTACTAGTCCAAGTGACTAATATTCTACCTAAAAAGATTGCTCCTCTACTAGTGCTTTTTCTATCATCTATATTACCTCCCCAATCTACATCAGTGTAGGCATTCAATTCAAAAATTTTAGTCCTTCTGTAGTATAACAAAAAGTCATCTATTCCTTTTAGGTACCTCATTATTCTTTTCACTTCCATAAGGTAATTTTTTCTTGGATTTGCAAAAAATCTTTCCACTATCCCAAAAACTAATGGAATATATGGTCTACTATATACAAGATGCTACAACTTTCCAATCGTTGATCTACATATTGTCTGATTCACTTTAGCTAATTCATCATTCTTGGATAACTTATCTCTTGTTATCATTGGTGTACTAACTAGTTTTCAATCCTCTAAGCCAAATGTCTTGAGTATCTCCTTGATATATTTTGATTGGGTCACAAATATGCTATGTTTCAATTGATATACTTGAAATACAATGAAGAATTTTATTTCCTCAAACATTGGCATTTCAAACTCATGTTTCATCTGATCTACAAAATCTTTGCAAAGTGCATCCTTTCCTTCAAATATTATATCATCAACAAAGATTTCTAATGTCACGATATCCTTACCTTTTTCTGATCTGATGTATAGGTTGTTGTTGTCATCTATTCTCTCAAATCCAATCTTTATAAGATATTTATGAAGTCTCTCATACCATGCTCTTAGCACTTGTTTCAAACCATATAGAGCTTTATGCAGTTTGAAAACCATATCCTTTTTATTCTAATAAACAAATCCCTTTGGTTGTTTTATGTAGACTTCCTCTTCTAATATACCATTCATAAAAGTATACTTTGCATCCATTTTGTAAAATTTAAAACCTTTGTAAGTAGCATATGCAACTAGAGTTCTAACTCCTTCCATCCTTGCAATAGGGGAAAATGTTTCCAATCCTTCTTCTTATGCATAGTATTTACATACTAGTCTATCCTTATTTCTTATGATCTATCCATTCTCATCTAGTTTGTTCCTGAATACCCACTTGGTACCAATAACATTCTTATCAGCTAGTCTTGGAACTAAAGTCCAAGTTTTGTTCTTTTCTATCTACTCTCTCTCTCTCTTCTTCCACAGCTTTGCACTAATCACCATCTTGTAGTGCATATTTCACTATTTTTGGTTCAATCTTGCTCAGAAAACATGATTCATTTCTTAGTCTATTCCTTGTCATTGGTCTGGCTTCCTTGTCACCAATTATTTGATTAGCATGATGATTCCTTCTCACATATTGGATAGCCTAGGTTCTATCCTTAGTTCCATGTTTGGTCTTTCAACATCAGAATCACTATGTACACTTCTTTTAGGTATCTCATTATCTCTTTCATGTGTACTGATTTTAGAATCAGAATGTGCATTTTCTTCATTCTACAACTTGACTTTTGAATGCAACTCGATATTCACTACTTATGACTCGACAAATACATAAATTTTTTTATGATTCCCAACTTGATTGGAAACTTCTTCAGCAAGCATTCCCTCATAGAAGTATGCAAAAGATTTGTACTCTTTTGGTCTCTTGATGGATACATCACCTGGAGCTTCTGTATGCTCGTCAAAGTTTACATTTGCACTCTCCACAATTTTTTTAGTGTTAACATTTAAACACTTATATGCCTTACTTCTAGTGGAGTACCTAAGAAATATGACTTTATTACTTTTTTCATTAAATTTTCCATTCCTAGAATCTAAGAATATAACACTTACAACCAAACACTTTGAAATGCTTAACATTGGGTGAGTGACCATATCATAGTTCAAAAAGTGATGCATTTGTACCTTTCTTGATTTATACTCAATTGAGGTTGTAGATAGCTATACTTACAACTTCTATCCAATACTTTGGTGCAACATTCTTCTCCATCATTAATGTTCTTGCACAGTCTATCACTGATCTATTTCTTCTTTTTTCAGTACCATTTTGTGGGGGAGTTCTAAGTGTTGAAGTTTGTCTCTTTATTCCTTTATCATTGCAAAATGTCTCAAATTCCTTTGATGTATACTCACCTCCTCTTTTTGATCTTAGGCACTTTAGACTCTTTCTCATTTCCTTCTCAACTCTGGCCAAATACCACTTAAACATTTAGAATGCATCAGACTTTTTCTTTAAGAACATGATAGTCATCATTCTAGAGTAGTCACCCATAGATAGCATTATATATCTATCTCCTTTGTAAATTTTCACTTCTATTGGGCCACATAAGTTAGTATGGACTAGCTCTAGTACTTTTTTGGAAGTATAGGTTTTACTTTTGAAGCCTAAGTTGGTCATCTTTCCTTGCGGACATTGTTTGCACATTGTGTTGTTAGGCTTCTTCAATTTAGGTAATCCTCTAACTTTCTTCATGTTGTTGATGCTAATTAGATTATCAAAGTTGGCATGACATAGCCTCTTATGTTATAGCCACACATCATCAAATATTACAATAAGACAAGTAGCATCTTCCATATCTAGGTAAAACAAGTTACTCCTAGTTTGGACACCTTTTCCTATTAGGTTTCCATTAGTGTCATACATTTTGGCAGTTTTATCTTCAAATTCTACTTTGCTTCCTACATTGCCTAACTATAACACACTCAATAGATTGTAGTTCATACCTTCAACATAATATGCATTATCACATGATATTTTCTTTGTAAGTTTAATGGAACCTTTTCTTTTGATTAGACATGGAGCATGATTTCCAAAACTAACACTATTTCCATCATATTGAGTGAATGTAAAAACCTTACTTTTGTCTCCTATCATGTGACATGAGCATCCACTATCTATGATCCACTTGTCATTATTGTTTACACAAGTTACGAGTGTTTCTACCTCATATTCATCTAACTCATCCTTCATGGCTACATAGACCACCTCATCATCATTTTTCCTTTGTAGAAATTCTCTTCTTCAAAAATGTAGCACTTTTTACCTTTCTCCTTTTAATCTCTGCTATCATCTTCTCTTTAGTACTTGTATTTGTTGCCTTCTTTGTAATGCTTCTTTTGTGTACACCTTATAGTAATATGTCCTACTTCATTGTAATTAAACCAAATGATAGGAAGCTTACCTTTCAATTTACCTTTGCCCCTGTGAAATCTTCTAGCTAGCAATGCTTCTAACTATTCTACATCTTCTTCATCTGTATTGCTCTCACTGGATGCATGTTTTATCTTTTCTTTTATTCATCTTTGGCTTCACCTCTTCACTGTCTTTCAACAATAGCTTGGCCTTGAAAGTAGATTCAAGGTTCTTAGGTCTATAGTTATCAAAGTTAGATAACTCAAATGCAGTAAACCTACCCACTATACCTTCAAGAGTGAGTTTGTTTCTTGGTATGCATCTAAAACTCTTGGATTTCTGATACTTTAATAGCATATATGGGTAGTGAGGTTCTTCAAACTTTTCTAATGATAGTTTTATCATCTAAAACACTAGTTGTACTTCTTATTGCACTTACTACTTCCTTTATTCTAGAGGCATATTGGGCAATGTTCTCACCTTCCTCCATTCTCATGTCATCAAACTTTCCTCTGAGGATTTCTCTCTTTTCTCTTTGGACATTTTAATCTCCTCCATAAATATTTAAGAAGGATTCCAACATCTTGAATGTAGATGAACATCCCTTGATGTCATCAAATTTAGCATAACTAAGGGCAGAGGCAATCTCCAACATTGTCTGATTGCACTCCTTCTTTTTCTTCATATCTTCTGCAGTAGGGACTCTAGCTGGATCAACATGTTCCACTTGATTGAGGTTTGTGCATGATCACCTATAGATCCAAGGTACAGCTTTATTAAACTTTACCATGTAGTGAAGCTATCTCTATTGAGCCTGGGAACTTCTCTCTTAGACATCTTGATCTTTCCTTCTTCTAGTACCTTTAAACTAAATCAACAGATGGCTCTAATACCAATTGTTATAAATACTTTAGAATAAATGAGAAGGAGGGGGGGAATCAGTTATTCAAGGTCTAAGTGTCCTAATAAAACTTTTTCACTAAGTATAGTGAGCCCATTAAAACTAACCATGCATCCAAGCTTAACATTGTTCCTAGCAAGTTACTGATAAATCAACATGAATAAATCAAACATGAAAGATCAACACATAACATAGTAATTTATGTGAAAACCCAATTTGGGAAAACCACCAATAACATGCTACCTTATTTCTCACTCTTCTAAAATGATGCCCTCTAAAAGGCCTACCTTGTTAAAGGCTACAACACACTGTTAAATGTAGCCTGGTTAAAGGATTTCAAACACGCTATTAGGAGTGTGCCTATTTAAAGTACTTTTGAACATCCAACTTGGAATGTCAACATGTTAAAGGATTTCTCAATGGCTGTTAGACCAATCTAAGTCCATAGGATTTTTCCTTAACTAATACAATTGCAAGAGAGTAACAATAAGGGCTTTTGATCTAATACAACTCACAACTTAACTCGCAAATTTTATGTTGAGATAATGGGTGTTGCACACATTGCATAATATTGTTATTTTATTATTTTATTTTATTATGTAATGTTGTGCCTAGATGGACGTGCAACATGTAAAGATTCCCATGGAATAGTCTTGATGAGTTGTATTGTAACATTGTGATAATATTTGATGTAATTATTTAATATTGGGGGAAAGAATTAAATGCCCAATATTAAATGTGGGGTCAGTGGGTTAGGTAGCACATGGTTTATGTAATACCACTTAGTGGTTTTGTGGAACTTGCTACTATATAAGCAGCCACAAGGGTAGTTGTTGTAGAGAGAGTAAGAGAGTGACAAGATTAGAAGACAAAAGGCAAGAGTCAAGCGGGACAAGGCTTGACAAGTTAGCCAAGGGAGCATTTGTGAAGGTTGAAAGCATGGCATGAGATGTGTGGATTCATGCTTGTTCACGTAGTTTGCTCAGTTGTGGCTATGGCTATGAAGGATTCCATGGTTGTATGGAAATGGTATTTTTTGCTGAATAATACATGGTGATGGATGCTTTTGGAGGCTGGGTTTTTCCCTCAATGAGGGTTTCCCAGGGTATATCTTGTGTCACAATTTTGTGGGTATGTTGTCTATTCTCTTGCATGAGGATTTTGATTCCATATTTATTTCAGATTTATTATGGGTTATCTGGAAATGGTTATATTCTTTATTGCCAAGTTTCCTTACAAGTGGTATCAGAGCTATGGTTTTATTATTGTAACCCTAGATTGAATCCATGGGAATGCATGAGAGGATAAAAGAAAGGGCAAGATATATTGGAGATCTGAGGACTTTGGATTTTCTGTTATGATGGGATGTTAAAATATTTGGGCATGTGAAATTGTTGGAGAAAATGATTTTTTTTCGGATGTTTCATTTAAAATGAGGGTTTTGGGGGGTAGCTTGTAGAAATGACCTCCTGGGCAAAAATAGACCTCACCATTGGATCCGGGTCAACATTTCCATAAATTTTGATATATAATATGCCCTAGTTTGGCCATGTTCAGAGAAAATGAAAGAGTTTTTTGGTTTCAGCCCATGATGGCCATCAAATTTAATCTCGTCGAAATTTTCGTCACTGAAAAAATTAAAAAATGAAAAATCGTACTGAAAATGGTAAAAAGACTATTTTAGTAAAATGGCCATAACTTTCTCTCAGAATATCGGATTTTAGAGTTCTTATATGCATTGGAAAGCTAATTCAGAGCACTACAAGATTGTGTAGGTTTGATTTTATGATTTGGAAATTTTTTCAGGTTTTAAGAGCCCTAAAGTTAGATGTTGTTTATTTTGAGCACGGATTAGGGCATAACTTGGGCATATGGAGTCAAATTTTGGACTTTGAGTAGTCAATGAAAAGCTCTTGGAGAGCTCTACACATTGGTTTAGATGTGGTGTAGGTTTGGCATGATTTATTTGTTGATATATTGATCTGAACAGTTTATAGGTATATTTTGACTATGGTAACATTGTGAGTTTATGGCATTGGAGATTTAAGATTTGATGTCATTGTATACTCAGTTCATATTGGTCTCATGATGATATGGTTATCAGTGTTTGGTTTGGATATGCTTGATGACTTGTTGGATCTACAAGTTGTGCAGTGTTGTAAGCGGTCTATACTTACAGGTTGCATTTATGGCTTGGTTATGGGTTGTCTTTGCCCATTGATCTTTCATTATTGATGCATATTCAGATTGGTGGCTTGGATTTGGGTTGTCTATGCCCTGAGTCACATGATTTTCTGATTTTATTCTTCATGTAGAATGGATGAGATGTTGTTACCAGGTACAGTCATGGTGGAGGATTGTGGTTGACTATTTTATGCTGACAGGTTGGACATATTGAGAGCCAGATGCTTGGTTCATGGATGTGATCATGGTGTCATGAATTTTTGGCATGACATGATTGGTTATACAGGTACATCCTTGATGTTCATTAGCTTGGATTTCTGATATAGTTATGGTGGTATATCTTCTTGGTTGAGGATCATAGTTATTTAGTTTCTTTTGAGGAGCTCATGATGTGCACTTTGAGTTCTTTGATGGTTTAATGCCTTGGTTGATTCTCATGGTTAGAGGATGAGTTTTCATCATGATGTCATGGATAGCTTGGATACACGATTTAGTGGGAGCTTGTGACAGTGATGGGGTGACAGTGCAGGATTAGTTCCTGGTTTGATTTGGATCTTCATATAGGAGATGGATTTTATGATGCCATAGGTGACTTGGTACCACCGTTGAGTGGGAGTTGTTGGCATTGATTTATTTATTGAGTGATTGCAGATGTTGGAGGTTTGTCTTAGATCTTGTTGCTACAGAAGCGTCTTTGACATTTGCATGGTGCACTTGTTATCTTCATGGTGTGTGAAGATGGTTAGATCTTGAGGACTCATGGAGTTCTTGGTTATCTTCATGGTATGTGGAGATGGTTCTTCCTAGTATGTGGAGATGTTTTTTCTTCATGGTGTATGGAGATGGTTGCATCTTCAGGACTCATAGGGTTCTTGGCAAAGGTGTGGTTTATATTTTTTATTTGGCATGTTATCCTTGGTATGAGGATGGTTTCATTATTATGTCATGGTATACTCTTGATACATGTTTAGAGTTGTGAAATGTTATAGTATGTTCATGTGGAGCATGTTATCTCTTTGGTTGAGATGGTTAGATCATGTTGTCATGTTTATGTTCCTGAGGCCATGGTTGGAACTTTGACATTGATCTTAGTTTAGTTTCTTGGTATTGAGTACACTGATCATAAGCTAGATACTTCATGATATTGCTATGTTGCATTTGGATTTGGCATGGATTGATTGGTTACAGGTGCTCATGGATACTTAGAGACGGTGGTGATGCTGATTTCTCTTGGATTAGAGAAGTATTTTTTGGGACGGTTGATGGTTTTAGCAAAAAGTCTGAAGGGCAGTCACCTAATATGGACTTGAGAGGAGATTGTTCTTAGATGAGTCTTGGTTGGAGACTTGGGTATCTTGATGAGCATTCTCATTCCCCACTCTTGGTCTACTCGGTGGTTTACTACTTGAGAGGTATAGCCCATTGTTTCTCTCAATTGCATTATATTTATGCTTGTCTTTCATGGATATGGATCTTGAGCTATGGTACATGAGTTAGTTCTAGAGGGTTCATTTGAGAGATGGTTTAGCATTGGTTATCTCCATTTGCATATGTTGTTATGCTGGTTGAATTTGGGAGATGGTTTTATATTGGGCATTTTCCTTGGATTAGGAATGGTTATTCCTTGGTTTAGGAATGGGTTTATTGAGTTTGATCTTCTTGTGAGAGGCTTACATCCATGATTAGTTATATGGTATGGTTTGGGTGTTGTTGAGGCTTCTTGTTGGGGTTTTATGGAGGAGATCATACTTGCACAGTTTACATCTAGAGTGTAGAAGGATATGATATAGGTTTAATTTGCATGGTTTCTCTGGTCTTGGTTATCTTCCTAGATGTTCAGTTTTGCCTACATTGAATTTGAGATTGGTTGGAGATTGTGATCACTTGTTTGTGCTCATGTATGTCATGTGAGAGATGACATGGTTATTTCTTTCTCTTTCCTTTGTTTGTTGTGGTGAACTTGGGAGAGCATTGGAGACTTGTTATGAGAGTTGTTCTTGCAGGATATTAGTTTATGTATTGTGGATGTCCTTGATACTACATGGATTCACTTCTTTGAGATGTTGTGAGTGGATTGGTTATAGATTTGACATTATCTTTTGCAGTGGGAGCTTCTTGGTATATATGTGGCAGGTATTGCTCTTGAGGCTTGTAATTGCAGGTTGCAGATTGGATATGTCGGTGATATGAGATTCACTTGTTATACCTTTGAGGTATGGATAGTTGGATGGGTTTGGCACTTTGCTGTGGGCGCTATTTCAGCTATCGATATTTTGATAACTACGAATACATGTGATTACCTTTGGATCAGGTTTTTGTGCTTGGAATTTTTAGTTGGTACAGGATTTTATGATCTTCTAATTCGACAAGTTGGGTGGTTTTCTCTTTGGATGGCTTCTATGTATGTCCAGTGGTAGTGGCATAATAGGAGGTGAGATCATTCATGTTTGAGATGCTAGATACTTTGATTTTGTTGCGGGTACCAGGATGGAGCACTTGGTGTATTTTGATCCATGATGGTGGATGTGCTGGGAGGGATTGTTCCCTTGTTCATTTATGTGGCTACGGATTGACCCTATGCAATGTATACAACAAGTGGGAGATTGTTGAGATAATGGGTGTTGCACACATTGCATAATATTGTTATTTTATTATTTTATTTTATTATGTAATGTTGTGCCTAGATGGACATGCAACATGTAAAGATTCCCATGGAATAATCTTGATGAGTTGTATTGTAACATTGTGATAATATTTGATGTAATTATTTAATATTGGGGGAAAGAATTAAATGCCCAATATTAAATGTGGGGTCAGTGGGTTAGGTAGCACATGGTTTTAGCACATGGTTTATGTAATACTACTTAGTGGTTTTGTGGAACTTGCTACTATATAAGCAGCCACAAGGGTAGTTGTTGTAGAGAGAGTAAGAGAGTGACAAGGAGAAGACAAAAGGAAAGAGTCAAGCGGGACAAGGCTTGACAAGTTAGCCAAGGGAGCATTTGTGAAGGTTGAAAGCATGGCATGGGATGTGTGGATTCATGCTTGTTCACATAGTTTGCTCGGTTGTGGCTATGGCCATGAAGGCTTCCATGGTTGTATGGAAATGGTATTTTTTTCTGAATAATACATGGTGATGGATGCTTTTGGAGGCTGGGTTTTTCCCTCAATGAGGGTTCCCAGGGTATATCTTGTGTCACAATTTTGTGGGTATGTTGTCTATTCTCTTGCATGTGGATTTTGATTCCATATTTATTTCAGATTTATTATGGGTTATGTGGAAACGGTTATATTCTTTATTGTCAAGTTTTCTTACATTTTAGATCCCTATTCAATTCACAAATTTTTTTAACTTTCAGTCTCTGCAACTCTAACAACATGTCCTCCTTTCAAGCTTTGTCTACTAGAGTCTCCATGCTCATTGTTCCAATGTAATCTCCTCTATGGTCACTTATCAAAGTAGAGTCTTTGTGCTCTGTTCTTCCCTCTCTATGCCTTCTCCTTGACACTACACACTCTAGCCAATCACTCTCTAACAACTTCTTTGGTCTTTGAATTGTAACTCCTTAAATAGAAGTTTAGAATATATTTCTTTCTCTTACTTCCCATTCATATTTTGGGTTTGAATTGCTTAGATAAGATATGATGTATCTTTCCCTCCAAATTGAATGTTCTAGAAACATGATGTGGAATCCACTTGTATTCACCTAAAAATAGTTAACATAGAATTCTTTACCACCATCTCACCATACTTATCTTCCATTTGGTTCACAAAATTCAAGGTAACAACTTTATCAGCTTAGATCTAGTGAATCTTTGAGTTTTCAAATAATGTAGCAGCTCGACACTATTGAATTACTAATGTTCAACATATACTATATTACTTGACATCTACTATGGATTCACTAAGCATCAAATAAATTTTATTGATGCTTGACACCTATTATGTTTTCCTTGCTCAACATCTAAACTTTTCTCAGCACCTAGTGTTTTCTCAACACCTGTACTATTTCACTTAGCACACACTAGTTTTTGCATTTTCTTACCATTGATTGCAAATCTTCTCAGCATGAACTAACTTTCTTGGCACCTAGTAATGAATTTAGTTAAGCTTTGAATACAACCTTGTTACAACTTATTTTCTAATGTCTCCAAGTGTGGCCAACCTCTGTATCTTCAAATATATTATCAATACATCATTTTACCATTGTTGTAATTGATCATTGCACTTCCTTACAACATCATAACTTAACCTTTCCCTTAGGTACTTTTGTTACATCTTATTGATTAAATCCTCCTCATTAATCAACTAAGTGATAGTACTTTGATCTTATAAGAAATTGTCATTCCAACAAATAGTAGGTTTGACATCAGTGACAAAAAAGTGATTGAAAACACTCTTTATCAACAATCTCCCTTCTTCATTATCTTCAACAATAATCTTTTCAATTAGATTTCAACAAGAGTGATTGCTAATGGTTTGAGAACATGAGGAAATATTTATAATCTAATTAATTCTATATTTCAGGGGTCATGTTTGATCAATACTTATCTAATAAGTCAAGTTGAAGAAAATGGATTATGGCACAAAAGATTGGGACACTTAAGTTTTAATAATCATGTTAGGATCAACAAGAAAAAAAGGGTTAGAGGTCTACCTACAATCATAAAAGAAATAAAAGTTAGTGAAGAATGTGCGAAAGGCAAGAAAATAAGAACTTATTTAAAAGCCAAAGAGTATCTATCTAATAGACCACTAGAACTTGTGCATACTAATCTATGTGATCCAACCAAAACTCCATCCTTGAATGGTGAGAAATACTTCATGGTTTTCATAGAGGATTACTCAAGAATGGTTTGGGTAAATTTTATAGGACATAATCTAAATCCTTTGAATACTTCAAAATAATTGCAAAAATGGTAGAAAGGGAAAATGGTCCAAAGTTGGAATTTTTAATATCAAAAAGAGGTGGAGATTTCACCTCTCAAAAACCCATTGAATATTGTGAGAAACATGGTATCAAGAGGAAGTATTCAATTGTATGTACACCAGAATAAAATGGTGTTCTGGAAAGAAAAAAATAGAATAGTAAAAGAAATGGCTAGAACAATGTTGAATGAAGCCAAATTACACAATAAATTTTGGAAAGAAGTTATTCATACAACTATATATATCTTAAACATGGATCAAATCAAAGTAAGGATTGCTTATACTTCTTATGAATTATGGTGGTAAAACTACAAATGTTATAAACCTCAAAAAAATTTCCTATGAGTGTTTTATCAAAAAGGATAATGATTCTTTAAACATTTTCAATTCAAGATTTGATGAAGGTATCTTCTTAGGATACACTATACATATCAAATATTTCAAATGTGATGTGAAAAAGCTATATAAAATCATACAAGTTATAAATGAGGTATTTGATGAAAGTTCCTTTTTCAATAGTAATAGTGAGAAAGGTGATGAAGAAGATTATTTTCAAAGAATAGAACATGTTTCTAATGATCAAGAATTAGATGATGTTGATCTAGAAATTCTTGAGCAAAATGAACAAGAAAATTGTTCAACACCTCAAGAAACCAAAAAAACTATTAAAAAAAAATCCTTCTAGAATCATTCCTAAAAGGCATCCCGAGTCTCAAGTGATAGAAGATAAAGTGGATGGAATCTAAACTAGAAGAAAAGTAAAAAATGGTGAATATGCCCATATTATAGAATATTTCTCCATGTCAGATTTTAAATCTAAAAATGTCACTAAAACACTCAAATATCCTTGTTGGTTGAATGTTATGTAGGATGAAATTAATCAAATTGAGAAAAATAAAACATGAAAACTTGTTCCTTGACTCGATGACAAAAATGTCATAGGTAAGAAATGGTTATTTCACAATAAGTTGAATGAAGATGGTAAAGTTGTAAGGGATAAATCCAAATTTTTTATGTAAGGGTTATGCTCAATAGGAAGGCATTGATTTTGGTGAAACTTTTTCACTAGATGCAAGAAAAGAATCAATTACAATATTTCTTGCATATGCTAGCTACAATAAATTCATTGTTTAATAGATGGAAGTTAAAATCGTTAGCTTGAATGTTGATATCATTCCTTTGGGAGTATCCTAAGCATTGATAGAATAGTTGAGGAGATTGACATGTTGCATTCATGACTATGTTTGTCATTGATGTCAACATAGTATTGTTTTTTATAAATAATAGCAGAGTAGTAGACAAAGAATGAGGTTGTATGGACTACTATAAGTTCAAGCACAATCATAGATATGTTCTATAGAGTTTCCTGATGAAATGGACAAGTGTGCACATAGAAATTTTAAGATATGTAAGATTTATTTATGATATACAGAAGAGAGTGTGGAGATAGAGTACCTAAAAAGTGGTTTCTAGTGTTTGGATTGTATCTCTATAAAGGGATAGAATCATGATGAGAAAAGTTAGATAGTGATAGTAGATAGCCTGATGATAATGATAGTGAGTGTACAAGGTTAGAGGTCACACATGTGAGAAGTTGTTTGTAATGCCCCACTTGGAGATCCTTGGAAACAAGGATGAAATACAAGCAATAAATTTTTTTTTACAAGTATGAATGCACATGACAACATCATACAGGGATCACAAAGATCACAATGGAAGACTTCACCACAATCCTGATAACCAATAGATCTTCAAACGTGACAACCAACTGACACACACGAACAAAGCCAACAATGACAACACACATGGTGAGGGCTCAAGAAATGACCACTCATCAACAAAACACCAAGTTGGGGTAAAATGCAGAATCTCAAAATTTGGCTAAGCCTGAAATCCTGAAGCCCTGAAAATTGGCTAAGTATGGATTTCTAAAGCCCTAAAATTTCCTAGAATCCATAACTTATCTTCAAGAGGTCTGAAACCTATCTCAAAAGATTCGTCGCATATATTAAAATATATCTTAATTATTTATACTTAAACAATATATTTTAAACCTAAGAGAAAAAAACACAAACACGAAAATAGGATTCAAGAGAAACCAACAGAATTCAAAATGCAACAGCATAGGGTTGAAGAACACCCAAAAGGGTAGCCAAATCAACCCTCAAAAGGATTGGAACACGAAAAAAAGTTCTCGCTGTCTGCTTGCACAGGTTTTTTACAAAACTCGTGCGACACTTTTTACTAAGGGAGGGCAACACTTCTCCTTAAGGCGTGTGACACCCTTCCAATGTCGTACAAAATTTCTCAAGAAGGCATGCGACACTTTTCAACATTGTATGACATTTCTCAAGAAGGCGTGTGACACTCTTCCAGTGTCGTACGACATTTCTCACGAAGGTGTGCGATACTTTACAGTGTCGTATGACATAGTTTGCATGGGCTTGCGATACTTTTTAAAGTGTCGCACCATGCTGAAAATATGTCACCCATAGAAAAAAAAGACACTCCCAAAACTTAGAAAGGCGAAGAACAAACCAAAGAACCTCCACACTAGGGAGTACCAAATCTACAAAGGCTTGAGGAATGAACACTCGAGTGCAAGAACAACATAGAAAGAAGAACATCTAAACTATAGCAGCAAGGAGCGTACTGAAATAAACATTGCAAATAACATAAGCAACATCACAAAGAATAGAGATACATCTTAGAACTAAACAATCAAATAAAGTGCGCGGTTCCACCCAACCATCAATAGCATCATAAGACCATCATGGGTCCTAGCCATCCCCCACGCGTAACATCCCAAGCCACCGACCAGATCATTGGTACTATTGTAATAGGGATGTCACTACTAAAACATGCTACAATATAAGCATAAAGAAATCTAACATGCTAGAAGAAAAGCATAAGATAATTCTATAGTAGATAACATCACCTATCACATGCTAAACAACAATAAGCAATAGATATGCTAATACAACAATTCACTGCATCTAATCATATGCTAAACATCATAATAAGGGAATGCATCAAATAAAATAACATCATCTAAACATGATATACAAGCATCCCAATGAAAGCATAAATCACAAGAAAGCATACTCTGAAACTTGAAGTACCAAGTGAAGACATCCAACAATGGTTGCACTAGGAAAAAATATCATCTCTGTACACCGATCCCTAGTAGTGGTGAAGGTAGCTACACCTCCCAACCACATGGAACCCATAGGTCCACACCCACTGTGCTGATGGAGATAATGATCCAACCACAAAATGCACCAAACAACATCCATGGCTAACACTTACGCCAGACAGTATGATGGCTAAACCAAGATCCTAAGATGATGTAAGGAGTACAGGTCTTGGTCAGACACTCAAAAGGCTACTAAGTAGGGACTAACATCATGGAGAGTCACTTGGCATCAAAAAGCCTAAGCTAGGACTTGTGCAGATTCAACATCCCTCAACGAAAAGGCTCTAGTACCCCAACCCTTTTTATTATCTTAAGTTTTATTATCATTCACACATTTTATTTAATTATCACTTATATAAAGCTTCCTTTGCCAACCCATGATGCTATGATCATCGAGCTACAAGATAGAAGCCCCCTCCATATGCTACCCTACCCTACCCATGCTCATCCTACAACAAGTACCCATGGGCATGCATACACCCATCCCAACCCCAATGATCATAACTTCTGGAAGTAAAACAGAAGATTGAGCCTCGCAAGTAACTCGAAAAATGTATACAAATGTACTCGTGTGTGGTGCACCACCATCATAAAGATCATAACACAAAGACTGTTGTTTAGTGTGGAGCCTGATCAGTCCCCAAGTGCGACATTGTTAGATTGTGGTGACTGATTAGGAAAGTACTGTACATACTTCATAAATAGTGGGGAAATTTTTTTTTTTTTTTTGGAATTAGCCGACATGGTAGCTGACATGGTAGTCGACATATTATGGTTGACATATGGCCGACATGTTATAACCCTAAAGTGGTTTAATACTTGTATAAAAAGGGCTTAGGGTTGGGTATTTTTTATGTGTGGTGATACGAAATTGGTTCTTGTGGCGGTATTGAGCTGTAAGGGATTACAGATTGTAATCAGGTTGTAATCACTGGATTGTAATAAGATCGAACTTGTTGTTTGGTGTACATAGCCCAGGGATTGGGTGAACCACATTAAATCTTGGTGCCTTGTGTTCATTTATGTGTGTTCTATTATTTTCTATTATTGGTTATATTTTCATGTAGTTTTTATTTCTGTCCATGGTTTATCCTAACAAGTGGTATCAGAGCCTAGTTGTTTTTCAGTTATCCTCTGCAAGAAAGTCTCACGGTTAAGTGGGAGTCTCACGATTGAGTGGGAGCAATGGAAGATGAGGGTAAGCTAAGGGTTGATAGGTTTAATGGGCAAAACTTCCAGTTATGGAAGATGCAAATGGAAGACTATTTATATCAGAAGGATTTATGGAAGCCATTGGAAGGAAAAGCCAAGAATCAGGGAACTATGTCAGAGGCTGAATGGGATCTTTTGGACAGAAAGGCACTCGGAAGCATTCGGTTATGCTTGGCACCATCGGTGGCATTTAATATTACAAAAGCAAAGACGACAAAAGATTTGATGAAAACCCTAGCGACACTGTATGAAAAGCCCTCCGCTTCAAATAAGGTATTTCTCATGAAGTGTTTATTTAATATGAAAATGGCAGAAGGTGGATCTGTTGCAGATCATTTAAATGAGTTTAATACTATTACTAGTCAACTATCTTCTGTGGGTATCAATTTTGATGAAAAAATTAGGGCTCTCTTGATTTTGTGTTCTTTGCTTGAAAGCTGGAATGGCTTGGTAATGGCGGTGAGTAATTCTATTCCTGGATCAAGTACCCTAAAATATGATGATGTGATCGGTGTTATTTTAAGTGAGGAAACTCGTAGAAAATCCTTAGGTGGATCTACATCAGGAAGTGCTTTAAATGCACAAAGCAGGGGCAGAACGACTGAAAGAGGAAGTAAATCTGGAAATCGTGGGAAATCAAGAGGAAAGTCAAAGGGGAGGAGGTCTCAATTGAGAGGACCAAATGATTGCTGGTACTGTGGGAAACCAGGGCACAAAAAGAAAGATTGCTAGACTCGAAAGAAAAATGAAGGAGATAAATCAGATGGAGACAAAGAGGCAAATGTGGTAAGTAACAAATCCAAAGAGGATGCTTTGCTTCTGTCTTTAGAGAGTGTTGATGATTCATGGGTTTTAGATTCTGGTGCTTCTTTTCATGCTACACCTCATAGAGGTTATTTCATTGATTATGTCCAAGGGGATTTTGGGCTTGTTTATTTGGGGGATAATGAACCCTGTCAGATTGTTGGAAAGGGAAAAATTAAGATTAAGTTGCAGAATGGGAATCATTGGCTACTACATGAGGTACAACATGTTCCAAAGCTGAGTAGGAATTTAATTTCAGCAGGGCAACTCGGTGATGAGGGTTGTGTAGTTACTTTTAATGATAAAAATTGAAAGGTTTCAAAAGGTTCCCTTGTAGTAGAAAAAGGTGTGAAAGTAGGCACATTATATCTTTGTACAGGTCATATTGTTCCTTCTACTTTGATTGTTTAAGAGAAAAATGAATATTCAGGAACAATTACTGCAGTTGAGTAGGAAGAACAAATAGCTGCTGTCGATTCTGATACAGCGCTGTGGCACAATAGACTTGGGGACATAAGTGAGAAAGGTATGAAAGTACTTCATTCAAGGAAAGTTTTACTAGGTCTAAAATGTGTGAATATGGATTTTTGTGAAAGTTGTGTTTATGGAAAACAAAAGAGAGTGAGTTTTGTAAAGACAGGGAAGGAAAACAAAAAGGAGAAATTAGAGCTTGTGCATACAGATGTATGGGGACCAGATCAGGTATCTTCCCTTGGTGGCTCTCATTATTATGTTACATTTATTGATGATGCAACTAGAAAAGTATGGGTTTATTTCCTTAGACAGAAATCTGATGTATTTCAAACTTTTAAGAAATGGAAATGCTTGGTTGAAAATGAGACTGGTAAGAAATTAAAATGTCTTAGATCTGATAATGGTGGTGAGTATTGCAGTCATGAATTTGAATATTATTGCTCCACTAATGGTATTCATAGACAAAAAACTATTCCAAGGACTCCACAGGAAATTGGAGTGGCTGAACACATGAACAGGACAATAATGGAGCGCGCAAGGAGCATGAGGTTGCATGCTGGGTTGCCCTTACACATGTGGGTAGAGGCTATCAATACTGTAGTATATTTGATTAATAGAGGTCCCTCTAATCCTTTGGGCTATGGTATTCCAGAGGAAGCATGGACTGGTAAGAAGGTGAGTTATTCTTTTCTCAAGACCTTCGGTTGTGAAGCTTTTGCTCATATAGACTTTGAAAATAGAACCAAGCTAGAAGCTAAATCAAAGAAATGTGTCTTTCTTGGATATGGCATTAATGAATTTGGTTATAGGCTTTGGGATTTTGAAAATATTAAAATTATTAGAAGCCGGTATGTCATATTCAATGAGAAAGTGTTGTACAAAGATCTGTTGCAGCAACATGAGAAGAAAGAAGATGATTATGTAGTGCTGGATGATACTCCAAAAGTTGATGTTCTAGCCATTCCTCATGATGTGCAACAATTGCAACAACAAATACCACACACACCAGTGAATGTAAGATGGTCAACAAGGCCAATTAGACCTCCACAAAGGTTTTCTCCCTCTTTGTATTCTATTTTACTTACTGATGCTGGTGAACCTGAAAGTTATGATGAAGCTATGCAGGTGGATACTAAGATTCAGTGGGAGTTTGTAATGAAAGATGAAATGGACTCTTTGCTGAAAAATAAGACATGGGATTTGTGCAAGTTGCCTGCAAGTAAAAAGGCTTTACAGAATAAATGGGTTTATAGGTTGAAAGAAGAGGAAGGAGGTAAGAAAATATTTAAGGCCAGGTTAGTTGTAAAAGGATTTGCAGAGAAAAAGGGAATTGATTTTGATGAGATATTTTCTCCTGTTGTTAAAATGACTTCTATTCGTACTATTTTAAGTCTTGTGGCTACTGAAGATTTGCATTTAGAGCAGATGGATGTTAAAATAGCCTTTCTTCATGGTGATTTGGATGAAGAAATATATATGGCTCATCCACAGGGTTTTGAGGTCAAAGGTAAGGAGAACTTAGTGTGCAAATTGAAGAAAAGTTTATATGGCCTGAAGCAAGCACCTCGGCTATGGTATCTGAAATTTGACAGTTTTATGCATGAGCATGGATATAACAGGTTTTATTTAGATTACTATGTTTATTTTAAGAGGTTGGATGATGATAGCTACATTATTTTATGTCTATATGTTGATGATATGCTTATAGCTAGGTCTAACATGCATCATATTAAGGGGCTAAAATGCTAGTTAGCACATGCATTTTCTATGAAGGATTTGGGGGCAGCAAAACAAATCCTTGGTATGCAGATTTGCAGAGATTGGAAGAACAGAACATTGACGCTATCTCAAGCTGATTATGTTGAGAAGGTGTTGCAACGTTTCTCTATGGAGAATGCTAAAGCTGTCAGCACACCTTTACCTGGTCATTTGAAATTGACTAAGGAGATGTGTCCCAAGACATAGGAAGAGGAGGATAAGATGTCCAAGGTACCCTATGCTTCAGCTGTAGGAAGTTTGATGTATGCTATGGTATGCACTAGGCCAGATATTGCACATGCAGTGGGAGTTGTTAGCAGGTATATGAGTCATCCAGGATTTGAGCATTGGAATGCTATCAAGTGGATTCTTAGATATTTGAGAGGAACATCCAATAAATGTTTACACTTTGGGGGCTCTACTACTGATTTACAGAGCTATGTTGACTCAGATTTGGCTGGGGATATTGATACCAGGCGGAGTACTATAGGTTATGTCTTTACTGTTGGTGGGGCAGCCGTGAGCTGGGTTTCTAGGTTACAGAAGATTAATGCTCTCTCCACTACCAAGGCAGAGTATGTTGCTGCTATAGAGGCAGCCAAGGAGATGATATGGCTTCAGTTCTTCTTGGAAGAATTGGGACATCCTCAGAAAGATAATTATTTGTTCATAGATAGTCAGAGTGCCATTCATCTTGCTAAGAATTCAGCTTTGCATTCTAAGACAAAACACATACAGTTGTGGTACCATTTCATTCGGTCAGTTTTGGAGGATGGACAGTTAAAGCTGGAGAAGATACATACCAATGACAATCTAGCAGATATGTTGACAAAGGTTGTAATAAGGGAGAAGCTGAACTCCTCTTCAGCTTCAGTTGGTCTTTTAGACTGAACATGAATAAAAGAACAGTAGAGTCCAGGATGGTTTGATCCAGTGGGAGCCCCATGAGGTAGTTGTATTGCTACAGGATCAGTCTCCAAGTGGCTATTCCTATAAATAGGAATTCATCTATGGAAAAGTTGCCAGAAATTAAAATAAATCAATTAAAATGCCCAAAAACCCAAAAACATATAAATCTCCTAAATAACTTTCGCGACAATGTGAACCTCTAAAATGCACAGACACGCTTACTGGTCTAATCACATAATGAAAATGAGTTTGGATTTAATAATCACTAAAAGGTTTAAATTAAACATTTAATTAAGGATACGTCGAGCATATAAGGATGACATTGGTAAAATATGAATGGCCGAATCACTAACTCTATGTGCCACTGCCAAGGATATAAATCCTGCACACTAAACAACATGATCAAGTGCAATTGCATATAATAACATAGCTGAAGCAATAATGCATTAAATCACCTAATTTAACCATTTATTTAATTAAATTAAAATAACCTATTTACATCACTCACATTTGCATAAAGCATAACAATGCAGGAATGAAGTAAATAACCATAGCATTAAATCCATCATCTAACATAGTCAGAGGTATGTCCAAATACCCGATAAACAGATATCATCATAAAACACACTGTCATCTCAAAATGGCATCATCATGCAATATGATTAAGTGAACAACATAGTAGTCTAAAATCCATGATACTGAAATCAAAGTATAACATCTGACCCTCAGGTCGTCTCAAATATAAACATAACATGACTAACAAATATCTCTCTAATCAGAAATATAACAAGGTAAATGTTTGCAATACATAACCAAAGAATCTAACATGAACAATCCCTTTAATTACTTAAGCATTTAATATTGATTGATTACTCTACATTAAAAAGGCATTTAAAACACATAAACAACCATAGTCATAAACATGACTAACCACTGCTACAGGAACCTAGTCTAGTGTAGCATGGTAATAGTACATAATGCAATCTCTGCACACATCTCAAGGTAATCATAGAACAACCTCATGATACCACATCAATCCTAGTAACCACTGGCACAAACTTCAGTGAACCATAAATCACATCATAATCTGATCGATTAGACAAAAGCATAAACAAAGCAACTAATACATAACCATAAATCCAAACACCTCAACGGTGTAGACCACTCAGGGTCACAATCATGATCCCATCACAACAAAAGATCATCAAGGTTGCATCCATTAGGATGACTTACAAAAGTCAAATGGGAGAGGCACTACATGTATTTACTGTGAGATGACGATGTTTGTAATTGTGAAAAGATTTAATGAATTGAAATATCTCAATGAGATCCTATTATAATTAATTTGGAATGCCTCAAGGGAAA
Organism: Cupressus sempervirens; assembly: GCA_028749045.1. Classification (NCBI taxonomy): domain Eukaryota; kingdom Viridiplantae; phylum Streptophyta; class Pinopsida; order Cupressales; family Cupressaceae; genus Cupressus; species Cupressus sempervirens. Next base: position 807,683,974 of record CM053787.1, on the reverse strand, counting down.
ATTAAATAATTATTTTTAGGATATGGTATAAATGGAAGTTATTTTTTTTGTGATGAAGTGTGACTATATGTGTGTAATGCGTGAAAGTACCAATTGTGCAAGCAATATATGAAAAGTTGGTAAATGCATGTGAGTGATCAAAGGGATTAGTGTGATGCAAATTTGAAGATTTTGTAATGAGATCTAAGAAGGTATTTGGTGTGGTGTTGGCACAATAAGAGGACAAAGAATGAGTTTTATTTTTAGAGTTCAATTTTATTTCTATTATTCTGAAAGAAATAATATAGAGACTAGTTGGACAATGAGTTTGATGATCTTGCCCTGGATTTTCTTGGACAGGTTGTCCATCTTCCTTCTACAACTCCTAACAAGGATGGAATCTCATAATAGGTTTACAAAGTCTCTCCTAATAGGGCCTGGTATGTATTGAATGTATTTCATTGGCTCCTAATATAGTTAATCCTCATAAAATAAACTTTTATATTATTACATCAATTTGTGGGTACCATCCCCACTAGGAAATTCTCTTTGACCAAGGGTTTCCCTAGTTAACATATCTAGTGTTACTGTGTATGTGTATCTTCTTATGGTTGTGTTAGAAAGTAAATTCCACCAAGATAACTAAGAAGGGGGTGAATTTGTTATCAAATCAATATAAATTTTATCAACCATATTAATCTTTAACCATGTGAAAAATATAATCAACAACCATAAGAAGATACACATACACCATAACACCATATATGTTTGTTGAAATATTCAAATAGGAAGAGTACTTTTGTGGGGGTGAGGGGTGGGGGGGTTTGTGAATTAGAAGTAACTAGATTTTTAACCTCTTCAAATCCTTTTTAAAACACATAACTAAAAGTAAACTACATGCATGTAAAGATATAAACAAACATGAAATAAAAGCATGCATCAACACATAACATTAGGAGTTTGGTAACCCATAAACCCTCTAGGAATAAGAAGGTAAAACTAGGGTGGAGATGATACCCACAAAATCACTATAGTAATAATTATTTGACCACATCTGATGGTCTACCCTGTTAAAGGCCTACTCTATTAAAGAATTTACACTATGTCAATAGTGACCTAGTTAAAGGATTTACAAACACTTTACATGAAGTGTCACCTTGTTAAAGGATTTACAAAAGGTTGTTAGGACCACTTAATTCAAAAGGTCTTTTAATTACCTACTCCAAAGGTTCTCCCACCTAGTTGTTAAGAAAACCTATCAATATAGGATTTTCAACATCTAATACAATGGCAAGAAAGTATTAGAACAATTAACCTAATAGTATGAAATCTCCAATTGCTAGTTTTAGGAACTTGTTTTGATCCTCTGATGTGATGCTTGATCTAATATCTATTCTTATACCTTGTCCTATTCTACTCAACTAAATGCATAATTGCTGCTAAATTCTCTAAGTCCTTTACACCCCTATTGTTTGCTCTATTCAGTAGTTTCCTATCTTCTTAGAAAATACCTTCAACAACTCCTTTTTTGGCAACTGAAAATTATGGTGTCCAAGTCTCCTTATAAAGACTTCATAGACTTAGGGTTTGTAATGAAATCACAAACTCAAAATTCTTCCTTAAATCCTTAGATTTAGCACATTGGTTGCATGCTATCTCCAATTTTCTAATTGGCTTCATGCTGATATCATAGGTAAATGTATGGATTCAATCTTATCTTCTTATTCCTTCGTGAATCATCCAAAAATAGTTTTGCATCTTATTTTGTGAAGGTACAAAATAATATGTTGATTCTGTGTTACTTGACACATACTGCATTACTAGTGCTCAAAACATTTACTATCTTGGTTTGCTCATTACCTATTACACTCTATTTTTCTTGGGACATGTTGCAACTGTGACTTGACACCTATATGTTACTCAGCATTTGTTTATCACTTGGCACCTGAAGGCACTCAACACCTATTAAAATTTTGGCTCAGCACATACTCTAGCTCAACATCTATAGTCTACTTGACATGTATAGTGAAATTGGTTAAGTGTGTTGACAAACGAATGTCAAAACCATTCTAAGACTAAAAATCTCCCCCTTTGACATGAGTGTCAAAAACACTTAACTATGCATTATTGAACTAACCTTATGAGTACATTTTTCATTATGCTTGGCATATATGCAAAATTTCAAAGTTTGTTCAAAATTTTATAGGGAAAAAAATACTTTATAACTCCCCCTGAGATAATTTTGCCTTGTTCATTCTTGTAACCAAAATTTTGTGCCTATGTGTCTAATACTCTATCTTTTTCCCTATTCCTATATTTTGTACCTATATTCTATATCTAATCTATAGGGAATTCCTATTTTAGAGCTATCTTCTATATGATTCCAAAAATTTTGTATCTCCCCCTCACTTTGTCTTATTATTTATCTCCCCCTTTTGGTTGTCTACAAAACTTTCCTTTTTATTCTCGAAATGAATGAATGAAAGAATGTAATCAAAATTCATAGTATTCTCCCACTTAGTTATATCTTCATCAAAATATTATATCTCCCCTATTATTCATTTTCCCAAAAATGCATATCTCCCCCTTTTTGACACTTATGTCAAAGGGTTCTAAGGGGAAATATCACATTTAGCCAAAAAGTTACTATATACCTCCATGAGCACTTTTAGAGCTACATCCCAATTCTTGAAAGAAATGTCAAGTGACTTGTGTTGGGTGGCAATCTCTATAGCAAGCTGTACAAGTTCGTCTAGTGTAGAAATATTAGGATCTTTCTTTAGGACTTTCTTAGGACCTCCAAATGTGGGGTGATAGAGGATTGAATTTGCATTAATTTAGCCTTTATATTGGCTTCCTCTATTATGAGTATATCTAACTCTCTTTGAGTGTGAAGGGATTGGGAAAAATGCTTCTCATATTGAACTAGATTTATACGTAACTGCATGCTAGAAATCTTAAGATTTCTTTCCAAGCTCAATATATGTTGGTTGGTCTCTTGTGTGAAGTTGTTAAAATCACATAGTTTTTTGTACAATGAGAAAATGTTCTTAAGTATAGTTCTGAATTTTTTAAGTTTCTTTGCCAAATCTACCTATGTAAGTGCTATATCACTTAATATCTTCTCATTTTCCTTCCCTTGAAATTTTATTTCTAACCATTCCATGAGTTTAAGATTACTGTCATGGTCTTCATTGGTCACCTGGTCAACTATATATGATAGTTGCTCCATTATGGGCTTTGTTTCATCTAGTGACTACAAGCTAAAGGCATCCATGAAGATGTCCTTAATGTCATTCAATGCTTTCTTATGCTTATAATGTTTTCTAAGTATTTCTTTCCTTTTTCTCCTATCTAGTGCTTTATGCATCTCAATTATTTGCTCAATGGTTATGGTCTTGGAGTCATAAGGAGGTATAAAAATCTCTTCGTCTAGCTCAGGATCTCCATAGTGAAGTATCCTACCAAACTTTGTAGAGCTCAAGCTTAGTGTTTGGATTTGCAATGATATCATTTTAGTTCTTGGTTTCTAAAGAGTTTGTGTAGGAGTGCCTATTTTGGGTAGTTCAATCAATGTTTGGATTGCGACCTGCTCCTCATATTTTGTTGTATCCTCCTTTTCTTCATCTAATTTACCTTGATCAATCACAATGATTGGGGGTGTACCTATTACCTATATTGTAGGATTAGATGTAGAAGTTTGTCCTATTTTTCCTATGTCTTCCCCTTTTTCTGTACTCGGCATCTGAATAGTATCACTTGTTGCACTTGGTGGAGGTGGTGGTGGAAGTAGTAGAAGTTGTGTGCTAGTACCTTTAGAGATAGAAGGTGGTTTTTTTGGATTCACCTTGACTCCATTTGTGTCAGCTACTACCTTTTGTATCTCATCAACACTAACCAATATAGGGTTTGTTCATAACCTAGCTTATTGTGTATATTGGTCAAGGATCTTTGAAAGATCCTTTATAGTTAGGGGATTGATGTTCTAACATGATGTGTTAGTAACATCCTTAACTATTAAGGTTTTTGTAGGTGTGATGGTTACCTGAGGAGGGCTAGGAGGTGGCATTTGTGGGTCTTGCACACTTTGTTCCTCTTGCTGCTTAGTTGTTTCCACATCTTCTCCTTTAGTTGATTCCTCCTCTTCTTTCTCCTTATCCTCTACCTCTTCTTTCTTCTCTTCTTCACCTTTCTCTTCCTCCTCTTTCTTTTCTTCTTCCTCCTTCTCTATTTCCTTTGCCTCCTCTTTCTCCTTGGTACTAGCTTCTACGTTAGCTATCTCTTCATATTTATCATCAGTCACCTTGTAGATTGACTTCCAAAATGATGTGAATTTATTCACTACATCCTCAATTTTATTTTATAGGATGCTCAAGGCTCTATACTAAGGTGTAAATTTTCCACCATGTTTTTTATTGGCCTTTGTTATTTTGACCTTTGGTTAGGTTAGGCATCACTTAGACTAAGGTAGATTCTCTTATCTCCTTCTCCATTTTTAGATAATAATGCCATTTATTTTCAACTATCTCATACAGTTATTTGGGCATTGTGTTGTCAAGTTCAAGAGGTGTGTTCTTAAATTCTACCATCATGGCATACACAGATTCCTCTACTTTATTTTTCTCTTCTATACTAAGCTTATTAAATTCAAGATTCTTTAAATCATTTAGATCTGTATTCCTAATCTTTTCACAAAGTTTATCAATTGTAGATTTAGGAGGATGGCTTACCACTTGGAATTGGCTATTATCCTTTGATTCTATTCTCTCCTCATCAAAATCTAGTTGTGCTACATATTTTCTTCTCTTTCTCTACACTTCACTAGTCTTTTTAGTGGTCTTCTTTTTCTCTTTTGCTTCATCCTTGGCCTTTCATGTTGTTGCCCTTGTAGTAGCACTTGTTGTAGGTTTCTTTGGTTTGGCTTGAATAGGCTTTGTTTCCTTCTTCTTGGCCTTGGGCTAAGCTATAGGCTAAGTTTTAGCCTTTCTCTTCTTTTGCTCAGCTTGAGTAGGTGCTTCCTTGACTTCTTCTTCCTTGGCACCTTCCTCCTTATCTTCTTCTAGGCCTTGTTTGAGTTCCATAGGGCCTTTCCCTTGTTGTTCTTCTTCCTCAATGCCATCTTCTTCTTCTTCTTCTTTTGTACCTACTGCCTCAATGTTTGCTTCAAACCTCTTCTTGATTTTTCTCACCATTTTTTTTCCCCTCTTCACTACAAAGGTTGTCTTAAAGTTTGTCTCAACCCTTGACATGACTACATCATATGTTCCAAAAGGTTTGGTAGCCTTGTCAATAAATTATGCAAGTAGGACAGTGATTGCAGCTAAGGCTTGGTCCACATCCAACTCATAACCTAGTGGCCTAAGCCATCTTACTGTTGGCACTACAACTTGGATGTATGTGTAGTAAATGTGAACCAAAAAGCATATGTCATTGACATGTTTCTCCACCAATAAAACTAGTATTCTCATTCTTTTCTTCATGGGATTCTTAAAGTCCTCAAAGTAGCTAGTCATATGACCCTTAAAATTATCTACCGTCTTTTCTACATATTCATTAATCTGTGTTACTATAGACTTGTTGGAATTCCAATTTACATTCCCAATTGAAGGGAATTATTCCATCACATAGAAAAATATGTAGAATAATACTAATCCAAACTTGCATTGTGCTCCCTTGAATCTTCTTATAGCTCCCAAATTCTCCTTTATTTGCTGAAGCATTAGTTCTACTAGATCATAGGTATGATCTTTCTTTACAAGCTTGTAAGATACATGAACAACTATGTCAGGTACATTTTTCAGTCTACTAGATTGGTAGAATTTGTGTGAAATCACTCTAACTACAAAGTCAAGTAGAGTTTCTATTATAGTGTCAATGGTCATTCCCCTATTGTTCCACTTGGCTCTTGTATTCTTCTCAATGGTCTCCCTTTTGTCACTTCTCAATGTCTTTGGCTGATATAGGGTTGGGAATCTTGTAACCCTATGGAATATCCTCTTAGTAATCTTAATGGGTCCTATCTCTAGCCACAAGGATCCATCATGGATTCAAATTATCACAATCCATCCATTCTATTTTGAATACTATAGGGAAAACTAGGGCATTTGTCAAACCCTTCTTCTCAACAATTGAAAACTTGTCCTTCAATATACCATTATCACACAACTTTTCATAGGCTTGAAAGATTTCAAGATCGCCTATGGAACCTATCTTGTAGTTATAGCACTTACTAACATTTTTTTACCATGACCACTTTGGATGGAATAACAAACAATGCACCAACAAGGTTGTTCTTATATGCAACTTTAGGAATGGGTTTGAACTTAGGTTGTTTGACCTTGTTGCTAACTAGTTGAACCTCGTGGCTATCCTTTCCTCTGGGGTTTTTAGAGCTAGATGTCATTTTACCAAACTAGGGTTTAAATATGTAATAAACTTTTAACACTGTATATCTCAGCACTTGATAAATACCTTTAGATCAATGAGTTCATGCTGAATTGCTATTGAAATATATTCAAATGGCTATTAGGTTGCTATTTGATCACTTCTTTTCTCTTCTCATGTTTTCTCTATGTTCAAAAGGAATAAAAATGAGTGAAATTTGACCTTATACAATTCAAAACTAGCATTTATTGCATAATGCATACAACTATAAACTTGGCACTTGAAGGTCTCAACATGACTCAACATCCATTGAATTTCATTCACTAAGAATCCACTAACATTTCTAACTCGACACCAACTATCAACTTGGTTGCTACTAGCAACTTGACATGTACTGGAGATTTACTTGGCATCTAAGGTCAACTCAACAACTTCTTAAATTTTTTGATTTGGCATCTTTGTTCATGTTGGTTTCTTCTTTGTAGTACTTCTTTGTTCTTGGAACTGATGTATGATGTAGCTTTGTAGATTAGTCCCATACACCCATTTGTTCCTTAGTTGGATGAGGTGTGATCACTTGACCTCTTAGGTGAAGTGATCCCTCCATTGGATATGCTTGCTCCTGTATATGAGCAATGTTAGTATGCTAATAGAAACCAAATTTAAATAAAGCTTCTATAAACTAAACAAAATTCATAAACTTCAAGATAGACTAAGATGAGCTCTCAATTGAGAATATGAGCCATTAATGGGCTATCTCAATGAGAAGCTCTCTTGTTGAGTGGCTTTGTCTAAATAGATAGGATGTATGCTCAAGCTTATGCTTCAAAAAGGGCTTCAAATGGAGTTGGAACTTGGGTGTGAGCGTATGGTTTTGATGTAAAATGGCTTCTTAAAATGGCATTATGACTTTACTTCATGGATTGTGTTAAAAGGGCTTGGGAGAGGATTCCTTAAATAGGAAAAAGACTTGAGGGATGGAGGGCTAAGATGCAAGGATGGGAAAAAGCTCATGGAGGGTTCAGATTGCACGAGAGGAGAGCACATGGATTGTGCTTCCTTATAGCCAATCAGAGAGTGACACATGTCACAGGGTGAGAGGATGGAGGAAAGGGGAAGGATGAGTCAACAAAGGAGGCTCAAGGGATAAAATATTCATAAAGACCCTCATAATGACTATTAAGAGCAATGAAAGGGCTTGGAAGAGTTATTTATGGCCTAGTGGGCTTCATAAAGTTTTATGGTTGGGATATTTTGAGGGAGATGAGAGGAATTTTGACTTGGACTTGATTAGGAAGGTGTTAAGCTTGCTTAAGATTGTACAAATGATTAGAGGATGGATTAGGATGGTTTAGGATTAGCTTAGGGATAGGCAAGTGGATGGCATTTAATGAGGGTGGGTGAAGGAGGAGATATTTGTTAACTTTGGCTTGGGTTAGTAAGTCTTAACCCATTTTTAGGGAATGTGACAAGGTTAAGAGGGGATTAGGATTAGGTTTAAAGACATCTTCTAGAAGAGTCTAGACTTTGCATGAGGATAAAGACTTTCTAGAATAGTCTAGAACTTCCTAGGATGAGGATGAAGACTTTCTAGAAGAGTCTAGAACTTCTTAGGATGAGGATAAATTAGATTTTTAGGAAATAAATAAAGTTTTATTTATTTCAAGGGTTTGGTTTGAGGAGATATTTATTAAAACTTTTTTAATAAACATGAGGATTAATATTTAATCTTAATGAAATATTTTGAGTTAGGATTAGGGGTAGGAAATGATGGGATTAGCCTTTAATCAAAATTAAAGAAGGATTAGAAGATTTTGGAAGAGGTTAGTGGTCTTAAGGAAATTGGCCAAGTTTTGGGCAAAAAATAAATTTTTTATTTATTTTGGGTTTTTTGGTCAATTTATTAATTAAATAATTAATAAATAAGGAAATAATATTTAAATAAGATTTAAACATTTTTGGGAGTGATTCCTTAATTAAATATTTTTAATTAAGATAAAGGGATTTAATGACATAAAAATAAATAAATTAATTAATTAATAAATGATGATGTCATCAGAGATTTTTCAAAAAATAAAAAATACTTTATCTTCTAAAGGATTTTTAGGTGTCTACATTTTGCCCTTCTTTGATGTGATGCTGCAAGTGGCATGGCATCAAAGATAAGAAAATAAGATGCCCAAGGCTAGAGTAGAAGAGGAGTGAATGGACTGCGAGATGCCCCCTCAAGAAGGCGACGAGGAGAGAAAGCTGTTAGATTGTGGTGACTGATCGGGAAAGTACTGTACATACTTCATAAATAGTGGGGTTCGAGGCATCGCCCCAAAAAAAAAATTTTTTTGGAAGTAGCCGACATCGACATGGTAGCCGACATATTATGGCCGACATGTTATAACCCTAAAGCGGTTTAATACTTGTTTAAAAAGGGCTTAGGGTTGGGTATTTTTGATATGTGGTGATACGAAATTGGTTCTTGCGGCGGTATTGAGCTGTAAGGGATTACGGATTGTAATCAGGTTGTAATCACTAGATTGTAATAAGATCGGACTTGCTGTTTGGTGGACGTAGCCCAGGGATTGGGTGAACCACGTTAAATCTTGGTGCCTTGTGTTCATTTCTGTGTGTTCTATTATTTTTTGTTATTGGTTATATTTGCATGTAGTTTTTATTTCTGTCCATGGTTTATCCTAACAAGTGGTATCAGAGCCTAGTTGTTTCTCAGTTATCCTCTGCAGGAAAGTCTCACGGTTAAGTGGGAGTCTCACGGTTGAGTGGGAGCAATGGCAGATGATGGTAAGCTGAGGGTTGATAGGTTTAATGGGCAGAACTTCCAGTTATGGAAGATGCAAATGGAAGACTATTTATATCAGAAGGATTTGTGGAAGCCGTTGGAAGGAAAAGCCAAGAATCAGGGAACTATGTCAGAGGCTGAATGGGATCTTTTGGACAGAAAGGCACTTGGAAGCATTCGGTTATGCTTGGCACCATCGGTGGCATTTAATATTACAAAAGCAAAGACGACAAAAGATTTGATGAAAACCCTAGCGACACTGTATGAAAAGCCCTCCGCTTCAAATAAGGTATTTCTCATGAAGCGTTTATTTAATATGAAAATGGCAGAAGGTGGATCTGTTGCAGATCATTTAAATGACTTTAATACTATTAATAGTCAATTATCTTATGTGGGTATCAATTTTGATGAAGAAATTAGGGCTCTCTTGATTTTGTGTTCTTTGCCTGAAAGCTGGAATGGCTTGGTAATGGCGGTGAGCAATTCTGTTCCTGGATCTAGTACCCTAAAATATGATGATGTGATCGGTGTTATTTTAAGTGAGGAAACTCATAGAAAATCCTCAGGTGGATCTACATCAGGAAGTTCTTTAAATGCACAAAGCAGGGGCAGAACGACTGAAAGAGGAAGTAACTCTGGAAATCATGGGAAATCAAGAGGAAAGTCAAAGGGGAGGAGGTCTCAATCGAGAGGACCAAATGATTGCTGGTACTGTGGGAAACCAGGGCACAAAAAGAAAGATTGCTGGACTCGAAAGAAAAATGAAGGAGATAAATCAGATGGAGACAAAGAGGCAAATGTGGTAAGTAACAAATCCGAAGAGGATGCTTTGCTTCTATCTTTAGAGAGTGTTGATGATTCATGGGTTTTAGATTCTGGTGCTTCTTTTCATGCTACACCTCATAAAGGTTATTTCATTGATTATGTCCAAGGGGATTTTGGGCTTGTTTATTTGGGGGATAATGAACCCTGTCAGATTGTTGGAAAGGGAAAAATTAAGATTAAGTTGCAGAATGGGAATCATTGGCTACTACATGAGGTAAGACATGTTCCAAAACTAAGTAGAAATTTAATTTCAATAGGGCAACTCGGTGATGAGGGTTGTGTAGTTACTTTTAATGATAAAAATTGGAAGGTTTCAAAAGGTTTCCTTGTAGTAGCAAAAGGTGTGAAAGTAGGCACCTTATATCTTTGTACAGGTCATATTGTTCCTTCTACTTTGATTGTTTCAGAGAAAAATGAATATTCAGGAACAATTACTGCAGATGAGCAGGGAGAACAAATAGCTGCTGTGGATTCTGATACAACGCTGTGGCACAATAGACTTGGGCACATGAGTGAGAAAGGTATGAAAGTACTTCATTCAAGGAAAGTTTTACCAGGTCTAAAATGTGTGAATATGGATTTCTGTGAAAGTTGTGTGTATGGAAAACAAAAGAGAGTGAGTTTTGTAAAGACAGGGAAGGAAAACAAAAAGGAGAAATTAGAACTTGTGCATACAGATGTATGGGGACCGGCTCAGGTATCTTCCCTTGGTGGCTCTCATTATTATGTTACATTTATTGATGACGCAACTAGAAAAGTATGGGTTTATTTCCTTAAATAGAAATCTGATGTATTTCAAACTTTTAAGAAATGGAAATGCTTGGTTGAAAATGAGACTGGTAAGAAATTAAAATGTCTCAGATCTGATAATGGTGGTGAGTATTGCAGTCATGAATTTGAAGATTATTGCTCCACTAATGGTATTCGTAGACAAAAAACTGTTCCAAGGACTCCACAGGAAAATGGAGTGGCTGAACGCATGAACAGGACTATAATGGAGCGCGCAAGGAGCATGAGGTTGCATGCTGGGTTGCCCTTACACATGTGGGCGGAGGCTGTCAATACTGCAGTATATTTGATTAATAGAGGTCCCTCTACTCCTTTGGGCTGTGGTATTCTAGAGGAAGCATGGACTGGTAAGAAGGTGAGTTATTCTTTTCTCAAGACCTTCGGTTGTGAAGCTTTTGCTCATATAGACTCTGAAAATAGAACCAAGCTAGAAGCTAAATCAAAGAAATGTGTCTTTTTTGGATATGGCATTAATGAATTTGGTTATAGGCTTTGGGATTTTGAAAATCATAAAATTATAAGAAGCTGGGATGTCATATTCAATGAAAAAGTGTTGTACAAAGATCTGTTGCAGCAACATGAGAAGAAAGAAGATGATTATGTAGTGCTGGATGATACTCCAAAAGCTGATGTTCCAGCCATTCCTCATGATGTGCAACAACCACAACAACAAATACCACATACACCAGTGAATGTTAGACGGTCAACAAGGCCAATTAGACCTCCACAAAGGTTTTCTCCCTCTTTGTATTCTATTTTACTTACTGATGCTGGTGAACCTGAAAGTTATAATGAAGTTGTGCAGGTGGATGCTAAGATTCAGTGGGAGTCTGCAATGAAAGATGAAATGGACTCTTTGCTGAAAAATAAGACATGGGATTTGTGCAAGTTGCCTGCAGGTAAAAAGGTTTTACAGAATAAATGGGTTTACAGGTTGAAAGAAGAGGAAGGAGGTAAGAAAAGATTTAAGGCTAGGTTAGTTGTAAAAGGATTTGCACAGAAAAAAGGAATTGATTTTGATGAAATATTTTCTCCTGTTGTTAAAATGACTTCTATTCGTACTGTTTTAAGTCTTGTGGCTACTGAAGATTTGCATTTAGAGCAGATGGATGTTAAAATAGCCTTTCTTCATGGTGATTTGGATGAAGAAATATATATGGCTCAGCCACAGGGTTTTGAGGTCAAAGGTAAGGAGAACTTAGTGTGCAAATTGAAGAAAAGTTTATATGGCCTGAAGCAAGCACCTCGGCAATGGTATCTGAAATTTGACAGTTTTATGCATGAGCATGGATATAATAGGTGTCATTCAGATTACTGTGTTTATTTTAAGAGGTTGGATGATGATAGTTACATTATTTTATGTTTATATGTTGATGATATGCTTATAGCTGGGTCTAACATGGATCATATTAAGGGGCTGAAACGCCAATTAGCACATGCATTTGCTATGAAGGATTTGGGGGCAGCAAAACAAATCCTTGGTATGAAGATTTGCAGAGATAGGAAGAACAGAACATTGACGCTATCTCAAGCTGATTATGTTGAGAAGGTGTGGCAACGTTTCTCTATGGAGAATGCTAAAGCTGTCAGCACACCTTTACCTGGTCATTTGAAATTGACTAAGGAGATGTGTCCCAAGACACAGGAAGAGGAGGATAAGATGTCCAAGGTACCCTATGCTTCAGCTGTAGGAAGTTTGATGTATGCTATGGTATGCACTAGGCCAGATATTGCACATGTAGTGGGAGTCGTTAGCAGGTATATGAGTCATCCAGGTTTTGAGCATTGGAATGCTATCAAGTGGATTCTCAGATATTTGAGAGGAACATCCAATAAGTGTTTACACTTTGGGGGCTCTACTACTGATTTACAGGGCTATGTTGACTCAGATTTGGCTGGGGATATTGATACCAGGCGGAGTACTACAGGTTATGTCTTTACTATTGGTGGGGCAGCCGTGAGCTGGGTTTCTAGGCTACAGAAGATTAATGCTCTCTCCACTACAGAGGCAGAGTATGTTGCTGCTACAGAGGCCGCCAAAGAGATGATATGGCTTCAGTTCTTCTTGGAAGAATTGGGACATCCTCAGAAGGATAATTTTTTGTTCACAGATAGTCAGAGTGCCATTCATCTTTCTAAGAATTCAGCTCTGCATTCTAAGACCAAACACATACAGTTGTGGTACCATTTCATTCGGTCAGTTTTGGAGGATGGACAGTTAAAGCTGGAGAAGATACATACCAAAGAAAATCCAGCAGATATGTTGACAAAGGTTGTCACAAGGGAGAAGCTGAACTCCTCTTCAGCTTTAGTTGGTCTTTTAGACTAAATGTGAATAAAAGAACAGCAGAGTCCAGGGTGGTTTGATCTAGTGGGAGCCCCATGCGGTAGTTGTATTGCTACAGGATCAGTCTCCAAGTGGGAGATTGTTGTTTAGTGTGGAGCCTGATCAGTCCCCAAGTGGGAGATTGTTAGATTGTGGTGACTGATCAGGAAAGTACTGTACATACTTCATAAATAGTGGGGTTCGAGGCATCGCCCCAAAATTTTTTTTTTTTTGGAAGTAGCCGACATCGACATGGTAGCTGACATATTATGGCCGACATGTTATAACCCTAAAGCGGTTTAATACTTGTTTAAAAAGGGCTTAGGGTTGGGTATTTTTGATATGTGGTGATACGAAATTGGTTCTTGCGGCGGTATTGAGCTGTAACGGATTACGGATTGTAATCAGGTTGTAATCACTGGATTGTAATAAGATCGGACTTGCTGTTTGGTGGACGTAGCCCAGGGATTGGGTGAACCACGTTAAATCTTGGTGCCTTGTGTTCATTTCTGTGTGTTCTATTATTTTTTGTTATTGGTTATATTTGCATGTAGTTTTTATTTCTGTCCGTGGTTTATCCTAACAAAAGCGAGGCTCGACGGCTTCTTGAAAAGTATAAGAATCCGAAATGAGCAAGGAGACTCAAATTGGCTTAAGAGAAGAGGTTTAGTTAGCTCAAATTCTCACTACAAGAGAATGATATAGGGAGAATCAAAGGCACAAGAGGAAGCAAGCTTAAGATCTCAGGAATTTCAGAGGATGAAGGAGCAGAGTGCTATAAAAAGGAATCTAGGATAGGGAGATGGATGATGGGATGATAAAGCTGATGCAATAGGATTTCAAAGAGTCAGATTGGCGGAAGATGGGTTTTGGAGATCCCTAGGACTAGGATTGTGGATCTCAAAAGATGAGGCTTGGTGGATTGATTGGATTGGTGGATCCCTAAGACTAGGATTGGGGATCCCTAAAGCTAAAAGTGCAAATTGATTCAAAGAGATACTAATGCATAAGCTAGGGTAGGAGAGACAAATGCTGGATATGGATGGGGGATAATGGAGATGAAGGGAAACCATTGAAGCTTTTTTTGAGTAGGGGGATACTTCAAAGAGAAGTACCACCATGTAGTTGAGCACTAGATTTGCTATAGGACTGTTGGTTAATTGCCAAAGTTATCAAAAACATCAAGGCCTTTTCACCAACTGTCCAGAGGACTGATGGACTAACTCAAAACAAACACGCAAGGATTTCCCTAGCATCACACATGAATCCCAAAGGAATCAGTGTGGAACCAACACTGGGTAACCCACAAGCAAAAAAGAAAAACAAATGAAAGACCTGATCAAGACCTTACGCTTAGATTACCCCATTCACAGTATACCATGATATGGAAGATCATGGCAACCTTGAGGAGGGAACAAAAGGATTGCTTGGAAAATATATTTCAAGACCCAAAAGGGAAGATTTCAAATCAAAAGAAAGAAAAAATTCAAAAGAGAACCATTTTCCAATGAGATGGGTAGGATGAGGTACTAACAGACCAAGATCAGACATGAGGAAAGCTATATCCTACAAGGATCTATCAGAGAATACCTAAACTAATAGATTTGGATGAGTGATGCATCCAACACATTGAACTAAGAAGAATAACACTTTGGTGACATGAGATCTAGCTAAAGGATGCATTGGAATAGCTAACCAAGATTTGTGCGATGTGTACAAGATGTTGATCAACGAGGAACTAGCACAAAAGCTAGATAGATACAATGATACTAAGCTAAAGAGGATGTACAAGCTAACATACCAAGATATGTTACAAAGGTACAAGGTTGTTCATGTTTGGGTTTTGTGAGATGGAAATGTTTCTGAAGGGTGGGATGTCTACAATAGTTGATAGGCAGATAGGTAGATGGTTTGCAAAAAGCTTAAGTGAAAATGGGGTTCTTTGTGTGCATGTGATAGGATACCAACTAGGATACAAGCTTTGGTATATAATACAAGCTGGAATACGGTACAAGCTTTGGACAAGATTTGGATATACAAGCTATGATACAAGGGATGATACTAGATTTACAAGTTGGGGTACAAGATTTACAAGCTGAGGTACAAGATTTACAAGTTGTACAAGAGGTATTTACAAGCTTCATTAGATTTTGGATATTTGGTTGGAACACCAAGGGAACAAGTAGGTGTTTTACGAGATGGTGGGTGGATGGATGAGGGATAGGGTAGTGATAGATAATGGATTAGTCTTAGTACACAAGGCACCTAAATTACTAGGTTTTCACCAAGGTACCTATCCAAGGCACTTGAATTGCCAAGTTTTCACCATTGGATGCTTATTTCTCTTTACTATTTTTATTTTTTATAATTTTTTTTTGGATTTTACAAAAGCTGGGTATACCAAGGATCTTCAAGCATAGAACTTCTTGAGATAAATGATGTTAGTAGGATCATTCAAGAGTTCTCCTTCTAGTCTAGATAGTTGATAGGATCCAGAGCCAAAGGAGGTAGTGACAAAATAAGGACCAAGCCAGGTAGGTTCAAACTTGCCTTTCTTTTCTTGATTAGCTTGGACTTTCATATTTTCTTTGAGGACCATGTCAACCAGCTGAAAGTGTCATAGAAGCACCTTCTTGTTGAAATTCCTTTTGAGATGAGTTTGATAGACTGTGAGATGATCATAGGCTTGTTTTTGCTTCTCATCTAAGAGATCTAGCTGGGTGAGGTGAGCTACTCTGTATTCTTCATCTGATATTTTCCCTTGCAAAGATATGCGCAAGGAGGGAAGTTCAACCTCTATGGGTAGTACTACTTTAGAACCATAGACTAAGGAGTATGGAGTTGTGCCTATGGATGTGTGAAAGGAATTTTGATAAGCCCATAGGGAAGGATTAATCTATAGGTGCCAATCATGGCTAGAATCATTGACAACTTTCTTTAGGATTTTGAGGAGGGTTTTATTAGTTGCCTTTTCCTGGCCGTTACCTTGTGGGAAATATGGGCTACAAAAGTGGTGATGGATGTGGAGGGAAGTGCATAATTCTTCCATATTGATATTTTCAAAGTTATCTTCATGGTCGGTGAAGATGGTGGATGGGATGCCAAAGCGGCAAACAATGTGGTACAAGATGAACTTGGAGACCTAAACTCCTATAGCTGAGACTAGGGGGAATGCTTCCACCCACTTAGTGAAATAGTCTGTAGCTATTATTATCCATTTATGTCCATCAGATGAGAGAGGTGTGATAATTCCAACTAGATCAAGGCCCCAACAAGCGAAAGGCCAAGGTGGTGCAATAGTCTGTAGATCTTGTGCTGGAGCATGCATGAGATTTGCATGTTGCTAGCATGGGAGACACTTTTTGACAAAGTCACATGAGTATTCTTCAATGGTAGGCCAATATTAGCCTGCTCTAAGGATTTTTTGCACTAGGATAATACCACTCATGTGGGCACCACAAAGTCTAGAGTGTCCTTCTTTTAACACCATTGCAGCCTCATTTTCATCTAAACATTGAGAGAGAGTATTGTGATAACTGTGATGATATAGGGTATTGGCTATGATAACATAGCTGGATGATTTTTGGATGAGGTTCTGGCATTGGGTATGTGTGAGGTGAGGGGATATGATATTATCATTAAGGTAAGCATAAATCTTATGGTACCAAGGGGATTGGGGACCAACTAAGATACAAACACGGTTTGAGTCATCATTTGCATAGATAGGTGTGAGGAGCTACTCGACTAAAAAATCATACTGTGTAGCTACTTGGGGAATTTCCAAGAGCGAGTTGATAGTAGCCATAGCATCTGCTGCTTTGTTCTGCATTTGAGGCACTTGTGTAAACTGAAGCTTTGTAAAATGTTGGGTTAGCTGATCAACTAGCTCTTTGTAGGGTAATAGCTTTTCATCCTTGGTTTGATATTCATTTAGGGCTTGCTTGATGATGAGCTAAGAATTGCCAAAGATTTGTAACTTAGTGATGTTCCATTCTGCAACTATCTTTAATCCTGCTATAAGAGCCTCATATTCAGCTATATTGTTGGTGCTAGGGAATTGTAGCTTGAAAGGTTTTGGAATGTAATCTCCTTGAGGTGTGACCAACAATATTTCTAACCCTGATCCATGAGATGTGTATGAGCCATCAAAATAAAGTTTCCATGGGGGTTGTTCTTCAATTAGACAGATATGCTCATCTAGAAATTTTGTGATCAAAGGATATGCATCTATTAGAGGTGCATCAATGAGGTGATCTACTATAGCTTTCCCTTTGTTTGCCTTTTTTTCCACATACTAGATGTCAAATTCGCTAAGGAGCATAACCCATTTGGCCAAATAGCCTGTAAGTGTTGTTCTGGAGAGCATATACTTGAGAGTGTTGATCTTGGAGACTAATTGTATGGTATGACTTAGCATGTAGTGGCGAACCTTTTGAGTTGAGAAAACAACTACCAAACAAGCTTTTTCCATAGGAGTATAACTGAGTTCATAACAAACTAGGGTTCTACTGATGTAGTAGATGGCTCTTTCTCTACCGTAGTCATTGAGCTATGCTAGAAGTGCCCCTAGAGCAGTAGGCATTGCTGATATGTACAAGATCAAGGGATGACCAGGAACTGGTGGAACCAAGATAGGGGGATTGGCAAGGTACTGCTTGAGCTGATCAAAGCCGTGTTGACACAAAGGATCCCACTTGAAGTTTTCATCCTTCTTCAGTAAATGTGTAAGTGGCATACACTTACCTGCAAGCTAGGAGATGAAGTGCCAAACAGATTGGAGCTTTCCCTGAAGAGAGCAAAGCTATCGCAATGTCTGGGGAGGAGGCATGTCTAAGATAGCCTTGACCTTCTTGGGGTCGATCTCTATACCTCTTTTGGAAACTATAAAGCCTAGAAGCTTGCCAGATGTGACCCCAAAGACACACTTCTTGGGATTCAGCATGAGATGATATTTGGCTAACCTATCAAAGAATTTCTCTAGGTCAGCAAGATGATCCATGAAGGTGTGAGATTTAACCAAGATATCATCCACATAATCCTCCAAAATGCTATGGATAAGATCATGGAAAATGGGTGTCATAGCTCTTTGATAGGTAGCCCCTGCATTCTTGAGGCCGAAAGGCATCATGTTTTAACAAAAGGATCCCCAAAGGGTAGTGAATGCTATCTTATGCTAATCCTCTTCTGCGATTTTGATTTGATTATACCTAGAAAGTCCATCCATGAGGGACAAAATTTCATGTCTAGCTATAATATCTACAATCATATCTATGTTGGGCAAGGGAAAATCATCTTTTGGACAAGCTTTGTTAAGATCTCTGAAATTAGTACAGATTTTTATGTCACTAGAAGGTTTAGTGACATGGACCATATTGGAGATCCACTCTAAGTAGTCAATGCTAAATCCTCATGTTCTGCTTGCGAATCTAGATTTTCTTGTTGAGGGGCTCTCTTCACTGCCTTAGCTAGTCCTGGATTCACCTTTGTTCTAGTTTTGGGTGTATCAAAACTAGGTTGGGGATTTTTTCGAAAATACCCCTTGGGATCTAGCTTATAGATATAGGTAGAATCTGGCTTCATTTTCTTGTGAGGAGTTTTGGCTCCCATGAATCTCAAAAGTGCTTCCTCTGATGTGAACTCATTAATGTGTATGATGCTTGGTTTGTCCCAATCTATGAGTTGTGGATGGGCAAGTAGTAGGTCGATGAAATGGATGGATAGTTCTTGGAGAACAGCGTCTCCCAGGGAGATTTGGTTTGGGATATCATCATAGGCTCTCTTTTTAACTTCCTTAGGAATGTATTCAATTTTGACAAGGTCATGGTGAATGTTCAAAAAAGTGTGACTATTCTCATTGGTGCCCCCAGCTATGGGTATGCCAAAGCATAGACCTGACTTCATTTCCCACTGGTGTGCTTCGATGGGGCACTACATGCCTCTTTCTTCTAGTCCTAGACCACCACCTTGATAGTTCCATTTCTTGGAGGTGCATTCTTATGTAACCAATTGTTGATATCTAGAGTGAGCTCCTCATGAAGAGGGATTTTTGAGGATACAAAGGTTGTTGGGCCAAACTGTTTGTATTGAGGAGGTGGAGTCTCCTTAGCTTTGTGATATGTCAATCATTTATGGGTGTGTGGATCAAGTGGGAGTGCCCTGATAGCAAATGCATTTGATAGACTATACTCTCCATAGCCTTTGTTATTGATCTTCATAGTAGATAGGCTGGAGGCAAGGATGGTTTCTGGGTCTTTACAAGTATGGGATGAACTGGTGATGGTTGTGCCGATATCAATTCTAGGGCAATAGTTTGCATATGAAGCTTCAACCGCATTGCAGTAAGCAAAGGGTTCTAGGTTGGCATGGATGGTTACCTCAGTGCCCTATTGCAAAAATTTGACACACTGATGGTAAGTGGATGGAATGGCTTTCATGGCATAAATCCATGGGTTTAGATCAATAACATGGCAGAGTGTTTCTTGGATGACTGGCCCAACCTTGATTGGCACCAAAATAGTTCCTTCTCTGGTTCTTTGCAAGTTGTCATAAGCTTTGATGGTAATAACCTCACTGATGATATCTACCTCAGTATACCCAGCTTGTTTTATGAATTTTAGAGTGCAAATATTCAAGGCTGATCCATTATCTATCATTACTCTTTTCATGAAAAAATTGGATACCATGTGTGATCTAGCTCGACCATGGGTATGTCGTTGGGTTTGAAAGATAAGGCACATGAGGATGAAAGGTGTCCAAAAATATTATGAAAATCAATAGCGTCAATATCTGAAGGGACATGGGATTCTATTAGAGCATTGTCAAGGATGCTTTTGTACACAGGACTAGTGTGGAGAAGGTCTAAAATGGAGATTTGTGCTGGCATGTTCCCAAGGTGTTCCAAGATATTGTATTGGCTTTTTGATGGAGCTGATGGTGTTGGTGGAACTGGTGGGCCTGTGATGTTAAATTGCACTCTTTGAGTGGTGACTGCACACTCATTGTTTGGTCCTTGGATATTGATAACATTGACAGAAGGCTCTTTTTTAGATATACAATCGATAAGACTACCATAGTCTATGTAGGATGAACTGTGGTCATTGTTCTTCCCATGCTGTTGGTTTGGCTGGTGGTTGTTGGTGTTGTTGTTGTTGGTTTGGATAGGTTCTTTTTAAGGATTTTGGTTGTTGTGAGGAGGAAAAACATTTTGATAGATTTGTAAGCTTGCATTGGGAGAGGTTTGGGCACCAACAGTGATTTCTTTTCGATCAATGAGGTCCTGCACATAATCTTTCAGTTTCATGCATCTGAGGGTAGTGTGACCTTTTACCCTATGAAATTTGTAGTACTCATTGTCTTTGTACCATGCAGCCTTGGATTGGCTTGGGTCAATTTTCTATGTAGGAGGAAATTTGATGAGGTTTTCCTTGACTAATTTTTCAAAAATGACATCCAATGGCTCACCAAGGGGTGTATAGTTTCTAGGTGTAGGTTGGAATTTGGGCTTTTTACCTATAGCTACATTGATGGCATTAGCTTGATTTCTAGATCCTTGGAAGTTGGGTCTTGGATTGTGGTTTTGATAGCTTTGGTCATTTTTCTATTGGTAGTTGATAGCTTGCTAATTGTTTGGTTGATATGGTGGGTTGGACTGATTTTGGGAAGGACCAACAATATTCACATGTCTGGTGTTAGTGACACCATCTATTGCAATGTGCTTTTTTTTGTTCCAATACCTAGACTTGTCATTTGAATTTGTTTGATTTTGGTTGGCTTCCTTGTAAAACTTGACCACACCATCTTTAATGAGTCCTTAGTCAAGGATCATTCCTTTCTCTTTAATATCTTTGTAGGTCTACAAATAGTTCATGGTCATGTGGTGAGCCAAGCTGGGATGGGCATTATCAATAAACATTTTCACCAAATGGTGCTCTGGCAAGGTGCAAGATATGTGGGTGGTAAGGGTTTGCCATCTTTGCAAATATTCGAGAAGGCTATCTCCACCTTTTTTCTTAGTGTGGACAAGATCAACTACTGATAGCTCTATTTCAACAAGATGGGCATATTGGGCTACAAATGCCTCAAAAAATTCAACAAAGTTTCTAATTGTGCCATATGGGATTCTATAAAACCATTCAAGAGTTGGTCCGGCCAAGCTTTTAGGAAAAAGGTGCAAGATGAAGACATCATTGTATGCCACTTCTTGGTAGTGCATGTAAAATTCTTTGATATGTGTGACAGGGTCTCCTTTTCCTCTAAATTTGTCAAACTTGGGTACCTCAAAGTGTTTGGGAAATGGTGTCATGTTAATGGCTCTATCAACTGGATAAGGACACACATTCTCAAACTTGAAGGTTTTTGGATCATTTCCCTCCTGGATGTTCTTCAAATCTGTCTTCATGGCTTCCCATTCTAAACTAATGGGTGATGGCTAGGATGCCCCCAATGTAGGAGTGCCCTGAGGTAGGTATGTGTTAGATGGGGCAATGGAATATGGATGGCTTTGGGGTATGGGCTGGTAAGGATTGTACATGGCTTGGGCAACTAAATGGTGGATGATGGGTTGCTAAGGTGGAGGTGGCACATATTGTTGCATGTGTTGTGAGGCTTGCTGTTGATATTGGATTTGAGGTTGGGATTGAGGAACATAAGCTAGCTGTAGGATAAATGGATTGCTTTGTGGAGGTAAGGTATAAGATGGGTGTGAAGCTTGGGGAAAGGATCGGGGAGCTCGTGAAACTTGACTTTGGATTTGAGAAGTTTGACCAATATATGTGGGTTGTGCCCCCATTTGGGAAGGTATCTACATGGCAAAAGAGGCCAAGTAATTGGTCGTTTGTGGTGGTGGATTTCCTCCTAGAAGTGGCATAGAAAAATAGTTAGTAATAGGAGGTAATGGATTAGTTGGTGGTGGAGGTGGTGGGAATTGAAAGCTTGGGAATGGAACTAATGGGGTTTGATAGCTTGGTAGCTGGATTTGAAAGCTTGGTAGAGTGGTGGCAAGAGCTTGGATCACTTGAGAGCTTGGTAGAATATTGGTAATAGCTTGTGGGGTTTGATAGCTTTGTGGAATGAGGGTAGTAACTTGTGGAATTGTGGCTGATGGCACTAAGCTCCAAGGACCTAGTGGAAATGATGGAATTGTGTTCTGAGCTAAGGTAAATAGGTTAGGGGTGATAAAAGGTTGATTACTTGGCCCCATGGGTGGCATCCCAGTTGTATATTTCTATGGTTGGCCAAAGATGCTAGCACTAATTTGGGAGATGGGTGGATTTGGAAGGCTAGGTTGGGGAGCAGCAACAACAATAGTGAAGGGAGTTAATGGTGAGGTGTTTTGGGCAAAGGGGGTTTGGGATGGAGTGGTATGGACCAATGGTGGAGTGGTGGTGGCTGGATTGGCTTGCAGAAGGGAGATTTCAACTTGAGTGGAGGCTGGTATGTTTGGGTCAGTTAGATCATAAGGACTGGTTTGAGGCTCTTCTTTTGGCTCATATTCAGGATAATTTGAATCATAAGAGCCTATTGGGAGTGGTAGTTTCCCAAACAATGGGTGAGATGGTTTTGATAAGGGAAGAGGTCTTCCAAAGTTGAAGACTCCTATGTTGTCCCTTCAAAAGTTAGCCATGATTGTTTCCTTGTTTTTTTCTATAATGGCGTTCACCAATACTACATTTCCTAGTTGGTTCATGAAAGCTTTGATGTCAATAGGTGATGGTATAGTGTTCTCTAGGCTGAAGGATGGTTGACTGCTCAAGGGGAGCAAAGCTGTTTGATCCAAATGATAGGGCTCCATTGTTTCCTTCTTCGTCTTGCCTAAGCAAGTAACGGGTGGCATGAAAATGTAGAATGTTTCTTAGGGATGAGATGCAACAATGCTGATGGATGCAAAAGAGGAAGGCTTTTCTATGCAAATGATTTCCTAGGTTGAGGCAAAGCTATATGAAAAAACCTAAGAAGGATTGGGTTGGGAATTCTAACTTCAAAGATATGTTGCCAAAGCATGAAAGGTTTGCTTTCCTATGTGCAAGCTTGGTGGTTATTGTGTCAACTTAAGGATAGACTGATGATCCTTTAGGAAGAACATGAGATTGACCACTTGTTGATCCCAACCTTTAGCTCAAGGTGATGAGGGATAACAAGTGACAAAGCTAGATTACCCTAGACAAAGCTCTATCAAAGCGATAACCTTGCTGAGATTGGTGGATTTGGAAGATGTTAGGAATGGAAAACTTTTGGCAAGGTGACAACAATTTTGAAGGCTTGGATGTGAAGTTTTTGGATTGCTGGCTAGATGGTTTGGTTCTAAATGAGATGGATGAGCTAAAATGCTTAAGGGGAGGACTAAAGATGGCTAGCTTTCCTACAAAGATGACTCTAAAGTGAAGCTTATGAAAGAAGATGTGGAGAGACAAGGGGGTCTAATCATAGAAATCATGCCTAGTTGGTAATGCATAAGCAGGGTTAACTCCTAGATGTTGGTTAAGTTGGATAGTGCAATCTAACTAGGCATCTTGAAGGGCTTCATCAGTAGCTTTGTCCTCTGCTTTGTGGAGTTTGGCAATTCGAGGGCTTGGTGTGTTTTCCTTTCTCTTGGCTAAAAGTTTTTGGTATGCCTGAGATGGCTTGAGTTTGGCTTTCTAAAACTTTTTTTTGGGTTTGGGTTGTTCTAACATAAATTCTTGAATCTGCTTGGCTTTGAGAGATCTCAGTTGTTTTGCTTCAACTTGTTCAACTTCTAGAATAGGCAGTGACTATGCTAAGTATGCCCTAAGCTAGGATTGACCAAGTTTGGCAAACATTCATTCAAAAAATAAAAAATCAAGCAATAGATAGGAACAACCAGATAGAAGTTTTTGATTCTCAGAATGTGATACTTGCACCACAGAGTGTGTATATTCTAAAAATGTTTTGATCAGTCACTTCAAACACATTAACATCTTAGATGGTTGTCTACAAGTTTGACAGTTGGTTTAGCTAAGGATTCCTTGATATACCAAAGGTACATGAGGCTCGAATTCATAGATGAAACCAAAACAATGTCACATAGCCAAGAGGAGCGGTAACCCACTTCTCCTCTTTCACTTCTCAAGGGTATAAATTTCCTTGAGGCTTAGCCTGAATGACAAAATATTGATTCCAAGAGAGGTGTCTTTGGATTCAACTCCCGATCTTTATACTCTGCCAGAACGCTGGAGTTAAGGTCATCCAAGGGGTGATGAAATCCCCAAGTAGGCCTCCTAAAAAGGGAAACAAGGTTTTGGATCCTAATCTTATGCACCCAAGATGGCCTCAAAAGATGACAAGGGGAGAGAAGACTTGGATGACCTTGGGCTAAAAAACACATTTGTTCTTTTTCCAACTGATGCTTAAGTTTGCTGATCTAGACTTTGAAAACACACATGTTTAGGATTCAATGTTTATTCCAACTTTGAAGCATTTGACAAAAGTAAAATCAATCGAAGAATGAATACAAAAAGAAGAGTTAGGGTCAACAAAAAAGTAAACCCATGCGCCTAGAGGCCCTCCATGTCAAGTATCGATTAATTTCTTTTAAGGCATTCAAGAGTTGGTGTGATTTTGTTTTAAGTCCAAAAAAAAGATGTGTGAAATTTGATTTCAAGCATGCGCCCGGAGGTCCTCCACATCAAGATTTGTTCAAATTTTAATGCCCAAATGAAGTGTTAGCGAGCCTAATGTGCATTCGAGAAATTTTCTAAGTTAGAAAAACTAATAAAAACACAAGTAAGTGAAATTTGATCTTTGTGGAGCACTTAACACCCTCTTAGGTGGACCCATCCTCATAGATGGCACTGAGATTGCAACCAATGGTTAAATTGATGGGTGATTAAAGAGGGTGAGTCCAACTACAATCTCACTTAATGCATCTTTATTTGGTTTTTATAATTTAGGAAGTTTCTAGAATGTAGATTCTTTTTATGCCCCAAAAGATGATTATTTGATCTATGGCATTCAAGATTGGATTTGTTATTTTAATCATGCATTCATAAAAAAACAAAATTGATTTTAATCCATGGCACTCAAGAGTGATTTTAGCAACATGCATTCAAAGACAAGTGATTAAACATTCAAGTTTTTTCCTTTGAGAATTCAAGATTGAGATTTTGTGTGTTGTTTTAAGAACTTTGAAGTGCTTTGTTTTAACCTTAGATCATTCAAGATTGTTTTGGACTCAAAAGTGAAAACGACTCTTTGGACTTTGGTTTTCATTCAAGATTTTGTGTTCTAGTTTGCATATTTTAAGCCCAAAAATGATATTCCTAGATTGTTTTGATGCATGAAAAACCTAAGAAACATTCAAGATTTTGCAACAAGACATTTGTTTGGAACAAATAACAAAGCTTTTAGGACAATTTTTGGCAACCATTTAGGACTCTTAGTTTTCATGAGATTTTTAAAAGAACTTTAAAATATTTGCAAATGACGTTCATTTTATCCTTGATTGATGCTTTGAGTTTGATTTAGATTTTAGTGTGCACTTAGTGTTGATTTTGAACCTTTTGAAATGGAAAGTTGAAGTTCTTTTTAAATTCCCAAAAATGAAGTGTTCCTAACTTTGCATGAATGCATCTAAAACCTTGATGTTGCAAGGATGCAAATGATTGGATTGGTTTAGTTTTACTTGTTAAAAGATTTTTTTTAAAATTTCTTTTTTGCAAATTTTTTGTTTTTTAATGGATTTAAGTATTATTTGGGGGTTCATTTTAAGCACTAAAAAGAAGTGTGTATGATTTTGCTTCCTTAAAAAAAAATGGCCAAGATATCCCACAAGAAGAAGAAGAAGAAGTAGATGGAATAAGAATAATATAGACAAGAAGAGGAAGAAGAATTCCAAGTGCTTTGTCCACCTACAAGCTTGAAAAATCTGCAAACACTATGAGATAGACTATGAGTTCCTTTGTCTTCTTCATGCTCATTTGGACCTACAAAACCAATTTATACAATCCTACCAATCACAAAAAACAAAGCAAAATTAGCCAAAATTAGCAAATGACATACAAAACTTGACTAAAAAAGATAATGAAGATGACCCATGTGGGGTCCCACCGGGCGTGCCAAAATGTATATGAGCAATGTTAGTATGCTAATAGAAACCAAATTTAAATAAAGCTTCTACAAACTAAACAAAATTCATAAACTTCAAGATAAGCTAAGATGAGCTCTCAATTGAGAATATGAGCCATTAATGGGCTCTCTCAATGAGAAGCTCTCTTGTTGAGTGGCTTTGTCTAAATAGATAGGATGTATGCTCAAGATTATGGTTCAAAAAGGGATTCAAATGGAGTTGGAATTTGGGTGTGAGTGTATGGTTTTGATGTAAAATGGCTTCTTAAAATGACATTATGACTTTACTTCATGGATTGTGTTAAAATGGCTTGGGAGAGGATTCCTTAAATAGGCAAAAGGCTTGAGGGATAGAGGGATAAGATGCAAGGGTGGAGAAAAGCTCATGGAGGGCTCAGATTGCATGAGAGGAGAGCACATGGATTGTGCTTCCTTATAGCTAATTAGGGAGTGACACATGTCACAGGGTGAGAGGATGGAGGAAAGGGGAAGGATGAGCCAAAAAAGGAGGCTCAAGGGACAAAATCTTCATAAAGACCTTCATAATGGCTTGTATGAGCAATGAAAGGGCTTGGAAGAGTCATTTATGGCCTAGTGGGCTTCATAAAGTTTTATGGTTGGGATATTTTGAGGGAGATGAGAGGAATTTTGACTTGGACTTGATTAGCAAGGTTTTAAGCTTTCTTAGGATTGTACAAATGATTAGAGGATGGATTAGGATGGTTTAGGATTAGCTTAGGGATAGGCAAGTGGATGGCATTTAATGAGGGTGGGTGAAGGAGGAGATATTTGTTAACTTTGGCTTGGGTTAGTAAGTCTTAACCTATTTTTAGGGAATGTGACAAGGTTAGGAGGGGATTAGGATTAGGTTTAAAGACATCTTCTAGAAGAGTCTAGACTTTGGATGAGGATAAAGACTTTCTAGAATAGTCTAGAACTTCCTAGGATGAGGATGAAGACTTTCTAGAAGAGTCTAGAACTTCTTAGGATGAGGATAAATTAGATTTTTAGGAAATAAATAAAGTTTTATTTATTTCAAGGGTTTGGGTTGAGGAGACATTTATTTAAAACTTTTTTTAAAACATGAGGATTAATATTTAATCTTAATTAAATATTTTGAGTTGGGATTAGGGGTAGGAAATGATAGGATTAGCCTTATGGATTAGAAGATTTTGGAAGAGGTTAGTGGTCTTAAGGAAATTGGCCAAGTTTTGGCCAAAAAATTATTTATTTATTTATTTTGGATTTTTTGGTTAATTTATTAATTAAATAATTAATAAATAAGGAAATAATGTTTAAATATGATTTAAACATTTTTGGGAGGGATTCCTTAATTAAATATTTTTAATTAAGATAAAGGGATTTAATGCCATAAAAATAAATAAATTAATTAAATAAATAAACAATTAATAAATGATGATGTCAGTAGGAATTTTTCAGAAAATAAATATGCTTTATTTTCTAAAGGATGTTTAGGTGTCTACAGCTCCATCCCTTCTTTACCATGTCCTGTTCATCTCTACCTTGATGTGTTCCACATCAACTTTCTCTTTACCCTTGCTAGCTTCTAAATTGAGTGCCTTGGCCCTTGTTGGGAAATACCTATTGATATGTCTAGTCTTCAAGCAACTGAAACATGTGGTTTGGTTTAACCACCTATTGTAAATGCCTCTAAAATGTGTTCTTATGCAGTTCTCAAGAACATGACCTTACTCCTAATAGTAATAATAGCTTTGCTTGGTATTGCAATCCTAGTTGTAGTGGTGTGCATGATTGTTTCTCTTTGTAGGCTAATTAGGTGTCTACATAGGCTTTGATCTACACTCAAATGTTCTATGTCCATAAATTTTGCAGTTGTAGTAGTGACCATCAAATCTTGGTGTCCTCATGGTCTTGGTCCTACAATCTTGTGTTAGGTGTCCTTTCTTGTTACACTTGTTACAGTGACCCTTGTTCTTGGGTTTGTCCTACTAATTGGTCTTCCTACTCCTGCATACATTAGTAGTGTGTCTCTTTTAACCATAGAAATGACAAGTGAGTTTAGAGTTCTTACCTTTCTCACTCCTTTTCTCAACACTCTTTGATCTCTCTCTTTCTTCAGTACTAGTGAATCCTCATCCTAAAGCATCATTGCTGGATCCTGGTGATTTCAATAATTATTGAAAGTGCTTGATGGCTTCACTTGATTTGTTGAAGCTCTTTGCTATCTCCTTTTCTCTTTTCAACTCATTTTGCAATTGTTCATTTTGCATTCTTAGAGTGGAAATATCAATGTCCTTCATGTTTAGCTCATGATGAGCATTCATCATTTGGCTAAGGGTATCCAATTGCATGTTGGAGATCTTTGTAAGTTCTATGGACTTCTCCTCAAGTATATTTGCAATGTTTTTTTTGTCATCCTCAAGCATGGCCCTATACTCAATTGCTCTTTTCTTTTGTTCAATTATCTCACATAACATCATGGCTTGTGAGTCTTGCTCTATTTTAAGAGATCTTATCTCTTTTGCCTGGGATCTATTTTTCTCTATCAATTCTGCTATTGCCGCATCAAATTCCTTTGAATATCCATTAGCAAACACTTATGTAGTATCAATCTCCTTGTAGTGTATGTCATTTTCAGCTATGGCTATGTCCTTCCTTTTTTTCAAGGATTTTCTCAATTCCTCTCTGGCTTCCTCCAACTTATGTAGAATGAGGTGCACATCAATCACTTGATTATCTATGATCTTCCCAAGTTTGGAGACTTCCATATTTTAATCTTTTCTCTAAGCTATTATGCTTTTCCTTGTGAGAACCAGAGCTCTGATACCAATTGTTGTTATATTCAAATGAGAAGATTACTTCTGATTTGGGGGGGTGAATCAGAAGTAACTAGCTTTTAACCTCTTCAAATCCTTTTTAAACACATAACAAAAGTAAACTACATACATTTAACATATAAAAAAACATAAAATAAAAGCATGCATCAACACATAACACTAGGAGTTTTGTAACCCAAAAACCCTCCAAGAATAAGAAGCTAAAACTAGAGTGGGGATGATACCCAAAAAATTATTGTAGCAATAATTGTTTTACCACTTCCGATGGTCTGCCCTATTAAAGGCCTACCCTATTAAAGGCTTTACACTATGTCAATAGTGACCTATTTAAAAGATTTACAAATACTTTACATGAAGTGTCACCCTATTAAAAGATTTACAAAAGCTTTTTAGGCCCACCTAATTCAATAGGACTTTCAATCACCTTCCCCAAAGGTTCTCCCACCTAGATATTAAGCTAACCTATGAATATCAGATTTCCAACATCTAATACAATGGAAAGAAAGTATTAGAACAATTAACCTGATAGTATGCAATCTACAATTGCTGGTTTTAGGTCTTGTTATGTTCTCTTTGATGTGATCCTTGTTGTGGTGTCCACAACACTCGCCCCATTTCTCACTAGGAATGGGGACCCCCTACTTTTTGTGACTCCCAGACTTACATGTCGAGAGTCAAGAGAAATTTTTTTTGTTAGAGTTATAATTTTAGAGTGAAAATTGAAAAAAACACAAAAAAAAATGGAAAATTGAAAAAACACAAAAAATAAGAAAACTACAAAAAACATTGGCAAAATTGAGAAAATTAGAAAAAAATTATAAAAATCAAATAATAATAATAATAATTTATTTTTTGTTCACCCATGCATGGTTGAGCGAGGTGTGAACCATGCACCAAAGTGCGCACCAAGGCATGGTGCACATCTTACTCAGTGTGCAAGAAGGGGAGGATTATAAAACCTTCCCTCCTCCTTTATTCCTTCTTCACTTTCATTCATTAGCAAAGTTTTTGGTGTTTGAGGTAATAACAAAAAAAAAAAAAAAAAACCATGCCACTCATCCAACTTGGCATCAGGTGTCGAGCACTATTTTGCCCCACTACACCAACTTGGTGCTAGTTGCTACTTGCATAGCTTGCATGTGGGTGTGCAAGGCCTTGCACTGTGTCACCTCCATTCCTCATCCACTACTCGGTACCTAGTGCATGGGCACTCAAGGCCATGTCACCACACTGATGTGCCTTCACTTCACTATGTGGGTACTCAAGGCCCCATCGCTATGCTAACATGCCTCCACCTTGTGCAGGTGCTCAAGGCCCCGTTTACATGCCTCCACTCTGTGCGTAGGCACTTAAGACCCCACACTGCACCTATACATGATGCCCCATACATTTTCTGCCACTCACCTATATATGGCATTACCACCGCTCACATTCTTGGCACACCATGTGCTCATGCGCAATGTCACACCCCAAAACCCTAAGCATGCAAACAAAAGATCATTGTGCCATGCATGCACAAAAAATTCACTGTGCTATGCATATTCTTGCACCCTATCTACATTGTGTTTTATTTTTTATTTTTTTAAAAAATATATAAAAATAAAAAATAAAAAAAATATAAATTTAAAAATAATAAAAATATATAAAACTTTAAAAAAATTAAAAAATATAAAATTTTAATTAAAAAATATAAAATAATTAAAATAAAAAGTAAACAAATGCCCAAAAGGGATTTTTTTTTTTACTCATGTTTATTTTAGTTTTTATGTCATTTGTGACTAATAAATGCTTTTCTTGTAATGTACAGTTAACTATAAACAAATGGTGTCCATGTCCAAAGCAACACCCAAACCTATAGTCTTCAAGTTCCAAGGCATACCTTCAAAGTCAAGGCTCCATGATGATTATGCTGAGATTAAAGATATCAACCTTGAATGCATAGACTTGGGAGAATTCTTGAGAATTTGCAACAATCTGACAGAGAGGTCAACCATGATGTCCACATTGATTCATTCCAGATTGGTGAATGTAGCATCACATCTAGGGACTATACAATCAGCTGAATTAATCATGACCCTGTCTCAACATTTGATTCCTGATGAAAGGGTAGTTAAGAGTGTCACCAAAGAAGTGGTTTTGCATCTACAACCTAATAGCATTGAGAGGGTCTTCCATCTTCCTAGAGCTAACTAGTTCATCCAACTCTCCTATGAAGTAGCTGAAAGGTGGTATAGGGACCATCACCAAGAGGCCATTGACATCATACAGTTCTCACACCTTATTGAGAAGCCTCCTTAGGGAAAGTTAACTAGAAAAGTGGATATGACTTAGGGATACATGAAGGATGACATTAGATACTCTATCATTCTTCTGAGTAGAGTCATGGGCTTATTTACAATGGGTCACCTTAAGACATTCATGGTCAACTTCATTGAGACCATCAAATAGGCAAAGATACCACTAGATTGGGCCACCACACTAAGTGAAAACTTGTGTGAGAAATTGAGGATAGTGAAGGACAAGAAGAAATTTTATGTGACTTCCTATATGGTGTACCTTCTTGTAGCAAGGGTAATGAACTATCTTATTTTATATAGGAAAGGTTGTATGTAGGACCTCAATGCTTGGCCATTCATAGCCTACCCTCAGTTGGTGAAGAAGAATCTCTCAGCACAGAGCAACGAGTACAAAATCATGAATGGTGTGTTTATATTTTCAATCATTTAATTCATTGAGGGAGACTTTGGGAAGAGGTTATCTGATGAATCCAAAGCATAGATCATAGCTCTTAGAGCCTACTTCATTTAGTTCAAGACATTCATGTATCTTTGAGTAGCTAGTGCCTCAATCAATCCTAAGAAGCTCCCTAGATATCCTAGTGACAAACTGGTGCTACTAGAGATTTCCCAACAAATTGAGTCAGTGTATAAGAAGATCAAGAGACAATGGATATCTTGTTGGACATGGCCATTGGTCATTGGAGCATATCAGCTAAACAGGAAACAAGATATTCTAACTTTTGAGTTGGAATGGGAGAACTATCCCCTTGAATAGTACAACTCTCCTCGGCCATATTTTGATAATGTTGGGAAAGTGGAGAGTATTGCAGGAAAGGACTTCCATCATGAGGATGTGATTGAAGATCACTAGATAAATGCCACAAATGACTACGATGTCCACATCAAGGACTATTGTAGGATGACTTTGTATCTAGTAGAAAAGGCTCTCTATTTGAACATCCTAGAGGGGACAAAGCAATGGGATTCTAAGGAATTGTTGGATCCCTTGTTCAATGTAGATAAAGTTGGTAAAAGACCCATTCTAAATGTAGAGATTGATAGAGAGGAAGGAGATGACATTAATAATCATGCAAGACATGTCATCTAAATGACAAAGATTTGGATTGAGAAACCTTTTCCACTTAATCCAATTAGAAATATAATGATCTTTCATGCACATGCTTACCCAGAAAGGGGTAAAGGAAGGAAAGTCATAATTCGTACCTTTGCACTCTAGTCTCCTATTAGGCTAGAGATAGTCTACTAGTTTCATCATTTGGTTGGATATTATCACCCTCCAGAAAGGAATGGAAAGAGAAAGAGAACCTCTCCTCAAACGATGCAAATAGAGAAAATTGTAGAACATGTTTCTCCCTAGTAGTAGGAAAAGAGTCCATGAAGATCCAAAGATATTGGAGCTAATCAAGTCTAGGATGAACCTCAGTTGCCTCCTATTGTGTCAAGCCAACTAGAAGAGGGAGAGATTCCACAAATTTCTATTCCTCCTATACAAGAAGAGCTCACTTCTCCTTCTATTCCTAAGAAACATAAGAGAATCAAGATTAAGATGAAGAAAAAGCAAAGGATCAGTAGAAGATTAGTTCCTAATCCATCTATCCATGAAACCATTTTGGAGGAGGAAGAATAATAGGAAGAAACAAAATTAGAAGAGGAGGAATAGGTGCCCCTACAAGGAAGAACTCAACTAGCAAAAGTTGTAGAGTTGGGAAAAAGAAATAGTGCCATGAGTACCCACCACCCAGTCGAGAAGAACCTTTAGAACTCTCTTCTTTGAAAGATGAAGTGTAGTAGTGGGTAGATGAGAAAAGTAAAGAGAGTGATGATGTCTTCTCAATGATAGATTTTAATTTTACACCTATCAGTACAGAGTTGGTTGGAGATAAGATCAGGGACACCACTACAAGTGAACTCCAACAAGGAGACTAGATGTAGATGCCACCAGATACATAGGGTCCTAATCTTACTCCTCCCTCTCCACCATAGATTATAGTGGTAGATAAAGGTTTAGTAACTCCCCCACCTCTAAATTCAAAAGAGGAATAGGTTCAGAAGGAACTATCATCACACAAACAACTAGAGCCAAGGGCTACTGATGAAGTGTCAAAGGGGGGACAAATGGTAGAATATGCACAACAACCTTCCCAAGATGCTAAGGAGTAAGCTGTAGGATCTATAGAGATCGAAACTATAGAAGGAGAGTCCTCACAATAGGAGACAACTCTGAGCAAGAGTGATAAAGGGAAGGAGGTAGTTGAACACAACCCTTCATCATCAAGGGGTGAGGTTGTAGAGAAACATATCCCAAGATGGTTCTAAAAGGAGATAATGAGAAGTGCTATGCCTTAATTCTATGCTTCAAAGGATTATATTTGTGATATTATGAGGTCTTGAACAAACTTGAGTCTCCATTACATGGTGTAACACCATTCACATTTGACACTACCATATAGAACTGGGATTTATTTGCACATGTGACTCTCCCTCCTGAAGGTATAGATGTAGAACCTATTAGTCTTGAGGATTATGAAGTGAAGGATGTTATGTTGGGAAGGCCTACATGGGATTCAGCTCAACAAATGATGACTATGGGAGTCAATGAGGTTCTCAAGCATATGGAACAAGATGAGATTGAGCTCTGAGTACTTTGAAGGAAGGTTGAGATCCTAAAGGGATATCTAGCTAAAGTAATTGGTCCTCTTGATTCTAAGCACCGCAAGTAGACTCTAAATACCATTCTTAGAGAAGGGGAAGGTGTATAGCTCAATCCCTTTTTGAAAGCTTGTCAAGAATGGTGAGAAACTCTTGAAGATAGAGGTGTCACTATAATCATAGGGAATTTGAATTTACTGCATGCTACATAGGAAAATGTGAATAAGAATGTGCCAATTTGAGATAGGACTTTAGTATCATGGATGAGGTATAGGCCTGGAGCAAGGATTTGTAGATTCTACAAGCCATAAAAGGGTAAATGTACCACATTTTGATTGATGTATATACTGTTAGATTGTGGTGACTGATCAGGAAAGTACTATACATACTTCATAAATTCTTTAAAAAAATTAGACTGTGGCCAACATGTGGCCCACATTGTGGCTAACATATGGCCAACATGTTGTAATGCTAAAATGGCATAAAATATTTGTATAAAAGGGTTTAGGATTAGGTATTTTTATTATGATGTTATGTTGTGATATGAAATTGCTTCTTGTGGTGGTATTGAGCTATAAGGGATTATAGATTGTAATCAGGTTGTAATCACTAGATTGTAATAACATTCGACTTGCAGTTTGGTGGACGTAGCCCATGGATTGGGTGAACCACGTTAAATCTTGGTGCCTTGTGTTCATTTCGATGTGAGATATTATTTTCTATTATTGGTTATATTTGCATGTAGATTTTATTTTTGTCCATGGTTTTATCCTAACATATACAAGAAAAGAGCTAGATATGATTGATGATTGGATAGAGAAGATAGCAGATGGAAATAAAGTAATGGAAACATTTCATGATGAGATACATTAGCTCAAGGATAAAGCCTGAGAGTAAATTTTGGAAGCAGAAAGACATTACAATGATGCCTGTTTGGATAATTTTGAAGATGATGAACATGAGAAGTTATTGCCTATTGAGGTTGTGGTAGAAAACTTGAAGAAAACCTTAGAAGAAGTATCTAGTGATGAAGATATTAGACAAGCCTCCAGAATAGAAGAAGCACTATTAGAGTTGGACACCAAACTCAAAGACTTTGCAAAGACTCGAAATGAGGTGGACAACTATAGATAGAAGGTGAAGGATAAATATGAGTCTTTAGATCTTCTAGATGTGGCTAAGATCACTAAAATGATAGAGAAATTCAAGGGAAAACATCCAATATAGCTTTGGGATGAAGAAGAACAAAACCTAGATGCCAAAATTTCAATTTTTACACAGTAAAATTTTGAGATTTTGATCCAGTCGAGGTGTGCAGGTCCATAGGTCTACAGCTCCACAATTCAAAGGTGTGTTGATAGTTAACTACAAGTTCCAAAAATAGCACTTTCCATGCATCAAGAGCACATTCTAATGGCAAGTTAACTTTGACACATGCCTAGTGAAGGGCCAACTTCCATTTTTGGTGCCTCCATGCACTTCCACTTCAACTAAGGGCTTCCTCCTACTTTCTCTCTCATATTTTCTTTGTTGTTGACATGCAAAGGGCTTATGCATCCAATTAATGAATAAAATATGGATGGAGTCCCTCTAAGCACTAGATTAATTTTTAGTCTATATATATTTAGTTTGTTTTATTAGCTAAAAGCATTTTATTACATGAAAAATATCTCTCACTCTCAACACAGATTTAGGAGATAATTTCTTATGAATACCCCATTGTAAAATATATAAAACACTGCCATTATTATGCAATAAAATTAATATTTTTATGCTCACATTTGGAGAATAGTAATTCTTGCCTGAAAGTGTCAATTTTTTGTGGATTTTATTCATAAGATTGTGATTGAGCTAGAAGTTTATTACATTGTTTCTAGTTGTGTGATTCCTTAGTTCTGGTGTTTGCGACAAATTTATGAATTTCACTAATGTAATGAGCTTGAGAAGAGATCACCAAATTGTGTTTGCATAGCTTTTTTTCTTGCATGAGTTCACTTTCCATGGCTTTGTGATTCAATGGAAGGTGAAATATCATTTATTCATTAAAGTTTCTCATTGACGATTGCATCAGTGGATTCTAGGAAGTGTTGCTCCTATTTTCATTGGTTTCTTATTGATTTATTCAAAAGGTTAACTCATAGCATGTTGTGTTCTATAGCTTATGTCCATTTAGGATTTTCAATTTCAAGTTATTTTCTTTTAGTTTCATTATTTGCTTTGCTAACCCCTTGGTAGAATAGGAATGCATTTTAGTTGCATTGGTAGTTTGCATTCATCAAAAAAATAGAAAATACAAAAATATTGTTCATTTTGTGTGTGATTTTGAGATAGCAAGTAGACCGACTTCATTCTAAGATCATGATAGAACTAGCAAAGGCCTCCTTGTGAACACTCACATTTATCTTCAATTGAGTGAATTCTTGTACGTTGCAAGACAAATATGAAACTTTGGAGTTGATCTCAAAAAGGATTAGATTTTCAAGAGAGGAATTATGCAATGGATTCTTGCCATTGGCCTTGTGCAAAATGACCCCCAAAAAATCCTTACTTGATCTTATCTTTGTTCTTATCCCTTGTCCTATTCTAATCAACTAAATGTGTAATTGCTGCTCAATTTTCTAAGTCCTTGACACCCCTATTGTTTGCTTTGTTTAGCAGTTTCCTATTTTCTTAGTAAATACCTTCAATAACTCCTTTTTTGGAAACTTGAAATTATGGTGTCCAAGTCTCCTTATAAAGACTTCATAGACTTAGGGTTTGTAATGAAATCATGAACTCAAAATTCCCACTCAAATCCTTAGATTTAGCCCATTGGTTGCATGTTGTCTCCAATTTTTTGATTGGCTGCATGCTAATATCATAGGTAAATGTAAAGATTCAATCTTATCTTCTTACCCTTTCATGAATCATCCAAAAATGTTTTTGCATCTTAGTTTGTGAAGGCACAAACTAATATGTTGATTATGTGTTACTTGGTACATACTACATTACTGGTCCTCAATAGATATAGTATCCTAGTTTGCTTGACAACTATTACACTCTATTTTTCTTGGTACATGTATATTTCTAGATCACTTGGCACATGTTACATTATTTCTTGCTTGGAATAAACTATGACTCAAAACCTATATATTACTTAATATCTATTGATCATTCAGCACCTGAAGTCACTTGGCACCTATTGAAATTCTGGCTCAACATATACTGTAGCTCATCATGTATAGTGAAATTGGATAAGTGTGTTGACACTCAAATATAAAAACCATTCTAAGACCAAGAATGTTAACTAGGGAAACCTATTAGAAACAATAGTCAAACAAGATAACTGAGAGGGGGGGTCAATCATTTATCCAAAAATTAAAATATACCTTCTTTAAATATACTTAACCATTCAACCAAAGTAAATAGCAACTACAAAAAGATGCACATAGACAATTACACTAGATATGTTAGCTAGGGAAACCCTTGATCAGAGGGAAAATCCTAGTGGAATGATTCCCACAAGATGATGTACTAATATAAATATTTCTTATTAGAGTATGGACTTATTAGGAGTCTATTACAACATTTAGTACATATGATTCCCTATTAAGAGACTTTGAATCCATGTTAGGGGATTCCAACCCTATTAGGAGTTGTGCCAACCTTGTTAGGAGTTGTGCCAACTTTGTAAGGAGTTATAGTACAATGTATGTAAGATGAGCCCACTGCCCAAACATGCAATTTCAACTACAAGAAGATCTCACTTCTCAAACATGAAATTTTCTATTATGTTCTTCTTTTCTTTGTTCTATAAACTAAACCAATTAGTGTTACATGTTGTAGACTAGGTTACAAACCTTAGATCCAAATATCAAACCTTTGGTCAATCAACAAAAGCTTAGCAATGAAGTTTCCTTCACTTTCACTCTACTCTGATCAACTTCACATTATTCTCTCTCTACTTCTTATAATCACTTTGCATTAATACAATTCCATACAATACCATACTCCATGATAAAAAAAATGTCCTTCCTTTATATGAGTCCATAAAACAATTCCCTAACTTAGTTGTTAGACCTTGTCAATTAATCATTATAGGACCACATTAAGAACATGCCATATTTAGTGATAACATTAATCTTCTACCTTACAAATTGAATATATTTTTATACACATAATATTATGTTGAGTGAACCTAGCCACATCATCACCAACATGTCTTCTCAACTAGTCGTCTGTACCAACCTAATATTTCCATTATTCTTCTATCAAATACCAAAGAATACTTCTATGTTGACATCAATTACAAACTCATTCATGAATGTAACATATCTACAATACTCCCCCATAGGAATATCATTAGCACTCATGCTTCCAAAAATCTCTCAACAATATCCCCCATTGGTATTGATGGCAACATAGATGAAAAATATCTACTTTCGAGAATGCCAATAAAAGATTGTATGTCTTTCTTTTCAAATTCTCTTCATCAATCATTCTCCCCCATTGATATAACTCAATGTATTTTTGTCAAACTATCATTCCATTATGTACTTCTTCTAAACATGTTGTTCTTCCTTATGATCTTCTCATGATGTTTTCCTCATGATATTTTTCATGCTAAACTTCTCCCCCATTGTCATCAATGTCAAAGGTTTTTGCAACCATCAAACTTTGCAACAACTAATTCCTACTAGCTCAAGTGTCTAAAGACACTATTTAAAATAACATCCAACAAGATTCCTAGAAGACTCTATCCATAATAGATACTCCCCCATACATGAAGTATTAATGTTTAGTCTAGACAAACAATGATGCTCTGTTACATTGGACTGATACATTCTTGCATCTTCTACTCTATTGTAGGAAGGGGCATAACCCATAACATACCTCACAAATAATCAAAAGTATCTTTTGGAAGAGGCTTAGTGAATATATCTTCAATATTCTCTTTAGTGCTCACATACTCCACTCTAATTTCCTTTTTTGTAACTTCCTCTGTCAACATGTGATACTTAATAGAAATATGCTTGATCTTTGAATGCAACAGTAGGTTCCTAGACATATTTACTATACTTTTGTTGTCACAATGTATGATAACAAGTTCACTAATTTCTATCCTTATATCCTAGAGCATATGCTGTTAGATATATTCAAGATATGATAGGTTATTAAGAGGGGAGGGGTGAATCAGTAATCTTAAATCTTTTATTAATTTACCACACATCCATCTGTGCTACTGCTTGCACTAGTTTTGAAAAATAAAACAATCATTACACAAGTGAACACAATATTTTGGTGACCCAAAAACCTTCCAAATAGAAAGTAAAACTGGGGTGGGGATGATACCCACAAAACTTCAATACTAAAGTATAAAGTTGGCCTATTAAGGCTTACATTGACCACTTCTAGTGATCTTCCCTATGAGGAGCACAAAGGAATGCTCGGTCCACCTTGTTAGAGGATTTGCAAACATACAATGAAGTATGCACTTTGTTAGGAGATTTGTACAAAGACTATTAATTCTACATTGTAAGAAGATTTGAAAATCTAATTCACCTATTAGGATGAAATAGTGGATCTACTTGCAACTAATTGCTGATATGATCCCTTATGCACCGATCACCTCATGTGATGGATATAACTTTTCAATCTCTGAATTGACCTTGTTGTGTACCTTGAATTGCTATTGATGATATTTTGCATATACTTCACATTACTTCACAATTCCTTCTCATTCCATGTATTATACATATACTCATTCATTATATCTTACAATAAATATTACATATATACCTTTCAATCTTATAAAATTACAAGGTCATCCAAAATACAAGTAAACAAATACATTATAGAGTTGGACCAATAGTAAATAACTCAAGTTCATTGAACTAACTCGGTGACCTTCTGATACTTGGCATCCACTGCATTACTCAGCATTGTCATGCACTTGATAGAAGTGAAGGCTCGGTCCATACTAATCACTTGATGTAGTTTTGAACTTGGTAACCACTGGTGACTCGGTAGATTAAGTGTCACTTAGTAGATACTGTTCACTGAGTTTACCTTGCTTCACTCAGTAAACATTGAATCTTTCATTGCTCAGTAGACACTATGAAGCACGGTAGATATTGAGAAGCTCAGTAGACACTGCTAGACTTCACATTGTCTGAATTTTCTTAGTAGTCACTATTTGCTTGGTGTAAACTATAGAACTACTAAGTTTATAAGGTAACCACTTAATGCTCGGTAAGAATACAAAATTGAGTATGTGTTTTCACTAATGACAAAATAATCATAATGCCAAAAATATTCCCCTTTGGCATTAGTGACAAAAACACTTATGAATCTAAAATTTACATTTTGATTTACTCTATTATTTTCATATCTTACATATCTCACATATCTCCCCCATACATATGGTATGCATAGAATTTATTTGTACAATGTCTTTCTTATACCTTATTCATCTCATATTCCTAATGACAAAAATCATATCTCTCCCTGCCAATAATCTCATATCCCGCTTTTTGACAATAATGCCAAAGAATGTATATACAATAAATTTAAATTGAGACACCAAAATGTGAGAGAAAATCTGAGTGTACTTTGAGAATAAGAGACAATGTCTTATCCCAATTGTCTTGCAAAATCTTGTAGGCGGAGAGAGACACTTGAACTTCTACAGAAAGTTCAATCATATGATCTGCTATTGAAAAATTGCTATCACGAATCAATGTTTTTGAGTAGCCAATGTGTTTCTATATTTGATCCATGAATGGAAGAATCATATTCTAGATGTCAATCAGTGTAGACCAGATTCTGGCTTCTTCGTTGATTAACTCTACCTACATTTTGGAAAAAAATTTCACCTTTGTGTGATGTGATGAGCTTGAACTATGGTCAAGCTGCAACTTTTGAGCACTATCTTTCATTTCCACATCTAATTTATTCAATTTTTCTTTGACTCCCTTAGTGAACTCACTAAAATCACAAAGCCTACCAAAAAGTGATGTTAAATTTGTGAAAGCCTTCTCAAGATTGTTCAAAATTGAGGTTAATTCAACCTATTTTATTGCAATGTGCCAAGCAATGTCTCAAGCACTTTATTATTAAATTTCTTCTTTGCCTTTTCAATGAGTTTCTCTTGCCCAGAGGTGTCCACATTGAACTTATTTACAACCTCTTCTAATTGCAACAAAATGTGTTGAGATGAATCAACATCAACACCAATAGCTTCAATAATTATTTTTTTAGCATTTTCTATTATAGTATATTCTCTATCTCTCTCTTCTATGAGTTTCTTCTACCTTGCCTTCTACTCTAGAAGCTGACTAACCATTCTCATTTCTCTAGCTGAGGCATTTTCCAAGTCTATCTTAGGAATAACAATTTCAGTATCTAAAGCTATGTCTTCATCAATTTCTTTTCCAGTAAGCAGAAGTTTCAAAGGAGTCTTAAGCTTTACTTCTATGCTTACTTCCTTGGATTTTGAAACATAAACAATAGTTGACATGGATGGACTAGTAGAAAATATTTTAATAGGTGTAATTGGAGGAGAGTTGAGAGAAGTACTAGCTGAATCCAAAATTGGTGTGCTTCCCAAAAATGATGTACAAATAGGTAGTGTATAAACTGGAATATTCACAATTAGAGTTGTAGATATTATTGTAGAAAGAGCTATAGAACTTACTATACATGCAATAGAGGAGGTAGACATAGTTCGTGCTCTAGTGACTGATTTCTTGGGTGCTAATGAGGAAGGTTGTAGTTCAGTAGATGAAGTAATGGTTACTTCCATAGATGATGCTTGGACTTATGGGGAAGTAGGAGTAGATGATGTTTCTGATGTGGCCAATCCTACTAAAGCTATCTCTAACCTTGATGATGTTACAATCTTAGGTGGAGAGTGAGGGAGGGAAGCAATGATTTGTGCTGAAATCTTCATTGGATCATCTTCTTCATCCTCTTCCTCCTTGTCTTCTTCTTTAGCTTCATCTTCCTCCTCTTCTTCCTTCTCCTTCATCAATTCTTGCATATCTTCCATAGTTACTATGACCAAGGGAGTATTATCATCTTCCTCATCCTCTTGGTCACTTTCGTCATCCTTGATTTCTACAAGATCATCACTGGCTTATGTAGATGATAGATGCCCTTCCACATGTTTGTTGCATAACAACATGCTCAATATCTTTGATTAAAATCAAACATGTATAGAATCTAATCATCATTCTTCCTTCATTGTTCTTCATTTCTACCTTTATTTCTACCTCAGTGAGACTCAATAGAAGATTCTTCAAGGATTGCTCATATATGTCCTTGGATATTTGGGTGGCTAACTCCCACCTTGGTTGCAATCTTACCAATAGCTCTTTGGAGATTTGAGGGGCAATCTAGTCTAGGGAGTACTTCCATTTTCTCATCTTGGTAAGTACTAGTTCCTTAATTTGCATCTTCTCTGCATCAGTTCTTGTTTCAAACTTTAGAGCTTTGAAATTTGTGATGCTAGCTCACTCTTCCATCTATTTTAATCTTTCCTGGAAGGTTAGTTGGGGCTTGTTGAATTTTACTTCATCCTTATTCTTACCTTTACCTCTTCTTGTGAAAATAGCTATAGAGGCCTTGGGTGGCTTGGTAATGATTACCTTGCCCTTCTTCTTGACTATTTCTACCTCTTTCTCTGATATCATTGATTATAAGTACCTTTGGTGGAATTCATGACTGTGCACCATTAGGGTCTAGTGCCTTTGCAACTACTGGAATGAACTTGAAGTTTGGTGCTTTCCATTCTATGCCCTTGACCAACATTTTTGATCCATGTTTTGCCTTGCTGGTGCTTGTGCTTACGAAAGTCATTGTTTCTTGGTAGGTGATGGAAATATTCAAACAAAATTCTTTATCTACAAATTTTCTCGAAATCACTTTGAAATTGCTTGAATACACTTGGAAATCTTTTAGCTCTAAGAATATGATGAGAATGAAGTTGAATTCTGCCCATTTTGATGAAGAGTTCACCATTAATTCTAGGTACCATGTTGTCATAATGCATGATAGAATGTCATCCACTAACCTAATTAAGCATGAGTATCAACTCGATAGACAAAAAAAATTCCTTTTACTCCCATCCTTTCTCGGTAGAGCCTGATGCACTTGGTGAAAGATAACTTTTCTGTAATCCTAGCATATGTGCAATACTAATTGAATCATTTGCTCTCTTTCATTTGGAACTACTCTAGATATAGATTGATGATATAGTTCTAGATCTTCCTTTATGAATCTAATTGGAAATGGTGGAGTCACCCACTTCTTGAGTGATGCAGCCATCATTTGAACCATTCTACTCAGTAGATTTAGGAATCCACTGTTGTCTCATCTACTTCCAAATATTATCAACTTTAACTTTATTTTCATCTTAAATTCTTCCTATATTCATGCAATTTTTAGCTATGACTGAGTTTTGTGCATGAATAACACCTTATAGTAGTGTCCTTCTTCCTTAGGTGATGTCTTGCATAGTTTATATCAATGTGTCCATATTCTCCACAATAATGACATCTGCACCAGGTATTGTAGTCCCATCCAAATATTTCTTTAACAAGTTGTTCAACTAGATTAAATGATTTAGATTTGCACTAGAATGCCTTGTGACCATGCTTCTTGCATTTGTGACAATTACCTTCAAATTTTTGTTTCTCCTTGCATTCATTGGCTTTGTGACCATGCTGATTATAGTTATAGCACTTTCCTTTGAATTTTCCTTTTCCATTACTCTAGTATTTGTTTGATGTGTGACCAGTTTTCCCACAATGGTTGCATGAGGGTTTTAAATTCCTTTTTGCACCTTTCTTAGAAGATTCACCTTGTCCTTCATTGTATCCAAGTCCTGCTTTATTTTTTTTCTTATGAAGATTTTGCTCATTTTGCTAAATCAGTTGATTCATGTCTTCTTGTGACTTCATCATTCTTTCATTGATTTTCTTTTCAGTATTTAGGTCACCTTTTTATTTTTCAATAATTTTCTTTTCACATCTTATTTCTCTTAGTATTCTTTCATTAATTTCCCTTTCACTATCTACATCACTTCTTATTCTTTCATTCTGTGCTTTGAGTATCCTAATTTCTTCATTTTCTCCAAAGATTTGCTCCATGAGTTCTTCATGCTGATTAGATTGATTATTTCTTGCCTCCAAGTCTTCATTTTCCTTTTTTCTTTGTTCCAAAACTTCACATAGCCTAATTGATTAGATTTCTTGTTCTCTTTTAAGTTTTCTTACTTCTTCCTATAGAGAGCCATTCTTTGCTAGGAGTTCCTTGATTGCCTCATTAGCTTCATCTGAACTACTTGATGGTAAAAGGTCTTCAATATTTTCTTCAATATACTAATGTTCATTCATTTGTCTTGTGGGAAAGATGCTCTTTTGCTTCTTTGAGTTGAGCCATGGCCATTTCTAGATCTAGCTTTTCATTTTCATTTGCCTTGTCAAGTCTGAATATCTTCATTTGTCCTTTAGATCTTTGCTCAAGCTGTCAAACTTTATCTTGAGAACCACAAATTCTCTGATACCAATTGTTGGAAATATTCAAGATATGAAAGGTTACTAAGAGGGGACGGGTGAATTAGTAACCTTAAATCTTTTATTAATTTACCACACATCCATCTATGCTACTACATGCATTAGTTCTAAAACATAAAACAATCATTACACAAGTGAACACAATACTTTGGTGACCTAGAAACCTTCCAAATAGAATGTAAAATTGGGGTGGGGATGATACCCACAAAACTTCAATACTGCAGTATAAAGTTGGAG
Source organism: Cupressus sempervirens (assembly GCA_028749045.1). Classification (NCBI taxonomy): domain Eukaryota; kingdom Viridiplantae; phylum Streptophyta; class Pinopsida; order Cupressales; family Cupressaceae; genus Cupressus; species Cupressus sempervirens. Next base: position 807,639,239 of record CM053787.1, on the reverse strand, counting down.
GATTTGAAAATCTGATTCACCTATTAGGATGAAATAGTGTATTTGTTTGCAACTAATTGCTGATAAGATCCCTTATGCATTGATCACCTCATGTGATGGAAATAACTTTTTAGTCTCTAAGTTGACCTTGCTATGTACCTTGAACTACTGCTAATGATCTTTTGCATATACTTCACATTACTTCACAATTCCTTCTCATTCCATGTATTATGCATATATTCATTCATTATATCTTACAATATGTCTTACATATATACCTTTCAAACTTACAAAATTACAAGGTCGGCCAAAATACAAGTAAAAAAATACATTACAAAGTCAGCCCAATGGTAAATAACTCAAGTTCACTGAACTGACTCGGTGACCTTCTGATACTCGGCATCATCATGCACTCTATAGAAGTGAAGGCTCAGTCCATACTAATCACTTGATGTAGTTCTAAACTTGGTAACCATTGGTGACTTAGTAGATGAAATGTCACTTGGTAGATACTATTCACTGAGTTTACCTTGATTTACTCGGTAAACACTGAATCTTTCATTGCTCAGTTTGCACTAAATCTTTCATTGCTCGGTAGACACTGTGAAGCATGGTAGATACTGAGAAGCTTGGTAGACACTGTTGGACTTCATATTGTCTAAATTTGCTTGGTAGCCACTATTTTCTCAATGTAAACTATAGAACTACTAAGTTTACAAGGTAACCACTTAATGCTCAGTAAGCATATAGAATTATTTTGTCATTAGTGACAACATATGCTTCATCCAAACAACTTGTTACAATTGTTTGCTATTGCAAAATATTCTACTTCTGCTGTACTTTGTGATGTATAATCCTATTTTTTTCTTAGCCAATAAACTAATTTCTTTTCAAGAAAGATGTCTTCACCATTGATTCTCTTTTTGTCATCCATACTACCTACCCAATCAACATTAGTATAAGTAGTTAAGGTAAAATAATTAGATCTATCACACCACAATCTAAACTCTGATGTTTCTTTTAGATATCTAAATATCATTTTGACTACTACATAACGTGCTTCTCTAGGATTAGCTTGAAATCTTGCAAGAGTTCCAACTGCATTTGCTATATCTGGCCTTGTGTGATTAGATATTGTAATCATCTAATCATAGATTTTTACTTCTCCTCAAGAGTAGGTGTCTTATCCTTTGTAGATAACTTGTGTCCAGTTACCATAGGTGTTCCAATGGGTTTTCATCTTTCCAAACCAAACCTTTTTAGTAAATCCTTCAAATACTTAGTCTAAGAAATAAAGGTTCCCTTTTTATTTTGTACAATCTATAATGCTAGAAAATATTTCATTTCTTCTATCATACTCATCTATTGATCTCTTTAGCAAATTTGCCACTTTCCTCACCATTTTCTTCAAATATGATGTCATCAAAAAATCTTACCAAAATCATCAAACCATCATCAATTTCTTTCCAATATAGATTAGTATTCGTCATACCTTTTCTATATTCAAGCTTGTGAAATGCTTGTCCAACATTGCATACCAAGTTCTATGTGCTTTCTTTAGGAAATACAATGCTTTCCTTAGTTTGCATACTATATCCTTATCATCTATCGAAGGACAACCTTTAGGTTGTTTTATGTACAATTCTTCTTCAAGTTCTCCATCTGATACACTTTGAATTTCTTTTGCATTGCATAGGCTAAGAATAATCTTACTACTTCCACTCTAGCCACTAGAGCATAGGTCTCATTAGAATCTATACATTCTTGCTTTGAGTAACCTTTACATACCAATATTTCCTTTTTCCTTACAACTTTACCTTGCTCATTCATCTTGTTTCTGAATACCCATTTACTTCCTATCACATTCTTTTCTATTGGTCTTGGGACTAATTCCCATGTCTCATTCTTTACTATTTGATCAAATTCCTATTTCATGGATTATTTCCAATAATCATCTTTACATGCTTCATCTGCATTCTTAGGTTCAACTTGAGATATAAAATATAGTTGTTCATTGAATCTGCTTCTTGTCATCACACCTTTATCTATTCTTATGATGATTTTCTCAAATGGGTGATTCTTTATCATATTCTTTCCTAAAGTAGGAGTTGCTATCTCAACTCTTGGCTCTACTGAAGGTTCGAAGATTTGTTCCTACCTTGGCTCTTCTTCATATTGCAAGTCATTGTTAGTCTCAAGAAATACTTCATCATTCCTTGGCTTAGTAACAACAACATCATCTGAATTGTAATCAACTATTCTCTCTTGTATCGTAAATTTCTCATCAATTCTCACATTTGTACTTTCCATAATAGTCTTTGTTCTCATGTTATAGTATCTATAAGCCTTGATTTTCAATAAATAACCAAGAAACATAATTTCATCACTTCTAGCATCAAACTTATCAATATCATCATCGCTTTTGATATAACACTTACTGCCAAAAATTCTGAAATACTTAATTGTAGGTGAGTGACCAAACCACAATTCATAAGGGGTCTTGTTTATGTCTTTCCTAACTTTCACTCTATTCATAGTGTAGACAATTGTATTCATAGCTTCTTTCTAAAACATCCTAAATACATCATTCTTAGATAACATAGCTCTTTCTACTTCTTTAACTAATGATGGCACTCAAATTTGCATTCTCCATTTTGAGTACCATTCCAAATTTTGAGTGATTTTGAGTCCCTACAAATACTTTTCATACATATGTAAGTGACTATCATTTCAAGACCTAAGTTGTGTTTTAGTTGTTTAACACCCTTCATTTGGCATATGCATGTGTTTTGTATTGTTATTTTGTCATTTTGAATCATTCTACAAAGTTCTGTATTGAGCTAGTATCATATTTCACAATTCTACCTAATTGTCAAAAAGTGATAGGAGGGCATGTTTGCATTTGAATATCTGGTACCTAGTTGAGATTCACCACTCACCAAATTGATGATATTTAACATGCATATTAAAGAATCTATGTTTCGAGTTTCAAGTCATTTCAACATGTTTTGACTAGGTTTTGAATGTCTCAAAGTTGGTCAGTTCCCTCTGTTGTAAGTCTGCATATTGTTCATATTTTTGGGTTGCACTATTTGACAAGTTATTTTTGACCAATTTTCGATACATATAAATTTCTTTTTGCATTCCATTTTAGAGGTTTCACATTTGCAATGCTCTAATTTTGAGCTTATGATGAATTCATTTGATTAGTTTTCAAACACAATTTTGAATTCAATTTATAACTTTTTACTGGTGTAATAAAATACAGATTGGTTAGTACCCCAGTTTGAGATGTTATAACTATGAATCCATGATCACCTAGAACAAATTGATTGTATCCCTACATTCTACTCCAAAAAATACTTCAAGTGTGTCAGTTTGTAAACTTTGACAAATCTATCTACATACTTTCCTAGGGCCATTACTTTTGCAAAAAGCACTTTTCTACTAACATTTCCAATCCTACAAATCTAGGTAGCAAACTTTAGACCTTCGCCAAATTTTTCCAATCATTTTTCACGTGCCCAAATTGGAGGTTCATACTCTCTATGTCAATGTCTATTGATGTCCTAGTTTCCAAATTCTCAGGTGCTCATTTTCCTAGTTTTCAAAGTCAAATCCAAATCCACTTTGTGTTTTTCTGACATGTTTATTTGCAAGCGATTTTAAGAAAGAAAATTTGGAGGTCAATATATTTTGACCTTGATGTTGTCACGTAATGAGATTTGAAAAGTCTATTAAATATATTAGAGAGACAAGATATCTAGAGTTTTAGAGCCCAGTTAGGTGTTTATGTCAGTTTTCAAAGCTAGGCAACAAGCCCTATTATAAGAAAATCATCATTTAAAAAGAACATGGTAAACAAGTTTTTAATGATGATTTAGTGCTTGATCTTGAATTCAAAAAATTTAAAAATATAAATGGATTAGTTTGTAATATCAATTGTTCAAAAACAAAAAAAATTAGTTATAACTTTTGATAAGTTTACCATACAGATAAATTTCTTTTTGCATTGCATTCTAAAGGTCACACAATTTATAAGCTCTAGATTTGAGCTTATGAAAAATCTGTTTGATTAGTTTCCAAATGCAAGTCCTAATATAATTTATAACTTTTCACTGGTGTCATAAAATGCAGATTGGTTGGTACCCAAGTTCAAGATGTTATGACTATGAATCCATGATAGCCATCAAATGGATTATACCCTTGCATTCTACTCCAAAAAATCAAGTTTTCTAGTTTCTAAACTTTGATGAATCTATCTGCATCTTTCCCAAGGCCATTCAATTTTCCAAAAACACTTTTCTACTAATGTTTCCAATCTTACAAATCCAGGTAGCCAAATTTAGACCTTCACCAAATTTTCCCAATAATTTTTCATGAGCCCAAATTGGAGGTTCATACTCTATGTTAGTGTCTACCAATACCCTAGTTTCTAGAACCACAAGTTCCCATTTGCCTAGTTTTCAAAGTCAAATCTGAATCCATTTTGTGGCTTTTTGATAGGTTTATTTGTAGGTGATTTTAAGTAAGCAACTTTGGAGGTCGATATCTTTTGACCCTGATGCCATCATGTGATGATATTTGGCAAGCATGTTAAATATGTTAGAGAGACAAGATATCTAGAGTTTCAGAGCCCATCTAGGTGTTTATGTCAATTTTTAAAGCTAGGAAAGAGGCCTTATTATCAAAAAATCATCATTTGCAAAGAACATGGTAACTAAGTTTTTAATGATGATTCAGAGCTTGATTTTGAATTCAAATGGTTTGAAAAGATCAATGGATCACTTTGCAATATCAGTTGTTCAAAAACAATTTTTTTTTAGCCAGACACACTTTGGGGTCTAACTAATTCTACTAGATGAGTGTGAGTGTCATGGCATTCTAGAGGTGTCTCAAGATTTCAAGTTTTTTCAAGGGATAACATAATGATTTCTAAGTGTTGTGACATGTGTAGCATTTTTCTAATGCAAGAGGTTTTGATTGAAAGTATGTGCATCTACCTAAACAAGTTGATTATCTTAAGTTTTGAACATCACCACTCCAATTACATTGAAAGTTAAATGTTGTGCAAAGGAGGCCTTCCACAGATTTAGTGTTGCTCTCAATTTTAGAATATGAGAATGCAATTCATTTTATTCATAAATAGTAGTTAAATATAAAAATAAAAATAAATCTAAAGGGCTATATAGTGGCTCTTTTTTAAGAGATCATTTTCTAAGTCAACACGATGACACTTTGGAACAACAACTACTACCAAACTATTTTACAAATCATGCCAAATGAGTTATAAAAAAGTAATGATTGGATACCCTAGCTAGAGATGGCATCATAGATGCAGCCCACATTTTGAAGAAGGGCATGACAACAATAGGAGTCCCATGCTAGATGATGAGAAATGTGAATTGCGGAATGAAAAGGGCCTTCCATGTAAAGAGGAGGCTGCATTCGCACAGAGCATCCCAAAACAAAAAATAGCCAAAGTGAGTAGTCCACACAAGGTGTAGGAAGGAGGAAGGATTACAGAGGTCCATATGAGAAGCAAAGGGCAATCCATGGCATTTTGGAAGCATCACATGGCCTGAAGAGTGAAAGCATGAAATATGAAGCCAAATCGCAAGGGAGCTACATGTTTTTGGTAGAATGTGCAAATCTATAGGTAGAGATCATCCATGGCATCAAAGAGAGATTAGAGATTTATGTGCCTCTTGTTACTTTTGACTTCCTCCAATGCATTTGCTGCACTTTGTAAAGTGGAGACATAGGTTTAAGTTCTTAATCCCACATTGAAAATGAGGGGGGAGTTTTTAATATTTTAAATATCCAAGCACTCAAATGTTAAGTGTATTCAAAGACAACTGCTTGGAAATAAGTGAAGCTCATGGATGGTGGGCCCATGGTCAGCTGGATATGACCTAGAGCATAATTTTGACATTTCAAATGCTAAGATGGGGTGTCATGTGTCACTTTTTGAGAAGTCTATTTTGGGATTAGGATATGGAGAAATGGAGAGCTATGACCTTACGATGAATCATAAGTTCAGGATGCCTCAAATGGAAGCCTATGGTCCTATGCTAGTTGAAAGGTCAAGGGGGAAAATTAGAGGATTGTGATGCTATGATAGAAAGTTTTGTGGTTGGGACATCGGGAGGTGATTTTAAATGTGATATGTTGCTACAATGGAAAGTTTGAAGAATAATTAATATATTAATTAATGTGTTCATTGTATCATTGGGGAAGCCAAAAATTAATGTGGAGATGTTACAACAAGAAAATAATGTGTTTATCATTTGTGTAGGGATGTGAAATTTGAGCATTTCAAATTGTTTAAATGTGGGGCCCACCTAGATAATAACAAATAAGGAATGGACAAGTGACACTGATTGATAAGGAAAATGGAGAATGACTAAAAAATTCAGAATTCAAACATGTTTCAAATGTATTAAAGTTTTAAAGTTGAAAATTTATAATGATTTTAGTGTTTCATATAGTTTATACTATATTGATATTTTAAAGTATTTTATTTTATTTCTCTCTTCTTAGCCCAAGAGCTAGAATTTCAAATTGACCTTAGGGGAACATTTTTTGTACAAAATGTGCACAATATTACACCATTGGAACCAAAAAGAAATGAAGTTTCCATTTATGTAATTATTTTTTGCACAGGTATTCACTAGAGGCACCTATAGGAGGTTTTGTGATTTTAGGGCATCCTTAGTGCAAATGCAAATTTGATGTTTTCAAAAAGAAATAGGATCAAATATAACTATTATTTCATCATATTTGACTTCATCAACAACTTTAAAGATGATTTGATTGTTTTAAATGAATTTGGTTGCAAATGATTTTTTTGCCAACATCATAGATTTGATGTGTATCTAATTTTTTCTTTAGAGGATATTTTGCTAACTATTTTGAAAGATATATTAGATATATTATAGGCAGATGAAGGAAGATTAGTTTCAACAACAATCAAATTGAAGATATTTTCAATGGGACATGTGTCAATTTTAAATTCTAGTTCTTGAAATATCTTCTCTTATATATATATTTCTTCTCTACTTATTAATGGGGGTTCCAACTTTTGAGATTTTCTCATGATTGTAAGACCAAAAAGGTTTCAAAGTTGGAAAATTTCTTGATTGCTATGATACCATTCAATGTTCCTCTGTTATGAACACAAATAATGTATTTCTTTTGAAACATTTTATACTACACAGTCATCTTTTTGCATATTTTCTAAGTTTTGATATATAGATGATGTATTGGTTTCAAATAAATTAATACAAGGGATTTATTTCTCCTAGTTTCATTTTGATTCTCATATCCTTCCTCTATTATCTATAATTTTTTGTGCTTAAGAATGAAGAGCTTAAATTCAATTGTAATTCCTTAAAGTTGTATGTCTGGATAAATTTTCTATTGGAACAAAGATCCATGTAAATGCTTGTTTACATTGACAGGGTTGTAGTTTTCACCAGGAAGATATTATAGTAAGTATGAGAGTTTTTATGAAGATATATATCTATGTTCAAGTCAAATAAATATATCAGATGTTTGGATATATGAGTATACTTTAGGTATCCATGTATATGTTAAGGTTTAGTTGATTCTCAATGGATAAGGGATTGGGCAGTTGAGAGATTGCATGTTCTCTACTATTGCATACCTAGGTTATGCTGAGATCCAATTTATCAATTGATTATCTTTCCCTTTATGTCTAAGAGTTGAAAGACTTTCTCTCACTTGGTTTATTAGGTTCATGTGCTCTATTATTAACTATTTCATAACCAAAAATTCTTTCATAAACATAGAAGATCAAGGGGTTTTATCAATTTTATAGATTCAATTGTATGCCTTTACACTGATACCATATAAAAAAATTGAGGTCCACCCACCTAGGCCTTATAGATTGTAAACAAGAAGAAGGGATTATGCCTTATAGTTGGCCCAAGATCAACAGTCAAGTGCATCCATTATAGGAATTTTCTAGCCTTAGATGTATTGGTCTAGTTTTCTAGTTATTTTCAAATCTACTAAATTCCTAGTTATAAGATCAAGGCATTTTATCTATTTTCTAGATTCAGTTGTATGCCTTTACACTGGTACCATATGAAGAATCTGAGGTCCACCCACCTAGGTCTTATAGACCCTAAAAAAGAAGAAGGGATTATGTCTTATAGTTGGCCCAAGATCAGTAGTCAAGTGCATCCATTATAGGAATTTTCTAGCCTTAGATGTATTGGTTTGATTTCCTAGTTATTTTCAAATCTACTAAATTAGGAGCCAACAAAATGGTGACTCTTCTAGGGACCATGTGAAGTAATTTACTATTAAAAGGACAAGGATCATTGGTGTGAACTTATATATTTTATTCCTATATTTTGGCATGGTTTTTCCCATTCAAGTCACCAACAAAATTATGACCCTATTGGGGACAAAAGTTGTAAATGTTTGATAAGGAGTTAGAAATCTTTGATATATTGTGCATATTTAGTTTGGTATACAAGGTGTAATGCCTCTCAATGATGTTTTATCTAGGACATTAGTAGCTTTGAAGGTTGAACAAAGATTGTATTGTTACTAGTCTTTCCATCATTAGTTAGTGTTGTCACAAAGGTTTGCACCCACGTCCAAAGTTTTTACCTAAGGATAACCTTGTGAAACATGGAAACAACCTCCAACCTATGGGACTTGAACTATGAGGTTGAGTCTCTAGACAAGGCCAACTTCCTTTACTATCAAGGTGAACATAACTATTCTTGGAGAGGAAAAGGGAGAAGGAATGCATGAAAAGAAAATCTAACTATTCTAATCTAAGGGGGTGATGAAGAAAAATAGTGTGTTCAAACCAATCTCTTCCCATACATGCACTATTGAATGATCATGACACCAAAAGATATACACATTCAGACTTTCTTTAATCTAACAACCACATGTAGATCAGAAAACCCAAATGAATAATACAAGGAAAGAGAGGATTGACTTATATATCACTCACAGGCCAAAAGAGATATAGTCATGTAGCTTGCAGACCTCTACAAAACACTAATGACAGGAAAATAGTTCTTGCACTTGCACATTAATGGCTAAAGGAGATAAGGTAGAATGCCATATAGTTTAGAGGAAAAGGGGATTTACACATGAAATTGCAAAGCAATATCAGAGAAGTCAGAAAAGGGTCAACCAAAACAAAATCTACAAAATTTGCCTTTATAGTTTAGACATAACTGAGATATTTTCCTCTAAAGTTTTTCACAATCACTGCCATTAAGTCCTCCAAAGAATAATCATGCAGATCTAGGGTAAATCTGATGTAGGCACAGATCCAGATATCATGAAATCTAATCTTTGCTAAAAGAGAGCCTTGAGAAGATAGAAATGGTGCCATTAAATTGTCTGACCAAGTAGCTGGATAAACTAAGGTGGTGGAGTTTTCTCCTTCATTCATTGAGTTCAAAATTAATCCAAGAGTGGTTGGAATTGATCACAGGGATCAGATCATGTGGGAGAATTTGATCTCCTTCATTTCTGGCTTGTGAATCAGCAAAGTCAACAAGTCAATAGAATATTGCAACCAGAATGGGCCATGTGGACCAATTGTTTTATTTCATTTTACCACTCGCAAGGTCTCCACATAGTTTGACCAACTTAACTGAGCCACCTTGCAACTCCCTAACTGTGACACTCTCCCAACTACTAGCCTCTAACTGCTAATGCCTTAGCCAAGCTCACTGGGACACATGTCACCGAATCGCTATCTCACTATACATAAATATTGAGCACCTTGCCATAGAAAGATAGCAATGGCCATAGATTCTCATTGATTATGTGGAAGACATTTGATGCATCACTAAAGATAAATATGGTGGGCCCCTTGTTGCTATGTCACTGTTCGTAACCTTCATGCAACTCACCATAGCAAGATAGCAATGACCGTCGATCTAAGATCAAATCAAGGGTGGAGAAACTACGCAAAGTACCTTGAAGAGTGGTGGGCCCCATATTCACTATGTTGCTATGACTAAACAACTTGCAACTTTCCATAGTGAGATAGCGAGGACTATTGATTCTACATTGATCTGATGGATAGGATCACTAACATGTTTTATGAATGGACGTGGGTCCGGGGCACTGATGATGTAAGAGAATATGCAATGTTGGAAACAAACCAAAACCTTACTTTCATTCTAGTCACCCTTCCACATCATTTGAGGTCCCACCATGTGTCTATTTACTAGCTGGGTGCTATGTCACTAACGGTGAGGAGAATAAGTTTCTTGATAGTGAGATAGTGAGTGCTAGAAAAACTTTTAATTCTAGAGACGTCTCTTGGCTATTTTCATTGGGTCCATCTCCTTTTTTTATATTACTTGCATGTTGCTAGAAAGTTATCCAAAAAAAAAATCTTGACCATTGCTCCTTCACCTTTTGGTCCCACTTATAACTTTTTGTCACTCGCTATGTCGCTATGGGAAACAACCTTGCAACTCTACATAGCGAGATAACGATGACTACAGATCTTAAAAAGATCTGATGATGGGGAAGCTACTGGCGCGCAAAAATAGTAAAGTGCACGGTCACTTAGAAAATAAAATAACCTAAGGCTTTAGTACAAAGTATTTACCCTATTTGAATATTTGAATATTGAAATATGTAAACATTACTACGTTTGAATTCAAATATGGCGATGTTGGCAAGAAGGCAAAAATGAGTAACAGTTAGTTTAATCACGAAATTTTTTCAAAGTGATTTAGTATTCAGAGTCAAGAATGAACAAACATGGTTTTTTCTCTATTTTGAACATTGTAAATCTATAAGAGTGGTTTGATGATCTGTGTTTTTTTCTACCATTAAAAATCTGGTTCAAATTTTTTCAAGTAAAAAATCTTGTTTTATATTCTCATATTTGTGAGTGACAACTTTGTCTCTGTGCCACTATATCCTAGTTTATCTCATGTTTAAAAGTTAAAGAACTTTCAATTATATGGGAAGATCTGAAGCTCTTGATAGTTTCTTGGAAAAGAAGTGTTTGTTGACTAAGTTTAGTGTCTTTTATTCTGATGTTATAAAAAATCTAAATGTTTGAAGGTGAATAACATCTATGAGTTATTTGTCCTTTTAAAGAAGATGGAAGCTCTATAATGGTTTCATATATGGTGTGAGGAAGTTCATGTTAGCACCAGTGCCAAAATTAGTAGAGAAAAGGTTTTACATCAATATTGAAGGTATTTTACTTTTCATGAGCTACACTTTCATGAAAGTTGAATGATAAAATTAGTATCTTTATTCAATGATTTTCAGCACTAGAGAAAGAGGTGAAATTTTAGTTTAAGATTTATTCAGACATCATATTTGAGGTTAGTCTAAAAAATTTTGATAGTTCAAAAACTTTGGCTAGGAATATTTCTATGTTGAATAAGAAAATCCACAATATGATTGTCAGTATAATTGAGATGAAAATGGGAAGTATTCAGGGTCTAAATATTCAACAAATTTATATAAAGTTTAAATTTGTAATCAATATGATGACTTTGCATTTTAGACTAGAGGATTATTCCCTAAATAGTGTTTTCCTAGATATTTTGGTGCTTGATTTCGTTAACTAGCTAGCACCTATAAGGATACAAGAGCTTTTGCAAGCTGAAAAATTCATTAAGGAGATGGAAAGTGATAATAATAATGTTCATATTATGTCTCTTAGTAATGATAATACATGTGTTGAAAGTCAATGTGATCATGAATATAATGAATCCATAAACAATGATAATCTATCTTCTAAATGTGAAGATATGGATTCATCTTTTAAATAAGAAGATTGCAACCAACATGAAGAAGACAAGTATGAAATTGAAAATGAGTCTTGTGAAAGTGAATATGAGTTTGAAGAGGTTTGTAACAACACTAGAGGTAATGATTTCCATAATTGAAATGATTATAATGATGATTTGGATTTTTTAGATTGTTGTACTAATGTTGCTACTATTATAAGTTCTTCATATCATCTAGATAATAATCATAGCTAGGAGAAGATTTGTGAGGAAGTCTTATTGACCCCAGATGAGATTTCAGATTTGTTGGATTGTGAGTTTGAGAAAGTTGTAAGTACTTCTAAGGATGCTTGTGTTTTTCCTCATTGTTTTTCTCAATTTAGTCAAGTCACTTCCCCAATGTTTGATATGGAAAAAAATACAAAATCTGAAAAAACTTTATCAAACTTTAGAAGTGCATATGAAAACACCTCAATTCTATATGCACATGACAATTTGATAGATGCAAGGGATGTCATTGAAGGGAATTTTGCTACTATCTCAAATGTTTTCTCGTGGTTGTGATTACATTAAAATATGTTTTGATACTTAGGATGAAGAGGAAAACAATGAAAATCCTATTGCTGATTCTAATTTTCTTTTTTATACTGACAAATCATGTAATACAACATTTGATGATTCTAATGTTTACTCTAACAGTTGGTTAGATAAAGACAATGATTGTGATCAGCATATTTTGGATCAGCTTTTTCAAAATAGTTTTTCAGATTTGGTAACTAATCAATTTTTTTAGTGTGAAGTATTTTCAAAAAGTGGTAAATCTTATGTAATGAGTAACATAACTATAAAGAGGCTAGAATCATATTTTACATACCCTTCATACCTGGATACACAAGGTGACTTACAAATTGATTCATATAACTTGTTGAATGAAGTGAATACCAAAATTTTTTGTTTCCAATTAAAGGTGTCCTTGAGTCAGTTAGTGATGATCAATTTTAGCCTAAAATTAGTAGTTATGATCACACTGATTAATATTTTCATTATAAGCAAGGTGAAGAAAGTGTGTCTAGTTTTTATATGCACTATGAAAGTGATGATGATAGTTTTGTTTTTCCTAATAAAGTGATTGAAAGTGTTGATGATCTAGGTTAACAAAGGAGAATAAAATTTTTAGTTTAACTCAAGAAGATGTTAATGAGAATTGGGTATATGATAGAGATAAGAAATTTAGAGAAGTTATGGTGGCCCAGGGTCACCATCTTGTACAGTTAGAATAGGTTTCATACTTTTAGTAGTTATTCAGAGAAAGTTTTTTGAAGTGGTCTGCTACCTCCAGAGATCTAATTTATTTCCATGCTTGCAAGGGCCATGCATCCCCAAATAGAGCCACTAATGGCACTCAAATTTGCATTCCCCATTTTGAGTACAGTTCTAAATTTTGAGTCATTTTGGGGTTCTATGAATGTTTTTTGTGCATATGTAATTAGCTCTCATTTCAAGGCCTACATTGTGTCTCAATTGTTTAACACCATTCATTTGGAATATGCATGTGTTTTTTATTGTTATTTTGTCATTTTGAATCATTATACAAAGTTTTGTATTGAGCTAGTATCATATTTCATAATTTTGCCTGTGTCAAAAAGTGATAGAAGGGCTTTGCATTTGAATATCTGGTACCCAGTTAAGAGTCATGAATCACCACTTTGAGGATGTTTAACATGCATGCAAAAGAACCCATATTCCATTTTTCAAGTCATTTTGACATGTTATGACTAGGTTTTGAACATCTGAAAGTTGGTTAGTTGCCTCTATTGAAAATTAGCATATTGTTCATATTTTTGGGTAGCCCTATTTGACAAGTTATAACTTTTGACCAGTTTAACATACAAATAAATTTCTTTTTTCATTTCATTCTAGAGGTCACACAATTTATAAGCTCTATATTTGAGCTTATGAAATTTTTTTTTGATTAGTTTCCAAATGCGAGTCCTAATATAATTTATAACTTTTTTACTGGTGTCATTAAAGGTAGATTGGTTGGTACCTGAGTTTGAGATGTTATAACTATGAATCTATAATTTCCTAGATCAAATGGATTATACCCTTGCATTCTACTCCAAAAAATAAAGTTTTCTAGTTTGTAAACTTTGATGAATCTATCTGCATACTTTCCTAGGGCCATTCCATTTTCAAAAGATACTTTTCTACTAATGTTTCTAGTTTTGCAAATCCAAGTAGCCAAATTCAGACCTTCACCAAATTTTCCCAATCATTTTTCATGAGCCCAAATTGCAGGTTCATACTATCTATGTCAATATCTATTGAAGCCCCAGTTTCTAGAACCTCAAGTTTCCATTTTCGTAGTTTTCAAAGTCAAATCCAAATCCACTTTGTGGTTTTCTAATAGGTTTATTTGCAGGTGATTTTAAGCAAGCAACTTTGGAGGTCGATATATTTTGACGTTGATGTTAAATATGTTAGAGAGAGACAAGATCTCTAGAGTTTTAGAGCCCAACCAGGTGTTTAGGTTAGCTTGTAAAGCTAGACAAGAGGCCCTATTATCAAAAAATCATTATTTGCAAATAACATGATAAACAAGTTTTTAATGATGATTTAGTGCTTGATTTTGAATTCAAATAGTTTGAAAATATCAATGGATCACTTTACATTATTAGTTGTTCAAAAAAAAAAAAAATTAACCAGACCCACTTTGGGGTCCAACTAATTCCACCAGATGAGTCTAAGTGTCATGGCATTCTAGAGGTGTCTCAGGATTTCAAGTTTTTCCAAGGGATGTCATAATGATTTCTAATTATTGTGAGGTTTGTAGCATTTTTCTAATGCTAGAAGTTTTTTTTGAAAGTATGTGTATCTAACTAAACGAGTTGCTAATCTTAAGTTTTGAACATCATCACTCCAATTGCATTGAAAGTTAAATATTGTGCAAAGAGGCCCTTCCACAAATTTAGAGCTGCTCTCAATTTTATAATCCAAGAATGCGATTCATTTTTTTCACAAAGAATGGTTGAATCTATAAAAAAAAATTGAAGGGCTATATGGCGGCTCCCTTTCAAGAGATCATTTTTCCAACTACCATGATGACACTTTGGAACAACAACTGCTGCCAAACCATTTCCCAAATCATGCCAACTGATTCACAAAGAGGTAATGATTGGAGGCCTTGGTTGGAAATGACATCATAGCTGCAACCCACATTTTGAAGTAGGGCATGAAAAAAGTAGTAGTCCAATGCTAGATGATGAGAAATTTGAATTACAAAATGAAAAGGGCCTTCCACATGAAGCGGAGATTGTACTAGGATAGAGCATCCCACAACATAAGGCACCCAAAGTGAGCATCCCAGGCAACGTGCATGAAGGAGGAAGGATGACAAAAATCCACGTGAGAAGCAAAGTGCAATCCACACCCTGTTGGAAGCATCACACAACTTGAAGAGCTGAAAGCATGAAAGATGAAGCCAAATCACATTGGAGCTCCACATTTTTGGTAGAATGTGTAGATCCATAGGAAAAGATCATCCACAACATCAAGGAGAGATTGGAGATCTACATGCCTCTTGTTTCTTTTGAATTCCTCCAACACATTCTCTACACTTTGCAAAATGGAGGCTATCCCACATTGAAAATGAGGGGGAGTTTTTCACCATTTTGAATACCCAAGCACTTGATTGTCAAGTGTCTTCAAAGATAATCGCTTTGAAATAAGAAAATCTCATGGATGGTGGGCTCATGGTCAGCCAAATGTGACCTAGAGCATGATTTTGACATTTCAAATGCCAAGATGGGGAAGTCTTCTATGAGATTGGGATATGGAGAAATTATGAGCTACAACCTTATTACGAGTTGTAAGTTTAGGACATGTCAGATAGAGGCCTATGGTCCTACACTAGTTGGAAGATCATGGGAGGAAAATCAAAGGGTTGTGATGCTATAACAAGAGGTTTTGTGGTCAGGACATCAAGAGGTGATTTTCAATGTGATACAATGCTATGATGGGAAGTTTGAAAAATAACTAATATATTAATTAATGTGTTCATTGTATCATCAAGGAAGCAAAAAATCAATGTAGAGATGTTACAATAAGAAAAATAATGTGTTTATCATTGGTGTAGAGATGTGAAATTTGAGTATTTCAAATGGTTTAAATGCAAGGCTCACCTGGATAATAACAATTTGGAAATGGACAAGAGGCACTGATTGATGGGAGAATGAAGAATGACTAAAAAATTCAGAATTTAGATATGTTTCAAATGTATCAAAGTTTTAAAGTTGAAAAATTTAAATGATTTTAATGTTTCATATAGTTTATACTATATTGATATTTTAAATTTTTAAATTTTATTTCATTGTTCTCAGCCCGGGAGCTGGAATTTCAAATCAACCTCATGGGTAAAGTTTTTATCCAAAATGTGCAATATAATATACCATTGGAACTGCGAAGAAATGAAATTTCCATTGCTGCAATCATTTTTTGCATAGGTATTTTCTAGAGTTAGCTATAGGAGGTTTTTTAATATTGAGGCATCCTTAGTGAAAATAAAAATTTGATATTTTCAGAGGGAAATAAGATCAGATATAGCCAAAATTTAGTCATATTTGACTTCATCAGTAACTTTAAAGATGATTTCATTATTTTAAACTAAGTTGGTTGCAAATACAATTTTTGCCGACATCATAGATTTGATGTGTATCTAATTTAAATTTCATCACAGGATATTTTGTTGATTGTTTTGAGAGATAAATTAGATATTTTGTTGCATCATTTATGCTTTTGATTGTAGGTAGATGAAGGAAGATTATTTTTAACAATAATCATATTAGAGATATTTTTAGTGGGGCACATGTCAATTTTAGATTCTAGATCTCTTCTATATATCTTTCTTCTCTACTCATTAATGGGGGTTCCAATTTTTGAGATTTTCTCATGATTGTGAGACCAAAATTCTAGAGTTGGAGAATTTTTTGACTACTGTGATAACATTCTCAGTGTTCCTTTGTTATGAAAATGAATACTATATTTCTTTTGAAGCATTTTATACTACATAGTCATTTTTTTATGTATTTTCTAAGTTTTGATATATAGATGATGTATTGGTTTCAAGGAAATTAATACAAGAGCTTCATTTCTCTTAGTTTCATTTTGATTCTCATCTCCTTCCTCTATTATCTATAATGTTTGGTGTTTAAGAATGAAGAGGTTAAATTAAATTGCAATTCCTTAAAGTTTCATGTCTGGATAGATTTGCTATTGGAACAAAGATCCATGTAAATACTTGTTTACATTAACAAGGTTTCAATTTTCACTAGGAGGATATTATAGTAAGTATGAGAGTTTTTATGAAGATAGATATCTATTTATAAGTCAGATAGATATATGAGTATACATTAGGTATCCATGTGTATGTTAAGGTTTAGTTAATGCCCAATAGATAAGGGAATAATCAGCTTAGAGATTGCATGTTGTTTGTTGTTACATACCCAGGTTATGCTAAGATCTAAATTATCAATCAATTATCTTTCCCTTTATGCTTGAGAGTTGAAAGAATCTCCCTCACTTGGTTTATTAGGGTCATGTGCTCTGTTATTAGCTATTTCATGACCATGAATGATTGAATAAACATAGAAGATCAAGGGTTTATCTATTTTCTAGATTAAGCTATATGCCTTTACACTCATACCTTATAAAGAATCTAAGGTCCACCTACCGATGACTTAAAGAGCCTAAAGAAGAAGATGGAATTATGCCTTATAGTTGACCCAAGATCAATAGTCAAGTGCATCCATTATTAGAATTTTCTATCCTTAGATGTATTGCTTTGGTTTCTTGGTTATTTTCAAATCTGTTAAATTAGGAGCTGACAACTAATTTGTTCCTTCTATCTACAATGTCATTTTGTTCATGGGTTATCAGAGTTGATAACTATCTTTTAATTCCATTTTCTTCACAAAACATGTTAAAAATTTTAAAAGTAAATTCTCCTCCTTTATCTAATCTTAATCATTTAATATTCATACTAGATTCATTCTTAGCTCTATTCTTGAATATCTTAAATTTATCCAATGCCTTAGATTTCTCTTTAAGAGATGTAACCCACACCATTCTAGAAAAATAATCAACTAGAATCATAAAATACCTTTTGCCAAATAATCTTTTAGTCTTTGTAGGACCACTGAGATATGTGTGTCTAATCTCCAACTTTTCTATAGTAATAAACTTCTTGCAGGGAAAAGAAGTTTTTTTATGCTCTGCCAACACACGTTCCTTACAAATTGTGTTAGTATGATTTACAATCTTAGGTAAATCTCTATTTTCAAACATACTACTAGTCTTCACAATATTGTCAAAGTTTATATGACAAAATATCTTATGCCATAACCAACTGTCATCTACTTTTGCAACCAAACATGTCATTTCAGTAGGATTCAACTGAAATACATTACCTCTAGATCTAGTTCTAATTACCTTTACATCTTTATCTTTGATTATGCATGCATTCTCTATGAACTACAATTGATAACCTTTTTCCACTAGTTTTCCAACACTTAAAAGATTATGCTTCAAATAAGCAACAAAATGCACATTAGTAGTGTGAGTTTTACCATCAATAGTTATAGATCCAATACCTTTAACTTGGCATGCTACATTGTTTCCAACTCTGACAATGCCTCCATCCTAACTTTTGAAGTCAATTTTTTTTTTCATATCACCAGTCATATGATGTAAAAAACCACTATCAATTATCCAATCATATTTATTCTCAACCAATAAAACTAATGCTACTTTTTCTAGACTTTCTTCATTAATTTCAACAAATCCTATTTCATCATCACTAGCACTCATTGCTTGTTAATTAGAATCATTTTCTTCATTTGCATACAAACACTCTCTATCTCTTCTAGGTTTGTAACTTTTTACTTTTTCTCCCTTTTAGGACACTTAGATGCATAATGACCATATTCTCACAAGTCCAACATTTAAAGATTTTCTTACCTCCTTTTTCTCTTCTTACTAGAAGGGATACTACTTCTTCAATCTTCCAATCCTTCTTAGATATACTAATGCTAATAAAATCTCCTCTATCACTTGTGCTTCTTGATAAACTAGGTCAAATATTCAAGGCACTATAATTTGTCTCTACTCTAGTCAATTCTTCAGATTGTCTAAGTTCATTATCAATTGCTTGAAGTCTTCCAAGCAATGTCTCCTTTGTGAAATCTTTGGTATAAGATATTAATAACTGTATCATTTGAATTGTTGGCTTAAATGGTGGTGTTAAGCTCTTCAATATCTTTCATATAACCTCATCATCTCCTTTGGTTCCTCCTTGAGATATAATACCTACAGTAATATCCAATATTCTACCTACAAATGTTCTTATAGATTCATCTTCCATCATTTTAGCATCATGAAATGCACAAATTGAACTTTCTAGCCTCAACTTCTTAGAATGTTCATCACCTTCAAAACTGTCTTCCAAAGATTTCCAAATAAAATGAGAAGTAGTAGCTAACTTTACCTAATTGTATTCAAATTTAAGAAGTACACTCAATAATGCTTCTCTAGCTCTTATGTTGCACATAAAAAAGATTTCTTTCTACTTTGTACAAGTTTCCAAATCCTTTTAAAAAATGATTGTCTTTGCTGATTTTGTCAAGATCCAATATGCCAGACCCATACATAATAAAAGTGTCTTCATCTCTTCTTTCTAGCTATCATAATTTGTTACATCAACCTTCAGACTATCTTTCCTAAACATGCTCACCATGGATCTCCCAAAGTTTTAAAACCTTATCTTCAAGGACTTGATTCTCTAATACTAACAACTGAGATGTGGGGGTGGGGTGAATCAATTATCCAACAATTAAAATATTTATCTTCTTTAAAAAAAATTAACAATTGAATGAAATTAAATAGCAACTACACAAAGATGCACATATATAATTATACTAGAAATGTTGACTCAAGAAACCCTTGATCAAAGGGAAAAACATGGTGCAAATTATGCCCACAAGATGATATACTAATATAAATATTCCTTGTTAGAGAATGGATCCTATTAGGAGTCTATTACAACATTTAGTACATATGAGTCCCTATTAGGGGACTCTGGAGCCCTATTAGGAGTTGGGCCAACCCTGTTAGGTGTTGTAGTACAATGTATAAAAGATGAGCCCACTGCCCAAATAAGTAATTTCAACTACAAGAAGAGCTCATTGCTCAACCATGGAATTTACTATTATGTTATTCCTTTCTTTGTTCTATCAACTAAACCAATCACTATTAGAACTTTTAGATTTAGTCGTGAACCTCAAATCCAAATATCAAACCTCAGATCAATAGCAAAACTTCAGCAATGAAGTTTCCTTCACTTCTACTCTGCTATGCTCAACTTCACATTTTGCTCCCTCTACTTCTTACAATCACTTGACATCAATACAATTCCTTACAATAACATACTCCATGATAAAGGAAAATTTCCTTCCTTTATACTGAGTCCACAAAACAATTCCCTAAGTCAGCTATTAGACCCTCTCAATTAATCATTATATACCACATTCAAAACATGTTACACTTAGCAATAACATTAATCTTCTACCTTGAAACCTATATATCTTTTTGTACATGTAATAGTATGACAAGCAAACTTAGCCACATCATCACCAACATGTCTTCTTGATATCATCAACCTTAATTCTTAGAATAATAATTTTGCTAAGAGATATAACAAGTTTACCATAACATGCCTCTATAAACTCTATCTCAAAATAGACATCAACAAAACTTACATAACTTCTTCCAGAATTATCATTTATTCTTTTGACATTAATTGCATATATTAGATACTTATAAGTATCTTCCTTAACCTAAGATAGTTAGAATACTCAACTAGCTATCAATACTAACTTAATCTTTGTGATGTTCTTTTATTAGATAACACAAAAAAATGCTTGTTGACATAAAAGAAAAACTCAATCATGAATGTAACATATCAACATAGCAACATATCTAAAATACTCCCCGATAGGAATATCATCAACATTCATGCTTCTAGCAATCTATCAATATACCCTTGATCAGAGGGAAAAAAAGGATGGGGATGGTACCCATAAAATGATTTATTGTTCCTTGTAAGAGGATCGAATGTCTTAGGAGCTAATGAAATACATTCATTACATATCAATTCTTTTTAGGAGACTTTGAATCCATATCAGTAGATTCCCACTTTGTTAGGACTTGTGCCAACCCTATTAGGAGTTGTAGAAATAAAATGGAACCACTATCTGAATAGCATTAAGGGCAATACTATCGATCTCATTGTCCAACTAGCCTCTATATTATTCCTTATAGAATAATAGAAATGAAACTAATATTTATAGCTCAAACTCTTTCTCTATCCTCTTACTATGCTAGTACCACATCAAACACCTTCTCAAATCTCAATACGATATCTTCAAATTTTTATCACACTGGTCCCTTGAATCACTTACATGCATTTACCAACTTCACATATCACTTTAAAAATTATAAAAATCCATAATTCATTACAATAAAAATAACCTTCCTTTATACCATGTCCACAAAATAATTCTTTGAGTTGGCCTTGAGGCTTTCCCAATTAATTATAATAGGACCTTGTTAAGATATTATAATTCATACATCTTTTTACAATTACAAAACACTTTTGGCTCATAGTAATTATAACTTATCACACATGTCACTTCTAACCTTGTGTACTCACTGATGTCATCATGAAACTATATGTTTTTACCATTGAACTTCACTTAACATGATTCGATCATTGTTAAGAGATACAATCCAAATGTCTAAAACTAGTTCTCATGTACTATGTCCTTTGTAACTCTCAAATAATTCTCACATGGCTTTGACTCTCTACACATTCTTTTGTCCCAATCATCAAGATACAATGCATAACATATCCTCCACTTTTCTTTATCTCATCATCAATACATAGTTTGTACAACCTTTTTCTTTGTCTACTACTCTGTCAGTCATTACAAAAATAGTACTTTATTGACATCAATGAAAAATATAATCATGTATGTAGCATTTCATTATTCTATTAATCTCTCCAACTATTCTAGAAATTATTAGGATACTCCCCCAAAGAAATACCATCAATGTTTATGCTAACAATCTCCCCCTTCGGCATTGATGGAAACCTAGATGAAAAGAATCTAAGTCCATGAATACCAAACCAAAATCTACTATTATTGCTATGTTTTCAAATCATCTTCATCAATCAAACCTAAAACTAATAAGAACATTTCTTCATCTATGTTTTCTCATTCTTTCATGGATGACATCATTTTTTTCCACTTCTCCTTGATTGATATGCTTCTCCATCAATATCTCATAAACAATTCTCCCTCGTAGTGATAGGAAATATTTTTCATACAATCTCTCCCCATTGACATCAATGAAAAAGGTATCATTATGTCAATCATCTACTCAAAGTTTTCAACTAGATCAAGTGTCCAAAGACACTATTTCATACTATATACAAAGAGTCCTTTTGTGACTCTGCTCAACCATAGATACTCCCCCATATAGGAAGCATTATCATTTAGTCTAGATAAATAATAGTGCTTTGTACCACTCTCTATAACATCTATTAAGAAGTAGTCAATGGCATGACCCCAAGAATACCTCATAAATACTCAAATGTATTCTTCAGTAAAGGCTTCATAAAAATATATGCAATTTGATACTTTCTATTCACATAATCTAATTGAATCTCTTTCTTTGCAATATTTCTCTCAAAATGTGATACTTAATTGATGTGTGCTTAGTCTTAGATAGTAACATGAGATTCTTAGACATACTCAATGAACTTGTGTTATCCCAATGTATGATAATAGGTTCTGTAATCTCTATCCCAATATCCTTCAACATCTATTTCATCCATATGATCATATTACAATTGTTTGTTGTTGCTACATACATTTCTTCTATTATTATTTGTGAGATACACTCTTGTTTCTTTCTTGGCCAAGAAACCAATCTTCATCCAAGGAAAAATGCTCCACTACTTATACTATTTCTATCATTCACACTGCTTGTCCAATTTGCATCAATATATGCACATAGAGTAAAGTTATTTGATTTGTCACACTTCAAGCCAAAATCAAGTGTACCCTTCAAATATTTGAATATTCTTTTTACTATTGCATAGTGTGATTCCTTATAAGGATCTACTTGAAATATTTCTACTATACCAATTGCATTTGTTATATCTATTCTAGTGTGACTCAAATATTACAAACCTCCAGTCATGGATTTGTACTTGTTGTTCTCAACTGTAAGTGTCTCATCTTTGCTAGATAACTTATGAATAGTTATCATATGTGTACCAATAGGCTTACAACTTTTTAAACCAAATTGTTTCAACAAGTCTTTCAAATACTTAGTTTGTGTTTAGAAAATATCATCATTTTTTTGAATAACTTTTAAACCTAATAAATATTTCATCTCACTAATCATAAACATCTCAAATTCATTCTTCATTTCATCCAAAAAATTGTTACTTTCTTTGTCATTACCTCCAAATATTATCATCCATAAATGTCACAATTACCAAAAAGCATTATCAACTTCTTTCAAATACAACATATTATTTGCAATACCTTTAGAAAATTCCAATTTTTCCAAGTACTTGTCCAACCTTGAATACTAGGTTCTAGGTGCTTGCTTTAGTCCATACAATGTTTTCTTCAACCTACATAACATTGTTGGAAATATATGAGGAGAAATTGAGAGGGAAGGGGTTAGTCGGTTAACACAAAAATAAATCTAAGATCCCTTAGATGTCAATACAAATCAAAACTCTTATTAAACTATACTCTATTGTAATTGCAAACACACATGCACTCAACTTACACTAGCAAATGTTCTAACTCGGTAGCTACTTAACATGAAAATATTTAAGATATTATTTTTGATTAGCCTTACTTAACTTAGTTGTATACATTAAAGAACTAACATGAACACAATTGACACCAAGATTTAATGTGGAAACCTAATTTGGAAAAACCACCAATTGCAACTAGTTACTAATTGTCACTCTTCTAAAGTGAGCCCTATTAGGAGCCAACCCTATTAAAGGTTACAAAAAAAACTATTAGGTATGACCCTATTAGAGGATTTAATCATCGAACTACAAGTGGCCTTGTTAGAGGTCTTTAGACACTTCAAATAGAAATGACACCATGTTAGAAGATTTACAAATAGCTATTAAGCCAACTCGGTTAAGAGATTTAGATCACTACTATAATGGTTAGAAAGTAACAATGAGATGACCTAATTTTTGATGAGGCTAAATTACTAATTAAAAATTCAAATTCAAGCTCATATACTTGATCCTTCCTGATCGAATGTATCTTTTTAGCCCAACAAGAGTTTTCTTCTTATCCTTCCAATTTGCTTCCTCTAAGCATCATTAAATCTTCTATTATGTTCCACGCGTTCAATCATCAACTTGACCTTATATTTATATCTTACAAATTGTCAAGTTAGCTTGAATACAACTTGGAATAATTAATATTCATCTCTATAGTTGGCTAGAACCAACAAATAATTCAATTGAACTCAATATGCCAAAACAAGAAAATCCTTCATTAGTTGATCCTGCTTGCTAACTCAAAAATAATTTTCCTGTGTCAACTAAGTGAACTTGGTTAACACTAAATAAATACAAAGTTATTTTGGTAACCAAGTGGGATTGGTTAACAATGGTTCTATCCAATATTTCCTTCATTAACAGAGTGACCTTAGTTAACACTCAACTTGTGCAAACTTTTCTTTGACCTTGGTTAACTCTCAACTTATGCAAACTTTTCTTTGACGACCAAGTGAACTCGGTAGACACAGTCTTCTAAACTAGGAAAACTCTAGAATTCTTGGTAGAAATAGGAAACTATCTTCATTGCTTGAGTGAGCTCAGCATACACTGACTGGAAATTATATGACATTTGATGTAACATCAAAGACAATACACAATTTAATCAATTATTTTCAACAATCTCCCTCTTTGGCATTGATGGAAAAACAACATGTCATAATAAAATGAAATTTTAGAGCAAGAATAAAGTATGGAATATATCCTTAGTTTCATTCTAACTCTCATCCATGATAACTCCTTTTATTAGTGTGAACGCCCTCTACCTTCACTTTCTTCCTCTATCAGAAAAAATCTATCTTCAACATCTTCTATTGATGGGAAATTTTCCCTCTTTAATATTAGACCAAGTTCTCCTTCTTTGATATCTCCCTCTTTTTCATCTCTTTAATTGATAAAATTTCTGTGAGATATGACAAAAACTTGTCTCTCTTTGGCATCTTATGCCAAAGATAATATATATTAAATATCATTGTACCTCATGTACTAATTGATTTTCAATGTGCCTTCATTAGTACTACATCAATTGATTGATCTTCAACATGCTTTAGTTGATGCATCACTAAACTACATTTAGTCAGTTTCAGACAGGGGAATGATCCCTAACTTACCTCATAGATACAAAATGCATCCTTATGTAATGGTTTAGTGAATATATCTACAATTTTCTCTTTAATATTCACATATTCCAATCTTACCTCTTTATCTTGTACCAATTCTTGCAAAAAATAATATTTTATAGCAATGTGCTTTGTTTTGGTATGCATTGCAAAATTCTTGGATATATTAATTGGATTGGTGTTATCATAGAATATAACCATTGAATCCTTGATCTTTATCTTCATACCTACCAATAGTTGCTTAAACCAAACAACATTTGAACAATTAACTATTGTTGCCACATATTCTAGCTCTATTGTGAACTGAGAAATACAATTTTCTTCTTGCTTGTCTAAGACACTAGTATTTCACCAAGAAATAATTCTCCACACTTGTGCTCTTTCTGTCATCAACACTTCCTACTCAAAAAACATCTATCACTTCTTTCAAATCCAAATTGCCTCTTTTTTTACCATAAACCATATTCTTTAGTACCTCTCAAATACCTCATGATTCTCTTCATTTTCATCATATGATTTTCTCTAAGATTTTTTGAGAATCTTGCCACCATAACAACTAATAATGCAATATTAGGCCTTGTGTGCACTACATACAACAATTTTCCAATCATTGTTCTATATGTGGTTTTATCTATGTCCTTGGAATCATCATTTTAGGAAAGCTTATGTCCAACAGACATAGGTGTTCCAACAAGCTTTGAATCTTCCATTCTGTTGTGGTTCCACAATGCACACCCTATTCCCTATTAGGAATGGGGAACCCCTACTTTTTTTAGGTCCCCAATCTCAGAATTTGAGATTCAAGAAATGTTAAAGAGCCAAAAAGTTTTAAAAAATTGAAAAATGGAGAAAAACAAAAAAAAATTGAAAACCTAAAAAAACCAAAAAAATTGAAAAATTGAAAAAGTCATAAAAAATATAAAATTTGGAAAAAATAAAAATTATAAAATTTAAAAAATAATAATAATAATTTTGAGCACCTGCACACCTCATATAGTGCACAAGGGGGGAGGGGTATAATATAAAACCCCACCTCTCTATCCAAACTCTACACTTTGTTTTCATTTTTCTCTTTACAAATAAAGATTGCATACTTCCACACCAAAATAGGTGTGCCCAAAATGATTTTCCCTCTGTTGTACACTCACAAGTGCGTCGTGCACCAATACTTTCCTTGTGCATCTACACCATTGTGTATGCACCTACAACATACCATGTGCCATGCATTTGCAATACTATGAATGCCCATGATGTGCATGCCACTTCACGCATGTGCCATGCATCACACGTGCCACTTCACATCCATGCTCCATGTGCCACATGTCATGTGCACCACACATTGCACACCGTGCATCATGCACCATGTATGTCACATTTACCTTCAAGTTTAAAAAATCCAATATATATATATAAAATAAAAAGACACACCTTTTCTCATTTTTATCTTTCATTCATAATTAATTGAAAAGTAATTGAATGCTTTTTTCATTTTTTTATGTTTTCATTATTTTCAACTAATAAATTCTTTTCTTATGTCATATAGATAAAAGGCATTTACATCTAGAGAGAAAATGACACCTAAGCCCACTGTGTTCAAATTCTAAGGCATGCCATGAAAGTCAAGGTTTCAAGATGACTATGTGGAAATCAAAGATACTAATTTGGGACATATAGACTTGGGAGAGTTCTTCAGAATCTCCAATAAACCCATGGAGAGATCTACCTTGGTATCCTGTTTGATTGGATATAGGTTGCTAAGCACAGCTTCACATCCAATATCAGTATAGTTGGCAAAGTTGATTATTACACTAGCTCAATACTTTGTTCCTAAGAAAAGGGCGGTGAAGAGTGTAACATCAAAATTTTTATTGGACCTAAAACCCGACAATATTTAAAGGGTCTTTCATCTTCCGAGGGTGGATCATTTCTTAAGACTCTCCTATGAAGCAACAAAGAGGTGGTATAGACACCAGAAAGATGCAAAAAAAATCATTCAATCATCTTATCTAATTGAGAAGCCTCCTTAGGGCAAGATAATAGGAAATGTGGACATGACTAGAGGATACATGATGCATGATATTGGCTATTCTATCATTATTGTGAGTAGAGTCATGGGTCTACCAATAGATTTCCACCTTAGTACTTTAATGGTTAATTTCATTGAAACAATCAAGGTGGTGAAGATTCCACTAGACTGGGCTAACACATTAAGTGAAAACTTGTCTGAACAATTGGAGGTAGTCAAAGACAAGAAGAGGTTCTATATGACTTCTTACATGGTATATCTACTTGTAGCAAGGATACAAACTACTCTAGACTATACAAGAGAGGCAATATGTAGGATCCTAATGCCTAGCCCTACATTGTCTATCTTTAGCTAGTGAGGAAGAAGCTCTCAACATAGAACAAAGAATACAGAATTGTGAATGATGCATTCATTTTTGCAGTCATTGATTCATAGAGGGTGATTATGTAGAGGTTATCTAATGAGGCAATAGAATAGATAATAACTCTTGGGGCCTATTACATGTAGTTTAAGACATTCACATATCTATAGATAGATGGTGCCTCTGACAACCCTAAAAAGCTCTCTAGATATCCAAGTGAAAAACTTGTATTATTGAAGATTGCATGGCAGATTGAATCTACATATGAGAGAGTGAAGAGACAAAAAATACCTTGTTGGACATAGCCCTGATCATAGGTCCATATAAAGTGAAACAGAAGAAAAATATTTCATCCTTTGAGTGGGAATGGGAAAATTATTCCCTCGAGGGGTATAATTTCCCTAGGCCTATTTTGATAATATCAAGAAAGTGGATAGTATACCTAGCAGGGAGTTCTACCATGAAGATGTTATTGAATACCATTGGATGAATGTAAAAAATGACTATGATTTTTTCATAAAGGACTACTATAGGATGACTTTTTATTTGGCAAAGAAGGCTCTCAAACTAAACATTCTAGAGGAAATAAGGCAATAAGATTCCAAGGAGCTACTGGAACCCCTGTTCAACTCAGACAAAATAGGAGAGAGACCCATCATGAATGTTGAGGTTGATAGGGAGGAGGCTGATGATATTAATCATTGAGTGAGAAATGTTATCAGAATGACAAAGGATTGGATCAAGAGACCTTTTGAACTTGATCTAATACCTGACACTATGATCTTTCATGCACAAGCCTACTCAAATAAAGGTAGAGGGAAGAAAGTGATAATTCCTACCTTTGTAGTCTAGTCTCCCGTTAGGCTAAAAATAGTATCCAACTTGAATACCTAGCTAGATACTATCACCCTCTAGAGAGGAAAGAAAAGAACAAAAGGAAAAGGAGCTCTCCTCACAGAGTCAAAATAGGAGAAGCTAAAGCATAGGCACCTCCCCAATAATAGGAAGAGAATGTACAAGAGTTTGAGGATACTAGAGCTTCCCAAGTTCAGGATGAACCTCAATTACCTCCCTTGGTGCCCAACCAGTCGGAAGAAGGAGAGAGTCAACAAGTTTTAGTTTTTATTCCTCCTTCACAAGATGATCCAGCATCCCCTTCTGCCTCTACAAAACAAAAGAGGATTAAGATTTGAATGAAGAAGAGGCAAAGGATCACTAAAAGAATGGTGATTTTACTATCTATTCCTAAGACCATTCCAAAGGGAGAAGAGGAGGGAGAAGAAGAGAAAGTTGAAGAGGAACAAGTTCCCTTGCAAGGAAGAACCCGGCTAGCTAGAGTTGCTAAACAACAAAGAAGAAGGAGCACCATAGTGACATCTCCATCCACCCAATCAGAACCCTTGGAAGTCTCTTCTTCAAAAGATGAAATACAACAATGGGTGGATGAGTAGAGTGAAGATGGTGATGAAATTTTTAAAATGTTAGATTTTTCTTTTATGCTTATAGGAATAGATCTAGTTGGAGACAATATCAAGGATAACTCTATGGGTGAACCTCAACAACAATAGTAGATGTAAATGCTACCAGATTCATAGGGTCCTAATCTTACTTCCCCATCTCCACCACAAATCATAGTGGTAGATAAAGGCTTGGTTGCTCCTCCACCCTAGAGTTCAAAAGAGGAATAGGTTCAAAAGGAATCATCTCAAGAGGACGAACTAGGTCAAATGGGACTAATGAAGTGTTGAAGGAGAGGAAAATGGTATAATATTCTCAACCACCTTCCCAAGACACTGAGGTGCTAGCTATAGGCTCTACTAAAATAGAGGCTGTAGAAGAAGAGTCCTCACAGAGGAAAGAAAGTACTCCAAGTAGGAGTGATAAGGGCAAAGAGGTAGTTGAACATACTCCTTCATTCTCAAGAGGTAGGTCTTCCACTAAACAAGTCCCAAGTTGGCTCCAAAAATAAGTGATGAGGAGCATGAAGCCACAATTTTGTGTTGATGAGGAAGATCTACTTAAACTGGTAAAGGTCTTGAACAAACCTAAGTCCCCTACACATGAAGCAAGGTTGTTGGCATTTGTCAATAGTACTAGGGATTAGGATTTGTTTGCACAAGTGGCTATCCCTCCTAATAATACAGATATAAAGAGCTTCAGTGCACAAGATTATCAAGTCAAAGAGGTTATACTTGGGAGGTCTACATGGGATACACCAAGGTTAATGGTGACTATGGGGATCAAGGAGTTTCTTAGAGATATGGAATAGGATGAGGAAGAGCTTTGTACACTTCAAAGGAAAATTGAAATCCTAAGAGGATATCTAGCTAAAGTGGTTGGTCCTCTAGATCATGAGCACCCTAAGGAAACATTGAATACTATACTTAGAGAAGGGGGAGTTGTGCATATAGACCAATTTTTGAAAGCTTGTCAACAGTGGTGAGAAAGTTTTGAGGAGAAGGGAATTTTGATTATCCAAGGAAACTTGAAGTTACTGCATGCTACACAAGATAATGCAAATAAAATGATGGTGATTTTGAAGTAGGACTTCAACATTATGGATGAAGTGAGGGCTTGGAGTAATGACTTGAAAATTTTGCAAGCTATAAAGGGGAAAAGATACCAATTTTTTATTGATGTATCTATAGGGGAAGAGTTGGACATGATCAATGATTGGATAGAGAAAATAGAAAATAGTAATAAAGTAATGGAAACATTATATGTGGAGATTCATCGACTCAAGGACCAAGCCCAAGAGTGAATTTTGGAAGTAGAGAGACACTATAGTGATGTATTCTTAGAAATTATTGAGGATGAGGAATGAGAAAACTTGTTTCCTATCAAGGTAGTAGTGGAAAACTTTAAGAATATTTTTGAGGAAGCTTCTAGTGATGAAGATATCCATTAAGCCTTCAGAACAAAAGAAGCCTTGTTAGAATTGGATACAAAACTTGGGGATTTTGCTGACACCCAAATTGAAGTAGAAAATTATAGATAGAAGGTCAAGGACAAATATGGTGCTTTAGATTTACCAGATATAACTATAAAATACTATGATTATAGAGAAATTCAAGGGAAAACATCCAAAAATAGCTTTGGGATGAAGGGGAGAAAAACCTAGAAGCCATAATTTCAATTTTGACACTCAATAAAATTTTGAGATTTTGGAGTCTATTGAAGTGTGTAGGTACAAAAGTCTATAGGTGCATGGGTGCATTTTTTCAGACATGCACTGATAGTTGATTGCCAGTTACAAAAATAGAGCTTTCCATGCATCAAAAATGTATTCTAATAGTAGTTTAACTTTGACTAATGCCCAATGAAAGACCAACTTCTAATTTTGGTACTTTTAGACACTCCCACTTTGATTGAAGGCTTTCTCATTCTTTCTTCTCTCATAATTTCTTCGTTTTAGACATGTAAAGGCTCATGCATCCATTTAATGAATAAAATATGGATGGAGTCCTACTAAGCACCAATTACATTGTAGTTTGTATATAATTAGTTTATTTTGTTGATTAAAAGTATTTTATTGCATAAAGAATATCTCTCACTCTAAACACAAATTGAGGGGATGATTTCTTATAAATATTGCATTGTAATATGTAATTAAGGATACCAATATTATGCAATAAAATTATGCTTTTTGTGCTTGCATTTGGAGTGTAGTGATTATTTCCTGAATGTGTCATTGTTTTGTGAATTTTTTTGATGAGATTTTGATGGAGCCAAAGTTTTATTGCATTGTTTCCAGTTGTGCGATCTATTAATTTTGGTGTTTTCTATAGTTTTATGAATTCCACTGACATATCTAGCTTGAGAAGAAATCATAAAATTGTACTTGCATAACTTTTTGTCTTGCATGAGTGCACTTTTCATGGCCTTGTGATCTAATGGAAGGTGAAATATCACACGATCATTAAAGTTTCTCACCGATGATTGCATCAGTGGAATCTAGGAAGTGTTGCTCCTATTTTCATTGGTTACCTACTAATTTCTTTGAAAGCTTAACTCACAAATGTGTTGTTTCCTATAGCTTATGTCTATTAGGATTTCAATTTCATGATATTTTCTTTAAAGTTTCATTATTTTCTTTGCTAACCCCTTGTCAGAATAGGAATTCATACTAGTTGTATTGTTAGATTGCATTCAGTAAGAATAGAAAATACAAAAACATAGCTCTTTTGTGTGCATATTTTGAAATAGTGAACATATTCTACATCCCATCCAAGATTAAAAAAAAACCAGCAAAGGCCTCCTCATGAACAATCACATTTATCTTCAACTGAGTGGATTTTAGACATTGCAAGAGAACTCAAAACCTTAGAATTAATTCACAAGAATGCAAGCATCACCCATACGCTTTGCATCAAGTGGAAATCTAAAACATACTAAAATAATGGTGCCTTCCTATAACTATGTACATGGCATCATGCTCTCAATCTTAGCTTGCTACCATCAGCAACATGGCATCATCACCCCATATTAGGTTAAACCATCAGTAGTGTGTGGTATCAGACCGATTGCATCATGTCAAAACATGTGTGGGAATGGTGTCTACCACAACATGGGAAATCCTCCCTCCACATGTTGGATCTCATAGGAAAATATAGATAAATCTATCTAAGGAATCTCATTTTGATTACTAGTATTTTGTTTTAAACTGCGAGGATTTGGCTAACACATATGAATCACACAAATGAGTTCATCATAAAGGGAAGTATTTTTTCACTTCCTTCTTTGGGTAGTGGAAGCTAAGGTCACTTCATGCCACCATTACACATACATTTCCTATACTACCCAAATTAGTGATAATGATGACAGTATACTTCCCCCTCGAATATTGAGTCATAGGGCTAGCATCAGATACTCCATCCCTTGAGTAGTGGGAGCTAAGGTCACTCCATGTTGCCATTACATGTACACTAATCATTCTACTCAAGGAATTGACCACAAGTACTACCCAATTAAATAACCCTTAGGTTGGTACTCAATAGGGTTACAAACAAGAAAACAACACATAAGAGGTATGGTTTCCCCCATACCCATGTACAACATAGTCTCCATGTATGGTTTTATAGCTCTATCTTCACATGGGAACATGAAGCAATTACTAGTTTTACACAACACTCAACAGAAGCACTAGTACTAGTTCAATCACATGAACAAGGGAATACAATAAGACATTATCCATAATTCCTCATGAAATAAAAACATCTCTTGTTTCTCTTAGAAGACCATAAGCTTGTATCCACTTGGCCTCATAACTTCTTAATATAAATCCTAATGATCATCCAATTCCCATCTTAATGATAAAATATCAAATATGAAAATGTATCATCTATAATTGAAATTAGATGATAAACATTTGAAAAATCATCATGTTTTCTAGTCACTTTCTCATGTCAATACTTTTTTTTTTCATAATGCTTCAAAATATATATTTACTTTCAATATCTCTTAAGCATGCCATAATACACAAGTTTATTATTATTATTTTTTTTTAGGGTGCTTGATATATAAAATAAAAATCACTCTACAACATAATATATTTTCTATAGAAAACATGATGAGTGCAAATTAGTTTACAATTCTAAACTTTTATATTTCAACTAGAGTTTATTATATTGGTTAGGACTCAATTCACAACTAATTTGGTAATATTAATTTTTTGTGATTCAAACCAAAGTTTGAAAAGATTAAAATCCTAAAGAATATTCAATGACTACTTTAAAATAATGTTAATAAAGTTTATGATACTTGAAGTATTGATTTGTGTCCTTAATCTAGCTCTCTTAAATATATCTAATATAGACTTAAATTTATTAAATTTGATAGGTAAACTCCCTCAAATTCCTTGATGAAATTAAAGGTGACAACTTATAATCTTAAAGTTAACTTTAAAGTTTCCTTTAATATTTAAAAGCCCTTTTGGTCTTAGGATTCATAATGAATTGAATGCCCTATTAGACTCATACAAATTGCTCAAATTTAATTATTTAAAATGAGGTTAAGAGGAATATTCATGTTAATATTCTATTACAAAATTTAGCCAACCAAGGAATATACTTCTATGACATTACATATATGTGCAACCTCATATTTAATAATCACTTTAAACAATAAAATTGTTATTTTGATACTATTATTCATATTTTATAAAATTTTCCTTTGAATAAAACATTAATCTTATCTTCATCTTCATAATGAATTTCCTCATTCAATATAGTAGCATTATCACTTATTAAATGGACAAAATCTCTGACTTAAACAATCTTCTTAGCCAGTCTCAACCTAGAAAAACAAATGATCATGGTAATACTACTAATCTTATTACTTTGAAGACTAATGATGTTATTTAAATAATATTAATATATTCCATCCTAAAAAAGAATTAGGAAATTTTCTAAAACTTGAATATATATCTTCAAATTGAAATCTCAATTCAAACTCTTAGCATAATTAAAGAGTTGAAAGGAATAAATAGAATATTGGCACTTATCATAAATTAGCTATTACCTTATGTTTATTAAACTCTAAGGGTATGTTTATGAAATGGTTGATAAAATTCACACCTTCATATACACTAACCAACGTATAACAACATCTAATATTCTTATATCACTTTTATTTATACAACCAAATTATCACACTAATCACTTAAATTCAATCATGAGTGTTTAATTATTTGTCTTATGTCATTAAATTACTCGAATATAAAACCTTTCATGTATTTTAGAATTGACTTCAATTTTATGTATTTATCAATTATTAATTTATAATGACTCAATACCATACCATATTCTATTAATATTAACTAATTAATCATCCTCTTTTAAATACTATTAGTTATATGAAAATAATAAAATTAATTTTCACTTTAATCTTAGGTCTAAATTAAACTAAATGTACTAATAGATTAACACGAATATTTCTATTAGATTAGAACTTAAATAACTTTTAGAAACATAAAGAAAATCATTCTTTTCAAAAACTAAAAATCTCAAAAAAAAAAAAAAAGAATATCTAAGATTAAATTCAATTTTGATTCCAAATCAAGTTCTTTTTGAAACTAAAAATCATACTATTTTCAAACTTAAAATCTAAGATTTAATACATTTCTAAAGTTCACTCTTTTGAAACTAAAAATCTAAGAGTAAACTAAATTATTTTTTTAAAGCTAAAAAAGAATTATTCTCTTTAAAACTAGAGTTAGTAAAATAATATCTTTTATAATAACAACCTTAAATAGATTTTCTAAAATAATAAAGAGAAGTTTTCTTAAATTTCTTCTCATTTTCTTGTTGTGTTTTCTTACTTGTTTTCCTTTTGAACTCTAGTGAGTTTTTGGTTGTTTGCTTGAATTTTTATTTTATTTTAAAGATTGCAAGGAAATAGAGATCTTGTAAGGGGACATATTATCTATTTCCATCCTCTTTATTTCATATTTATCTTTCTTGTTTGCTGGTTTGAAAATAAAGATTTACTCAATAAATATACATGTTGATGGTAGATGAGTATTTTAATTTTAAAACTCTATTTTAACCTATCCATTTTTCTTCATGACACATAAGTAATTATTTATTAAATACTTCTAATACATTAAATGTTAATTTCAAATCAATATTGTGACCTAATCTTTGTCATGTCCCCTTTTCAAATAATTAAAAAATAATAATCTTTGCTAAGACAGGCAGGCCCAAGAAAGTGAAGTTTCGGAAAAAGGGAGTTAATCTTTGGAAACTGTTGGACTAATAAATGATAATTATTATTAAAATATGTTTCATTAACCTCTCTTGGATGTGAGTTACAGTTATGCCCTTTTTAAAGAGGTTTGGAGGCATTTTGGGGGGATTGGAGAACTTGATTTTTGCTCATTCTTTGTTATTCTTCAGAGGCTGCCAAACCTGTGGAGAAGGAGACCCAAGAACGGGAGTTTGTAGGTTTCTAGGGAGACCCAAGAACGGGAGTTTGTAGGTTTCTAGGAAGGCTAAGGATGGGATTTTGAAGCCATTCCATGTGCATGCTCATACAGAGTTTGCCTTTGTGCTGAACAGTGCAGATTTGTGAGTTTCCGGGTGTATTTTTGTAAGAGTTTGGTGTTTCCGGTTGAGTATTTCATATCAGTTTTGGTTGCTGCTGTATTTTATACTTTAAGCTGTTAAAATAGAGCTGAATATATATATTGGGATGTGATTAAACTTCTGAGATAGATTATTAGTGTTCTTGTGGTGTTTTCGGGCATATTTTGTGCTATTTCGAGAGCCCGATGAGCATAGTTTTGGTCCTACATTTTCGAGCTGTTGTGTAAAGGCTATACGGATCTGGAAATGTCAATTTGTAGGCTGTTATGCTGCTGAAAGTTCTATAAAAATTTCCATTTTCAGATTCATTAATAATTTGTGAAGTTGTGAAGCTTTTAGCACTATTTTCAACATACCCGATTTGGGGTTTCATTGAGAAATTGGTGGATTTTTGTGATATCAGTTGTTTAATTTTGAAAATATGATTAGAGGTGTGAAATACCATATCAAATCAGAAAAGGGGACATTTCAGTGGTATCAGAGCCATGATCTTGCCAGCCTGAGGGTTTGTAGAAGTTGCAGGTCAGTTTTGACAACTACCCAGATCTTGCATTTCAGTTTTGAGAACTACCCAAATCTTGCATGTCATAATTTATGATTGCATGTTGATTCTAATCAGCTGCATGTCAAAATTTATGGTTGCATGCTACTTCTAATCATTTTCATGTTAGTTCTTGGGGAATTTGGTGGTTATAGAAGTTTGCATTTCAGTTTTGACAAGTACCCAGATCTTGCATGTCAGTTTTGACAACTACCCAGATCTTGCATGTCATAATTTGGTGGTTGCATGTTGCTTCTAATTAGTTGCATGTCCAACTATATGGTTTCATGCTACTTCTAATCATTTGCATGTTAGTTCTTGGTGAATTTGGTGGTAGTAGAAGTTTGCATGTCAGTTTTGACAACTACCCAGATCTTGCATGTCAGTTTTGACAACTACCCAGATCTTGCATGTCATAATTTGGTGGTTGCATGTTGCTTCTAATCAGTTGCATGTCCAAATCTATGGTTGCATGCTACTTCTAATCATTTGCATGTTAGTTCTTGGTGTTTGAAGAAGTTATA
This sequence comes from Cupressus sempervirens, assembly GCA_028749045.1. Lineage (NCBI taxonomy): Eukaryota > Viridiplantae > Streptophyta > Pinopsida > Cupressales > Cupressaceae > Cupressus > Cupressus sempervirens. The sequence continues at coordinate 807,602,393 of CM053787.1, read as the reverse complement.
TCCTATTGGGGTTACACTCTACTTTATCCAGAATGGACAGGTATAGTACAGAGTCTCAGAGGGAATGATCTTGGACAATTGATAGCCAGAGTCAAAATAGTAGAAAGGATGGTTATTTAGACATTCGAGATAAACTTATGAAAATAAGCCATGACATGTCTAAACAGTTGGTTGAGCACCACCGTATAATGAATGACATGTTATCTGACCCAGCTAAGGTGGATAAGTTGACTATATTTCTATTTGGCAGATTTTCTCACAGGATAGATGACACAATTCCCAAGAACTTGCATGAGGAGTTTGAGAAACTAGCTGATAGCCAGGTAGTGGTCTCAGATTCTACTTTGCCACAAGAGGTGGTGGGAAAGGATATTACACAGATTGATAGTAATAGTCAACTTGATACTCAAATTGAGACAATTGTTTACAGGTTGTCAAAGGGTGATGCCACAGGTATTCAAGATGATATAGTTACAACAGGCAGTGACTACAGTGTAGTGGGTTCAGATGATGATTATGAGGATGTTGTTGTGCAGGATGGTGAGCTACCTAGTAGAGATGAGCAGACATTGAGCATTCATGACTTTGCTGAGAAAGAGTACCAGGCACAGTTAGATGCTTCATCACATCAGGTTGAGGCTGGTAGTACTTCACATGATTTGTCCAGCCAGTTGAAGGTGAACCAAGATAGTATTGTGACTTCATTATCTCATCATGACAGGTATGTGGAGTTAGTTGGTATTGGTCATATTACTCAGGTGAGGAGTTTTCTTGAGTTACCAGTTGATTCTAGTTTACGGATATGGACTCAAGATTGTTATATTGGCATTTGGGATTCAGTTGACTGGAGATCTTTAACACTTTTTGGTAGCAGTGTTTGTTTGGGTGCTATCATGGATTTGATTAGCAGATTACACGGTGTTGTCTTTTCTTGTGCCAGTATCTTGTTTGATGTTGGTATTAGTTTTTATACACCAATGTTGGGCTTTGTTCATATATCCAGTGGACCATACTTGCTGGAATGTGTTGATGATATTTCATATTTGGCAGTGTGTATAGATGAGTCCCAGGATCATATTGGCATTGATGACATCCAGGAGGATGCAGTGGGTAGTTTTGAAGACTTAGTTTCCTTGGGTACAGAGGAGTTGGACATCAATGCTAATGTTTTTGATACTCCGTATGTTGATATGAGCTTTAGATTTGATTCACAGGATATGGATGGTAATACTCTAGAGACTAGTAACTTTGAGGACACTCCTTCAGACAGTGCATCAGAGGAGGTTTGTAGGAGACAGTCAAGCCAGTGCCATCATGTGTCTAATCAGTTGAGAGTTAGTGACCAAGACATTGCTATCACTTGCCAACATTTTGATGCTGCTCGTCAGTTGTTAGCAGTTTATGGATGGGGTTCTCCTACTAGTGATGAGCAGGGAGGAAGTTATCTTTCCTTGACAGAGATCCACTCTTTATGGGAGGCTATTCGGATTTTGAGACAAAATTATATGCAGTTGGTAGCCGATAGAGATTATCTTATGGAGTGGGGCAGTACAGCATATGATGCATTGTTGGCCAAGGAAGATGAGGTGAGTGAGCTTACTGAGCAGCTTGAGGTGACTTCTAAGATTCTTGAGAGTACACAGTTGGCTTTCAAGGAGTCACAGTTTCATTTGGCTAAGGTGACCATGGAGTTAGAGCGACTACAGTCTTTATCTGATTCTATACAATCACAAGCTATGGTGTTTGGTGATTCGAGGATGTCCATGGCTGAGATTGTCAGAGACAATGGAGATGGGGATGCATCCATCCTTGATACTAACATTGGCGTATCAGGTTCATTCCCACTAGAGTCAGGTTTAGTTGAGTTGGGTATTGTAGCAGATTATTGTATGCCTGACAGGGTGGTGGCCTCTAGTACTAAAGGCACAGAGACTAGAGATGTATCAAAGGTCATGTGTGATGTTGGTGAGTCGACAGTTGGCATGGTTCCTGCTAGTAATACTACTCCCTTGGTGATATCTTTGGAGGTAGTAGTCAGTTCCAACATGGTTGATGATCAATTGCAGTTAGTTTCATCTGGATTACAGTCTAAGCCACTGACTGAGATTGGCGCATTCTATCGGCATTACACTGTGAGGTACGCTCATCAATTTACCTTTGATGACCATGTTGATGAGATTATGATACAGAGATGTACTTTGGTTCCTAGTGCTTATCATCAATTATGGAATAGTTTGATGCCTTGAGATGAGAGTTGTGATGGGCATGACATGGCGACAGGTTTTGTAGTTGATAGCTTGATAATACATGACTTAGAGCAGGAGTTTTGGAGTGATGCTTCAGCAAGTGTTGTTATTGATTCTACTCCTTTGGCCATGACATCTCCTGACTTAGCTAGTGATCAGTCACAGTGGGTTGTATCACTTGTTCATGGTGAGCTGTTGACTGAGGTTGGTTTTTTTAATCAACATTATATTGCAAGGTATGTACATCAGTTAACAATTGATCCTTATGCTAAGGAGTTGATGGCAGGAAAATTTGGTTTGGGTTCCATTTCTTGTTGTTTATCTTGTGATGGCTTTTCACCATCAGGGGTGCATGGGAGTTATGGTTATGAGACAGTGGCCAATGATCTACAGAGTTGTGTTGACTGCAGGAGTTGTACAGTTTGTGGATTCTCCATACTTGGTATAGTTTCATTTGAGAGCATTCACCATTGTTGCAGAGTTGGATTGTACATTCCATATAGGCCAGTGGAATGCATTGATGGTATTTACCATGTTGGTAGTCCACTTTACTTGGGTTTTGATATTCTAAGAGTTTGTGTCTCATGGGTTTTTGACTGTGGTAATGGTGATTTTGGAGTTTTGTTGAGCTATAATTGCCAGTTTGATTATGGATTCCTCTTGGTCATATTGCAGAGGATCTTGCAGGAGTCTGTGTTAATTGGTAGTAGTATAGTTCATGACTACATTTGGGATCCAGGAGGATTGATTGGTTTATTGTTCAGCCATTGCTTGAGGACAAGCAATGTTTGGGAGGGGAGGACTTGTCATGTCCCCTTTTCAAATAATTAAAAAATAATAATCTTTGCTAAGACAGGCAGGCCCAAGAAAGTGAAGTTTCGGAAAAAGGGAGTTAATCTTTGGAAACCGTTGGACTAATAAATGATAATTATTATTAAAATATGTTTCATTAACCTCTCTTGGATGTGAGTTACAGTTATGCCCTTTTTAAAGAGGTTTGGAGGCATTTTGGGGGGATTGGAGAACTTGATTTTTGCTCATTCTTTGTTATTCTTCAGAGGCTGCCAAACCTGTGGAGAAGGAGACCCAAGAACGGGAGTTTGTAGGTTTCCAGGGAGACCCAAGAACGGGAGTTTGTAGGTTTCCAGGAAGGCTAAGGACAGGAGTTTGAAGCCATTCCATGTGCATGCTCATACAGAGTTTGCCTTTGTGCTGAACAGTGCAGATTTGTGAGTTTCCGGGTGTATTTTTGTAAGAGTTTGGTGTTTCCGGTTGAGTATTTCATATCAGTTTTGGTTGCTGCTGTATTTTATACTTTAAGCTGTAATAATAGAGCTGAATATATATATTGGGATGTGATTAAACTTCTGAGATAGATTATTAGTGTTCTTGTGGTGTTTTCGGGCATATTTTGTGCTATTTCGGGAGCCCGATGAGCATAGTTTTGGTCCTACATTTTCGAGCTGTTGTGTAAAGGCTATACGGATCTGGAAATGTCAATTTGTAGGCTGTTATGCTGCTGAAAGTTCTGTAAAAATTTCCATTTTCAGATTCATTAATAATTTGTGAAGTTGTGAAGCTTTTAGCACTATTTTCAACATACCCGATTTGGGGTTTCATTGAGAAATTGGTGGATTTTTGTGATATCAGTTGTTTAATTTTGAAAATATGATTAGAGGTGTGAAATACCATATCAAATCAGAAAAGGGGACATTTCAATCTTATCCTAAGAAAATATATTATTAACTATATATATTTAACATACTCCCCTCAATCGAAGGGTTCTATTGTAGTCTATCCATGGGAAAACTGTTGGTTTGTGTGAAAACCCTAATCATCAACCCTAATTGGGGATTCCATAGTAGTATATCTCTTCTTGAACTTTTTATTCTCCTTCTATAACATATTTGATTATAGGCTTGCCTATGGTGGGAGGCATTGGGTATACTATGAGCCACAACTAGTAGTGTCTAAGATTGTTGGTAGACTCTCGAACAATGTGGTGCGACTGATTCTTGGTTAGTATTGATGACCCTTATGAGTGGGGAAAAATATTTCCAATATTTTCCCCTTTTAATCTACATTTTTTTCTTCCTAGTGTCGTAGCAATTGTTGGCATTAAGTTACATTTTCCAGTAGTGACAACACTTATTCAATTTTGTGTGTGTTTAGTGAGCTTATCATTTAGTTTCTAGTATCTACCAACCATTCTAGTGTTAACTAAGTTTTTCAATTTACATGGAACATTTCAAAGGCTACTGAGTAAATTTAGACAATATGAAGATCAATAGTTACCATCGAGTAGTACAGTTACTATCGAGCTTCGTAGTCTATACCAAGCAATCAATATGTGAGATGGGAAAGCTAGTGTAAAATAAGTGATGGAAGAAGTAATGTTTACTAGGTGCAGCAAGGTAAACATAGTATTCAACATCTACCAAGTGACACTATATCTATCAAGTCACCAATGGTCACCAAGTTTGAAGCTATATCGTGTGATTAGTATGGACCAAGCCTTCACTTCTACTGAGTTCATGACAATGTTGAGTAATGCAGTGGACACTAAGTATCAAAAGGTCATCGAGTTAGCTTACAAAACCAGAGTTGTTTTCTATTGGGACAACTTAGTAATGTTTTGTTTACTTGTGTTTTCATTGATTTTGTATTTGTATGAATTAGAATGGTATATATATGAGATTTATTGTAACATACCATTGTATCATGGTGTAATTAATATAATGAATGTATGAAAGATTGTAAGAAGTGTTATATCAATAGCAGTACAAGGAATTCAGTAAGGTCAATATAGGAGCAAAAAATAATTATCTATCATGTGAGGTGATCAATGCTTAAGGGATTTAATTAGCAATCAAAGTTGTAAGTATGATCCCCTGTTTCATCCTAATAGGTGAATTAGTCATAAATCCTTTAATAAGGTAGACTTAACTGTCTTTGTATAAATATCCTAATAGAGCACATACTTTGTTGTATGTTTGTAAATCCTCTAACAAGGTGGACCTAGTAGTCCTATTTTCTCCTAACAGGGTAGATCAATAGAAGTGGTCAATGTAAGCCTTAACTAGCGAACTTTATGCTATAGTAGTGAAGTTTTGTGGGTTTCATCCCTAGCCCAATTTTACTTTCTACTTGGAAAGTCTTTGGGTTACCAAAATTTTGTGTTTCATGTGTTATGAATGTTTATCTTTTAGTTCTTATGCATGTAGTAAAGTAGATGAATTAATGGTGAATGATTTATGCTGATTAAGTAGTTAATTAAGGTAAAGTTTTGAAGTTACTTATTCACCCCTCCTCTCTTAGTAACTTAGCAAGTCTTGATTATTTCCAACAATTGGTATTAGAGCACTGTGGTTCTTAGGATAGATTTTGATAGCTTGAACAAAGATCAATAGACATTGGAGATATTAAAACTTGACAAAGCAATTGAAAATGAAATGCTAGATCTAGAGATGGCCATAGTTTGACTCAAAGAAGAAAAGGAGCATCTTTCTCAATCCCTAAAAAGAAGGAAGGAACTTGCAAATTAGATGAATGACCTTAAGTATGTTGAAGAAAAGATTGAATACTTTGTCCCTTCAAGAAATTTAGATGAAGCAAATAATACAATCAAAGAACTCCTAGAAAAGAATGGATCACTAGGAGAAGAGGTAACAAAACTCAAAAGAGAATAGGAAATTCAATCAATAAGACTATGTGAGATTTTGGAACAAAGAAATAAGGAAAAAGAAAATCTGGAGGCAAGAAAAAATGGAGAACAAAATCAATCCCTTCAGCATGAAGACCTTATTGATCAAATCTCTAAATAAAATGAAGAAATTAGGATTCTCAAAGTAGAAAATGAAAAAATAAGAAATGATCTAAATTTTGTAAGAAAAGTCAATGAAAGAACAAGGAATGATTTGAGATCTAAAAGGAAAATCAATGAAAGATTGAAGAATGATCTAAACACAAAAGAAAAAAATTCAACGAGAGAATGATGAAATCCCAAGTAGACATGAATCAATTGAATTAGTAAAATGAGAAAAATCTTCATAGGAAAAAAGGTAAAGCATGACTTGGATATGAGGAAGAAGGTGAATCTTCCAAGCAAGGTGCCAAAAGAAATAAAAAACCTACTTACAATCACTATGGAAAAATAGGCCACACATCAAACAAATGTTGGAGCAATGGAAAAGAAAAATTCAATGGAAAGTCCTACAACTGCAATCAGCATGGTCACAAGGCTAATGAATGCAAAGAGAAACCAAAATTTGAAGGTAAATGTCACAAATGTAAGAAGCAAGGTTACAAGGCATCTAAGTGTAGATCAAAACCATTCAACCCAGCTAAATAACTTGTAAAGGAAATATTTGGTTGGGACTACAATACTTGGTGTAGATGTCATTATTGTTGATAATATGGAAACATTGGCATAAATTTTGCAACACATCACTTAAGAAGGAAGGATATTACCATAAGATGTTATACATGCACTAAACTCGATCATATAGCTAAAAACTACATGAACATAAGTAAAGTTGAGGATAAAAAGAAAGCAAGAGTAGACAACATCAGGAAAAAAATGAGGCAGCAATGGATTCCTAAATCTATCGAGGAAACAAGTTCAAATCATGAAAGTGAAGTCACTCAAGAAATGGGTGACTCCATCATCTTAAATTAAGTTCTTATGGAAGAACTAGGAACTTTAATTACAAAAGGTAATATCATAAGAAATTCCAAAAAAAGCAAGAAAAAGATCCAATTAGTATTTTAGATGCAAAAGGATCACATAATTCATCTTTCACCAAGTTAGATCAGTCTCCACTAAGCAAGGTTGGTTATAGACTCTATCAAGCAAGCTCGAGAGTAGTACGGTTTGGTTCATTCACCAAGTTGTAAACCTTTATTGAGTTTGGTTAGTGGATGATATTCTATCATGCACTATGTCATTATGATGTTGAGCATTAATGAATTTTTTTTAAAAAGAAGGGTACAATTTGATTTCATTCTTCACCATGATTACAACATTCACAAAGTAGAGCAATTTGAAGAGCATCTAAGGGTTTTTGTGCAAGTTTGCAACAAAATCATCAAGGAATCTACTCACTTACTATGTAGTGATGGCATCTATAGCAAAGCAAAAAAGGGTTTTGAGATGCTAGTCAAGGGTGTGGAGCGGAAAGCACCAAATGTCAAACTTGTTCTAACCATTGCAAAATCTCTTGATCCATAGGAAGCTTAGTCTTAGATTCCTCCCAAGGTACTCTTTATTAATGATATTTGCACTCACTCTAAATGCATTATGCAATAACTAAGTACTCTTGAGATGGATAGTGCTTTAGTTGAGATGTGTGTGGATGGATCTTTGAAACCTGAACACAAACACTTAGAAATGAAAGGGTTAACTCACATCCCTTATTTGTCAAGAAAGTTTCAAGTTAAGTGGATAAGATATATACTTAGCCGAGTTCATAATGGGCAATTATGGTTAGAACAACCCATATCAATCACCAAGGAAATGATTCATAATATTATGGGTCTTCCCATGTTAAAAAAAGTTAAAACCACAAAAACCCTAGGTCGGGAAGATTTGCAGAAGAAAAACCTAGCCGAATGAGATAGAAGAGGTTTGAAAATCAATAAAGTTACTAATGTAGAGCTCAGATTTGGTATTCACATCATTGCACACAAAATATATAGCTCTAGTTAGTTGAATAGCATGCCATGTGAGGCTATGGACTTGGCATATAAGGTTGTGATGAGGAATCTTGAATTTGACTTATCATATTAGTTGTTAAAGCAACTAAATAAGAACATGGACAGCATAAGAACATCCAAAAATAACCCCTACAAATTTGGATCATTGCTAACATGTCTCTTCTTCTATGTGAAAAAATTCTTTCCATCTTAAGGATCTATTGTATGGAGGAAGGACACCCCTATTCTATATCAAATCAATGAGTTTATAGCAGAGATGGGTGAGAACTTTGAAAGGGTAATGGATAATTACTTTGAAGTGTTCAAGGGGAAAATGAACACCAATTCAAGATCCCCCCCAAGCTTGTAGAAGATTACAAATGTGATGTTTTTTTTATGGGGGACTATGACAGAGTGTACATACAGGTAGTCAGGCCTAGAGTGGCATGGGTAAAACCTCTTCCTTATGAGGTTAACATTAATGAAGCTAGGGATATCATTGAAGCCATAGTCAATGAACTAGTTGATCTAAAGCTTCCTATATTTGGGACATATGAAGAAGCTAAGAGTAGAATTGAACTAGGCATCAAAATCCCTCAAGGTCTTAGCAAGAGGTAAGAAGAGGGTGGCAAAGGTAAGAAAAATAGAAGGAGCTCTAATGATTATCGATGGTAAGGGAGAAGATGAAGAAGATCCTAATGATGTAGAGGAAGAATTGGAGAAATAAGTGGAACTAGTTAGAAAGAAAGGTAAGGTGATCATCACCAAGCCTCCAAATCCCACCATAGCTATATTCACTAGGAGATCCAAGAAGAAAGGTGGAAAGGATGATAGTGAAGTTGAGTTTCACCGACCTCCACCCACATATGAGGAAAGGTTAAAATAGTTAAGGGTTGAAGTAGGCATAAACAACTTCAAAGCACTAAATTATGAGACTCAGACTCCTCCAAAGAAAAAAGGAGATTGAAAAATTAATAATGGAGAAATTGGGAACATTGAAGTTCCTTCTAGAACAATTTGCACAAAAAGTGCCTTCAATATTACTGGACAAGATTAGAGTCAGATGGGATAACACCATCCAAACTATCAAAGATATATTTGGACAAACTCTTAAATAGTTGGTACCCAGTCTGACAGAGGAAGAGGTGCAAAAGGCACTACAAGAACATGAGGGAAAATGATCCTTAAATTTAATACATGCCTCATACTAATGAAGAATGTGGAATTAGTTGTCAAGAATGCTACTGATATTTGGAGAGATGTCTATCATCTCAATAAGCCTACTGTAGATCTAGTTGAGATCAAGGTTGATGACAGTGACCAAGAAGAGGATGATGAAGATGATAGTACTCCTTTAGTCATAGTTATAGCTAAGGACATCCAAGATTTGATGAAGGAGAGGGAAGAAGAAAAGGAGGAACAAGATGAGGAGGAGGAGAAGGAGGATGAAGAAGACCCTGTGAGGATTGCAGCAAAGGTAATTGCATCCCTTCCTCACTCTCCACCAAAGACTGCCATATCTTATGTGAAGCTAGCTTTAGCAAGAATGATTATGATCACATCAGCTATAGTAGTAGCTCAATTATCTCTTGCTACCTCCTAGCTCCAAGTAACTTCAATGGAAGTGTCAAACACTTCATCTATTGAGCTATAGGTAACTTCTTCAACTACTAAGTTAACTACTTCAGCCACTTCATTAGCTTGTATAGTAAGTGGTTCACCCATTTCTATAGTTTTGTTAACTTCATCATTGATAGCATCTACTTTTGTTCCAGCCAGTTCTTCTATAGTAGATACTTTTGTAAATATTTCACTGAGTGTTGCATCAATTTTGGGTAGTGTTTAAATTTTTGATCTAGTTAGTACTCCTGTCAACATTCCTTCAATTAGTCCTATTCCAATTTTCACTGCTAGTGCTACTATCTCAACCATTTTCTCAGTTCCTAAGTTTAAGTTAGTAATCCCAAAAGTAGAACACAATCAACCTTTAAAGCTTTTGATTACTAGGAAGTAAATTGAATAAGGCATTGATTTGGATACTGAGATAGAGATACCCAAGATAGACTTTGACACTGCCATAGTTGAGGAAATGAGATTGGCTAGCCAAATCTTGGAGAGGAAGGTGAGGCAAAATTAGCTAAAGTTAGAAAGAGATAGGGAATACTAAATTATTGAAAATGTTAAGAATATTATTACTAAGGCTATAGGTGTTGATGTAGATTCCACTAAACACATTTTTCTACAATTAGAGGAGGCTATAAAAAAATTTAATGAGGACTCTACTAGGTAGGAGAGACTTATTAAGAAGGTAGAAAGGAAGTTTGACAATTAGGTGCTTGAGCACATTGTTGAGCACATTGCAGTAAAATAGGTAGAATTGTCCACAATTTTGGAAAACTTGGAAAACTCTTTTACAAATGTGACATCACTTTTTACAAAGCTATGTGATGTTTTTAGCTTTACTAAGAAAGTTAAGGAGAAGTTGAGTAAAATTGATATGGATATGTAAGCCAATTCATAAAGGTTGTAGCTTGACCCTAGCTCAAGCTCAACTCATCAGATCAAGGTAAGGTTTCTTGCAAATATGCTGGTAGAACTTCTTAGAGAAGAGGCAAGAATCAGATCTATATTGATAGACATACAAAACATTATCTTTCCAATTATGGACACAATGCAGAAGCATATTGCACATTCCAAAGTATTGGTCTAGGACAATAACTTATCAGTGAAAAACCACATGATTCAACTATCAACAAAAGTTTAGGTAGCTCTTGATACAAGCCAAATTTTGCAAGATAATTGGGATAAGACACTTCCACTTATTCTAAAGGTACATGCAAATTTTCTCTCTCATTTTGGTGTTACTATATAAATAGCTTGTATAGCCCTTTAGCATTATTGTCAAAAAGGGGGAGATGAGAATAGAACAAAGGGGGAGATAGTATAGTGAAAGAGGGAGAGAAAATAGAATAAAGGATGTATTTTGATATGATAAATATGTGTATAGAATACATGAGATGACTATGTACATATGTATATACATCATGTCTTATGTATAAGGGAGATATATGCAGATAGGTATATATAGGAGCTTTACAAATATAAATTTTAAAAAATCAAATCAAAATTAGTATGTCAGTTTATGGCTTATAATTGTTTTGTCACTAATACCAAAGGGGGAGATTGTTGGCATTAAGTTACATTTTCCATTAGTGACAACATTTATTCAATTCTATGTGATTACCAAACTCATCATTTAGTTTTTACTATCTACCAAGCATTCTAATGTTAACTAAGTTTTGCAGATTACACCAAGCATTTCAAAGGCTATTGAGTAAATTTAGACAAGGTGAAGATCAATAGTTACCACCAAATAGTAAAATTACTACCAAGCTTTTTAGTGTTTATTGAGCAATCAGTATGTGTGATGGGTAAGTCAGTGTAAATAGAGTGATAGAAGAAGTAATGTTTACCGAGTGTAGCAAGGTAAACATAGTATTCAATATCTATCGAGTGACACTATATATATTGAGTCACCAATGGTCACCAAATTTGAAGCTACATTGTGTGACTAGAATGGACCCAACCTTCACTTCTATCAAGTGCATGATGATGCTGAGTAATTTAGTGGACATCAAGTATTAGAAGGTAACTGAGTCAGCTTGCAGAACTTGAGTTGTTTTCTATTGGGCCAACTTAGTAATGTTTTGTTCACTTGTATTTTGGCCAACCTTGTATTTGTATGAATTGGAATGGTATATATATGAGATGTATTGTAACATACCATTATATCATGGTGTAATTAATGTAATGAATGTATGAAGGATTGTAAGAAGTGCATGCGAATGTGCATCAACAATGGTATAAGGAATTCAACAAGGTCAATATAGGAGTAGAAAAGATTTATCTATCACATGAGGTGATCAGTGCTTAAAGGATCTAATTAGTAATAAAATTTGTAAGTGAGATCCCTTGTTTCATCCTAATAGGTGAATTATTCCTAAATCCTTTAACAAGGTAGACTTAACAATCTTTGTATAAATATCCTAATAGAGTGCATACATTTCTATATATTTTTAAATCCTCTAACAAGGTGGACCTAGCACTCCTATTTTTTCCTAGTAGGGCAGATCACCAGAAGTGGCCAATGTAAGCCTTAACTGGCCAAATTTATGCTGCAGTAGTGAAGTTTTGTAGGTATCATCCCTAGCCCAGTTTTACTTTCTACCTGGAAGGTTTTTGGGTCACCAAAATTTTGTGTTCCATGTGTTATGAATTTTTATCTTTTAGTTCTTATGCATGCAGTAAAGTAGATGAATTAATGGCGAATGATTTATACTAATTAAGTGTTGAATTAATGTAAAGTGTTGAAGTTACTAATTTACCCCTCCCCTCTCAGTAACTTAGCAAGTCTTGATTATTTCCAACATCAATTTATTTTTATGTGTTAAGCATAATCATATCTTTTGAACTTTATTTTGGAGTCTACAATTTTCTTTGGTTGAAGAGTTTTACTTACTTAGTTTTCTTGTTTAACTTGTGTGATGAAGGTATTCTACTAGATTCATACACTTACATCATTTGGATAATTTTTTATGCTATAATGTTAGATTTTGAATATGATGGAACAAATTCTAGACGAGAAGGTTCACATCTTCTTGATCTAGGCATGCACTGGCATTTTTTTTTTTTTTTTTTTTAAATTTTGTTTTGGCCATATGGCTACATTTGGGGGTTGTGCTATTGTTGCATGTAAATCATGAGCATTATGTAAACAAAATAGAGGAAGGTTGGGTTTCACACAAGCTTATCGTGGTAGAGAAATTCATTGCCTATGGGGGTGGCTCCACTTGTGGGTTGCCATTTAGGAATGTACGAGGGTAGAGGAGGTTGACAGTGTGACACTACCACTAACAAAAAAACAAATAGATTTGAAACCAATAACAAGTACAAAGAACACAATATTTTTTTATTTATTAAATCAACTTAATATGAGTACAAATACAATGATTGAGTCACTCTCAATCCAAAATACTCAAGATGAAATATGATATCATCCATATATGTTACCAATATGATGCTATTACATATTGAGTTCAGTACAATAATGGAGTACAACATTCTTTTTAATCTCTAATGTCCAACATATGGACCCTACAAGTAATTAAACACTGATTCAAGAAGAAACTTCAACAGTAATCTTTAGCTACTTGCTAATCAACTTGAAGCACTTGAAAAACACATAGAAATGCAACACAACACAAAAGGGGCTTAGTACACACTGAGTTGAAAAGTGTAATCCACCTACATACACTTTAGAACAAACATATACATAACCATAATGTAGATATTTGATCCACTTAACATAGTGCAGTTCCAAAATTAATATGCAGAAAGTAAACATTTACTTAACAATGCAAAACTAAACTCACACTAAGAATAACCCATAAATGAATCATATATATACTGAGGTGTCATCGTTATGGCACTAAGATTCTACATCCATGTATGGTAAGCCCATAGTCAACACATAATGGTATTCTCTATTATACTTGTCAATGACAGAATAGAGATATGCCTTGTTGTCCATAATTAACCATATAGGTTTAAGTCATAGGTAAGGCCAATTATCTTTTTATATGTAATTAACCCACCCAAATTATTTTAAAGTTATCACTAAATTAATTAACTTAATAGGATAAACCAAATTCAGCCACCTCGATATACATTCATCACAACTATTCTTAAAATACACATCAAACAAATATACTAAGAATGTACATGCAACAGATACAAAATCAGTATACAACATGATACTACATCCTTTCATCTATTTGTAACTTATCTTATTCTACCAATTTCAAAGGTAAATATAGATAATTATAAAAACATAAATAGAAACCTATAAAATCAAGATCATGCAAATACAATTAAACTGTTATCTCAGCTTAATGATACGTACTTAACCTTAATACTATACAATTAATTTCCTACTGACATAATCATCTACATCTAAATTCGAAATGACCAAGATAACAAATCAGAATGCATATGATATTCTTGCTTTAATGACGTATCATCAAACATATTTCATAGAATATGTCTCATTACTTGTAACAACTTTCATTTTAATTATGAACTGAAATACATCTTTGTAATAAAAGATTTCTAATTTAAAAATTTTAATTTCATAACATCATATGAATGTTCATCGGAATGCTTCATAACATAATCAAACTAATTTAATCATGACTGGTGTTGATAACAACAATTTTACCAAGTTTCCAATTATCATAAGACACCTATTGCCGATGATAAGTAATTCTAACACAACAATTCTCCACGACATCGACTGCCAACAACACATAATACATTATGCTGACAAATGCTATTACAACATTTTATAAATTTTGAGCTAACCATTTGACCAAATGCCCTCCCACAGTTTATTGTAGATGTTCAAAGGTTTATCTATGTTTTAGGTTCATACAACTTGCATAACACATAAAACTTTAAAATACAGATGTTTAAATACAATCACTATGGGTCGGACTGAGTCTCATACCTGTATATATCTATATAATTCATAAGAAAAGCTCAATTTTTATACCCCAATTCTTACCGCAAAACAAAGATACATCCACTCTAACTCTCATAAAGCTGACTAAGTATGGCAAATGCAAAAACATTCCAAATTAAACTTATACCTTAACTTCCTACAAACTATATGAAAAAATGCCTCGGCTATAACTATACAGTTCTACATTATTCAGTTTCAAACTAACAGTCAAGAGCATGTATATCAAACACAATATGACTCGATGGAAAACATAAGTAGGTTAATATCTATACAACTATTTTATGCAGAACCCATGCCAACTAAAACCCCAAACAAAAACACTTGCTCAAAATTCTATAACAAATTTTACCTCAAGCATATGTAAATTGTTTACAAAATACCAAATAATGATATGCATCAAAACTTGAAACACACAGAGCTCGCCTCAATGGAACCCGAAACATAACAATATAACTCATATCCATAACATATAACAAAAATGCTATAGCATGCTATGTTACCAAGAAATTTTCACCATACCCACATCCAAATTTGGAAATATATAGAGTTCAACAAGTTTATTGCTGACCCTGCATACTCCCACCCTTGGGTGTCGATATGTGAAACCATAAATAAATCATCTTTTAACAATCTAGTTTACAATTTCAAATGAAACACACATGACAAAAAGAGTATAGGATTTAAGAAAGGCCCCCTACCTAAAAATCTCAGTAGATGAACAAAACGCTCAACTCAATGCTCTAAAATGCAGCTCGTATCCAAAGCCCCAAATGCCAAATCGATAAACTTGAGAGCAACCTCGACAAAAGAATAACAGAAGCTATGTGCAATACAACATACTTAGCCTCATAAGCATGCATTTACATACAACAAACTCCTCCATGATACCAATTCCACAACAACAAGGGTCACAGGTATTCATCAAACAGAGAAATGCGGCCAAGTTTTTGGCCCTATCTTAACAGGAAAGCCAACTCACAAAATGAAATGATCGACTAAACCCTTAGTGCCATAATACCTCATAAAAAATGCATTAAATTCAACTGCAGGACCGAGTATAATGACAGTCCAAATCCACCACCATATTTTGGCTTTCAAACCATTAACATAGCGTTCAAAACCCACTAGGGTTTTAGAAAATGAATCCTCATTAACCTATAATATATGAAAACACAATGACCTCATAAGTAATAATAGCTACGGATATATCTTATCATTTGCAAAGTTCAAATTAAATATTTCACACTTAAATTTATATAAATATGTGTGATTATTTCACCCTATATTCATATGAATTTTTGTGTATGAATCTTCAAGATATCTACTTAATATAAATAAATATATGTATATGAATTAATATTCACACACACACACACACACACACACACACACACACACACACACACACACACACACACACACACACACACACACACACACACACACACACACACACACACACACACACACACACACACACACACACACACACACACACACACACACACACACATTTACACAAGTCAAGCAAAAATAGGTATGAAATGAATTTCTCGTAAATAACAAATACACCAATATAAATGAGAAATTCTCAATCTTAGGAACACCAAAATGTTTTCATCATACACACATTAAATGTGTTTAATTTCCATCAAGAAAATAAAGATTAGTATCTATGTAAACACACTCACCGATACATATAAACACATGTGAGTTTTACAAACATCCTATTTAACATCATGCTCACCATCTAAATATATCTTTTGAAGTATATAGAATTCAAATAAACCAACACATAAATTTATACCAGATCTGTATGAAATAATCCAAATCTGATTTTCGTTATCAAAGCAATAATTGAACAACCTGCAATAACAATCCTGCATCAAGAATTCCTTGCAAACATCCATAAATATCAAAGACCCATTTCAGTTCTGAGATCAAATCATACATTTCTAAATCAACATTACAACTAGATCTGATCAGCTGAAATCCCAAGTACAATAAACTGACATAAACAAATAATGATCACTATAACTATATCAACACAGACCAAAACTCAACTAACTAAATTTAACAAATTGATAAACAAAGTTTGATAATATCATAGCAATGAACTTGAATCACAGCAACAAACTAAAGCAAATGAAGAGAAATAGGAAGGAGTAAGGTTAGGCATGATAGACAGTGCTTGGGAGGGTTTCAATCCTATGACCTACCCCTAATATTATATGCTTCTCTTATATTAAGGGAGGGTTATCTGGGTGTAATAATAGAGTTAAATTTTTCAATAGTAGATTAAAATGTTGTAATGAAATATAGATATTGTATATGTCTATGTGCCTCAAGTATTTCTAACATTTCATTTTAGAATAGGAATAACATTGTATTAGTATGTTGATTTATAGATTAAAATTGGAAAACTTATTTTAGTATATGTACTTGGTGTAGACACCTAAATCCTTTAGAAAATAAAGTATTTTTATTTTTTGAAAAAAGTCCCTAATGACATCATCATTTACTAGTTAATTATTTATTTAATTAATTTATTTATTTTTATGCCATTCAATTCCTTTATCTTAATTAAAAATATTTAATTAAGGAATCCCTCCCAAAAATGTTTAAATCTTATTTAAACATTATTTCTTTATTTATTAATTATTTTATTAATAAATTGACCAAAAATCTCAAAATAAATAAATAATTTATTTTTTGCCCAAAACTTGGCCAATTTCCTTAAGACCACTAACCTCTTCCAAAATCTTCTAATCCTTCTTTAATTTTGATCAAAGGCCAATCCCATCATTTCCTACCCCTAATCCCAACTCAAAATATTTAATTAAGATTAAATATTAATCCTCATTTTTATTAAAAATATTTTAATAAATATCTCCTCAACCCAAAACCTTGAAATAAATAAAACTTTATTTATTTCCTTAAAAAAAACTTTATTTATCCTCATCCTAGGAGGTTCTAGACTCTTCTAGAAAGTCTTCATCCTCATCCAAAGCCTAGACTCTTCTAGAAGATGTCAATCCTTATCTTTGACCCTAATCCTAATCCCCCCTAAACCTTTCACATTCCCTAAACATGGGTTAAAAGACTTGCTAACCCAAGCCAAAGCCAACAAATATCTCCTCCTTCAACCACCCTCATTAAATGTCATCCACTTGCCCATCTCTAACAAGCCTAATCTAATCTTAACCCAAGTCTAATCCAAGCCTTAATCATTTTCACATTCCTAAGTCAAGCTTAAGACTTTCTTAATCCAACCCAAGTCAAAATATCTCAACTCTCTCCCAAATATCCCAACCATAAAACTTTATGAAGCCCACAAAGCCATAAATGACTCTTACAAGCCCATTCATTGCTCTTACAAGCCATTATGAGGGTCTTTATGAGCTTTGAGCCTCCTTTGTTGACCCTTCAATCCCTCTTGCTCTAACCAATGACCTTGTGATATGTGTCATTCCCTAATTGGTTGTAAGGAAGCACAATCCATGTGCTCTCCTCTCATTCAATTTGAGCCCTCCATAAGCTTTCTCCTTTCCTTCCATCTTAGCCCTCCATCCCTCAAGCCTCTTGCCTATAAATTGGATCCTTCTCCTTTGCAAAAACAACACAATCTAGAAAGTAAAGCCATAATGCCATTTTGAGAAGCCATTTTTACATCAAATCCATTCACCAAAATCTATCAAAAATCCTCCATTGAAGCCCATTTGGGCATACATACATAATCAAGCCATCTTAGCTATTAGACACACCTCTACATCAAGTGATCATCCTCATTGAGAGAGCCTATCCATGGCTCATATTCTCATTTGAGGACTTCACTTTGTCTCTCATGAATTTATGTTAAATTAGTATGCAAATGCTTTTGATTTTTTTAATTTAGTGTTTCTAACATACTAAAGTAGCATATACACTTGGATTTATGTGATTTACACAGTAAGTAAAAAGAAACTAGTAATCCATTCTAAAATTAGTATAAGAGGTCATAATATTTTGGAATAAAACTACAATATCTTAAGATATATAAAATATCTAGCTGGGTTTCAAAATGTTATGCAAGTGGCTTTAGTCTAATAAAAAAAATCTCAATAGAACAAAATTTCAACTATTTATACTTGTGGGTCCAAATTATGTCCTAGTCTTTAAACTTGGCTACTCTAATACCGAATGTCATGCCCACTTTTTCTTACCAAAACTCACTTAAATTTTATTTAATAAATAACAATATATATATATTTTTTTTTAAAGATCAATAATAGATATTTTGATAACATGATCTAGAACATTAGTTAATAGTCACTAAATGAAATCATCTACAAATTTTATATCCAAAATAATTTCTCAATTTTCAAAGAAAGCTTAACTAACAATACCATAAATAACAATAGCTTTCTAGAAAAGATTTACAATTTCTCAAATATCAATAGCATAATTTCTATAATTTTTATCACAAAATTCTTCTATCATACACAATTTAGATCTATTAACAAAGACTTTAAGAACTAATTTCTATTTATATTTATTTACAAGAATACCACAAAAATTACCAAAAGCATTCACGCAAATGCATGTTTCCACTCTACCATAATGGCATCATGAGGCCTCTTGCACCCTAGCCATACCCTTGAGCAAGAGAACTCATTTCAACTAAGAGATCATGGATGAAAATCCTAAGAGTTCTCTCTAAAATATTATGGAATATTTCTTCTAACAATATCTCATCTCAATAACTAAGAACTAATCTAAATTCATATAAGTTACTTACCTTTTCAAGAGCTCTCCCTCTAGATAAATCTTCATCTACAACCAAGAATCATTCCTCCTTTTCCTCCATCTCCTCCTAACTCTACCAAAAAAAAAAAATTCTTGAAAATGAAGAGTGGGTGAATGATCTGAATGTTTTCCCCTCCTCTTCTTAAAACTCTTTCCTTCCACATATCCCAAGCCTTCTTAGGAAGGGTGTGGGTGACATTGGTTTCTCCACCTTACCTATCTTATTCACATTAATTGTCATTGGTTGGTGTTCCTTCTTTCACAATCTTCAAGAGAAACTTTTTTCCTTCCAATTCTTCACATTCTACAAGAACTCTCCTTCATTTTCAGCCACCTTGGTAAAACCAACTTTTGAGTGTTCCCCTAACTTCATAATAAGAGTCTAAATGATTAAAGATGCCCCAAACTCCTAGGTCCATGACATGGGCATTCAAAACAAGTCCTAAACTGACACTAGGAGTCATCCTAACCATCCAAAATCTCACTTAAAGTTTGCATACGAATTTTACTTATGTTTGACCCTATTCAAAGCTACATAACCAAGGTTTCACATAAGGACCTACATAACCCAACCTAAAACATAGTTTCCAACCTATCCATCTTCCATATGAATTATCACATTTCCACTTGATCACATCACACCTTCCACTTGACATACCTTATGCATAATTACATAATTACAAATTTTCTAGTTTTTATTTGATCTATCTTTCAAAGAATCTCCTTTATGAACAAGTTATGTTGCCACAAGGTATTGTAGGCCCAATATCACATGGGAGTTTTATCCCTAGTTCATAGTAATTTTCCTACACAAGTTAACTTGTTCATCACTAGCAAACAAAATCACACACATATTAGTCAAATAAATTGCATAATCAACATAATTCCATCTCATGCTTCAACTAGATAGATCAAATTACTATTTTCCAGTATTTAAGGATATGCCATACATAATTCACATTAGAATGACAACTCACATAACATTGATTTATTCTTTGTAACACAATATCTATCCAATTGAATTGATCTTAATGTAATTATTGAAAATATTTAGCTATCATCATCAAATCAAATCTAACAAGACAAGGTGTTCTTATCCATAAAATATGTTGCATTATCTAATAAAAATATATGAATGATTATACCAATATAAGTTTAGTAACAATGTAAAATGCATCATCATTTTATCCGATAAAGAAAATTAATTTTTCTTATATCTTCATTAACAACCATTTACCAAGTGCATTTTTATCTAAGAACTCTTAAGAGACCTATAACTACTTTCATGGAAAAATTTGTTCCTAGTTAATTGCAATTCTAGTTCTACTTGGTACATCAATCTTTATTTCCTAAGGTGGTAGGTATTTTGTATAATATAAGTAAAATTCTTTTAAACTAAATGGATTCCATAATATTTTTACTCAATAAGTAAGGCATAAGAAATTATTCACAAGTTTAATAGCTCTAATCGCATTCCCTCATATGGAAGTACTTATATTCTATGAGAAATACCACATACACTTTTCACATAATCCAATGAGTTAGTTTAAAAAGGTTAAAAATGATTTATGGAGAATAATTAATCCCATTGATAATGTATAACCATAAGATAATAATATTTAAATTAATCACAAGAGAACCATTGTAACTTGCTACTAACTAGAAAATAATAATCCATTCATTAAAAAGAAATCCACATGTTGTTTGTAATTGAAATAATGAATATTTCAATATAATCAACTAATTAATTGATTTTCAATAATTAACAAAAATATTTTAGGGTTGAATCAAGTCTTATGATCCTTAATGAGGTGAGATCTTACATTAGCATTGTGCATAATGATAGATCAACAAAAGTGGTACTAGAAGGAAGGCACCTTTTTGATTCCCAGAAAAGAAGAAAAATTTGCCAAATTTTCAAAATTTTGCACTTTTGTAAAAATATGTGTTGCCTATAAGTTCAATTTTTTTTTTGAGTTTTTCAAAAATTTAGGTGCACTAGTGCATAGCTCCATAGCTCTGTAGCTTTTCAGGTCTATAGATCCATATCTATGTAGGCACGTAGTTATGCAAAACTCTATGATGTGCCTGATTTGAGAGAAAATGTGCTTCTATAGAGGTGCATTTTTTCTAGAATTGATACAAATTGGAGGATTCTAATATAGAATCCCCATTTTAGTGAGCATTGAGATCCTCACCAAATGCACATGAGTTTCGAGCTTACCAACTTTTGAAAACCACATAGTGACAAAGGAATCCCCTGAATTGAACCACTTCTATTCAGCATTTCATCATCTTCTTCTACTCCACCACTTTAACCACCAAGTGGACCCACAAAAACTCTAGTAGTTCAACCACCATTCCAACCACCTTTAGGTCTACCAAATACTCCAATGGCCTTTTTCGCAAATTTTGTGGACTCACCAATCAACTGGAGAGGTCCACTTCATGACCTCCCCAAGAATCCCAAAAAGTTTTTCCCAAGGTTCATTTATGGAGAGACATGAACTACCAAAGACCACATCAAAGTGTTCAAAGAAATTTGCAACCAAAAGTAGAATGCCAATGATGACATGGTTCTTCGTTTATTCCCCTACTCTTTGGGGGAAGTTTCCTACAATTGGTATGTTAGTTTTCCACCTCAATGTATCAAAGATTGGGATACTTTCAAAAATTGTTCCTAGAACAATTTAAAATTTTTATCAACTTGGCTGTGATACATCAACAATTTATATTAATTAAAAGAGATTGAATCGAGATAGTTTCACACTTCAAACATCACTTCCACATGGCATATCATAGATTGGAAACACCATACACTATACAAGTTGAAGTGGCTATTCAGATTTATTTGAATGCTATGAACCCTCTTACTATTATCTTTCTTAGAAGGCTTCCTATAATAGATATCGATAGATTGGAAAAGGTTTTTACAAAAGCAATAACCTTTACTAAGAAAGCCAATCCTAACAGAGGAGGATTAATGCTCCCAGCGCAAGTTGTTACCACAATACCAACATACCCCATTGTAGAACCCTCCATGCCTAGCCCATTCATACCTATCAATCTAGTTCCATTGTAGTAGGTACCCACTCCATAGAACCCCACACTGACATATCCAGGGTATGAGCCTCCAAAAATTTCTTTCTTTGAAAAGAATGTGACAATTCTCGTAGAACCAGACAATAGTTTCATTTCAAAATTTGACTAAATGAAAATGACTATGTCACAAATGAACAATGAGTTGACATGACTTAGATTTTCACAATGAAAAAATAAAAAATTTCAAAGAAATAATGTTCCTTCCTGTTGGGTGATGCAACGCACTCCCCTACCCATAGGTGGTTAATTATGTGGTGTTCCATGTTCACTAAAAGTCATGGCTTTTGGTGCAACGGTAAATGGGCCCCACAAGTGGTATTAGAGCTATGGTTTTATTATTATTGTAACCCTAGATTGAATCCATGGGAATGCATGAGAGGATTAAAGGAAGGGCAAGATCTATGAATGAATTATTGCAGATCTGAGGGTTTTGAATTTGCTATTATGATGGGATGGTAAAATATTTGGGCATGTGAAATTGTTGGACAAAAATATTTTTTTCGGATGTCTCATTTTAAATGAGGGTTTTGGGGGATAGCTTGCAGAAATGAACTCCTAGGTAAAAACAAACCTCACCATTGGATCCGAGTTGACATTTCCATAAATTTTGATATATAATATGCCTTAGTTTGGCCATGTTCAGAGGAAATGAAAGAGTTTTTTGGTTTCAGCCCATGATGGCTGTCAAATTTAATCCCGTTAGAATTTTCATCACTGAAAAAAAAATAAAAAATGAAAAATCGTATTGAAAATGGTAAAAAGACTGTCTTAGTAAAATGGCCATAACTTTCTCTCAGAATATCAGATTTCAGAGTTCTTATAGGCGTTGGAAAGCTAATTCAAAGCACTAAAAGATGGTGTAGGTTTGGTTCTATGATTTTGAGATTTTGTCAAGTTTTGAGAGCCCTAAATTTAGATGTTATTTATTTTGAGCATGAATTAGGGCATAACTTTGGCATACAGAGTCAGATTTTGGACTTCAAGTAGTCAACGGAAAGCTCTTGGATAGCTCTACACATTGGTTCAGATTTGATGTAGATTTGGCATGATTTATTTGTTGATATATTGATCTAAAAAATTTATATGTATATTTTGACTATGGTAACATTGTGAGTTTATGGCATTGGAGATTTAAGTTTTGATGTCATTGTATACTCAAGTTTGGTCTCATTATGATATGGTTATCGGTGTTTATATTTGGATATGCATGATGACTTGTTGGATCTACAAGTTGTGCAGTGTTGTAAGCGGTCTATACTTACAGGTTGCATTTATAGCTTGGTTATGGGTTGTCTTTGCCCATTGATTTTTCATTATTGATGCATATTCAGATTGGTGGCTTGGATTTGGGTTGTCTATGCCCTAAGTCACATGATTTATTATTTTCTTCATGTAGAAGGGATGAGATGTTGTTACCAGGTACAGTCATGGTGGAGGATTGTGGTTGACTATGCTGACAGGTTGGACATATTGAGAGCCAGATGCTCGGTTCATGGATGTGATCATGGTGTCATGAATTTTGGCATGACATGATTGGTTATACAGGTACATCCTTGATGTTCATTAGCTTGGATTTTTTGATTTGGTTATGGTGGTATATCTTCTTGGTTGAGGATCATGGTTATTTGGTTTCTTTTGAGGAGCTCATGATGTGCACTTTGAGTTCTTTGATGGTTTGATGCCTTGGTTGATTCTCATGGTTAGAGGATAGGTTTTCATCATTATGTCATGGATAGCTTGGATACACGGTTTAGTGGGAGCTTGTGACAGTGATGGGGTGACAGTGCAGGATTAGTTCTTGGTTTGGTTTATATCTTCTTGGTTTGGAGAGGATGGATTTTATGATGCCATAGGTGACTTGGTACCACAGTTGAGTGGGAGTTGTTGGCATTGATATATTTATTGAGTGTTTGCAGATGTTGGAGGTTTATCTTAGATCCTGTTGCTGCAAAAGCGTCTTTGACATTTGCATGGTGCACTTGTTATCCTCATGGTGTTTGAAGATGGTTAGATCTTGAGGACTTATGGAGTTCTTGGTTATCTTCATGGTGTATGGAGATGGTTTCATCTTAAGGACTCACAGGGTTCTTGGCAAAGGTGTGGTTTATGCTTTTATTTGGCATGTTATCCTTGGTATAAGAATGGTTTCATTATTATGTCATGGTATACTCTTGATATGCATTTAGATTTGTGACATATTATGGTGTGTTCATATACAGCATGTTATCTCTTTGGTTGAGATGGTAAGATCATGTTGTCATGTTTATGTTCCTGAGGCCATGGTTGGAACTTTGACATTGATCTTGGTTTAGTTTCTTGGTATTGAGTACACTGATCATAAGCTAGATACTTCATGATATTTCTATGTTGCATTCGGAGTTGGCATGGATTGATTGGTTACAGGTGCTCATGGATAATTAGAGACGGTGGTGATGCTGATTTCTCTTGGATTAGAGAAGTATTTGTTGGGATGGTTGATGGTTTCAGCAGGAAGTTCAAGGGGCAGTCACCTGATATGGACTTGAGAGGAGATTGTTCTTAGATGAGTCTTGGTTGGAGACTTGGGTATCTTGATGAGCATTCTCATTCCCCACTCTTGGTCTACTCGGCGGTTTGCTACTTGAGAGGTATAGCCCATTGATTCTCTCAGTTGCATTATATTTATGCTTGTCTTTCATGGATATGGATCTTGAGCTATGGTACATGAGTTAGTTCTGGAGGGTTCATTTGAGAGATGGTTTAGCATTGGTTATCTCCATGTGCATATGTTGTTATGCTGGTTGAGTTTGGGATATGGTTTTATATTGGGCATATTCCTTGGTTTAGGAATGGGTTTATTGAGTTTGATCTTCTTGTGAGAGGCTTACATCCATGATGAGTTATATGGTATGGTTTGGGTGTTGTTGAGGCTTCTTGTTGGGGTTTTATGGAGGAGATCATACTTGCATAGTTTACATCTAGAGGTCTGTGTGGAAGGACATGATATAGGTTATGATTTGCATGGTTTCTCTAGTCTTGGTTATCTTCCTGGATGTTCAATTTTGCTTACATTGGATTTGAGATTGGTTGGAGATTGTGATCACTGGTTTGTGCTCATGTATGTCATGTGAGAGATGACATGGTTATTCCTTTATCTCTTTCCTCTATTGGTTGTGGAGAATTTGGGAGACTATTGGAGACTTGTTATGAGAGTTATTCTTGCAGGATATTAGTTTATGTATTGTGGATGTCCTTGATACTACATGGATTCACTTCTTTGAGATGTGTTGAGTGGATTGGTTATAGATTTGACATTATCTTTTGCAGTGGGAGCTTCTTGGTATATATGTGGCAGGTTTTGCTCTTGAGGCTTATGATTGCAGGTTGCAGATTGGATATGTCAGTGATATGAGATTCACTTGTTATACCTTTGAGGTATGGATAGTTGGATGGGTTTGGCACTTTGTTGTGGGTGATATTTCAGCTATGGATATTTTGACAACTATGGATACATGTGATTACCTTTGGATCAGGTTTTTTGTGCTTGGAATTTCAGTTGGTACAGGATTTTAGGATCTTTGAATGCAACAGGTTGGGTGGCTTTCTCTTTAGATGGCTTCTATGTATGTCTAGTGGCAGTGGCATAATAGGAGGTGAGATCATTCATGTTCGAGATGCTGGATACTTTCATTTTGTTGCGGGTACCAGGATGGAGCACTTGATGTATTTTGATCCATGATGGTGGATGTGTTGGGAGGGATTGTTCCCTTGTTCATTTATGTGGCTACGGATTGACCCTATGCAATGTATACAACAAGTGGGAGATTGTTGAGATAATGGGTGTTGCACACATTGCATAATATTGTTATATTTTATTATTTTATTTTTATTACATAATGTTGTACTTAGATGGACGTGCAACATGTAAAGATTCGCATAGAATATTCTTGATGAGTTGTATTGTAACATTGTGAAAATATTTTATGTAATTATTTAATATTGGCGGAAAAGAATTAAATGCCCAATATTAAATGTGGGGTCAGTGGGTTAGGTAGCACATGGTTTTAGCACATGGTTTATGTAATACCACTTGGTGGTTTTGTGGGACTTGCTACTATATAAGTAGCCACAAGGGTAGTTGTTGTATAGAGAGAAACAGAGAGTGACAAGGAGAAGAAAAAAGGCAAGAGTCGAGCGGGACAAGGCTTGACAGGTTAGCCAAGGGAGCATTTGTGAAGGTTGAAAGCATGGCATGGGATGTGTGGATTCATGCTTGTTCACATAGTTTGCTCGGTTGTGGCTATGGCCATGAAGGCTTCCATGGTTGTATGGCAATGGTATTTTTTGCTGAATAATACATGGTGATGGTTGCTTTTGGAGGCTGGGTTTTTCCCTCAATGAGGGTTTCCCAGGGTATATCTTGTGTCACAATTTTGTGGGTATGTTGTCTATTCTCTTGCATGTGGATTTTAATTTCGTGTTAATTTTAGATCTGTTATGGGTTATGTGGAAACGGTTATATTCTTTGTTGCCAAGTTTCCTTACAAGTCATGGGTTCAAATCTCCCCGGTGCCATCCCGACCCGCGTAAGCACCTGGTATGCGTGTCGAGGGGGAGATTTTTGGGTGATGTGACGCACTCCCCTGCCCACAGGTGGTTAATTATGTGGTGTTCCATGTTCACTAAAAGTCATGGCTTTTGGTGCAATGGTAAATGGGCCCCACACTTCCTACAACAACAATTTTGGTTAGAATTACAATAGGAACTTCAATGGGAAAAATAACAACAATGCAAGAAACAATAGCTAATTAAAAAACTTCAACCCTTCTAATTGTAATAATGGCTTGCAAAGGTAGAACTAATAATGGAACACTTGCTCAAATAACAAAAGCACTCCTGCCAATAACAACAATATTCACTATGCAAATATTAATCAATATGATGAAAGTCAAAGTACACCAAGCAATGATGGTTTGTACTATAATGGAAATCAAGAGATGAACCAAAGCTCATAGGTAAATGACAATCCTCTTCCTGTATAATTCAATTCCATGTTATTGGAATCCTATGATTCTACACAAAATGTACAAGTGGAATAATCAGTGAGTAAGGAATTCTCATTCCCATTTAGCCAAGAACCAAACCTTCAGCATGACAAGATGTTTACCTTTCATAATGATAATCAAAATACATACAATCTCAGAAGTAGAAAGGATCCTTTGATAGAAAAAAGTCCCCTAGCACTACAACCAACTCCACCCAATCCTAGGGTGAGCAATAATCTAGCACTAGTTAAACCACCACCTATAGTACAACAAAATCAGAACCAAGTGAATATACCAAAAAATATTGAAAAATCATGCCTGGTTTACTAAAAAGTATAGTGTGATGAAGGATTTGAAATGAACTAAGGCTAATATGTCTATGTTTGATATGTTACAAAATTTTCCACAAAAACAAGAGGCACTCATGAATACCTTGGATCATACAAAGACTCCATAAAATACTAATACTACCTTGCAAAAGATGATCTCATAACAAGTTAATGTTGCAGAGGCTTTGCCCACTATGTTTAAAGAAAAAGTGAAGGTGCCCCCATTTTTTCTTAGCATTAGGATATACAAGAAGAATCTTTATAATTGCCTTATTGATTCAAGAGCTTCATGTAATGTAATGCCATTATCCATAGCACAAAATTTAGGGGTCACTACTCAACCTATTAATCAAGTAGTGATACAATTGGATAAAATGAAGGTTAAAGTCATATGAGTGTTGAAAGATGTGTAGATGTAGCTGATAGTTGACCCATGAACTCAGGATGATATTAACATACATGTGGTCAATATTCCTGAAACATACAAGTTACTTCTGAGTAGAGAATGGATGAAGTGTCTAAGGGGATGTTTTTCCACAGACTTCACTCATCTTTGGTTACCATGGAAAGTTCTCAATAATCAAAAATCAAAGTAGATATAGAGCCAAATTTAAAAAATAATAATTATGAAGTACAATGTCCCTTATGAAATAGCCTTTTTACAAATAGATTTAGGCTCCTACAAGGTGATGATTTTTGATACAACTTTGACCCTAAAACTAGATGATCAAGACATGGACCCCATGATTTCAGCCCCAAAAGATGAAGTGGTGAAATAATTCATAAATCATATGATGACTAACTTACAATGTCTAGGAGAAGAATTTTAACCCAATATTCTCCTCCTTCCAAGATTTTGCTAGTTACGTAAAGTTGGCCATTCAAACTTTGAATGTTCAGCATGACAAGAAGTAGTTGCTAAATTATTGACACAAATGATGGGAGCAAAAAAACTTGATGACTCACAAAATGAACAAATAGAAAACCAAATTCTTCCAAATACATCCCATATTGTTGAAAAAATTGAAGAGGAAAATAAAGATCTAAATTCATCATATAGTGATGTCTCTTCAAATGGTGGAGGTTTGTCTTCCCCTCCATCCAAAATGATCAAAGTACAAAGAAGAATATGATGTGTGAAAGGTCAAGGGTGGTGTTGGTGTTTTAAAATACACAAAAAATACTAAGCAACAAAATTCTTAATACCAAGATGACATTACTCACACAATCTAAAGACCAGCCAATTCTCATTTAACAATTGTATGTGCAAAGCATTTGGGCCCAACTTCAATAAAACCAAAGGTGGTTTTCTACTCTTTTGGCTCTGCAAAACTAGGCTGGGTATACCCAGGGATGATTCACAACTAGGAAAGACTATATCAGGATCATATTAGTTTCATTCTGATTCTCATCTCAAATCCTTAGACACATGCATAATTCATGAAAATTTGCTAAATACATCCCATATAATAGATATGGAAAAAATTTCTTCTATAGATCTGCAAATGTTCTCAACAATACTGGCTAACTAAAGCTAAAACATTCCATGCAGACAAGTACTGGCCAACCTTTGAAGATCTATAGGAAATAAAAGTAAACTTTGATTTGGTGCTGCATTTTGATAACCATTTATGATGTATTTCCTTTTTAGCTGAATCAACTTGATCAGTGCCTCATCCATTGGGGTTTAGAGTCTATAGAAAATTCTTAGATCTAATTTGTTGCCTTACAACAAATTCTATCAGCAATTCTTATCAGAATTCATCATTCAAAATCCTTTCCATTACTGAAGAAACCTTATCACATTTACCAAAGCTTTTATTTAATCCATTGAATTAACAACAATGATAAACAGATATACAACTTAACTAGATTGCATTCAATTGCACAAGCCTTTACTTATACAATATCCAGATAACTAAGTAACAAAAAGGAGACAAGATTCAGAAAAGAATGATATGGGAACAGTTCACAATTTATATTTATTTTCTTTGAAAATTGTATATCATTTACAATTGACTCAGAATGACCTTCAAAAAGAAACACAGTTCACTCTGTATTCATGTATTCTTAGATAATTGACAAAGAAAATACATTATGGATTTTCGTTCAAGAATTTTGGACCAAAGATAGACTAAGCATATTACTTAGAAAAAATAGAATTCAGACCCTTCTTTAGCCTTGGAATCTTACTTAAATAGTGTGAGATGCAATAGGCTTCAGGCTAAAGAAAGTGACATGTGTCTTCTGAAAGATACTGACAAATGTCTGTCATAAAAGACAAAAGAAGATAACAAAAAGGCTATTACATCAAACATTTCTTGGTTGGTCCATTGTTGATAAGAAGATTCCTACCACCCTTTGGGGTATTGTAAGAACTATTGGTAGAAGCTTGTATTGTGTGTAGGAAGGTAGCTATCTTGGTTCCTTAAGTTATTGTGCTTCTTCACTCCTATGTAAATTGCAATATTGAATCCAATTATCATGGAAGAATTGTATTAATAGGAGAATTATTTTTCATGGAATGTTGTTATTTTCAACTCTCTTGAATAATGATCATATATCCATCATTGAATTGAATCCTTGCAAGTGAGTACAATGTTAGATCTTGATCAAATGGGTTACCAAGTTTTATTACTTATAAATTAGATTAATCAGTTTGTCCATATAAGACTTTTGTCATGCTTTTTGTATGTACTTTTGTCTAAATGGATAAATAAGTCCATTGATTTAGACCATCATGACATATCAAGTAACCCCTAATGTAACAGTGCAATAATTATGGGTACCCTAGACTATAGAAGAAGAAAATCAAATAGAAGGAATTCTTGTATCTTGATAGTCTTAGTAAAATCCTAGATTAGAAAACATTAGCAAGTCATCAGTTTTACTCCTTAAATGTTGTAGGTATGCAAGGAAGAAATTTAACATATGTAAAGGCTAAAATTCATAAGAAGAGAAACTTGTTGTAGATGCATATTTGTTCTCTGGATTTTGTATGAGGAATAGGAAAAATAAAACCTCTCTATTATAGTCCATTTAAATATTGTCAAGGAATATTCTCTAGAATCATCCACTTGAATAAAGAGATATATTATATACTATTCACCTCTAACAAAAAAATAATAATAGTGGTATACTATGTTATCTTCTGAAGCTTCACTCAAAAAAAAAAGAAATCATGTGCTCCTTGTCATATTCTTCCTCAAATAAATTTGTGTGCATAAATCATGTCAGGGCTATACCCCCTTAACACTAGGTGTTAATGGTTAAAAAATAATAATAATAAAAAATGGTTACAAGTGCCTCAGAAGACTATACCCCTTATACACCTCTAACAAGCCAAATTCAATTAACCTCTAAAAAATATACCCTAGCATACAAGAAAAGGAGCCTAGCTTGGAAAACTGCCCCTACCCACTCATCACTACTGGACACTGCAAGAAAACCACCTGTCACCTTAAACAAGGCCCGTGGCTATACAACCACAAAAATGCACTTCATTTACATTGTTTTTTTTAACTTTTCAAAAAAAAATTCTAAGTCCTCTCCTTCATAAGGAAGTGCATTTTCATGGCTGTATAGACGTTGCCTTAACCAAGGTGCCTCCACTGGCTACAGATCTCTTTGATTGCATAGACCTTGGTTCCTATGCATGAGCCATGTATCAACTTGGGAAGAAGTTTTTTGTTTGTAAGAAAAAGGGAGTTCTATGTTTATAATAAAACATGCTTTCTTCCCCTTCTTTATGGCGTGTTCTCCTAGGCATGCTAAGGCAGGGTGCCCAAGGAAGATATGCCCCCTCTCCTAGCTCCTTTACACGTGCCAACTCCTTTATACCAACTAGTGATTTATGATAGAAAGTATGAGTGTGAGGTGTTAAAAGATAAGGGTGGAAAGTGTTTAGGGTAGGAAGGTAGTGGGATAGGATAGTAAGAACTCTTTTAATTTGTTCTATTGTATGAATGGTTAGGATAACATTAGAGTTTAATCTCTTAAGAGGGTTAATGTGTGATAAGGATATGTAGATAAAGTGAACATTGTTTATGTATATCTAGAGAGGAAATCTTAGGGGTTAGTCTAATATGTAAATAATATTGGCAAATAAATTGTTTAGGGATAATGAGAAATGGGAAACATGTGAATAGAAATAGTTAGTAGGAAAGGAATTATGTAATTTAAAACTATAATTAGTAGCTAGCACTATCATAGTAAGAGTTAAGTAGCTAGCATTCTATATTTGATAGAGCATACATATATTGGAATGGAATGAACAACAATATCGCATCATTAAATAAGGTAGGAAAGTAATGTTTTTAGGTGTTAGTGTTAGTAAAATATTTGAGTCATGAGTTAGGAAGAAATTAGGCTTGTATTTAAATTTAGTAATAACTAAAATGGTAGTTAGCAAGTATAATGGTATGGTTAAATTTGGAAGATAAGTGCAAGATTTAATTAATGATAAAATATTTTGATTAAGATTAACGATCAAGTTAGAGATTAGTAAGCATGTCAAAGGATCTAGCTAGTAATAATATATGACCAAAAAAATAATAATAAATATTATAATAATAATAGTAAAAATAAGATAATAATTTAGTCAAGGTATGAATACATACATTCATCTTGACGATGGATATAAATAATTATAATAAGAAACCTAATATCTTCAATTAACATTAGGTATCATAGAGGAAGTCAATTATACATGAGACCGTGCATTGAATAACAAAAGAGGCTAATGGAAATTCTTGGTTAGTATGAAATAGTTATTAGAAGTGTGTAAGCTAGTGTAGGAAGAGTTAAAATGTAAATAAATAATAAAAATAATAAATGAGAAGATAAAATAGGAAGTAGTATAACAAGTATTTGTTGATAAGTATTCTAAAGAATCACCTACACCCTATCAACATTATCTGCACTAGGGTCATAAGTGGTTGTGACATCTCGTTCTGACAATGCAATGATGTTGTGAAAGCACAAAGTAATGTTTGGCTTGAGTTGTTTGATCACAACATGGACTAGAATTGGATATTCTATCAAAAAACTTGAGTTTCATCATTTATTAGATGCTTTAAAAATGTAAGACCAAATGGGCATAACCACAAATCAAATATATTGAGTGGTTGCATTAAGGAAACACCTAGCTATTGAAAATTCTAAACATGCATAGTTCTTTAAGCATACCTTTCAAAAAAAAAAAAAATTGGTTGAGTTTTTGCCTCACAAATTTAGGGCATGACAATCCTTCTATGTTGGCTCCAAAAATGGTTTACATATGAGTTTGTGAGGGCACAAACTCATATGCTAATTTTGTGTTACTCAAAACATATTGGAATATTGGTGCTCAACACATATACTATCCTTCTTGGCTTGGCATCTATTGCATTTTTCTCAGGCTTACTCGACATATATAGTGTTCTAACTTGCTCAACATCAATTGTGACTCAGCACCTATATATCACTTGGCACCTGTATAATGCTTAGCAGCTAGAGTCACTTGGTACCTACTAGAAATCTAACTCAACACATACTATGGCTTGGCATACATAGTGTACTCAGCTTCAATGTAGAAAGTGGTTAAGTGTGTTAACACTCAAATGTCAAAACCATTCTAAGACCAATAGAAAATATGACTTAGGAAATTAAGAATTTCCATGCTTTGCAAATGATGACTCTTAGTGCTAGGTAAAACTATCATTCATGTCATTCAATCTTTGACATTGTTGAGGCTTTCAATGTCAAATCATGACATCATCAACCATTTTAATAACATTGACAATATTTGTCGATGTTATTATGATCAAACCTTATCAATCAATTTCAATCCTGTAGCATTTACAATGTCGGTTAAATGTTATATATCAACCAATTCATGTCATGTGTCCTTGGCATGTTATCAACTTCAATCAATCAATCTGACCATGGCTTTGGTCTACCTTCCATCATCTTATTCGATATCCATCATTGTCACATTTTCATCAAAGGGTACAGTCGCATTCATTTAATCAATTTGGCTAATCATCTGCTAATTTTCTCTATAGGATTAAATAACCCATAATTTAATCCTATTCATTCTAATTATTCTTCCTAATTATCATCCTCAATTAATTAATGTTATTAATTAATTGATTCATTATCTACAAACCATGGAAATTCTTAATTTCCTAAGTTCCGTTTTCCATCATTAATTCTATTTTCTACTAATTCTTATTTTGTGGAATAAGATAATTTTTTATTCAAATATTTCATCATCATGACACTTGGATATGACACCTCATGGATTCTCCTTTGACACTTGGCTGAGATTTGTCATAATCAAATATTATTACCTCTTACACACGTCCCTATTTGGCTTATTCATCATAGATTATTGGCTTTAAGTGGGTTGAGGTGTCTTATGATGCGTCATAGATTCTCTTCCACATTTAGCCAAGTTTGACTCTCATTTGTCATAGAATCTCACAATTGGAAAATTCTATCATATGCGTCATAGGAATGTCTTGCCACATTGCATATCTATGGGTGACAAATCCAATGCTCTCACCCTCCATGTCACTTATAAAATAGACACCCTTCCTCTCATTTGAGGATCCAAATACTTAAGTTTTGAAAATCCAAATCTTCGAGTTTTTGAGTCTCTACTTCTTTGCATGTTGCATTCTTTCTCTTAGATTAAATCACACTTCAAGTATTCTCATGGCATGATCCACATCATAGGCTTTGGCTTCAATTTTGTGTGCACTATAGGAGAATTGGAGCTACAATTATTTGGAGAAGAAAGAAGGACATGAGAGTTACAAATGGAAAAGGGAGTTTTTGATTATGTTTTATTTCTTTTAATTAGTTTGGCTTTCATGGTTGACTAGTGGGTGCTAACGTATGATTATTGAGTTTTGTGATTGTCTCATAGTATGTGATGCATTTAACCTATTTTTCTAGTCCTACATTTGGTGAACCCGACGTGAACATGCATATCTAACTTGAGTTTTCTTGTTTTGTGCTTGTAGGTGCAAGGAAGGAGCTCACTTGGAAGGGTATAATGACTATCTACTCTTCCTCTTCACACCTAGATTAATCAGGGGGTCTATTAAAATGCTTATATGCTATTGTTACATGCATTTTGTTAGCTTGCTGTCCTAGGGCATAGTCTGCTTTGTCAGGGCGCACTTGGGACCCCTAGGAGGAGTTTTAGGAGCCCAAAAGAAACCAAAGCCTCTTTATACTATTTCCAACTTACTAACTATGCCCATCTGGGCCCCAACTATGTCATTAATGTAGTTTACACTATTTGGGCACACTTGGGAGTGTAGCTTTGAAAATTTTAGTTTCTAGGTCTTGACTAGGCACCCATTTCCCCACACCCTGCACTTGACTTCCCAACTGTGCCCTAAAACTACCAACTATGCCCAACTAGGCCCCAACTACATCATTGACATAGTCTACACTATCTAGGTGTAGTTGGGGATGTTCAGAGCCATTTTGACCTTCTGGGGAGCAATTTGCACTGTCGGAACACACCTATGTTCACAGTAAGCACATGCATCAATCAAAACCCGCATTTCAAGTTCCCATCACTCTCTAGTACATAGATTAGGTGATTTTGTTTTACTGATGATCTATTTGCAGCATGTGGTGATCATTGGATGAAGATGTGATAATAACAAACTACTGATGTGTGTGTTTTGTAGGACGTTGTCGAAGACTTTGTGTGTCTTTCAAAACTATGTGTGTGGATTTCCTAGATTAGAAAACATTTCATTTGGTGCTTAAAAAGAACCTTTTTCTTTTCTCCCTGGCGTGTCTACAGTGTTATATCCTTAGGAGTTGCATTGGACGTATCCTCTCCCCTCGCCATTCGTGGATCTTGGGTATAAGAGAAATCTGTGTAACTTCTATAGGAGGCCTGACTTGGACCAAGATACTCGATATTGGGTATGCCAAGGGATGACCTCAGAGCGGTAATGGGCCAAATTCAGGTCAACGTTCCAGCCACTATATAAAATTTGATTAGGATGAAAGCTGTGTTGATGGTATTGCTGCATGATAGCTCACCCCAGTACCCTTGCGGTGTGTCAAACCCCAGTTCTTAGGGCTAGGAGACCTTCTGTGAAAGTTTATCATTCACTTGCCAAATGGAATGCCCTTACTAAAAACCATGTTTTAGTGGCCAAAATCCTTTCTATCCACTGGCTCAAGGGGTCACCCATGCCCATGAAGACATCCTACATTCTTGTGGTCCTTAGTAGAGGCAACAGTCCCTTGGGAAGTCATGCCCCTTGGGAAGTGGATCTTGGTAGCCTCGAGAAGTGAGTGCACTATAAGGGGGAGCTTGTGTTGCAAAGATCCTAGGTTGTCTACTCTGGATAAGAGTAGTTGAACTTCAGTTCAAGTAGGAATTTAGTGGATACAGTCCTAAAAGCCTAGGTTGTGGTGTGTTTGTTAACTTTTACAACAGCTATTCTTGTCTTAATGTGTCTTGCGTGTGTGTAAAACATAATCAAGATAAAAGCCAAACTTTTAAATTTACACCTTGGATATCATTTGAACTTTTCAAAACCTCACACATTGCCAAAACATTTTAACCTTTATCAAACTTTGCAAACATTGATTCAACACACTAGAACCTTGGAAAACATGTTGACTTGTGCTCTTAAATGTGCTTGGCAAAACGTAGATCTCACACTTGCATAGAATTCACTCACATTCACCCTAGTATAGGCCTCATTCATACATCATATAGACTTCATATTGCACCTTTTAGTCCTCATTTAGTAACTATTACCTTTCATGTTGGATCCTTTTAGGTTCAATTTACCTCCCTTAGTCTTTTGTAATCCCATCTTAAATTCAGCACTTTGCATTCACCACCTTGCATCCTTGCATACCTATTCATCATCTTGACCACTTTATCCATCATTCCAAGTATCCTAACCATCATTTTAAGCATTCATACTGGCCCTAACACTATCTTCTACTATTTACCTCTCTGTGACATCAATCTTGAAATCATAGCTTCCAGAATTGCCTCAGTTTTAGCCCAATTTACCAACTGCACCCAATTGGGCCCCAACTACATCATTGACATAGTTTTCACTATTTGGGTGTACTTGGTGGGCCTGAGATCTAGTTTTGGGTTCTAGATAACATTTTTGGGCTTCAATAGTGTCCTTAGGTACCTGGTTAGCTCCCCTTGCACTAGCTTGCCCAGATTTGCATTCTACAACAACTAATCTTCATCACCTTCAATTAATAAATCATTCTATACATAATAACCTTCATTTTTCATCTCCCAATCCATCCTAACATCAACGCCAACATCTTGGCTTCTTGGCATATCATTTTGGTAACCATACCCCTCAGAATCAGCAAACATTCTTCCTAGCTTACCAACTGCGCCCAGAAACTACCAACTACACTCAAACTGGCTCCAAGTGTGTCAATGAAACATTTAGTACTTTTAGGGAAAGCTTGGCACTATTAGAGCACACTTGGCTACCTGCGTGATCATTTTGGGCCTTCGAACTGCACTTTAGGACCCCAAAACTGCATCTAGGAGCCTCTAGACCTCCCTGTTCTGCAGTTGACCCAAAACCATATCTTGCACCCAAAATCCCCTTTTTCATTATATGAATTTTCCATATCACATATCTTCTTAGCATCACCATAATTTTGAGTCCTCAAAATGTCATTTTGAACCCACAAAACCTTTGAATTTAGTCAACAATCTCGACAAAGTATAAGTCTTAGAGTATCTCCTAGTGTTGACTGATAATGGATCTTGACTAGTCTTTTTATCTTTGCTTATCATTTTCTTTGGTCAAAATCTATCTATGTATTGATATATTTGATCTTTTCATCTTTTATCAATTTGATCTTTTCATCTTTTATCAGTTTTTGGTCAAGATCCAAAGTCCTTTATCATAAGGTTAAACTCTTAGGAAAAATACTTTCAAAAGGTTTTATCTAAGTTCAAAACTTTCCATATACCCTTGTCATAGCATAATAATATCCCTAGCATCCCCAAACATAATTTTGACTTACCCTAGTGGTATATCCCCTTCTTATTACATTGATCAAAATCCTTAGCGTCATTTTCACTACCAAAACCTATCAAATTGTCCATCAACCAAATTACCTTCTTGAGAATTTACCCTCATTTTGCATGTCCCAAATGTCATTATGAACCCTAGAACACCATACTTTTCATAGTCTACCTTGCATAAACCTACCTTTAGTATCATTACCAAGTCCAAAACATAACCCTAATTGTCATTTTACATACTTTAGAGTCATTTTCATTCCCTATAGTCAAACCTCAAAACATCACCTTACATTTGCATTTGCATGACATCTCTAGGACATTTTCACCTTGCACATCAAAAACATAATTCATCCAGCATTTCCTCACATTGAAAAACATTCCTAAATACTTAAAAATCCAAAAAACACTCATATCTTGCATACCTACCACTCTTTGCACTCTTAGGTATCATGCCAGCACTTACTAGGAGACAAGCAGCTCAGAGACCCGAGGAACTCTATCAACCTTTTTTTTCTAAGGCACAAGCACAACCAAAACCTCATCCAAGACAAAGAAAGAGCAAGAAAATCCAATGAACCTTTGGTGAAGACCAAATCGAAGCATCACAACCATTACTAGCGGACCCCTTGAATATGTATCCATAAGATCCTCATAATCAAGCTATGGCACAACAAACCTTGAACAATGCACCTACCATGAGATTTCCTCCAAAAACTTCCCCCACACATGGGATGGTTCAATGGAGTCCTGACTTTGAACCTATATTCGTGTCAATGCCACCAGGAGAAGGAAGTGTACCAACCTCACCTAAAGATGAACAATCACATTCCTTTGAATTCAGCCAACCTAACACATCAAACATACAACAAGGTATTGTACACCTAAGTGATGACTCTGAAACTAATTATGGCATCATTGATGAAGAAATGGCTAGGGCATGTCAAGAGAAAATTTTTTGCAAGAACTTCAAACATTTGGCAGCACAAGAAATTGTCAAATTTAATCCAAACTTGGAAGGTCCTAGGTCCAAAAATCAAACCAACACAACAATTGAAAACATCCAACCCATGATAAATTTGGACTTAGACAAGGGAAAACAACCTTTGGATTTTTCAAACACAATGCACCTATAAGGTCCCATCAAGAACTAACAATTGAAATCCTCCAAAGTACATTTGAGCACATCAATGTCAACCCCTTGTTTGATGAAATACCACCAATCCCTAAACACCCCAAAAGGACATTAAGACTTGATTTTAGTCACATGATGCAACAACAAGATGCATCTAAAGGGACCCATGCTCTAGGGATGCCAGACATACCTTCTTTAGAGGCAAATAAAAAAAGTACACCTTTGCTCCTAACTTTACCCAGTTCTACGACATCAAACACCATAGAACCTCTCATAAGTACAACATGTGAAACATCAAGCAAAACCATCCCTATGGACACACAAAGGAAAAGTCTTATTGACATTACACCCATTCCCAATAGAAATGTATCTCATAGTCAAGTCAATATGATGTCGTAAGCAGGAACATCTAAAACACAAAGGTACCAAAACAACAATACAAACATGATGTTCAATTCTCAAGGACTTAGTCAACCCCCATGACAACAACAACCTACAATGGTATAGGGACTCAATGCTTCCAAGGCACAACCAAGTCTACATCCACTTGACACACATCCCACATATCAACAACAACATAAAAAACAATGACAACACCCACAAGTGGGGCAAACATCCAACATACCTAACACACAATCCCATGTGGACCCACTTGACTTACACACAATTTATCAACAACAATTTCAGCAACAATTCCAACAAAAACAAATGATTTTTGCTAAACAACAAGAGAAACTCAAGCAAAAATTGGAATACCAAAGATGCCTTGAGCAAAAAATTGCATACCAGTGAAATTTGTTACAACAACATGTGCCACAAAAACCTCAACAAATACCTCTACAACAACAAGCACGCACATGGTCTCACATACAACCAATAGAGGTATCCCAACAACAACC
Source organism: Cupressus sempervirens (assembly GCA_028749045.1). Lineage (NCBI taxonomy): Eukaryota > Viridiplantae > Streptophyta > Pinopsida > Cupressales > Cupressaceae > Cupressus > Cupressus sempervirens. Next base: position 807,562,557 of record CM053787.1, on the reverse strand, counting down.
ACAAAACATGGTACAACAACAACACATGGTATAACAATCATAGTCAATCCCACAACAAGTGCCACATCAAATACCACAACAATTCTCCAACAATAGGGACCTTTCTATCTTCGAGGTGCCAACATACCTCCACCACCTAGTGACACTTCATCAGACTCATCAAACACAAAAATGTCAGAACCAAGTAGACATAGTTCTCGCCATAGGAAATGGTCTACTCATAGACACAAAAGACTTGAAGGAAAGACCATCATGCAAAACCCCAATGAAGAACTATTACAAAAATTTAAAAAACTTTCCAAACAAGTTGAGGAATTGGGAGTCCAAAAGAAATAGGCTATATATACGAAAAGGGACCTACGTCCTAACCCATTCGATAAAAGTCTGTATATGCCTCCATTCCTAAAACACTTTGAAGCTCCAAGGTTTGAAAAATATCGAGGAAAAGGAAACCCTATTGATCACATCTGAGAATTTTTTGCTTCACGTACCGAACTCAGTGATGAGCCCACTTACCTTATGAGATTTTTCCCTCATTCTCTATGTGGGCTTGCACTTGAATGGTACTCCAAACTTCCTGGCAATGTCAAATCTTGGTCAAAGCTAGCAAACAAGTTTATCTCCCACTTTGCCTTTAACATTACAAATGAGGTGACACTTTCTGATTTGTGCTCAACTAAATAGAAGATAGGAGAATCATTCATAACATTATTACTGCATTAGAGAAGCTTAGTTAGTCAATGCTCACTAGACATTCCCGAAGAACAACAAGTAAACCTATGCATTGAAAACTTAGTCTTGGACTTAATGTATGAACTCAAAATCAAGAGTCCAGGCACCATTTCTAAAATGATGAAAAAGGGGCTAGTATTGAAGATGCTCTTATCCATAAGGGAATCCTCAAGATAAGCAAAGAAAACACAAATGCCAACTCATCTAATGACAAGGTAAAAATTTTCTTGAAAAGCAAGAATGTGACTAATGATGACATTGTGGATTCTCGCACGATTAGCACAACATAACCTCAATTGACTTTGAAAGGTGCAAACCCCAAAAATTCACGAACTCCTAATCAAACAAAACCTCAACAACAGAAAATTGAAACTTCCACACAAGAAAAAAGACATCCTAGAACCAAGGATAGAAAATTCACACCATTGGGGATACCTCTTGAGACTGCATTACAATAGTTACTGAGTAATAACTTCCTACAGCTACCCCCAATCAAAGATGAACCATTAACCAAAGTAGATTGGTGGGATGACAAAAAGTATTGTGATTACCATCGCATCAAAGGACACAAGACTTCATCATGCTTCTAATTGAAACATGCAATACAAGACCTTATTGATGATGGTGTCATCACAGTTGATCCATCATTGTTAGCATCCACCTCTGAACACACTATTTTGAAAGATCCTTTGGGTAATCATGACAAAGAGAAACCGTCAAGTTCAAACTCAAACTCAAAAGTTAATGTGAATTACACACATACAAGCTATGACTACACCATCAATCGCTTTAATGAGTCTGACTTTTGCATATCCACATTCACATTGAAGGCTGAAAACCCTTGTTGTGCTATCACTACACATCGTAGCAAGATTACCCTACCTGGAGCCCTAGCTAGACCTACTACTTGTACTCGACCTATACACCCATCTAGACCTACTACTCCCACTTCATCAAATTATAGCCTTGTTGAACAACTCAGAAAAACCCTTGCACAAATATCTATTTTGGAACTACTGCGTGCATCCCCCCAACACCAAAAGATCTTGGAGCAAGCCCTTAAAGAGTCAATAGTCCTAGATAACATGGATGTTGCTCAATTCCAAGCCATGGTTGGGAACCTATCCATGTCACAACATATCACATTTTCACCCCAAGATATTCCTAAGGAAAAATCTAACCACAATGATCCCCTCCACCTTGAAGTCTTTGTCCATAATGTTAAAGTCAGACGTGTCTTGATAGATGGAGGAGAAGGACTAAACATCTATACTCTTAAGGTTGTCGAAAGTTTGGGTTATTCTGAAGATGATGTGGATCCATCCCAAATAATCACAATAAAAGCTTATGATGATGGTGAACACTTCTTCAAGGGTGTCATCACACTACCTATCATAGTTGGTCCAACTATTGAAGATACATTATTCCATGTCCTAGATATAGAAATGAATTGCAACATGATACTAGGATGCCCTTGGATTCATGCTATGAAAGAAATCCCTTCTACATATCATCAATGTCTAAAGTTTTCCTATCACAACATAAAGGTTACCATCCTTGGTGATCTAGATACTTTCTAGTTTTGTGCTAATCTAAGAGATGCTACTGCATTCCAAATCCGAACAAACAATGAAGCACAACCCACAAATTCCTCTAAGTATGTGGATGCTGATATACTGCTTAGTAAAGCCAAGGAAAAGATGGAGATTGAAGACAATGGGTGTGGAGAGTACTTTATGTGTCAAGTCTCTCACATTAGGGAGTCACTAGGTTCTCCCCAATCTCATGGTAAATCACAACAACTTCAAGCACAATCAGAGATTAGTACAAAGAATGATACTTCTATCAATGATAATACATCTGTATGTATTGATAAAGCACAAGCAGAATGAGAACCCACTTTGATATCTCCTAACAAGTATGGACTTGGGTTTACTATCATGCAAAAACAAGGCTATGATGGCTATAGTAGTCTTGGATCTCAAAAAAAAGGTATAATTGAACCCATCACTACAAAAGGACAACGTCCTAGTTTTGGGCTTGGATTTAAACCATTATGAATAGGTTCTCCTAGTACCATGGTACCTACATGTAAGACTATGGATGTTTTGAACGATGAAAAGGCATCTGAGGATATCCCACCTAAAACCAATAGTCCTCTCCCTTTTGAGCATAACCCCAATGATACAACCAAATCTAATACCCATATATCTACCTTCAACCAAAGCCCATCCCATACTGATGATGACATCCCCTCAAGTTATCTTGAACTATTGGATTGGGACCAATGTGGACACCCAATTTTTGATCAATTCGATGATGGTGACACTCTCATAATAAACTTTGAAGGCATTATTACTGAAGATCATAAAGAAGTAATTTCTCCTAAAGAGAACACATTGGCATACTTTGGGGAGCCTACTCCACCTTCTACTTACAAAGTAAGAAGAGAAATAAGTAACAAGCATAGGTCTCTTGGTGAAAATCAAAAGGCACCATTAGACCATAAAAAATCAAAAGCTAAGCAACTCCCAAGGATACAAGATGAAAAATATGATGCCATGAATATTAGTGTTCCAGTGTTCAACATGCCACAAAGTCTTTTGGAGCTCTCTCAATCAGCATTCATATGGAAGGTCATTGGTCTCAACCCTCCCAACCCCCCCTTATATCCATTTGTTTATTCCCAAATCCAGCTACCTAATTTGTCCAATAACCAAGATCAAATCCTTCTCCAATAAGCCTTTGCATATGTCATCATTAGTGACATCCCACATGACATTTCTATTGACCCAATTATCCTTAGATGCCTTGATTTGCAAGAGATAGACATTGTCTTACATATGGTACATGATAGTATATCTCGAGGCCTTTCTAGTGGTTTGATTTTAGCTATAGACTTAGAACAAATCCTATGTAGTTATGGTCAGTCATGGATTCAGAGCTCATTAGCTAGCAACACCAGCAATAGATATCTTCTCGGCATTTGTCAGTGACATTCTTGATTCCATCTAAAAGTCCTAAAAAAATACAAAAAAAATTGAAAAATATCATTAAAAAAATTTAAAAAATAAAAAAATAAAAATGGATGCCTTGATGAAAACCTAGCAATGAGGCATCTTTGCACAAAAATTTGAGTCAAGAGAAAAATTCCGTCCAAAAGTGAAAACTTGGCAAACAAGCGCTTTGGGCAAGTACCATGGTGAAAACCTAGCAAACAGGCACCATGTGTAATTAGTTATTGCTCCTCCATCTATCAGGATTCCATCTGGTCTTTTCCCCCTCTATCATTACTTGATCATACCCTTCATATTGCAAGACATCTTGGGTTCCTTATCATGGCCCACAAACTGGTTAATGTCCTTTGTTACCTTGCTTAAGCATCAGCAATTTACACACACACTCTATCATTGGCCTTTGTACATAATTTGCGTCTTGTCAGGGGGCATATTACCTACATGGTGTGTAAGTTTGAATTTGAACTAGGGGCATACCCCTAAGTTCTTTTTATCCATTGGATCTATCACATAATGGATTGCAGTCGACACTTGTATATGCTTATAAGATCCTAAAAAAATCCCTAAAAATCATAAAATGATCCTGAAAAAATCACCAAAAACAACATAATGTCCTAAAAAAATCCTAAAAATTCAAATATGATCTTGAAAAAATCACTAAAAATCACATAATGTCCTAAAAAGAATCTTAAAAATTCAAATACAATCCTGAAAAAATCCCTAAAAATCATAAAATGTCCTGAAAAAAACCTAAAAATTGTAAAATGACCTGAAGAAATCAGTTACACAAAAAAAATCAAATATCTCCACAAAACTCTAAAAATCACAAAACTCGTCAAAAATTTGCAATAAACCTTGCACATTTTCACTATGAATAGCCACCCCTTTTGCATAAACACTTGCACTTTGTAGACTTAAACTCAAAGCACTACACTTTCAAGACAATCACACTATCTAACCAACATGAACCAACATTCAACTCAACATATCACTATGAACCTATCAACTGAATCCATGAACAGAGCTACCACATCACCAACATGTCAAACACCATCTCAAAACCTAAAACACTAAAAAGAAAGTAATAATGGATAAGGATAGCTGTTGGCTCATGCTATTTGGTGAGTGATTTATTTTTTTCTTTATTTTTCTTTGATCATGTTCCTATGCCACTCGATCATATAAATTGATCTATAAGAGTGGCTAGGATGGTTCATGATCATCTTTTTCTATTTTCTATCTATTATAATGTACCTTTGAGATTCTGGGGCATGTACATATGCCTCAGGAAGGACAAGGTCATTCTTTGTTTGCATCGTGCTTGTTTATGCAAGAGGCTTGCATTTGCGCTCTGGCCCTTTATGCCATGATGTGTTGCATTCCATTTGCCATATCAAAATAAAGCTCCATTTGACATATACTGCACTTTATAGAAGGAAAAGTCTTTCCATCATACTAACATCTCCTCATCTCATCTTTCTTCGTCATCTCACTCTCCATCACCATGATCATGTCTTCTAATTCACCAAATCATCTTCATCTTGCATTCATGCATTCTTGCATCATCCTATGCTGTCAATCAACTTTATATGGCTTTCCACCTAGTTCAACCTCAGTCTGACATTTTTCTCATCATCTTTGACCAAATATGACCATTTTTGATGATTTTTCTCATATTATGACATCTTTCCATCATTTTGGGCATGCACGCACAGTTTTGGGTCATTTCGAGTCCTATCGGGTTGATTCTGGGCCTCAGAGCTTTTTAGGGTGCTTTCTACACTTTTAGGGCATAGTTGGGGTTCCCAACTATGTCATTAATGCACTTGGTCATACCAACTACATCATTGATGCACTTGGTAGAGTTTGGGTGCACTTGGGAACCTAGGTTATCTAGAACTACTCCCTAAACCCCTAGGTTGCACTCTGGAGGCCATAACTTTTGCATTTCAACTCTGATTTGTGAAGTGTCACTTGTGTTGGACTCATATCTTTATTGTGAAAAAAATGAGCTATCATTCTCATTATTTTGTCACTATATTGAGTGTAAATCCTTGCAATTACTCTTGGGCTCCTAGTTGCCCCCCGTCATGTTGATTTTTGCCCCCAAGGCCTTCTCGGGCACATTTTACACTTTTTGAGACCACTTGGGGTTCCCAAGTGCATCATTGATGTACTTGGTACTGTCATGGTGCACTTGGGCTTATCAAGTGCATCAATGAAGTAATTGGTTGAGTTTTGGGTGCAGTTGGGGACCTAGGATACCCAGAACTGCTCCTGGAGCCCCTATGTTGCACTCTGGAGCCCATAACTTTTATATTTTAACATGTATTTGCAATCTGTTAGCTGCGTTGGATTCATATCCTTGTTGAAGAAAATATGAACTATCATTTTCATCATTTTGTGTCTTTCTTGAGTGGTAACCCATGCAATTATTCTTGGGCTCCGGATTGATCGCGTTCTACACTCTAGGCCTCATAACTTTCACATTTTAGCTCTGATTTTCATTCTGTCAGTTGCTATGGTTTTGTCTTCTTGTTTTTGATAAATTGACTTATCATATTCTTATATTATTCAATTTCTCAAGGGGGCACCCATATATATTATCCTTATTGTGGCATGTTGTGGCTTTCTCATCAGTTATTCTTTGATACAACACTCAAAATCATATTGTATCAAAGAGGGGCAAAATGTAGATGCTCAAAAATGGTTTGTATCTACAACCTCATCACTTCTTCATACTAATTTGTCCCATTTTCTCATTCTGCTAACTTTGATCTTTTTGCCAGATTGACCATATTTTGTCATTTGTATCCCCTTTCACATCAATTTTAGAATCATATCAAATCAACTCAGAATCATATCAGATCAACTCAGAATCACCCCAAATCAACTCGAAATCACTAGAAATCAGTCCTAATCAACCCAAAACATATCAAACATCCCAAAACAATCATCATTTATCCACTCCTAGGCATTATTGTGGCTTTCAGTGTCTTGGAAACCTATCAACTCATTAATGTTATCAATCTGACCTTAGTACTATCGTGGCTTTTAGTGCTAGGTCAAACTATCATTCATGTCATTCAATCTTTGAAATTTTTGAGGCTTTCAATGTCAAATCATGGCGTCATTAACCATTTTAATAACATTGACAATATTTTTTGATGTTATTATGATCAAACCTTATCAATCAATTTCAATCCTGTAGCATTTACAATGTCAGTTAAATGTTACATATCAACCAATTCATGTCATGTGTCCTTGGCATGTTATCAACTTCAATCAATCAATTTGACCATGGCTTTGGTCTACCTTCCATCATCTTATTTAATATCCATCATTGTCACATTTTCATCAAAGGGTACAGCTGCATTCATTTAATCAATTTGGCCAATCATCTACTAATTTTCTCTATAGGATTAAATAACCCATAATTTAATCCTATTCTTTCTAATTATTCTTCCTAATTATCATCCTCAATTAATTAATTTTATTAATTAATAGATTCATTATTTGCAAACCATGGAAATTCTTAATTTCCTAAGTTCCATTTTCCATCATTAATTCCATTTTCTACTAATTCTTATTTTGTGGAATAAGAGGATTTTTTATTCAAATATTCCATCATCATGACACTTGGATATGACACCTCATTGATTCTCCTTTGACACTTGGCTGAGATTTGTCATAATCAAATATTATTACCTCTTACGCACATCCCTATTTGGCATATTCATCATAGATTCTTGGCTTTAAGTGGGTTGAGGTGTCTTATGACACATCATAGATTCTCTTCCACATTTAGCCAAGTTTGACTCTCATGTGTCATAGAATCTCACAATTGGCATATTCTACCATATGTGTCATAGGAATCTCTTGCCACATTTCTTATCTATGGGTGACAAATGCAATTCTCTCACCCTCCATGTCAATTATAAAATGGACACCCTTCCTCTCATTTGAGGATTCAAATACTTAAGTTTTAAAAATCCAAATCTTTGAGTTTTTGAGTCTCTACTTCTTTGCATGTTGCATTCTTGCTCTCACATTAAATCACACTTCAAGTATTCTCATGGCATGATACACATCATAGGCTTTGGCTTCAACCTTGTGTGCACTATAGGTGAATTGGAGCTACAATCATTTGGAGAAGAAAGAAGGACATGAGAGCTACAAATGGAAAAGGGAGTTTTTGATTATGTTTGCTTTCTTTTAATTAGTTTGGCTTTCATGGTATACTAGTGGGTGATAACGTATGATTATTGAGTTTTGTGATTTTATCATAGTATGTTATGCATTTAACCCATTTTTTTGGTCCTACAAGATCAATATCTTCTTCTTTACACTTTATCTTTATTTGAAACTTTAGTACTTGGTTGACACTTGTTCTCAACTGTCCTTGTAATTTCTATATGCACACTTGGAACTGCAACAATACTAGAAATAGAGGGCCTAGCAACAACATTAGATATTGCATTGATATTAGAAATACCTTGTTGCATTGTCAAATTTGATAATGGTGGCCCTTGTTTCTTGGTAGATGAAGTGTTGATCACTTTAGTCAATATGGTACTCAACTAAATAGGTGCAAATATTAGTTGGGTGCTTGGTGTTGTAGTTGTTACCACAACCAAATTGACAAAAGCTTTCTCAAAGCTTGATGGTGTTGAAGCTTTTCTCTAAGAATGAGAAAATGAGGCCATCTTGCTACTGCAATCTTTTTTGGGTCAATTTCCTCAATACTTTGAATCTCAGGGAGATTCTCCTATGTAGCTTCTTATTCTTCCTCCTCATCATCCAAATTTACATCATCTTTTGTTTCCACATCTTCTTCATCATTATTTTCATCATCTTCCTTGTCATCTTCATCATCTTTATCACTAACATGAACAAAGAAGTCACTTAGCTGATGAAGGCTATAAATGTTCTTCCATGTGGTAGTGGTAGATTTTACCACAAATTCTATGTCTTTTATTAGCACAAGACATGTTTAATTTAAGAGTGAGTTTTTCCTCATTTTTCTTCATAGATTCTTTCACCTCTTTGTCACTGAGACTCAGTATGAGTGATATCAGATTCTATTCAAATATATCATTTATAGTCTTCTTAGCATGCTCCCATCTAGGCTTGATTGCTTTCATAAGCTCATTGGGAATTTTCTATAAAAGTTGATCAGGAGAGTACTTCCATTTACCTAATTTTGTCCTCAACTTTCTTTTTCTCATCTACATACCTAGTTTCACATATGATAAAATTGAATTTTTTCATTCCATCTCTTCTTTTTGTTTCATTTAATTTTTCTTGAAATTTAGGTGGAGGCTTTTTGAAAATAATTTCCTTGACATCCTCCTAACCTATCTTCAAGTTCTTCCTAGTTTTTGTTGCTCTTCTTGTGAATAGATCAATAGAAGACTTATTAGGTCTAGTTATGATAACCTTACCTTTCTTCCTTATAGGCTCTTCTTCCTCAAACTTTTCTTCTTCTTCTTCATCTTGTACTTCATCTTCTTCCATATCATCTCTTTTTATTTTATTCAATAGGAGAGTAGAGCTTGCTTGCTTTAACTTTACTATCCTCTTCTTTCCTTTGTTAACTTCTTGAGAAAGTTTAATTTCATTTTCTATCCTCACCTTGGCTTCTTCATAAGTATGAAAATATGTGGCCTTGGGATCCATAGGTTCATTCAATAGTTCCTTAATGATATCTTTGGTATCATCAATGTTAACCTCATAGTTTAAAGGCTTAACCCACACCACTCTAGGTCTGACTGCTTGAATGTACATTTTGTCACAGTCTAT